>CM053786.1:795205201-796405201 GCA_028749045.1 Cupressus sempervirens | reverse complement strand
CAAAGCAATGTCCAATCTTGAACTTTATAATACATTTCTCACTTACCAATATCTTATGCTCATCTTTGATCCATGAAATATGGTAGGGTTTAGGATGCTTTATCCTCTACAACTGCAACTTTGTAACCAACTCTTCGGATGCCAAATTTAAAAAGAACTTCCACTGTCAATGATCACCTTGCAACATTTTCTAGCCATCTTACATCTGATCTTGAAAAGACTCCTCCTTAGGCCAGGTTCATCATCACTTGCCTTATTATATAAGGTTCTTCTCACAATCATATTTTCTCTAGCCCCAGGTCCACTTGGTGAACCCTCAATGTCTTCTTGAATGATGCAGGAGCATCCAGAGGTATAAGGGCAATCCTGTGTCACCCAAAAAAAAATGTACTTAGACTTAGTTTCTATTTCATGTGTTTTCATTTCTGGATACCCATTTGGGTCAAATAAAGGTTCCAACTCTCACATTCCACTATTAGTGTTATGGGTTAGAGTTTTTAAGCACCTTGGGATACGTGTAAATGCAAAAAAAATAGGAGTATGTAATTGAGCCATAATTTTGGTGAATTAGAATGTGTAAATTGGTTGCATGATTGTAATTATAATTTAGAGCATTCCAAAAAAAGAATCAAGTCAAAAGGCCCTACGGTTTGAAAGTTATTGCAATTTTTCAGCTTCTGGGGGCCCTCCTAAGAATGCTTCAAAGTCAGGTTAGGGGCATTAAATGACCTCGAACAGGGCCAAAAAATGGGGGACTAGGTGTACTAGCATATTTTCATAGTTAATAAAATTTTCCCTTTCTTGTTGTGTCCATTATGTGCTTGGGTTGTGTCCCCATCATTGAATCAAAACATTTCTATTACCTTGTATGTTTTTAGATGATCTATATTCTATGGATCTATGCCCTTCTTTACCACATCTAAAAAAATTACCATAAAAACCACCTCTAGAATAAGAATTGTCTCTTCCTCAATAGGAACCAATATCTCCTTAGTAGGAATCACCACCTTTCCACTTGGTATTTCCTTTATCATCATTCTTCCATTCATATTTTCCCTTATCTTGCACAAAATTATCAAATCTGCCATCTTCTCCATAAGATCTACCTCTTACTCTTTGGAATCTACCACCTCTACCTCTTTGTCTTTGTTCATGTTTCTCTACCAAGATCTCCTCAGCTTTCAAGGCATATTTGTATTCTTCTTCCACACTTTCCAATTTCACAAAACTTATCCCATCTTGAATTCTAGATCTCAATTCATTTATATACCTTGCAATTTTATCAACATCATCATCCACGTGTCTAGATTTGATGTCCAATCTATAGAATTTCTCAGTATACTCCTTCATAGTCATCTCTCTTTGTCTCAAATTTTGCATCTTTCTCAACAAGTTAAATTGGTAATCTATAGGAAGGAATTTGTTCTTCACCTTTTTACCATCTTTGACCAAGTATTGATCTTCTCCTTTCCCCTCCTTTGTATATTAGTTTACAAATTCTCCCACCATAGTAAAGCATGATGTTTCAACCTAGTAACTACAAGGTTCACCTTCCTATTATCAAGAGTGCTTTCATACTCGAAGAACTTATCCATATCAGAGATCCAATCCAACATAATATTGGTGTCCAATTTTCCATCATAAGGAACAACTTCTACAACAAGCTTTGAATGTACCCTAGACAATACTCTCAAAAATATTTCCTCATCTTGATCTTCTTCAAGTTTTGAATTAGGGTTTGTTGCTACTTCTTCATCATCACTCACATTATCAAGATGTGCTCCTCTCCTCTAGGTTGTCTCCACAACATCTAATCTGGCTACAATCTTACTCAATGTATCCAATATGGAATTATTAGCATTTCCTCTACCATGAACCATTTTTACAAATCAAATTCTTGCAAGATCATAACCCTCTACAAGTTATAGGTCAAATCCACAAATCTGCAACCCTACAACCAAATTTGAATTTGGGTTCTACATGATCCAATCTCCATAAGGATGAACCTCAAGCTCTAATACCACATGATGCAAGGAGATACAAAGAACTAGGGCCAATGGAACACCCAATAATCCAAACCACCTTGGAGTGTTAACATAATGAAAGAAAACACACAAAGAAAATAACACCAAATAGAGAGAATAGTATTCTTTTATTGATTCATCAAGTAACAACATACATGACCAGCTATAAGGGCTTCTCAATTATGACTAGATACCAAATACATTCAAGATCCATGATCTAGCTTCAAATTTTAAGTTCAGGCACATATGCTCAACCTTCTAAGTTTTGCTCCAATTTCCCTACAAATTCTACCTCTAACCTAAGCCTAAACACATTATTTATGCTTTCCAAAATAGCTTACAAGAGATTCTACAACATTACATAATAGAAAGATTGACCTTAAAAAAGTCTACAAACATACCAAGATAACATCCTATCATTAAGATTCATGATTGAAATTAATCATGCAAGTCGGCTCCAAAACAAAGACAACTTGGATAAAGAAGGAATTGGGCATCAACTAATAACAGGCTCACTCAACACATGCAAGAACACTAATTCAATACTAGATAACTCGACATACATTGGATAGATCAGCACACACTAGATAACTTGGTCAATACTACAAAATAAAATGGGATAACACACTAACCAATGGGTTAACATGACATGGGATAATTGCAACTCTACTGATGCTGAAAAATTACTGGCACTCAACAATTGCTGCAACTTGATAGTGACTTTAACTTGACAACAACTTGCAGAATAAACAAAAATGAGAAGGATAACATGTCAACCCAAGATGTTTCTACATCATTTTGTGTTTGTCTATTGTATTGTATTTCTCCTATGATGTATAAAAAAAATGTTAGATTATTTTATATGATCTTTGTTGCTTTGTTAGTACAAGGTGATAAAAGAATTAAACCTATTGTATTATTTCTCTATATGTATCTCTATTTTTCCATATGTCATTTCAAGTTATGCTGTACTTTTTCTATTATTAGTAAATATTTCCTTGTGTTCTATACTTGGATTCATGATGTGATAGCACTAATTATTTTTTGGTCTCTAGGTCATGGTCTGAAAAGATTCTTCTTTGTATTTCTTATGTGATCTTTCCTCCTTTGTGATTGTAGTTCTATTTTCTTTACGGAATGATGTCAATTCATTTTTTAATAAAATATCATATATATTATCTTATGATCATATTGACCCCACAATAGATAGATCCCTTTTTTGTTCTCTGTATGTTTATCTGGTATTTCCCTTGATTTATCTTTGTCTGGGGATGTCTCATAGTGGAAACGTAATGAATGGAGTTTTTATGTTTCCTTCAAAGAAATTGCTCCTATTAACATGTTAGAAATGACTTTAACATGGGGGCATATGCTCTGCTCACTTATTGCACACACACACTTTTTTTAAACATATATATTATTTTTCAAGATATCTTTTTCCCTTTTTGGATTAGTGACTAATCCTTAAAGCATAGATTCATATTATAGGATCTCTTGATCCCTCCAGTTTCAAATATATATTTTGATCCCTTAAGGTTGAAGGTGTCCTTAAGATTGGATCTCTTTTTCTTTTTTTGGTTTTACTCTTATAGAATAGAATATTCTTAAGAGTGAATCCTTGATGGTTTGACTAGTGACTAGCCACATTCACTAGGTGGTTCAATTCCATCTTTCCAATTGTGAAATTTCCTTATGTGGTCAACATTGGGACATAAATTTTCATTGGATGATATAACCACACTCTTTTTCTTTTCTCTTTTTGCTAGATATGTCTCTCTTATAGTGATCTTAGAGTTGACAATGACTTGAGTCTCTGGGGGCTGCAGGATCTCTTTGTCCCTTTGATTTTAATAAGATTATCTTTTCATTACGATCTACTTTACCAAGAGTTTGCATCAAGTCCATAATCTTGTTAAAGTGGGGCCTAAATGTATCATCTTAAAATGTAAGCACTTCTATGTTAAGAGTGTTAAGCCCTCCAAGTAAGTGGTTTGTGGTCATGTCAAGTGCTTTGAATGGGTCTTTGCATGGATTTGGCTATTTTCCCCTTGTTTTGTTTCTCTCTCTCTCTCTCTCTCTCTCTCTCTCTCTCTCTCTCTCTCTCTCTCTCTCACTCTCTCTCCTCTCTCACTCTCTCTCTCTCTCTCATCTCTCTCTCTCTCTCTCTCTCTCTCTCTCTCTCTATTTCCAACCTATTTCTGACAACTCTCTCTATGAAACTAAGGACTTCAACTTTCTGGGTCAAGGTTGATCTCGACACTGACCTAGGTCAAGGATGACATTGACCCTAACCTAGGGCAGTGTCAACCTTGTCCCTAACCTCAAGTCCATTTTTTAATTTTTGGGAGTTTTCTAGACATCGAGCTTCAAAAAAATTTATTTTCCCACTTCTAAGTCAGATATTTTAGGTTTCAGAATGGTCAACTCTTAAATTAAATTTAATCTAGGTCCATATCTAGGGGGTTAAGATTAATTTGGATTTAATGCTCCATGTCAGCCTTCTCTAGTAGTTTGTGCCCTAGATCTCTATATAAGGAAGTCTTTTTCCCTCATTTTGACATCCATAATTTATGAGTGCATCCCCCTACTAATAAGTGAAGATCTACTAGCATTCAAGCATTCAAGTGTTGAAGCATCCAATTCATCAAGGAGGTCCATTGTTAGGTATTAAAGGATTTAATTTGTATGGAGTCCTCTTGTTGAAGATTTCTCCATCCATATTCATTTAAGCCTTTTTCTATGCAAAGATACATTCAAGATTGGTATTGATGATCTAAATGCCATTGATTTGAGACATCCTACATACATTTCTACATTCATTTGGAGCATCTAAAATTATGGATTCAAGGATTTAAATCCTCCACAAGGATTTCAATATGAGCAAGGTGAATAGTTTCATTTACTTTGTTTATATATATAGAAATTTCAATTACATTTCAAGGTTTATTCCAAACTAGGGTCTCATCAAGGAAAACCCCCATCCAAAAAAACAAAACATTTTTCTTGCATATAAAAATGTCAAACAATGAATTAAAGAGTAGATTTGGATACCCTTTTTGTCAAATTTGTGGGATCTAAGAACATAAATTTCATTGAAGCAATGTAGGTTAAGGTCAACTTTTTGGGGTACAATTGTGCCTCGAGGTAATATTGTGCCCCACTATTAGGGTCAAGGTCGACCTCCCTTCAAAAGGACAAAACTTTTCTAGGATTTATTTATCTCAACATTTCCAATCTAGAATAGGTTACAAAGATCCCCAAAATTGTTCATAGACATCATAAATCATCATTTTCCAGATTTATCCTACTCAAAGGTAAGTATTTGTCTTTTATCTATTCAAGATTTAAGCACATACTTTTCAAATAATAAGATCATAGGACCTCCTTTTTTCGTATTCTACATTACTTGTTCCACTTGTGGTTAATTAATTTGGATCATTCCTTTTGGGAACTTGGGTTGAGGATAGGCCCTATTTTTATCCTATTCAGGATCTAAATAGAGTTCTCTTATAGCCTATATAGAAGATGGATATATACTGATAGAGGGAGAGATTTTAATACAAGGTATTATTTTCTCTTTGGTATTGGTTTGCCATCAATGCGAAAGAGGGAGATTGTTGAGAAAAGATTGTTGTACATAAGAAGCAATCATTATTTGGTTATTGATGTAAAACTTGCTACTTGGTGGTGAGACAATTTCTTTCTTTGGTATGAATGCTATCATTCTATTGTTTGATGAAGAGGATTTGAAAAATATAGGATAACAAGAGTACCTAGAGAAAGGTTAAGTTATATGGTTTATAAAAGGAGAAATAATACCAGAAAAGACATTGATGATATAGTATATTGATTATCTACCTGAGGCTATAAAGGATGGATACACTAACCAAGGAAAGAAGAAGAAGAAAAGAAAAATGAGCTTGCTAAGCTTGACCAAGTGATTAGTATGAGTTGAGTGATGTTAGTTCAAGTCGAGTAGAAAACTAGTTGGTGCCAAGTGAATTTAGTATGTGCCAAGTGACAGTAATAAGATTGTATGTGTTGAGTGAATTTTAGTGGATGCCAAGTAACCCAATGTGTGTTGAGCATTAGAAGCTAGATATTGGTAAGTAACAAAAATAAGAGTTTGATCAAAGATTCATTGGACCTGATCTAACAAAGTTGATTTCTTGGATTGTCTGACAAGTGTGGAAGATAAGCTTGATGAGCTGGAGGCACCAAATTCAAGATAAATTATTTTGAGGTGATCTAATAAAGATTGTAGAGGAATTTTCTAGAAGAGGAATAAAAAATAAAGATGGTTAGACTCAATGAATCTTACCTAACCCTAATATGAACAATTGTAATTAAGTAGAAAAAGATTATGATTCTCTTTATAAGGCAATATAAGGCCAAAAGTAATTATCATCACATGCAAAAAACCAAAGGAAGACAAGAAGTCTAGGGTATTTCTTCATATGGTGGTCTAAAAGGATGAATCTTCAAATAGAATACTAAGAAAGAAGGCTTAAGGAGTTGGAGGCTTGAAGGCTGAACAAGCTATTAGAGATGAAGAGTATGAATGCCAAGCAAAATGGAGGATTAAACCAAAGATCTATTATCTGCAAGTGGGTTGTATTTTGTTATTAGATCAAGTCCTCATGCTACTCTCTAACAATTATATTAGTTTGGATAAATCCTTTAGATTAATGTTGACCTAAGAATCATTTTTAAATCCTTTAAGTGGGTGATTTTCTAAAGGAATGTTCTAAAGTCCTCTAAAAAGGCTTACTCCTAATCAGGTGATTAAAATCCTCTAGTCAGATCACATTTAATAGTGTGTATTGTAAAATTCAATAGGGTTGGTCTTTAATAGGGAATCACTTCAGAAGAGTGAGAATTAGTATCATGTTATTGGTGGTTTTCCTCAGATTGGGTTTCCACATAAAATCCTAGTGTCAAGTGTATTACTAGATCTATTATGTTTCATGTTTACAATTTTGCACAGTTGTTTTGACCTAGGACAATAACCTAAAATTTTTAAGGATTGAATTATCTATTGGATGCATGCATGATATGGATATGAACTTTTTAAGTGCTAAAAAGTTTGATTTAGACATTTGGATCTTTGATAACTGATTCTAAATATTCAACCAATTTGGTATTACAACTTTGGAGCTTGTAACAAAACAATTTGAAGGTAGTGTAGTGATTCTAGATATTCCAACAATTGGTATTACAACTTTGGAGCTTGTAAAAAAATAATTTTAAGGTACTAGAAGGTAAAAGATCAAGATGTCTAAAAGGAAGGTACCCAAGCTTAACAAGGAAAAATTTCTTGCATGGAAATGTTTTATCAGGCTACATCTAGGAGGAATTGGAGACTATGCACAATCCACAATTACTGCTAAGTATGTTGACCCTATTGGAGCCCCTACTATTGATTATCTGAAAAAGAAGAAAGAACACAATTAGGAAATATTACAACTTGTAGCTACCCTAATCTACTCAGAGTTTGATGGTGTCAAAGATTTTGATACTACTAAGAAGATGTGGGATGCAATATGAAAAATACATGGAGGAGATAATAATGTGCTAAGAGAAAAATCTAAAAGTCTCAAAGGTAAGTTTGATGACATGAAAATGCAAGAAGGTGATAATATGGTTCATTATTGTGCAAGAGAAAAACAAGTTATTAATGCTATCAAAGGAGCAAATGGTTTGAAGATGAGACTATGAGTAGAAAAATATTGAGAACCATACTACCTATCTATGCTATTAGAGTCTCCCTAGTACAAGAGTTAAGGTGTGTTCCTAGTAGTCATCTAACCTTTGAATGATTGATGGGTAGACTTACTACTTTTGAGCTTTCAATTCTTGATAATTTCAAAATTGAAAATGTTGAATATTCTTTCAAAGCTAAACTATCTCTGAAAGAACCTAAAGATAAGAGAAAAAAGGTCAAATATATTTCTAGTGACAATGATATAGATGAAGATGATGTAGAAGAGCTTGGAGCACTATTGGCTAGAAGATTTTGTAGAGGTAAAGGAAAGTACAAAGATAAGTTACCTATAATATGTTTCAATTAAAATGAGGTTGGTCATATAACTGCAAAATGTCTAAAGAATAAGAACTATAGAAGTGGAGACAAGTATAGAGGTAAAAGAGGTGAGAACAACAAAGATGTAAAGAAGAAGGCTTGCTACATTGCTAAGGAAGAATCCAATGAAGAGTCAGATAATCATGATAATGAATTTTTCTATGTTACAATGAAGGATGATTCTAATGAAGATGAGGCAACTATATTAGTGTATTATGTGAATAAGAGTGACAGATGGATCATTGACAATGGTTGTTCAAATTACATGACTAGAGACAAAAGTAAGTTTAACTCTCTTGTGAATTATGATGGAAATAGTGTTAGATTTGGTAATGATGCACCATGTCTGATAAAAGGAAAAGGATCAATAAAATTGACAAACAAGATCATATGTGACAATGGTTACTATGTAAAAGGACTTAACTATAATCTATTAAGTGTGTCATAACTGAATAGTTCAAGATGTAAGGTTGAATTTGAAAACATAAAAGCTAAGATCTATAATGTTGAAGGTAAACTCATTGGAAGTCATGATTAGACTAGAGGTGATCTATTTTATCTTGACATGAGTGAAGATATTTGTCTTGTTATTCATGCTAATGATGTATGGTTATGGCACAAATGGTTATGCCATGTTAACCTTGATAATCTAGTTAGTATCAGTAAAATAAAGAGAGTTAGAGGTTTTCCAAAACTAAAGAAACCTAATAATAGGATTTGCAAACAATGTTAGTTAGGCAAGATGACAAAGTCTAGTTTTAAGAGTAAGACTCAAACTTCTAAAGAAATTTTGGAATTAGTTCATATTGATCTTTGTGGATCAATTAATGTGCAAAGTTACAAAGGTGACAGATAATTCATGTTATTTATTGATGATTACTCATGACTGTTATGTTTTTAAGAGAGAAATCTAATGCTTTCCAAATGTTTAAGTGGTACTTAGCTAGAGTTGAGAATGATATTGGTAAAAGTATAAAGTGTCTATGATCTAACAGAGGTGGAGATTTTAAATCAAATGAATTTGAAATTTTCTTTAATGATAGAGGAATTAAGAGACAAACTTCTGCACCTAGGACCCCTCCACAAAATGAAATTTCTGAAAGGAGAAACAAATATGTGATGGTCTGTGCTAGAACACGGATGATGGAGAAGAATGTTTCTTTGTAATACTAGAGAGAATCTCTTAGTACAACTGTCTATACCTTGAACAAAATACATGTGAAGAAAGGTATAAGCATTACACCTTTTGAATTATGGTATGGATACTTACCCATTGCCAAATATTTTAAGGTATTTGGAAGATAATGCTATATTCTAAAAGGTAAATTTGATGCTAAAAGTGAAGAGGGCATATTCCTTGGTCATTCCACAAGAAGCAAAGATTAAAAGTGTTTAAATACTAACACTAATAAAATTGTGGAAAGTGCAAATATAAATTTTTATGAGTATACATAAATACATGAAGATGAAAAAAAGAAGGAAACTAAAGATTACAAGACTTTTGTTTGCTATTATTAAGGCATGACTACTGATGATTCTATAATTCAAGTTGCACATCAACCATAATAGATAACTATTGAGTCACATCCAATGGATTCCAAGTTTCATTCAAAAGTTGAGTTACAAACTGATGCCAATAATAGTTTACAAGGAAGGAATGCCAATTTACGTGAAAAATATGTACATAATGAATCTAAGATTGATTTTCCTAATAGGACAATTGTTGAAGAAAGAAGAATACAACCAATATTGTCAAAGTATGTTAGAAGACATCACCCTACTGAGAAAATCATTGGTGGTAGATAAGATGGACAAATGACAAGAAATAGATTGAAGAATGATACATGCTTGTTGAGCACACATGAACCAAAATCTACACGGGATGCATTAGAAAATGAAGACTAGAATCAAGCCATAAAAGAAGAGATTGATTAGATAGTAAAGAACCAAACATAGTCACTTATGCCTAGACCAGAGAACAAGAATGTTATTGGAACCAAGTGGGTGTTCAGAAATAAGATGGATGAGAATGGTTAATTAACAAGGAAAAGAAAAACTAGTTTGCAAAGGCTATGCTCAAGAAGAAGGAATTGACTAAGGGGAGACATTTGGCCTTGTTAGTAGACTGCAAGGAGTGAAAACTCTACTTTCTTACTCTACATACAAAGGTTTCAAAGTTTATGAAATGGATGTTAAGTTAGCATTTCTGAATGATTTACTAGAACAAGAGGTTTACATTGAACAACCTAAAGGATTTGTTGATTCTAACAATAAGAACATGATATGTATATTTCATAAAGCATTGTATGGTTTAAAGCAAGCGCCCAAAGCATGGAATGAAAGGTTGCATGATTATCTTATGAAGATTGGTTTTGAGAAGACTGATGACAACAACAATCTATACTTGAAGACTAAAGGAGGTAAAAGAATTTTACTAGCTAAATTTTTTGTTGATGATATCATATTTGGAGGACCAAATGCATTATGCAAGACATTTTTTGATGAAAGAATTTGAGATGTCTATGTTTGGAGAGATTAATTTCTTTGTTGGTTTGCAAGTGTATCACATGAAGTATGGTATTTACATTACTGAGTCTAAATATGTAAAGGAAATCTTGAAAACTTCTAGAATGTAAGATTCAAGGCTAGTCAGTACACCTATGGTGATAGCACATAAACTATCTAAGACTAATGATTCACCAAAGGTAAATCAAACATTGTATAGGTCTATGATTGGTAAATTACAATATGTAGTTCCTAGAAGACTTGATATTGCATTGGCTATTGGTATTGTTGCAATATTTTTAGAAAATCTTAAAGAGAATCACTTAATAGCTCTCAAAAGCTTAATGAGATATGTAAAAGGGAATAAAAACTATTGTTTATACTACAAGAAGAATGACAAGTTTGAATTTAGAGCCTACATTGATGTTGACTGGACTGGAAATGTTGATGACAAAAAAAGTAGAAGTGGTGGAGCAGTTTTCTTAGGAAGAGATCAATCTCATGGACTACTAAGAAATAAAAATATATTTCACAATCTACCTTTAAAGCTAAATATGTGTTTCCTATAGTAAATTTACCAATGTTGTGTGGATTAAATAGTTACTCAAAGGTATAAAGGAGGAAATCACTAAACCTATTGTAATCTACTATTACAATACTATTGTTATTAATATATCAAAGAACCTATTAATGCAAACAAATGCAAAACACATTTCTATCAAGTATTATTACTAGAGAGAATTGGTTGAAGATAAAGAAGTGAGAGCAAAGTATGTGAATAGAAAAGAGAAAACAACTGATATATTCATAAATGCTTTAGCTAAGGTTTCTCTAGAGTATCTAAGAGGTAAGCTAGGGGTGTTAACCCTATCTCAAGCTAATTAAAAAGAATAAGTGGTGCCTTGCATCAACTAAGTTGCATGATAAATCTTACAAACTAATGCATAGGATCTTACTTTAGGATCTACCTACAGTACAAAAGGAGCTAAAATAAAAGTTGTATAGAAGGAGCTAGTTGATTTGGTTGTTTGAGTGTATATAGTATAATAATTTACTTCTGATGCTTCCTTTTACTTCCCTTTTCCAGTCTTTATCTTCTATTAATATTTTCAATAACCTCTTTGCCATTCAAGAATTTGACTAGAATTATGTTTACCTCCCATCACCTATCTTCCAAGATAGATGGTCTACTATAATGAACCACTAGCCCATATGAAGTTCCAGGCTAGAGATCTAGACTTGCAATTTGCAATAGTGAAGATCCATATGTAAGTCCATTGTAAAGGGCTTCCTTGTCTTAGTCAATTAGTAGTTTTAAAGAATCCACATACATCCCCATTTACCAGCAAGGATACACTTACAAACTAGTTCACTCTAGTCCTTAGATGACTTATGTATGAATCTTCCCTTTGCAAACCATAAGGATTCTTTCAGGTTCAGTAGAGTCTAGAAATCTACTTCTAAGGATTCTAAACCATAGCCTTTAGGATGTTTATACATCTTCCATGATAGTTTTTTTCATAGGGCTAGATTTTGTACCTCCATTTTCTTGAGACTTGCTCCCCCTTCCTCTATGATTAGGAAAGTTGTATGCTATTTTTTGAGTGGTATTAGTTTGCCTTCTTTAGAACCTTCTCATAAAAATCTTTTGAGTATCCCATCAAGAGCACTAATCATCTGCTTTAATTAGCTAGATTTTGCATGCCTGAGATAGCCACTTATTCTTCCACATTACAACTTTGTCTTTGCATTTTTTTATTGTTTCATCCCACATGTACCTGACAATATTGAATCATTTGGAGAGATATAATCCATTAATGTATTTTAATGTCACACAAACAACATTAATATTTAATAATAATAATGACTAAACCAATATACTTATATATACATATTTAGAGATAATATAACATAATTAACATCAACATTATCAACATCATCCTGATATAATGAGAAAAGTAAATACAACCCGGAGAAGATCAAAAACCTTAAACAAACTTGCAATCATCCTTATTTGTTGGTTTTTGTCTTACAACAAAGGCAAAGATTAGGTGAAATACTTTCAAATCAAGAGATACTTTTGTAGTCAATTATAAGGGTACTTGAAATATTCTAGCCATACAAGCTCTTGAGTCATGTCCAAAAGTACACCAAAAAGATGAGTTGTTGGAAATACAATAGAGAAAGTAAACTCTAAGAGGGGGTGGGGGGTTGGGGGGAGTGAATCAGTCCTTCAAAAATTCAACCCATAAAACATTCACCACACATCCATCTCATAATTTGCATATAAACTAAAATAGCTAGCTAAACATATTCAACCATAGCACAAAAGAAAATAACATTCAACACATATGTGACACAAGATATTTGGTTACCCAAAAACCCTCCGATGAGAAGGTAAAATTGGGATGGGGATGACACCCACAAATCTCCATTGCTACATTTATAAACTGTATCCAATGAAGGTTGCAATGTTTGATCATAAACTTTGATATAACCTATGAAAGGTCTTCCCTGTTAAAGGCTTACAAGATCATTAGATCTTACTTTGTTAAAGGATTTCAACACCCTATTAGAAGTGTAAATTTTCAAAGGACTTAAAATTACAATGAAGTAAGCACCCTATTAGATGATTTAAAACAACCTATTAGGGCTACTCTATTAAGAGATTTAACTTATTTGCATGTTAGAATATCTTAGCAATGATCCTTTAGTTAGCACTGTGCTACTAAATAACATATCACCTCTTTGCATATATCCTTGGTCATGATTACTTTGTTTTTGCATGAAAACTCTTCTCTTCACTCCTTCCACTCTCTATCCATCTTTTGGGGTTTCTCCTCTTTAAGAAGACTTGGGTGACTTAGGGTTAAGTATGAATAAAAATTTGTGATTCACCTATTTTCTGCTTTAAACATCCCTTCAATTAATTGTCTACATGTACTGCATAGAGATCCTCAATATAGATTTGTTCTTATCATCCAAAATTGTAAAAAAGTCCTTAAGTTGGCTAAAAAATGGTTTACATAGAAGTCTATGGAATTACAAACAACTATATCCAAAATTGTTTACTCAGCACTTGAAGTGTTTGATGCTCAACATCCACTATCTCTACAATGTTGTAACTTGGCCTCTAAATGACTTGACATCCATTGTGTTGGAAATATAAGAGGAGTAATTGAGAGGGGAGGTGTGAATCAATTACTACTAAAATAAATCTCAGATCCCTTAGATGTCAGTACAAATTACAATCTGAAAGTTGAATATTGTTGATGCTAGGTAAGTAGATATAACATGTTGTAACTCAATAAATATTGAATGTACTTTAGTAACTAATAAATTTTGTAGACCTTAAGATATTGTCATTGATTATAATTGAAAGAAATAACATGAAAACATATGACACCAAGATTTAACATGGAAACCCAATTCGGGTCCAACCACCAATTGTAACTAGTTACAATTTTTCACTCTTTTGAAGTGAGCCTTGTGAGCCAACCCTGTTAAAGGTTACAAAACACACTATTAGGTGTGACCTTGTTAAAAGATTTAATCACCCTATTAAGAGTGTCCTTGTTAGAGGTTTTGAGATAATTTAAGAGAACTAATACCTTGTTAGAGGATTTACAAATGGCTATTAAACCAACTTCTGTTAAGAGATTTAGATTACTACTATAATGGTTAGAAAGTAACAATGAATTGAACTAATTGAGATGCAACTAAATTGTTGGTTATAGATGTTTGTTCTATCTTGAACGTAATGCTTCCTGATTGAATATAGCTTTTCTACTTCACAAGGATATTATGATTATCCTTCAAATTCGTTTTCTCTCTTCATCCCTTGCAATTCATTCATAACACCTTACACACTTTGAAACTATAACTTGACCTTTTACTTATACCTTTCATATTGTCAAGTTGGCTCAAATACAATTTAGAATAATTAATATTCATCACCATAGTTGGATAGAACCAATGGATAAATCAATTGAGCTTAATATGCCAAAATAAGAAAATCCTTTGTTAACCGACCCAACTCAGTAGAAACTAACTTAGAAGCAATTTCTTGTGTTAACCAACAGAAACTCAGTTTACACTACAAAAATCAAGTGAGTTTGGTTAGCATTGGTTCCATCCAAATTTCCTTCGTTAATCAAGTGAGCTTGGTTAACACTCATCTTTTGCAAATTCTTCTTTGATGCCTGATTTGAACTTAGTAGACACTATCTTCTACACAAGAATGCTTGGTAGACATAAAAACTATCTTTATTGCCTGAGTGAGCTCTACATGCACTAAATAACAATGATGTAATATTTGTGTAACATCAAAGAAAATACACAATTAATTAATTGTATCCAACATTCTCCCTCTTTGGCATTGATGGAAACACAACATGTCATAGTACAATTAAATTTTGAGAACAATATTCCCTCTATCAGTAAACTTCTTCAGCAACAATCTTATTCCAAGTTCATTCTCTTTTGATGTTTCTTTATAGAAGTTCTCCCTCTTTGTAAAATTCTCCCCCTTTAACTTTTCTTCATAGAGCTTCTCCCTCTATGAAATAAAAAAAAATTTAGAGAGAAGACAGTAAACTTCCTCTTTGACAACACATGCCAAAGACAACAATTCTATTAGTATCAATGTACCTTAAGTACTGATTTATTTTCAATATGTCCTTGTCAATACTACATCAATCAACTAATCTTCAACTTAGCTCTTGTTGATTGATCACTAAACTTTATTTAGTGAGCTTCAGATAGGGGAATGACCCCTAGCTTACCTCTTAAATACAAGAATGTATCCTTAGGTAATGGCTTGGTAAATATGTTTGCAATTTGTTCTTTTGTATTCACATATTCCAATCTAAATTCTTTATCTTGCACTAATTCTCTTAAGAAGTGATATTTTATAGCAATGTGCTTTATTTTGGAATGCATCACTAGATTCTTTGGAATATTGATTGTATTGGTGTTATCACAATATATGACTATCAGATCTTTGATTTCTACCCTCATTCCTTTCAATATTTGTTTGAACCAAACAATGTTAGAACAATTGACTACTTCTACCACATACTCTACTTTTTTTGTGGATTGAGATGTACAATTTTTCTTCTTTCTTGTCCAAAACACTAGTATTTTACCAAGAAAGAATGGTCCACCACTAGTTCTTTTTTTGTCATCAAGACTTCCTTCCCAATCAGCACCAATAAACACCTTTAAGTCCAAATTGCCTCCAAGTTTTTACCATAAGCCATAATCTTCGGTACCTTTTAGATATCTCATGATTCTTTTGATTTCCATCATATGGTTTTCCTTGGGATTTGTTGAAAATCTTGCTACTATCCCAACTGCTAAGGCAATGTCAGGCCTCGTATGTTCTACATACTATAATTTCCCAATCATTGATATGTATAAGGTCTAATCTATTTCTTTGGAGTTATCATTTTTGGAAGGTTTATGTCTAGTAGACATGGGAGTTCCAACTGGTCTTGAATCTTTGATTCCAAACTTCTCTAGTATCTCCTTGATATACATAGATTGAGTGATGTAGATACCATTTTTGTTTTGCTATATCTATAATCCAATAAAGAATTTTATATCACTTTCTTCTAAAAATGCTTTGCATAAGTCATCATTTCCTATAAATAGGGTATCATCAACAAATATCTCTTCCAACACAGTCTTCTTATTTGGTCCTTCCTTGATGTATAGACTACTATTATCATTTGTTTTTTGAAAACCAATCTATATCAAATAGTTATGTAATATTTGATACCAGGCTCTAGGAGCTTGCTTGAGACCATATAGTGCTTTGTGTAATTTGCAGACCATGTCTCTTTTGTTAGGATCTACAACACCTTCTAGTTGTTCAATATAGACTTCCTCATCTTGAATTTCATTCAAGAATGTAGATTTAACATCCATGTGATATGCTTTGAATCCTCTGTGAGTTTCATATGCAAGTAGATTTCTAACACTTTCTAATCTTGCAAATGGGGCAAAAGTTTCACCACAATCAATACATTCTTCTTGAGAATATCCTTTACATACTAGTCTTCCTTTGTTTGTAGATACTTTTTCATCTTCATTCAGCTTATTTTTGAATACCCATTTTGTACCAATTACATTTTTATTCTTATGCCTAGGAACAAAAGTCTAGGTTTTCTTCTTCTCTATCTATTCTATTTCTTCATTCATAGCTTCAATCTAACATCCATTTTCTAGAGCATCTTTAACATTTCTAGGTTCAAATTCAACAAGTAAACATGTACCTTTTAATTTTCTTTTTGTCATTGTTCCTTCTGATTTGTCTCCAATGATCTGATTAGGTGGATGATGCCTTCTGACATATCTTTCTAACACAAGATCTTTGGTTTTTAAATGAATTCTACTGTCTTCATTCTAAACTTCAACTTCAAGCTCGGGTCCTTCTATTTGTGGCTTGGGTCCACAAGACTCAGTTTGAACTAGCTCGGTAGCCTCTAAATGTGACTCAAGTCCTTTAGATTGTGACTCAGTTTGCACTTCCTACAACTCAGTAACTATTGGAGCTTTAAGGAACTCAAGAGATGAAGTCTCTTTTCTCTCAAATAGATTTGGAAGGGAATAAGGTTCATAGTAGACAAATCTTCTATAATCCTCAAGCTCTTTTTTGCTTTCTTCTTCATTCTTTTCTGCAACTCATCAATTCTCGCATGTACATTTTCTATGATCTTATGAGTGGTCAAATTCAAACATTTGTATGCTTTACTTCTGCACGAGTATCCTAGAAATATGCTTTCATCACCTTTTACATCAAATTTTCCTTTCCTAGATTCTTTCAAGATATAAAATTTTCTCCCAAATACTTTCAAGTAACTTACATTGGGTTTGTAGACATACCATAGTTCATAGGGAGTTTGGTTTGAGTTTTTCTTCAACTAAACTTAGTTCAATGTATGAACTATAGTGTTGATAGATTCCTTTCAGTATTTGATAGAAACATTCTTTTCAATCATCAGTGTTCTTACACAATCCATGATGGATCTATTTCCTCTTACAACTATTCCATTTTGCTAAGGTGTACCAAGGGTTGATACTTGTCTTTTTATACCTCTCTCAATGGAAATTTTTTTTAATTCATTGGAGATGAATTCACCACCTCAGTCTGATCTTAGACACTTCAATCTCTTTCCAATTTCCTTTTCCACTCTTGCTAGATACCATTTGAATATATCAAAAGCTTTCGGTCATCATTCTAGAATACTCATAAAAAAAAAGAATGAAGAATTTTTCTCCACTGTAACTTTCTATTCCAATGGGTCCATATAAGTCAAGTATGTAAAATTTCCAAGACTTCTACTGACTGATAGTTTTTCCTCTTAAAATTTGTCTTTCCCATTATTCCAATTTGGCAATTTTTGCACAAACCAACATCGGGTTTCTTCAAACTAGGAATACCTCTTACTCTTTTATGTTTTCTTATCTTGAATAGATTATCAAATTTTACATGACATAGTCTTTTGTGCCATAACCAACTTTCTTCTACTTGAGAAATAAAATATGAGCATTCACCAAGATCAAGATAAAATAGATTACCTTTTGTTTGCTTTCTTGATCCAACCTAATTTCCTTTGTCATCCAATAGTTTTGCCTTGCCATTAATGAATTCTACCTTGAATCCAATGTTGTTCAACTATGATACACTCATTAGATTATTCTTTAGTCCTTTAACCCAATAGGCATTATCACATACAAGTTCATTGGTTAATGAGATACAACCTTTTTTCTTTTATGCAACAAGGTTCATTGTTTCCAAACCTTACACTACCTCCATCATAGTATTCAAAATGTTCAAATTTTGTCTTATCTCCAGTCATATGGTGTGAACATCCACTATCAATAATCCATGTATCATTTTTGCTAACATGAGAAATAAGTGTCATATTATCTTCTTGTTCATCAGATTCATCTTTTACAACAATATACACCATTTTATCTTCACTATTATCAAAATCTTTAGCCATGAAACAAGTTTTTTTACCTTTGTCCTTGTAGGTTTTGTGACTTTTGAATTATTTATTTCATTTGTACTTGTGGGATTTCTTCTCATACTTTCTTTCTCTATTTGGATGCTTGGCAGCAATATGACCAATTTTTTCACAAGAAAAATAGATTAGAGGAATTTTACCTTTGTACTTTCCCTACTTTTAGAGTATTTCTTTGCAAGTAGGGCTTCAAAAATTTCAAAATCACTGTCATAAATTTCTTTAGCTTCTTCCTAACTTCCTAATTCATTTTCCTTTGATTTCTTGCTCTTTTCTTTGAGTGAGAGTTTGGCTTCAAATACAAACTCAATATTCTTCGAAACGGGAACATAGTTATCATAGTTATCTAGTTCAAAAGTTGTCAATCTTCCAACTAGAGCATCCAAGTTTAATTTGTTATTTGGATCACATCTCATTTCTTGTATAGTAGACGCTCTAATTTCATAGATAGGAAGAAGAGTTCTAAGTACCTTACTCACAACAATTTCATATTTAATGTCTCCTCTAGATGCTTTGACTGCACTTACATTGGCTTTGATTCTTTCCACATATTTTTCAATATTTTCATCTTCTCTCTTTCTTATTTATTCAAATTATCCTCTGATATTTTCTTCTTTGGCTCTTCTTACATTTTCATCTCCTCCATAGATATCTTTCAGTTTGGTCCACATTTCATAAGTAGTTTTACAACCTTTTACTTGATCAAATTTAGCATAGCAAAGAGCAGATGTAATATCAATCATCAAGATATTATGGTTTTTCTTCTCAATAGTATCTTCAATTGATAATTTTCCAATGGGAGTTTTGTATTCAATATCAAGATATTTGCAACCTAAATCATTGATAGAAGCTAGATTTAACCTCATAAGTCCTTGCCATGCTACAAAATTGTCTCTGTTTAGTTTTGAAATCTCTCTTTTATAAGACATCCTGATCTTTAGCTTAGGTCCTTGAAATCTTTTCTACGAGCACCAAAAGATCTAATACTAATTGTTGGAAATATAAGAGTAGTAACTAAGAGGAGAGGGGTGAATCAGTTACTACTAAAATAAATCTGATATCCCTTGGGTGTTAGTACAAATTACAATTTGAAAGCTAAATACTATTGATGGTAGGTAAGTACATATAACATGTTGTAACTTGGTAAATACTAAATATACTTTAGTAACTAATCAATTTGGAAAATCTTAAGATATTGTGAGCGATTATCATTACTCAAACTTTATTGCAAGCATGAAAGAAATAGCATGAACACATATGACACAAAGATTTAATGTGGAAACCCAATTTAGGAAAACCACCAATTGTAACTAGTTACTATTTTTCACTCTTTTGAAATGAGCCATGTTAGGAGCCAACCCTGTTAAAGGTTACAAAACACACTATTAAGTGTGACCCTATCAAAGGATTTAATCACCCTATTAGGAGTGGCCTTGTTAGAGGTCCTGAGACAATTTGATAGAACTGCTACCTTGTTAGAGGATTCACAAATGGTTGCTAAACCAACTTTGTTAAGAGATTTAGATCACTGCTATATTATCTTTTTTCCAATGTATTTAACTAGTTTATTTAGTTAGGATTAGGTTTTAAATCCAATTAGGAATATGATATTTATCTTAAATTAACATTACTATTAACTTAATATTAAGAGTTTATTGAAATTATGTTCATATTTAGGGTTTATTCAATTATGTTCATATTTAGTCCTTAGGGTAAATATTACATTATGAATAAATTTAGATTATGAATTTATTTAGCATGAGAATTACCTTGTTTATTCAATTATGTTAATAATTTATAGTCCAGTAAGGTTTATTAGATTATGATTAAATTTAAATAAATGAATTTATTTAGGATGTAGTCAACCAGGACAACCTACTAACATTGGAGAAGGTTCATCCCAAGTTCAAACAAGTACATGTGCATCTCTTGCAAGTATATAATATAGATCTCTCTAGATTTCTAGGTCTCTATCAAATTTTATATCTTTAATTTTAAAATTTAGCAAGCAATATTTCCCCTTATAAACTTACTTTATTTTATTTATTATATCGTGCATGTGCAACTCTAGTAGATGATGAAAATGTTGGACATGAGGAAATTGAAGATGAAGCAATGGATATTGAAGAAGGACCATCTGAAAGTTAGATAATTTAATCAAGTACATAATATTTCACTAAAGTTAAACATGTATATATGTATACATATATGTCCCCTAAAGAGATTGTATCTTAAGACTTTGTTTCATTTTTTCTTGTGTAGCTTGAGATAAAACCACAAATGAGAATGTTAATCTAGCTCAAGGATTGAAGAGAAAAATTAATCATAGAAACATAGATCATTTAATTGAAATGGATGTGGAAAAATTGAGAGAATATGCTAATCAACCTACACATACTACAAAGAGGAAATTGAATAAAAAGTCTAAAGACATAATTGCACAATTTGAGAATCTATCAAAAGTGGAGAAGACTCAACTATTATCAATTTCACTTCTTAAAGATGAATTAAAAGAGCCACTGAGACTATTGGGTATAGATACAAGTATTAAAAAGAGGAGGACTTCTAAACTAGAAAAAGATATTGTTGAAAGTGTTAAGGAATGGTTACATTCCATTGGGAAAAAAACTAGATTTGCAAATAAATCCATTGCACGAAGAGTGGTACTGACATCTATTTTAAATAAGAAAACATCCCAAAATAGACAGATCTCTTCATTATCATCTCATTTCAGGTATAGTCAAAAGATAGTACTACATTATCTGAAAAGGAGAAACAATTTGAATGATAGTACATTATAAGGCAATTGGGCACTAATGTGTAGAGCTCCTCGATCTAACAGGATTGGGGAAATAGTTAAGAACATAGTTATTCAATTTTGGATTGATAATACTTGTCCTTCACCAAATAGAAGAGATATCATCAAGCAGAGGATTAGGCCTAAGGAATATATTCAACACACAAAACATTGGTTGGATGTCACTCGCATGAATTGTATCTCTCATTTTGTAATTTAAATCCTAACATAAAGATTGGAAAACCAATGTTTGAAAGATTGAAGCCCTATTTTGTGAAGATAAATAAATCTTTTGAAACATGTTGTTGTCGATATCATGTTGAATTTGATCTGTACTATAAAGGGTTTCAAAAGATAATAGAAGAAAGTGGTGGAACTTCTCAAAATACTTTTCCTAAATGACCAAGTCAATTCATAACATCAATCTTATGTGACAAACCAAATGATTGTGCAATAGGTGAAATAGATTGCATAAGAGGAACTTATGAAACATGTGGTAACTTGACTAAATTTCCTTTGAGAGAAGAAGATACTAATATGACAAGGATGGTAAAATGTAAGAGATATAAGTATATAAAGTCAGAAACAAAAGCTAGAAAAGAATCAACAAGGTTAGAATATGTAGAGGATGCGATATTGACTAGAGAATTTATGTCAAATTTTTGTAAATTGATTCAACCATATATACGCCATGCATTTTTTGCTAAGTGGCAAGCAGAACAATTTCAAACACTAAGAGAAACTTTCCCACTCAAAACAATTCCATCTGTTGTTGACTTTGTAGAGAATTACTCTTTCGTATCTCAAAAAAAACTTCAAGCAGAATACTACTATACAGAGCAAGTTACTATTATGGTTCAAGTGTCTTATGGACATGCACAAATTGATCTAGATGGTGTGGAAAGTATAGATCAAGCACGAGTCATTAAAAAAGAGTATCACTTTTACATTAGTGATGACAAAGAACATGACACACATTTTATGGAACATTGTTTTAAGACATTTTTTGAATATTTGAAAAAAAAAAACATTAAAATAGAAAAACATTTTGTATGGTCAAATGGATGTGCAGCACAATTTAAATTAGCTAGACCATTTTATGCATTATGTAGATATCATCGATACCTTAATATACCACACATTTGGAGTTTTTTTGAGAGTGGACATGGAAAGGGTGAGCATGATGGTGCAGGAGCTTGTATCAAATGTGCTTTAAGAAAGTATCAAATGGACTATAAAGGATATCACATTAATAATGCTCATGATGTGGTTGAGTGGTGTAGAACACATTTTTCGGTGCCAATAAATATAGATAACACATCATCACAAGCAGATCAAGTCATACCACTTAGAGTGTTTTGGGAGGTATCAGGTATATATAAATTAATTTTTTCATATTTTTAAATTGAATCTTAAATTTATATTTAATATGTTACCTTAGGTGATCTCTAACTAAATTATGGACCTTGTGTACATTCAGGTGTTGATAGAAGATCAATGCATGCATGCAAGAGGGTAGAGAAGACATGATCTTTGCATTCAGTTATGAGTACAAATAGTAATGTGTGGTCATTGGACACAAGAGAATACTCATGTTTTTGTCTTGCTTGTATTGATGATGACTATGATGGTTGCATTAATCAAGAACATGGATATGTGGGTGAATGGACTTTGGTGCCACTAGATGTTATTAATATGAATGAGTTTGAGGATGAAAACTATGATGATATTCCATTGATTTCTTGTGATTATAACCATATTTCAGGATTGATTAGAGTTGGTATGTATGAACTATATATATACCTGGATTAGGTACATCTATAATTTTTTCATAATTTTGGTTAATTTTTATTATATATGTACTTATGTACATGACATGTATCCAGAATTTTGACATATATAAGTTTGTGTAGGAAATGTTTTTGTAGTTATGGCAGAATCAAAAAATGTAGAAGGTGTTAGCTATTATTTATTACATTGCACCATGGAAAGAGAGAAGCTAACAAAGACTGACATAAGTGATGAAATTATTTTTCCCACAGGTTAGTATATAGTTGAATTATGTACATGTATGTCAAGTATCTATGTTTTTTATGAATTCAAATTCTTTGACTTGAATTCAAGATTGATGTATTTTTTAAATGTGTACATGTGCAAGTTTCTGTTGTTGTACGGGGAACATATTTGAAGCAAAGAAAAGTACTTAAAAATGGGATTCACTTCATCGATTATCAACCTAACAATAAGGTATATCAATATAGTAACCATGTTATTACCACTAGTCTAACTCTTCATCCAGTCAAAGGACCTAGAATACGTAAGCGGAGGCTCCATATTGATGATCATGAGAAAATATTAAATGTTATCCAAGAACGAGCTGATCCACTTGATATGAGATAGAAACAACTCCTAATTTGAAATGTAATTCAAGAACAATTTGAAATTTGGTTCAAACTATTTGAAATTTGGTTGAACAATCATTTGATCAATTTAAAATTTGGTTGAATAACTAATTTTCTAAATTGAACTTTTACTCTTTCATTTTTAACTCAATGTGTTGAATTCAAATTGTCTTAAAGTAACTAATTATAGAAATTATGAACTTATATGTATGTGTGTACTCTAATTACCTGACATGTGCACCTTGAGGGAAAGAAATTTGAACACCACTTGTCTTAAGGGGATGGAATTAGGGGTCTGTAAAATTAATTATATTGAACTTTCTATTTCATTTAACTTTTCAATTTTAGGACACATGTACACTTTCAATTTAACTAATTAGGACATGTGCTTTCAATTTTAGGACATGTGAGCTTTCGATTTAACTAATTACCTGACATGTGAGCTTTCAAGTTCAAATTGTGATTTGTTTAACTAAATTTTGAAAATGTACATGTTTTAAGTTGGACTTGAATTAGAACATTGGGCTTCAGGGGATAAAATTCTAGGATATGTGTACAAATTAAAATTTCTTTATGATTAAAATTTGAAATGTAACTCAAGAACAATTTGAAATTTGGTTCAAACTATTTGAAATTTGGTTGAACAATCATTTGATCAATTTGAAATTTGGTGGAATAACTAATTTTCTTAATTGAACTTTTACTCTTTCATTTTTAACTCAATGTCTTGAATTCAAATTTTCATAAAGTAACTAATTATAGAAATTATGAATTTATATGTACGTGTGTACACTAATTACCTGACATGTGCAGGTCTTGAGGGAAAGAAATTCAAACACCACTTGTCTTAAGAGGATGAAATTAGGGGTCTGTAAAATTAATTATATTGAACTTTCTATTTCATTTAACTTGTCAATTTGAGGACACATGTACGCTTTCAATTTAACTAATTAGGACATGTGCTTTCAATTTTAGGACATGTGATCTTTTGATTTAACTAATTACTTGACATGTGAACTTTCAAGTTCAAAATGCAATTTGTTTAACTAAATTTTGAACATGTACATGTACATGTTTTAAGTTGGACTTGAAATAGAACATTGGGCTTAAGGGGGTAAAGTTCTAGGATATGTGTACAAATAAAAGGGATGATTTCTAGAGATTTACTCAAGTTAGGAATTATGTACAACTAATTACCTAATACTTGAACATTTAATACATGATATATTACCAAACATTTAAATTACATGAACTATTTATATATATGTATATATATATATATATATATTTAATCAATATATTACATGTGTACATATCTAAATAAATTACTTACATATCTTCTAGAAACAATTTATAATATACTAGATCTAGATCTATAATGTATTAGATTCCAAAGCATAATGTAACACGTATCAATCATCTCAAGAAAAAATAAAAAAAGTATGTATCTATCTAGAGATCTATCAGAAGATAATATCAAATATAAATAGCATGCACACATGTAGACATGTAGATCCAGGTACACCTATATCAAATCAACTATATATATAACATGCATGTGTGTATATAAAGTCTCTATCTAATATATGAATGTCTCTTTGGATGAAAGTCTAGAAAAAATCATCTAGATAAAAAAAACTATAGATCATCAGGTGCAAGACTATCATTGTCATACCTCCTCATAACGTAGTCTGAAGACTAACTATCAAGGTGCTCACTAGGATGTGTTGACCCCTAGATATAAATTCAAGAGAAAGTGATATCAATACATACATACATTTAATCAAGAGAAAGTGATATTGAAATACATGTACACATAATCAAAACATAAATAAACATTGCCTATCCACTACTGACATCATCCAATGAGTCTTGATGACATACAAGATCTAGCATCAAAGCTGGAGTAAAAAGAGGCATGCCCCCCTACATTACATGTGCATGTGCAACACATCAAATTAAAATTTCTCTATGATTACAAATCTATGTGCATGATATACATACATGTGCACACATGCACATGTGTAAATTAAATTAGTTTCAAATGATTGAAATTTTAACATGAACAAAAAAAAATTACCTGTGTAGATGGTGGCATTTGATAATACTTAGACTGCCTAGCATCGATCATGTCCACTAATGCATCTAGATTTCACTGCATCACATCAAGATCCATCTCTACATCTATGCGAGCCCCATGACTGGTGACTATCACACATCCTAATAATGATTACCCAAGTGGACTATGTAGATGCTATGGCATAGAAGTAGAATCATCATGTGTCAACAAGTCCATCCATCCTGTGGTTGAAAAGCTCAAATCAACATCATTAAGGCCCACATCTGAACTCTAAGCCTGCCCTATAACACTAGCTAAAGGGTCTATGGTATGTATATGTCTCTTTGGAGCAAAAGAGTGGTCAGTAGGTGGATCATCATGTGCACTACCACCATGACCACTACCTGATCAATGAGAGGAATATGGCTAAGGATGTGTCCTTGTACTACCATGGACACAATCTCAAACATCTGATATGGGTATGCCAAGATGCTCTGATACAAATCTATATGTATCTAATAGATCCTTAGCCAGACCAATCATTGCTAGAGTAAATTATTTATTACTCTAGGTGCTTTAGCTCTGTTAGGTGCATATAATTAATATTTTATATTAATTATATTGTGCAAACCTAGCTTCCTTTCCTTTAGGATTTCATTCACCTTAAAAGGTTGAACTATTGTATTTTGTTTTTATAACTTAGAATACATTTTTTTGCTCTCACATTTCTGAGAACATCTAAGCTCTGCTTTTTTCATTTTTTGGCTTCTCTTCATTGCAAGATATTTGCATGCAAGTGTTCTTGAGGGTCTGTGAAGTTGGATTTCTCAACTTCTACATGGTATCAGAGCCTCCCTGCTACTTCCTCGTTTGAAGATTCTCGAAGCCACAATTCGCATTCAGAAACCCCATCAAAGATTTTTTCTTCAAAAGGGTGAAGGGCAAATTTTTGGGGCATTTTGGGCTAAAATGGTCATCGCCATTGGATCCAGAAGGTTGTTTACAGTCAAAATACATAAAACAATTGTTGTTTTTGGCCTCAAGGTGTCTGGGAAAAATTTTTACCCCCTGGGAGGCCATACGGATGATATCTTGCATTAATTGCAAAAAAAATTCAAAAAAAAGGCACAGCTGCAGCAGTGCCAGCACGCCACCACGGCACCACCAGCACTCCCCTCACCAATCACCACGCAGCCACTATAGCCCACGCTCTGCCCAGTCTCCACCTTCGCCGGAGGGCGCTACTGGGTTCTCCTCCTGGGTGCCACCTCAACGGGCAACACCCTGCCACGACCTCTGACTTCATTTTGTGGTCAACGGATGTCATCATCTGGCGTGATGTCATCTTTTTCAAGCATGACATCATCTTTTTCCTGGCACATGCTGACGTCATTTCTTGGATAGCTGATGTCATTTCTCATCTGTTGACATCATCTTTTTGGTCACCAAATTTTTTCTCGATGATAGCCTGGTGACGTCCATATGGGCATCAATTTTAAGCCAATGTCTGTAATTTTCTAGAGAGCCAACTTTTGGATTAGTAGTCAGTTTTTTGCTCATAACTTGAGCATACAGACATATTTTTGCGATCCGAAAGAAGCACCAAAAAGATGACTTAGAGATAGAGATAATGGTGCTAGTTTGGTGTGATTTTGAGTTCATTTGAGCTTCCAAATTTGGCATTGAATAAGAGGCTTCTATTTTCCTCTTCTCTACATCCAAATTCCAGGTTCTTTTCTCAGTTTTTGTGTTTTTCCATAGTTGTTGCTTTTATTTTGGGAGATATTTTTATTTGTTATGGGGGGAGCATTTTCTATTCTATAATTTTCTTCAGAATCAGACCCTTCTACTTCTGTCTTTTCTTTCTTTCAATGTCGGATCCTTCTATGATCTGGCTCATGTTGTACAACTATCACACCTAGAAGACACAAATGACCAGGCTTCTCATGTCAAGAAGCTTATGGTCCTACCTCGATGCAAACCAGCCAACTCTTATGCACCCTTATGAGGTTCTTTAGCATAGAAACAAAATGGATGAAGCCATGGGACTGATTGCACTCAACATTTCAGATAGTCTGTTATTTCACCTAGATGGTTTGACCACTCTACGGGCTTATTGGCTTAAATTTTAGACTTTTTTTGGTCAAGTGAATGAGTTCCAGGCACTTCAACTTGATGCAAAGTTGACATATTTGACACCTAATAACTTTCCCACCATTGAGGACTTCTTGATGAAGTTCAAATCTCTGCGCATAGTTTTGCAAGGATGTGGTAGAAACAAAACAGATGATGAGTGTATTTTTTTGATACTCTCAAAGTTGCGAGGACAGTATCAGATCTTTTCTTCTACTTTCTACTCCACTATGGATACCTTAGGTAATAGACATCAGATGCCCTCTTTTGAGATTTTCTGTGACAGGTTAACTCATGAGCAATCCAAGCTCACTTAGATAGATTCACTTACAGGTTCACCATCACAGGCATTACTTGCCAAGGATACACAGGAGCAGAAGCCAAAGTAGATATTTGGTTCCTCTTCTCAGCACTCTGCTGGTCCATCCTCTTCTTCTAAGAAGAAGGATAAAAAGAAGACTGAGACTCCTTCTTGTTCCTATTGTCAAAAAGGAGCTCATGATGAGGCACATTGTTTTCAGAAGAGATTTGATGGCTATGAGAAACAGATTGCAAATTTGAGAGCCCTTCTTCAAAAGAGCTCTATTTCATCCCCATCCTCTTCTACCTCATAAGGGTCTGCTTTTTTGATGCAGGAGCATCCAGAGGTATAGGGGCAATCCTGTGTCACCCAAAAAAATGTCCTTAGACTTAGTATTTGTTTCATGTTTTTTCATTTTTGGATACCCATTTGGGTCAAATAAAGGTTCCAACTCTCACAGTTCCACTATCAGTGTTTGTGTAAATCTCAAAAAAATAGGAGGATGTAATTGAGCCATCATTTTGATGAACTAGAAGGTGTGAATTGGCCAGATGAATGTAATTGTGATTTAGAGCATTCTAGAAAAAGAATTAGGTCAAAAGGCCCCATGGTTTGAAAGTTATTGCAATTTTTTGGGTTTTGGAGACCTCCTAGGAATGCTTCAAAGTTAGGTTAGGGGCATTAAATGACCTCAAAAAGGGCCAAAAAATGGGGGATGAGCAAAGCTCCTCTATAGGTCTATAGAGCGCTTTGAGAGCTTTTTGGAAATGTAAATGGTTCGTCAATCGGAGCTACGGTTCAAAAGTTATGCCTCTCGGAAGTTCGGTTACCATTTTTGGATTCTTCTAGATTTGCACTGACTTCTAACACAGCTTTTGGAGCCTTCTATTTGGTTGGTGGATGCCTACTAGCACTTTCTAGAATGTACTCCTAGTCCTTAACCCTTCGGGGTCTATTTAAGGAGATTTCTAGCATTGTAAAAGGAATTTCGGAGTGGAGTCTGAGAGGAGGTACCGAAAGGAGAAATTATCTCTAGATTTATGCTATTGTAAGCCCTTAGGGCATGTTTTGAAGTTTATTTTCTCTATACTACTTGTACTAGGTTATTTTCTCAATTAATATAATTTTCCCCTTCTCTGTTGTGTCCATTCTATGCATGGGTCGTGTCCCCATCAAGTGGTATTAGAGAGGGTTTTCCTAAGTGTGTAGATAGAGCGCCGACTGTGAGGCAGTTTGCACCAGGATTGTGTGGTTGTGGGTTCAAGTTAGAAGATGCCTCCATGAAGAGAGTGTGGCGGAAGGGCCAGAGCTATTAATCCTAAGGAGGTTAGAGCCCTCCAAAGGTAGGTACAAACATTGCAAGAGGAGCTCCATAGAGGAGCAAATGTTGTCGCAGGTGATGACAGTGAGGATGATAATGAAGAAGAAGAAATGGGACCAGAAGGGGAATTTGATGGGCAAGTTTTGAATCATGCAGAGGAAAGACTTTTTAGGGCCATTACTAAGTTTGGGAAAAGACCTATAATTGAAGTGGGTGTATTTTCAGGAAATCTAAAACTAGATGAGTTGATCGATTGGATCAATGAACTGGAAGAATACTTTGAGTATGAGGATATCAAGGACCTTGATAGGGTTAAGTTTGCAAAGGCCAAACTGAAAGGCCATGCCAAAATCTGGTGGCAAGAGGTTCAATTGGAAAGAAATAGAAGAAGGAAGGATAAGATCACAAGATGGGATCGCATGGTGGACAAATTGAAGAAGCAGTTCATTCTTGGGGACTATGAGCTTGATTTTTTTAAGAAGATGCATGGGTTAAAGAAAGAAGGAAGATTAGTACAAGAATATACAGAGGATTTTTACCGACTCTTGATTAGAGCGGGGCATGCAGAAGAAAATAAGGAGAAGGTTGCTCGTTATATCAGTGGGTTGCAACCTAGCATCCAGGAGGAATTAAGTCTAGTAAGAATGACTAGCATTGAAGAGGCATACCAGTTTGCCCTATGAGTTGAAGAGAAGCTGAATAAAAGGTTTGAAGGAAGAAAAAGAGGGTGCGATCAAGGAGGAAGGGGAAGCGGTAGATCATCTGGAGGCCACAATGAAACCCAAAAGAAAAATGAAGATGTGGGTACTAGTAGGAACTAGAGGAATGAGGGTTTCAACCGGTCCCATGATTAAGACTTTGGAAATCAGAGAGGAAGAGGTAGAGGACGTGGACAAGGAAGAGGAGGCTTCCATGGTACCTATTTCCATTGCAACGAAGAAGGTCATCATTCCTTTGAATGCCCTCAACGAAAAGGAAGGACAGATAGGAGGGCTGAGAGTCAACTAGGGTTGCTCATGTGGATGAGGATGCACAATAATCACATTCAAAAGATGCAAAAGGAGGAGAGACCTTGGTAAATGAAAGGGTTATACTAAGTGGTGAGATAGAACCAGGACAAAGGAGGAGTTTGTTCCATACCAGATGCAAGTGTGAGGATAAATGTTGTGACGTGATCATTGATGGTGGTAGCATTGATAACTTGGTATCAAAAGAGATGGTCTCTAAGCTGAAGCTCAAGAGGGAAAGACATCCCCAGCCCTATCAGATTGCTTGGGTAAAAGATGGTCATAAGGTCCTGGTAAGTGAACAATGTTTAGTGAAATTCAAAATTTGGAGTTACCATGATGAAGTTCTCTATGATATTATTCCGATGGATGTCTGCCATCTATTGTTGGGTAGACCATGGCAGTTTGATAAACATGCAGTACATGATGGACATGCAAACACATACTCTCTAACAAAGGATGGACTTCACCACAAATTGAAGCCCATGAAAAAGGAAGGTGAAAAGGGATGTAGCAGTGCTAGGATTTGTCTTGTTGATGGAAGGAAGTTTTTAGATGGCATGAAACATCAACGTATGTGCTATGCTTTGATTCCTAGGAATGATAAAGAAGGTAGTAGTGAAATACCACTTGAAGTTTTAGATTTACTAGGTGAGTTTGGAGATATTATCTCTGATAATGTTCCATATGGATTGCCAATGGTAAGGCAAATTAGTCATCAGATAGATTTAATCCCAGGAGCTAGTTTTCCTAACAAGGCTGCTCACAGGATGACTCCTGAAACAAAGGAGCTAAATAGAAAGGTTTAGGAGCTATTGAGGAAGGGCTTGATTTGGGAGAGCCTAAGTCCATGTGCAGTACTTGCACCAAAGAAGGATGGAGAGTGGAGGATGTGTACAGATTCTCGAGCTATAAATAGGATAACCATCAAGTACCGGTTTCCTTTGCCAAGGATGGATGATCTTATGGACTGGTTGAGTGGAGCTCAGTACTTCACAAAGATAGATCTGAAGAGTGGTTATCACCAGATATGGATTCGAGAAGGAGATGAGTGGAAAATAGCCTTCAAGACCAAGGAGGGTCTTTATGAGTGGTTAGTCATGCCCTTTGGATTGACAAACGCCCCAAGCACCTTCATGCGGCTCATGAATGAGGTACTTAAGAAGTTTTTGGGGAAAAAATTTATTGTTTATTTGGATGATATTTTAATTTTCAGCAAGACTTTGGAAGAACATTTACTGCATATTTGTAGTGTCCTTGAAAGGCTAAGGGAAGAGAAACTATTAATTAATCTGAAGAAGTATATCTTTGCAAAAATGGAGTTAGTCTATTTGGGGTTTGTTATATCACCTGAAGGTCTCAAAATGGATCTAGAGAAGGTAGAAGCCATCTTGGAATGGCCTACTCCAAGATCTCCTACGGAGGTAATATCATTTCATGGTCTGGTTAGTTTTTATAGGAAGTTTATTAAGAATTTTAGTGGCATATGTGCACCCCTAACTGACACAATAAGAGGGGATAGAAAAGAGTCCAAATTGGACTGCAGTAGCTGCGAGAAGTTTTGAATTGCTGAAAAAGAAGGTGACAGAATAGCCTGTGTTGGCACTTCCAAATTTTAGAAAAGTGTTCTAGGTGGATTTTGATGCTAGTGGTAGTGCTATTAGGGCTGTATTAAGCCAAGAAGGTAAGCCTATTGCATCTTTTAGTGAAAAATTGAATGATGCAAAGAAGAAATATTCTGTTTATGATCAAGAGTTCTATGCAATAGTTCAGGCCTTAAAGAAATGGAGGAATTATTTATTGCCAAAGGAATTTGTTTTGTATACTGATCATCAGGCATTACAGTACCTAAATAGCCAAGGTAAATTAAATCAGAGGCATATGAAGTGGGTAGAGTTCTTGCAGAGCTATACATTTGTGTTGAAGCATAGGAGCAAAAAATCTAACAGGGTTGTAGATGCACTAAGTAGGAGACAATTGTTGCTTACAGTAATGCAGGTTGAAGTAGTTGGGTTTGATGAACTCAAGAATTTGTACCCTGAGGATCCTAATTTTTCTGAAGCATGGAAAGCTTGTAAAGAGCCTGTTGCTATAGACAGAACTAAGTGGTTAGACTATCTGATTCAGGATGGTATGTTATTCAAGGGCAGTCAATTATGTATTCCACGGAGTTCCATGAGAGAAAATCTGATTAAGGAGAAACATAGCGGAGGGATGGCAGGACATTTTGGTTGAGATAAGACCATTGCCATTCTTAGAGAACAATATTTTTGGCCTCAAATGTCACAAGATGTGAAAAAGTTTGTGCAGAGTTGTCAAGTTTGTCAAGTTGTTAAGGGATTTAGCCACAATACTGGACTATATCAGCCATTGCCTGTTCCATCAAAGCCATGGGAGGACATAAGCATGGATTTTGTTCTTGGATTGCTGAGGATACAAAGGGGTAATGACTTAGTATTTTTGGTGGTTGATAGGATCTCCAAAATGGCACATTTCATTCCATGCCACAAAACTCATGATGTTGTCCATATTGCAGACTTGTTCTTCAAAGAGGTGGTGAGACTACATGGTATCCCAAGGAGTATAGTTTCTAATAGAGATACTAAATTTGTGGGGTATTTCTAGAGGACATTGTAGAAGAAGTTGAGAACAGACCTAAAATTCAGTTCCACACATCACCCGTAGACTGAAAGCTAAACAGAAGTCTGGGCAATTTGCTGAGATGTTTAGTTGGGGATAAGCCCAAGGGATGGGATTTGATTCTACCACAGGTAGAGTTTTCTTATAATAACTCTGTAAATAGGAGTACTGAAAAATCACCATTCCAAATTGTATATGGGAGTAGCCCAAGGACTACACCAGAGCTGAGGAAGATAGAACAAGGGGAGAGGACAAGTGCTGAAGCTGAGGAATTTGCTGAACATATCAAGCGCCTACATGAGGAGGTTCAAGCACACATTACCAAGATGAATCAAGAGTATAAAGCTAGGGCTGATCAAAGGAGAAGATATAAGGAATTCCAAGAAGGAGATTTAGTCATGGTGCACTTATGAAAAGAAAGATTTCCAGCTGGTACTTACAACAAGCTGAAAATGAATAAATTTGGCCCCTACAAAATTCTAAAGAAACATGACTCAGGAAATGCATATGAGGTGGAGCTGGCAGATGGTATTCACATTTCTCCCATTTTCAACATTGCAGACTTAACAGAGTATCATGATGATGGTCTAGATGATGAGCTAGTGTTAGAGCCATGTTCGATTCCTACTTCTAAGAAGGAGGAGATAGAAGATATTCTAGATCATCGTGTGGGTAGGAGTACCAAAAATAGGTAGTATGAAGAGTATTTGGTCAAATGGAAAGGATGACCAATCGAGGACTCAACTTGGATTTCAGCAGCTGAGGTTTCCCATTTGGGATTTCCTCTACCATTCATAAAATGATAGGGTCACTTTTCAATCTACCCTGGGTGTCTCTGATGCAGGAGTATCCAGAGGTATAGGGGCAATCCTGTGTCACCCAAAAAAAATGTACTTAGACTTAGTTTTTGTTTCATGTGTTTTCATTTTTTTGATACCCATTTGGGTCAAATAAAGGTTCCAACTCTCACAGTTCCACTATCAGTGTTCGTGTAAATCTCAAAAAAATAGGAGGATGTAATTGAGCCATCATTTTGATGAACTAGAAGGTTTGAATTGGCTAGATGACTGTAATTGTAATTTAGAGCATTCTAGAAAAAAGAATCAGGTCAAAGGCCCCACGGTTCAAAAGTTATTGCAGTTTTTTAGGTTTTGGAGACCTCCTAAGAATGCTTCAAAGTTAGGTTAGGGGCATTAAATGACCTCAAAAAGGGCCAAAAAATGGGGGATGAGCAGAGCTCCTCCATAGGGCTATAGAGCGCTTTGAGATCTTTTTGGAAATGTAAACGGTTCGTCAATTGGAGCTACGATTCAAAAGTTATGCCTCCTGGAAGTTCGATTATCATTTTTGGATTCTTCTAGATTTGCACCAACTTCTAACACAGCTTCTAGAGCCTTCTATTTGGTTGGTGGATGCCTACTAGCACTTTCTAGAATGTACTCCTAGTCCTTAACCCTTCAGGGTCTATTTAAGGAGATTTTTGGCATTATAAAAGGCAGTTCGGAGTGGAGTCTGAGAGGAGGTACTGAAAGGAGAAATTATCTCCAAATTTATGCTATTGTAAGCCCTTAGGGAATGTTTTGAAGTTTATTTTCTCTGTACTATTTGTACTAGCTTATTTTCTCAGTTAATATAATTTTCCCCTTCTTTGTTGTGTCCATTCTATGGGTGGGTTATGTCCCCATTATTTTCAGTCTTCTTCCACCTCTTCGACATCTTCATTGGATTTTGGATAGGGTCATGCATTACGAGCTTCCATTGCCTTCCCTTCTCAGGTCCCTTGGATACTAGATTCAGGTGCATCTCACCATATGGCATCTTCTCAAGGGGTATTCTCCTCTATTGAGGCTTCTCTGATTCCTCATATTCTCATGGGGAATAAAAATACTCTAACTGTCTATGGGAAAGGTTCTATTCACATTCAGGATGGCACATTCAATGATGTATTGTATGTTCCATCTCTCTCTGCCAGCCTTCTCTCAATGTATTAGATTATACACAATGGATCAGGGAAGTTTTTTGAGTTCACTATAGATTCAGTCTAAATTCGAGATAGTGCAACATGAGGCCTTATTGCTATAGGGATAGTTGATCATACCACCTGTCTCTACACCTTCTCACACTTTGGTCCACCATCTCCATTATTAGAGCATTCTTCTTCTCTTTCGCGAGAGAATCATGCGGTACAGTCAGCACACGTGAACCTTTGTATTTTTCCTGAGTTCACCACACCTCATTTCATTGAAGTATTTTCTTCTTCAGCTCTACCAGACCCTCTAGCTCCACTCATCAAGCCTTCAGAAACACTTGTTGTGGATTCTATAGAGGATAGTCATCTCCTCTGTCATGACAGTCTCAACACACCTGCATTGGGGATTCCTTTTCAGGATCCTCATGTCTACTCTTTTGAGCATTAGTTAGGCCTTCCTGTCATTCAATGCTTTCCTTGTTCTATGCCCTTGTTTATTTCACATTGGAGTTCACTTGGTTTGTTCATTTCTACAGGGACTTAATCATTCTTGGGGGGCTTTGTTGTCTCATCTCTCTGTCATGAGGGGGTTGTTTATGGTTTTGAGAGAGTCTCTTGAGCCATAAAATTTTTGTTATTTTTTTTAGCATGTTTGTTCTATCTCTTTTTGGAGAGGGGTTTTTCCCACTGGGTTTTCTTCTTTGTCTCTGGTTCACAGAGATTTCCTTGTATTGGGTACCTGATCAGGCCTTATTGTCGGGACCCATTTTTTTTGCTTTCATAGCTTTGCTAGGTTAGCTTCCTCCTAAGCTTCACTTAAGGGGGGGTGTTAGAGTAAATTATTTATTACTCTAGGTTCTTTAGCTCTCCTAGGTGCATATAATTAATATTTTATATTAATTATATTGTGCAAACCTAGCTTTCTTTTCTTTAGGGTTTTGTTCACCTTAAAAGGTTGAACTATTGTATTTTGTTTTTATAACTTAGAATACATTTTTTTGCTCTCACATTTTTGAGAACTTCTAAGCTCTGCTTTTTCCATTTTTTGGCTTCTCTTCATTGCAAGATATTTGCACGCAGGTGTTCTTGAGGGTCTGTGAAGTTGGATTTCTCAGCTTCTACAATCATAGTATCTCGTGCCAACACTCCAGTGAGACCCTCTAAGCTAGCTAGTCTCCTAAAGATGAAGCATAGGATGTTGATCTAGAATTCCAATGAGACATTAAATACTAACCAACCTCATCACTCAAAATAGATCTAATAGCTACTCCAATCTCTCCAACTCCCTGAATGATCCCACGTAACTGAGTGTTATGCATGGCCTCTTCAGTCGATGGACCTAACATAGGGGATATAGCAGATGCCCTCTCTCTCACAATTGATCTATGTGCTAGTGGGGGATGACTTGGCTACCTATCAGCTAGTCTACCATGCCCCTATCCTAAATGTCCTAGTAAATCTATGTAGTTCACCACCCTACATAAGTGAACCTCTGTATAAAGCTATCAGGAAAAATAGAGTGGAATTTGGTCATTATTTGGATAATGACCATGGGCAGCAAGGAATCATGGGTATATCAATGCAGCCATCTATGGATCTATACACTTAAGGGGAGAATACCCCTTCACATACTTTTGTGAAAGATAACGAGGGAAACATTCCCTCTTCAGGACATCTTTGGGCACTAAGCCCTACACCTGCTAGAGTGAAAGACCAGAGGAGACCTCTCATATCTTACTATCAAGGAAAGTTTATATAGTCTATGTAGAATATGGGGTAGTGCCATGAATCTCATCTCGAATAAATGTTAGGCTACGTAAGATACTCTGGCATGTGCCACTATAGACACTAGAGCATGTGCCACTAGTCAAGGATTCTTGAAGTCTATGAAGCTCTTGGTTATTGTGATCATAGAGCTCTTGAGGTGGGATAGGTAGCTGATCATGAGGGACATAATGCTACTTAGGGGGGATAGGCTGCTGCTCAGGGCCTAGGTATAGGTTGTTCAAGGGGGACAGGCTGCTCGGGGGGGGATAGAAAGTTGTTGATCAGCCATGTGTCAATGTATGTAGGTGCGTGTATAATGTGTAAACCTGAAAATTAAAATTAAAATGTATGACATTTAATAAACTTGAAATTTATATTAACATACATGTACAATTTGACAAAATTTTAAAACAATATAAATTTTTTTAATCAAATTAAACATGTGTACATGTGTACATATATATAGAAGTCCTAAAACATAAATGAACATGTACCTTAAAAAAACTAAATTTTAAAACACACATGTTGTTATATATAATGTTTGTAACTCAAGGACCTTTTAAGAACTATGTGTGCAAGTTATATTTCTAGAAGTTAGATTGAATGTTCAAAGGTTTTAGACATACATGTGCACATAAACTTGTCAAGTGTAATTTAGGTCCATGACGTAAATATGCATATATATGTATATATAGATCTATATGCATATACACATGAATGTATATTTGCACATATATCATGTGTGTGTGTGTGTGCATATGCGCATACACACACACATGATATATGTGCAAATATACATATCATGTGTATATGCATATAGATCTATATATACATATATATGCATGTGTGTGTGTGTGTGTGTGTGTGCATACTAGGATAAAGTTTAGGTTAAGGGTTTTGCATTGAGGTTATGGTGTGGTTGTTTAAATCATGGTTAGAAAATTAGAGTTAAAAGTTGGAATAAAAATATAGTTAGGTTTGGGGTTTGAGGATGGTTCACATAAGTGTTACTACTAATATTAAGATTTAGGGTCAAGGTCAGGTTTAACATCATAATTAAGGTTTGGGTTACATTTTTTATTAGTGATATAGTTAGTTTTAGAATTATTCTTAGGATTATTGTTAGCATAACTTTGGTTATGATTAAGATTTTAGTTAAGGTCAAGGTTTATGGTTAAGGCTATAATAAAGGCCAGTGTTAGGATTCATATAATGCACCATGTAGGGTTAGAGTTATGGCTTTGATTAGGGATAGGGTTACGATTACTATTTATATTATCTCTTAGTTAGGGAGAGAATTAGAATTTGGTTGGGTTGAGGTTTAGATATAGTTTGAAAATATTATTTGAGGTTAAGGTTAGGGTTTACATCATGGTTGGTCATGAATAGGGTTTGGCTTAAAATGGCATACCTAGGTTTTATGTTTGGGTCATGGCTAGGGTCAATGTTAGGCTTTATGGTTGAGGTTTTACACCATGGTAAGGGTTTGGATTGGTGATATATAGTTAATTTTAGCATCATCTTAGGTTAGAGAAATAATTAGATTGGGGTTTTTAAAAATTAGGGTTACCATTTCAGTTATGATTAGAATTGGAGTAAAGCTTATAGTTGAAGTTAGAATTAGTGTTAGAGATTTTTTAAAAGGTCATGGTTATGGCTAGTTTTAGAGTTTAGATTAGGTAAAATAGTTAGAGTGTACTTAGGGTTTATTTATGGTTAAGGTTAGCCTAAGGGTTAGGATAAATATTATAGTAAGGGTCTAGAGTTGAGGTTAAGATTTGTTTCATACTTAATGTTAACATTAGGATTTTGGTTGAAGATATAGTTATATATAGGGTCATCCTTAGGTTAGAGATATAGTTATAGTCAGGGTTAGGTTTAGGTTTTAGGATATGGTTAAAATTAATGTTACGATTGGGAAAATGATTTAGTGTTATGGTTGGAATTATGGTGAGTGATAGCATTAGGATATATACATATATATGCATACACACACATGCGATATGTGCAAATATACATATCATTTGTATATGCATATATATGTACATATCATGTGTATATGCACACACACACACACACACACACACACACACACACACACACACACACACATATAAAGTGCATACATAAAAAACAATAAAATATACAAAGAAACATATATTTAAATACTAAAAACACATAAATTTTAATTGAAACAACATAAGAAGGGAAAAAACAAGTATTTCGTACCTTTTCTAGACAGTTGATGGGATAGATGCTAGTCAATCTTCTTGTTCCAATTGAAATAGTGACTAGAAAAAAGCTTGGTCCCCCTTTTATCTTGCACGGCTTAGGGTTTGGCGTGTTCTATTTTTAAAAATGTCATTTTTCTTAGTTTTGATCGAAACTAAGAAACCCGCACATGGTTTCTTAACTGCCTGTGGGTTGTGCTTAGTTTCGATCGAAACTAAGCACGTAGTTGCAATCAAAACTAAGCACGTAGTTTTGATTGAAACTAAGAACATAGTTTTGATTGAAACTGGTACAATATTTTAGTTTTGATCGAAAGTAAGGATATAATTTTTTTTGATAGAAACTTTTAATTTTTGTTTCTATCAAAACTCTTCCAATGATTTTTCTCGTGCGCACTTTTTTGGAGGGATTTCTTCCTCCAGAAAAGTGTAACCCACTATTGTGGGTTCACCCTATAATTGTTAGAGAGTAATAATGAATTGACCTAATTGAGATGCAACTAAATTTCTAGTTATAGATATCTATCTAGCTTGAACTTAATCCTTCCTGATCAAATATAGCTCTTCTGCTTCACAAGGATATTCTACTTATCCTTCAAATTCACTCTCTCTTCATCCCTTGCAATTCATTCATAACACCTTGTCCACTTTGAAACCATAACTTGACCTTTTACTTATACCTTTCATATTATCAAGTCAGTTCAAATACAATATAGAATAATTAATATTCATCACCATAATCAGCTAGAACTAATAGATAAATCAATTGAGCTTAATATGCCAAAAAAAGAAACTCCTTCGTTAGCCAACTGAGCTCAGTAGAAACTAACTCAGAAGCAATTTCCTGTGTTCACCAATGAAAACTTGGTTAACACTACAAACTTCAAAAAATCCTTTGGTGACTAAGTGAGCTTGATTAACATTGGTTCCATCAAACTTTCCTTCATTAGCCGAGTGAGCTTGGTTAACACTCATCTTTTGTGGATTCTTCTTCAGTCCCCAAGTGAACTTGATAGACACTTTCTTTTGCACAAGAATGCTTGGTAGACATAGAAAATTGTCTTTACTGCCCAAGTGAACTTAGCATGCACTGACTGATAATGATATGACATTTGTGTAACATAAAAAAAACACAAAATTAGTTAACTGTATCCAACACATTGATCACTCAGCATCTAAATGACTCGATAGTTACTATCTACTTGACACTTAAGTGACTCAGCACTTACTAGTTACTCAATATATATTGTATATAGCTTGCTCGGTATACTCCATATGACAACTTATGCTCAACATATATTACTTGTTCAAAATGAACTAAGTAAATGACTTAAGTGTGTTGACACTCATATGTCAAAACCAATCTGAGATTAACAATCTCCCCCTTTGACATGAGTGGAAAAACACTTGGTCATGCATGAATATCCTTATCTCTTGAGCATAAATTAGATAATATCTATCCTTTACTGTATAATAATAATAAAATTCAAAAAAAAAACTTCAAAATTTTGCAAAACTTGACTTCTTAGTCATACTTCAAAATTTTATAACTCCCCCTAAGTTGATTGTTCTGTTCTATTTTGAAACTGAATACTCCTTCTGAGTAGATCTTTTTTGTCCCCCTTTTCTTAATCTCCCAAAAACTTAATCATTCTTTCCTTTTTAGCTCATTCTCTCCTTTATTCGGTGGTACATGTATAATGTGTTTGCACAAGAAATTTTTATGGACCTTAATAATGATTTCTAGTGTTGTATCCTAGTTGGCACATCCGACCTCTAAAGGTTTAATCTGTATGTCTAACTCAACAACAAGGTTAACTAAATCTTCATGAGTAGTAAGATGGGGATTTTTTGTAGTGCCTCTCGTGTTTACAGTCTACACCTTATTTATTTTGATTCAAGAGACACTTGATACTCTTGTTATTGGTACTTTGAGATGACTTGAGGGTCAGATGTTATACTTTGATTTCAGTATCATAGATGCTATGTTGTTATGTTGTTCAGTTTATCATATTTTCATGTTGATTCCATTTTGAGATGATAGTATGTTTCATGATGATATCTAGTTATCTAGAATTTGGACATATTTATCAGTCTATTATGTGATGGATTTTATGCTATGGTGATTTACTTTATTCTTGTTTTATTATGCTATATGTGAATGTGTGTGACATAAATGGATTAATTAGGTATTTAATGCAATTATTTCTCTAGCTATGATATTATATGCAAATGCACTTGATCATGTATTTTAATGTGCAAGAATTATATCCTTGGCAGTGGCACATAGAGTTAGTGGTTTAGCTGTTCATATTTTACCAATGTTGTCCTTGTATGGTCAACATATCCTTTAAATTTTTAATTAAACCTTCTAGTGATTTGTTAAATCTAGACTCATTTGCATTTTCTGATTATACTAGTGAGGATGTTTGTGCCTTTAGAGGTTCGCATTATCATGAAAGTTGTTAAGAATTTTTTTGTGATTTTGGACTTTTCGGCTTTAAATTTTATTGAATTTAATTTCTTTTAGCTTTTCCATAAATGCATTCATATTGCTAGGAATAGCCTATTTTTGGTTGGGTTGAGTTGGAGTCTTGCTAGTCTAACTGGCTATTTTCCCTAATCAATTATTCACTCAAAAAGTGAATAAGTATAAAAAGAGGAATTTAATTTCTCACTTCTCACTTTTGCAAAACACAAAATTGAGAGCTTTGTGAGAATCCCCTTCTAGAGGATCATGTTTTTGTTCATTGTGAGAGCTGCAGGGGTGGGATCTTCATGAGGTTAGTCTGTTGGATCCATCTCAGGGAGACCTTGTTGTGCCATGATTCCTGATAGTTTCTATGGTTGGTTTATTTGATTGTTTTGCTTCCTATTTTAGCCCTTTTCGCTATCAAGCAGGGCTCTCCCATTTTCATGTTTCAACTTAGTTTCTACTTCTCTTTTTGGTAGTTGTTGGTCTAGAGGATGAGAACTAGTTTTCCCCTCTATTTATATTTTTTGGTTCTATCTAGTTGGTTGAGTATGGCCATTTTCCTTGTTATTGGGATGGGGGTTTGGGGTTCCATACCATATGCTGGCCTTTTTTATATACGGAGTCAGAACCCAAATTTTATTGATTTTTTGAGGCTTTTGTACATAAAGATCAAATGGGTTTTAATTTTAAAATTTTCCAATTTTGGAGTTTTTACCTCATTTTATATGACACCCTATCTTCATGGGTTTAGTTGGCATGATGTTGGTTTTGGACCTAGATGGTCTATTTGGATGTAAGTCAGATCATTGTTGCACTTTTTTGTTGCATTGGGATGCATATTGCATTCATCCTCCCGAGCTTGTTTTTGATTGAGTGATATTTATGCTTATGTTCTAATTCAATCCTTATGTTTTGATATTCATGAGGGTGGTGCACCACACACAAGCATGTGCATGTGCATTTTTTGGGTGACATGTGAGGCCTTGTATTCTATAGTACTTCCTAGAGTTGTGATCATTCAGGTTGGGTTAGGAATTTGCATGCCTACAGGCACTCATCATGGGATGAGCATGGGTAAGGTAGAGTAGCATATGGAGGGGCTTCTATCTCGTAGCCTAGTTATCATTATGCCTAGAGGATTGGCAGAGGAAGTTTTGACTAAGTGATAACTAAATAAAACACTAGGTGGAAATAAAACTTAAGATAATAAAAACATTTTGTGCTACAATCTTTCCATTGAGGGATTTAAATCTACATGATTTGAGCTTGGGCTTTTCGATGCCAAGAAACTATCCATGATGTTAGCCCCTACTTAGTAGGCCATTGAGTGTCTAACCAAGACCTTTAGTTTATGCATTGTCTATTAATCTTTGTTTCAGTCATCATTAATGTCTGGTGTGAGTGTTAGCCATGGATGTCTTCTTTATGTGTGTTTGTGGTTAGATCATTATCTCCATCAACATGGCAGGAGTGGACCTATGGGTTTTCACATGGTTGGGAGGTGTAGCTACCTTCACCACTACTGGGGACCAGTGTAGAGAGATGGGCTCTTGTCCTGGTGCAACCATTGCTAGATGTTTTCACTTGGTACTTTAGGTTCCACAGTATGCTTTCTTGTGATTTATGCTTTCATTGGAATGCTTGTATACCATGTTAGTCATTTGACACATTCCCTTATTTGTGATGTTTAGCATATGATTAGATGATGTTACTTGATTAGTTGGAGTATCTATTGTTTTTTGTTTTAGCATGATTGGCTTTCTAGTTCTTATGATGTTATTACACTTTAGTAGTGACATCCTTATAAGACAGCTCTAACCATCTAGATCGTAGTTTGGGATGTTACACATAGGGGATAGCTAGGACCTTTGAGGTCTCATGATGCAGGAGCATCTTGCATGGGAAAATTAAATTATTAGAAAAAAAATTTTAAAAAAAAAAAAAAAAAAATTATGGAGGAGAGAGAAAGTGACGAAAATAGAAGGAAAAATAATAAAAATTGAAAAATAAGGGAAAAAGGAGAAAAGAAGAATTTCTATTTTCAAGGTGCATAGGTGGCATAAATAGAAAATAATAAAAATAGTTGTCATTCCATTAATCGAGGTGTGTAGGTGGCATCTTAGAAGTTTGTGAAAAGATCCTTAAATCATGTATTTAATATTTGTTGGGTGCTTAGTTGTATTTGGGTGGGAATTTAATATTTATTTAAAGGTAGTTGTATTTACCTTTTATCCCACATTGGTTGTGTTTGTAATGTCTTGGGTTAGAAGTGCCTATTTAAGCAAGGCTTATAATCGTTTGTAATCAAGTTCAAGAAATGGAAGCTCTTCTAATGGAAGTTGGAGAAATAGAAGCTCTTCAAGACAAGCTCTTCAAGTAGAAGCTCTTCGGATGTAATTTCTTGTAGAAGCTCTTAGCGAGCAATCTCTCTTATATTGTAAGAATTTGGAGTTTTTCCATTTGGAGAATATTCTAATGAATTTCAAGTATTAATGGAAGTTTTATGAAGCATTTTGTCATCTCTCTTGTCTCCATATTATTGCATTTTGGTCGTGAGTTGGTACGGGTGGTGTGGCCCGTCATTAGTGGTATCAGAGCAGGAGTTCCTGAGTGTGCGGACAGATTGCCAAACGTGAGGCAGTTTGCACCAGGACCTTGAGTTGGTTGAAGTTTGTCAAGAAGTTCTTGATTGTGTAGATAGATTGCTGACAGTGAGGCAATTTGCACAAGGTTCTTGTGTTGCATGAGATTTGTCTTCTAAAGACTTGATTATGGAGAAGAGAAAGAAGAAGATGACTTTTGTGATTGGATGGATTCTGAGGATTCCTCGACTTGAGAAATTTAGAGCAAGAAATCAACAATCATTGCTAGTTGATTTGCAGAAGCAAGTGAATGAATTAGAAGCTGAGTTGCGGAAACAAAGAGCATGTCACCAGAAAAGAGATGTTGATAATTCCTTGGATGTGGAAAAGAAAGATGATCCAGTGGAAGAGCAAGTGGATGAAGAGGAAATCATTTGCGAACCTAAAGTTGAAGAAGATGGAAGACAAGAGGAAGAGCATGAAGATGGCAAGATTTATGAACCTGAAATAGAGCAAGATGATTTGAAGATTGCAACAATGGAGGAAGAATATAGTGCCTTCGTTGGAGATCAAGTAGGTGGAGTAGTTACGTGCATTGTTGACGACATAAAAGAGGCAAGCGAAAATGAATATGTCAAACAAGTAAATTCTTATGAATCATGGGATGTTGTCTTTGATATGAGTTTAAAAGATATTGATGATTTTTTGCATGAGGATCTTGTTAGTCATGTGTGGTATGCAAAGGAAGATTGGTATGGTGTTGCTGGGTTTATTATAGGTGTGATTAATTCAACAAGATTGGATGAGGATGAGAGTTATACTTGGATAGAGTTCATTGCGAAGGAGTATTTTCAGCAGCAAACAGTTGTTCCGACTAGGTGTTGGAAAAGAAGAAAGAAGGAAATATATCGGCATCAGATACTTGTTCCAGCTATGTGTTGGAGGAAAAGAAAAAAAAATTTCAACAGTGGCTACTTCATTTTGTGAATCCATATTCACAAAATTTTTCCTACCATGGGAGTCGGATGCAGGAGCATCATGCATCAGGGAAAAAAAAAATGTGGAAGCCTTTAGTGAAGATGAAGATGGATGTATATCTTTCTTTTGGCATCAAAGTGTGGGACACACTTTTCTATCTACCAAGGGAGTTTGATGCAGGAGCATCTTGCATGGGAAAATTAAATTATTAGAAAAAAAAATTAGAAAAAAAAAAAAAAAAACTATGGAGGAGAGAGAAAGTGACGAAAATAGAAGGAAAAATAATAAAAATTGAAAAATAAGGGAAAAAAGAGAAAAGAAGAATTTCTATTTTCAAGGTGCATAGGTGGCATAAATAGAAAATAATAAAAATAGTTGTCATTCCATTAATCGAGGTGTGTAGGTGGCATCTTAGAAGTTTGTGAAAAGATCCTTAAATCATGTATTTAATATTTGTTGGGTGCTTAGTTGTATTTGGGTGGGAATTTAATATTTATTTAAAGGTAGTTGTATTTACCTTTTATCCCACATTGGTTGTGTTTGTAATGTCTTGGGTTAGAAGTGCCTATTTAAGCAAGGCTTATAATCATTTGTAATCAAGTTCAAGAAATGGAAGCTCTTCAAGACAAGCTCTTCAAGTAGAAGCTCTTCGGATGTAATTTCTTGTAGAAGCTCTTAGCGAGCAATCTCTCTTATATTGTAAGAATTTGGAGTTTTTCCATTTGGAGAATATTCTAACGAATTTCAAGTATTAATGGAAGTTTTATGAAGCATTTTGTCATCTCTCTTGTCTCCATATTATTTGCCATCTTCATGCTCTTCCTCTTCTCTTTCATCTTCTTTAGGTGTGAAAATAATTTCCTCTTCATCCGCTTGCTTTTCCATTGGATCATCTTTCTTTTCCACATCCAAGGAATTATCAACATCTCTTTTCTGGTGACATGCTCTTTGTTTTCGCAACTCAGCTTCTAATTCATTCACTTGCTTCTGCAAATCAACTAGCAATGATTGTTGATTTCTTGCTCTAAATTTCTCAAGTCGAGGAATCCTTAGAATCCATCCAATCACAAAAGTCATCTTCTTCTTTCTCTTCTCCATAATCAAGTCTTCAGAAGACAAATCTCATCCAAAACAAGAACCTCGTGCAAACTGCCTCACAGTCGGCGCTCTGTCTACACAATCAAGAACTTCTTCACAAACTTCACCCAACTCAAGGTCCTGGTGCAAACTGCCTCACGTTCGGCGATATATTGCAATGTTGTTTTTGTACACTGCAATGTTGCTTCCAGTTACTTCCCTTCACTGCTATGTTAAGTGTTTAGACTCTGAATTCATTCTTAGTCTTTTTACCTCATTGTTCTTTGGTGTATTGTTTTGGATTCTTGTATGAATTTTTACTTTATTTTATGAGAATGAAAAATCTCACATGGTGTATTGGATATTTTCAAGTGGCTTCTGGCACTTTCTTACGTGAAACCCAATACTAGTTTTAGGAGTCTTGGTTACTAGGCCAGGTACTTCCTTGCATCATTTGGTGCACTTCCTCACACAAAGGGAAGATTCTCACATGGTGTGTTGTAATTCCTCACATGAAAAAATAGAGGGTACCTACCCTAGTTTTTGGGGAACACAATTTGATGTTTCTAGTACCCCTTGGGATTACTATTATTTCCTTGTCTCTATAGTTTAGAGATTTCAGATTCAGTTGTCATTTTTATTTTCTTCATTCTTTGGTCGGTCATGTTAGTTTGATAATGGATTTTGGAGATCTGTTAGGTCTGGATAGCTAGTTAGTATTCTGTTGCAATCTTCTTGATCCCTGTATGATGTTATATTGTGTTTTATACAATTTTTATTATTATATTGGGTTATATTTATGCTTGTTACAAGGACCTCCGGGTGGGGAATTACATCTTTCTTCATCAATGTATTTGCAAAGGTCAATTCATTGTGTATTACCTCCATGTGAGGGGTTAACATGGACTGGATATTGATCAATGTAACCCTAATATGTGCATCTTGAGCTTGTAATGATGCTAACTAAGCTTGTGTAGACAATAAATTTTTGAAATCAATTTGATCTTTAGCAAGAGATTGTTGTAAAATGTTACCTATTTTCCTCAAATCTCCCTCTAGATGGTCAATATGTCTCTATATTTCTTGTGTGAATAGGGGAACATCATACAACTTAGTGTAAAGATAGAAAATGATCTCTAACATCTTCTTTACACTCTCAATTTTTGGTGCTAACTCAAATTGGTGGAGTGCAATAGCACTAGCTATCTATTCATTCACCTTTGTTAGAAATTTATTCTTAGACCATTCCATTAATTTGACATTTTTTTCTAGGTCTACATCATTGATCTTCTCTAAAAGAGTTTCCAACTACTAAATGATTGGCTTGGCTTCATTAGGTGTAGGTAGGTTGAATGCACCAAGAAAGATATCTTTGATGTCATGAAGAGCTTGTATCTTCCTATGCTCCCTTCTAAGAAATTCTTGGTGTTTCCTCTTTTCCAGAGCATCATTAGTATGCTCATCTACTCTATTATGATTGTTGCAAGATCAAACTTTGGAAACTCAATCATCTCATTTAAGTTGATGTCACCATAGGATTTCACCTCATCAACCTTAGATGCTCTATGAATTGGCCTTGATTCTTCCAATGGTGTAGTTGTTGTGCTTGGCCTATGAAGTGCTTGATTAGGAAGAGGTGTAGTAGTAGCTGGTAGAGTGACCAGTGTCTAAATTGCTAGTTGTTCCTCTAGCTTTATAGTCAAGACTAAATCTTTGGCCCCATCCTTCTCTTCTATATGTGTTTCTTCTCCTCCTTTTGTCTAAAGTGAAGTAGATGTAGGACAAGCTTTCTGACCTATTTGAACTTGTGTCCTTTCTTGCTCAATTATAGTCACTTCTAGTACTAAAGCATGAGGTTACCCTAGTGTTGATATGTGAAGGCATAGTGTCCTTCCTTTGATATACTACAAGTGACATTGTAGGTTACACCTCAGTAGTGTTGGTGTTTGAAACTGTTGAACAACAAAATGCTCAATACAAAACTAATGATACCCACATAACCTAAGAATTAGCCAATTCCTATTAACAATTATATGTGCAAACCACTTGGACCCAACTTTAACAAAACCAAGGATGGCTTTCTACTCTTTAGGCTCTACAAAACCAAGGTGGGTACACCTAGGGATGAATTAAATGCAAACTGTGTCAAAATTATCTTAGTTTCATTCTAATTCTCATCATCTATCTTCAATCACATGCACAGTTTCTCTAGTTCTCTAATATTTTGAGAATTATACACATCCCTCTTAAGCAAATCTAGTCACAATTCTCCTAAGATTTATGAATATTTCTAGTAATAGTAACTGCCTAAGACTTAGAAATACAATATAAATGAGTGTTGACTAGCATTACAACCTTGAACCAAATAAAATGGAAATGCTTTTGAATTTATAATTGAATTTGCATGTAGAAGTATAGTTTACTCTCAACCATCACTGATTTATGCAACCAGTGCCTTAGCCATTGGGCAAAAATTGATAATTGGTTGGAGATCTAATTGAGACAACTTGTGATGAATTTATCAATAGCAATCACCCATTTCCATTCTTATAAAATATCCATTTCATAAACTCATGAGTTCTACTGATGTACTAAATCATTTATATAATTCAATGAATTAAAAGCAACAATAGAACCAATACACAACCCATCTAGACTACATTTAGTCACATGAACCTTATTCAAATAACCTCAAAATAGACAAGCTCATCAAACGGAGATAGAAAGTGATACACAAAAAATAGTGTAAATACCCCTTCGTATTATCCTTTTTAAATGACTAGTACAGTAACCAATAGAGATTCAACAAAAAGCCCAAAATATTTAGCTAGTTATGTCATATCTATATATCAAAAAGTACAATTAAAAGTGAAATCAAAACTACTTCTTAAAACAAGACCAACTGTCCTATTTCTTGACAATTCCAAAAAATATATTAGAATTCGGACTATCACAATGCCTTGAGAACTCACTTACAAAGACATGAGTTGCAACAAGTAGAGAGAAATTGTGATAGATAGGTGTCCTTTAAAAAAGATAATACAACATTTTTCATACTATTCTAGACACCTTAATTCAAAAATGAATAACAAAAAGTAGTTGCAAATGATAGTTGGAGCATCAAATCTTCAAGTTTTTCCTTTTCCTTAATTGCCCCCTATTGGTAAAGCCTTTATTTTTGCAATTTCTCCCCATATAATGACCTCTCTCTCTTTGTTGGCCACTCACAGTCTTTGATTGATGTTAACTCACCAACAGTCTTTTGCCATCTGGCATCAGTGATCACTTTCCCTTCAGTGATAAACCTATTCAATTTAGTTTCAATTTTGAATAGAGTGTTAATTAGTTCATTGAAAGCACACCCATCAATATCTCCTTCAAAAATAGATGCCACTTGTGGCATGTCTACAATATGGTCAAAAGAATTAGACCATTCATATCCCTCACTTCATTTTTAGAGTCAAGAACAGAAAGAATCAAATATTAGAAACCATTTATCAACACTTTCATTTTATTTTGAATGGCTACCAATTTTCTGGTTAATAATTCCAATAGATCCTTCACCTTATCCATGTTGTCTTTCACATCAATAACCTTATCAGGTAAGTCTGACTTTTTGTCTAGCAATGGTATCAACCTATCAAAGAATTGCATGTAAGATCCCCATTGTTGGAAGATTGGGTCAAGCAACCCTATTGCTTCTTTACACAGCTGCTCTGCTAATTATAGATTGAATATAATGTATTGTAGGCATCTTGAGAGAACCTTTTTAGGATGCTTATCCTATGGCTTAGCATGTTCATCATAACATTCTTTTTAGTTACATTGTTAGATGGGGAAACTTCTACTTCCACACTAACCACTAATATTGGCACTATGACCCCTATAGGTATATCTTTTGTCTGGGCCTCTACCTCCACAGTGTGCTTTACCTCTTCCACATGACTAGGTGTATGTTCTACCTCTACTACAGTCTTGAGTTATTCCTTGAGGGATGCCACTTCTACTTCTAGGCTCTGAATCCTCCCCTCCAACTCTTCTATCCTCTATTTCTGCACAAAGCTCATTTTGAGCTCCTCCTCATAAAATTTCCTGACATCCAAAAACTCATTATAAGCAATAGCTAACCTATCTTCAATTTGATCTACCTTTGGCTTGTTCATGAGTGTAAAGTGTTTGACCAGGCTAGATATTTCCTTTCTAGTGGTAGTGTCAAGTGTCCACACAATCATATTGCATTGTGATGTCTCTTGTATGTCCATCATCTTTGGCTTTTTTTTGTCAGGGGCAACACTCCATACTGCTAAGGTTTTTGTGTCTATATTGAACCCTAATCCCCTCTTCAATCATTCATTGCTACTGGCCTCATAGCTAATGGCCTTATCTTGTCTCCTCATCTGATCCAAAAAAAAAAAAGCTCTATCTATGTCCCAATTTGGTTCTAGAATCATACCACTTATGTGCACCAACTCCCTGGCCTCTGCACAGGTCATAGTCTCACTATTAGGGTCATAGGCAAATAATTTATCAACTAATTCCTTATTTTTCTTAGTATCCTCTCCTAGCATGAGGCTCAATGTGAGCTCATTTTGATTTATCTTATATTAAAAACTTTTAAACTCTGATGATTTGATTAAATCATAATCTTCCATGAAATTTTTAGATTAGATGAGCCAGTCATCCAATCTTGATGCTGCAATTTGAAGATCACTAGAGGCCTTTCCTAGCTCAGTAGCCCTTTGATGCAGATTTTTTTGCCTAATGTTAGCAAAATACTCATCATTCCCTGGCATCACTTGTAAGGCTCTACTCACCACCCTCCCTAGGATGTGCATTATTTTTTTCCTTTTATTGCCCTTGGGGATCTATGTTGAAGATGATGGTTGTTCCATCTCCACATCAACTTCTAATTGTACATTTGGCTTAGGGGATTCTCTCTTCATAGTTGCTTCCTCTCCCTCTAGCTCATGTGGCATTTGAGAAAAAATATAGTCAAAATTCTCTACCATCTTCCTCAAGTTACTAGGATAGGGCACCTCTATATAAAAACCCTTGAAATAAGGATCTTTTTCTCTTCAAGGCCTCCTCCACCTTTGTAATTTCACAGTATTTACCTAGCAATTCATCAGCCTCCCCTGTTGCTACTAAGTTAGCAATCAAATCCTCCATAGGGATTGGCTTTCTTGGAGGTAAGATGTATCCCCTAATGGCCTTAGCCTCATTTGTAATGTAGTTTTTTGGGTCATACATCTTGTAAGGTCTAGTAGAAAATTTGTACTAGCCTAAGTACTCACTCAATTCCTCATATGCATTCTTTCCTATTTCAAAATCCCCTACCTTGAAAGTTCTACAGACAAATGTGGGCTTGTGCAGAGAAGGAGGGATCATTTCCTTGTTCATCAGTAAAAATTACCAAAAGAATTCAATAATGGCCAATCTAGGGGGTAGATACTTGTACAGAATATGAGGAGGCTTCGAGCATGCATATATTCTCATTAATGTGCACTCCTTAAAAAAAATATGTCCCCCTAGTTGTGATCTAGTTTGGTTTTCTCATCCAAAAATGGAGGTCTAGGAAAAGGTTTCAAAACATTTGGTTCCCTAAAGAAGGTATGGTCTAGCATTTTCATAATAACAGAATTGAACAAATTGAAAAATACAAGAGCATTTGAATAATGAAAGTTCTTGTCCCAAATTTGGGTCCATAGTTGTACAGATAACTCAAAAAATTCATTAGAAGTCTAATTAATGAAGTCTTGGCTGATGTATCCAATGTTGTAATATAGAATTAGGTGTGTAAACAATGAGTAATGGTGAAACTTGAAGTCTCTCATCTCTCCTTTCTTTGCATTGGAAATCTGCTTGTGCATGATATCAATGATGAACCCCACATAATCATATTCTTTGTTGTGGAAAGGATCTTGTATGTCACATGCCATTAAAAATAGGGAACCATATACACAATCCTCTGCACCGTCACTTTCCAGTAGTTTATGTAGTCCATCCATAGTGTTCTTGAAATAATTCTTGAACCTACTCAAGGGAAAATAATCCTCTACCTTCTTTGGTATTAGCCCTACTTTCTTAGCATTTTAAGGGATGTAAGGTAGCATCACATTATTTAGGAAATGAGTCTGGTTTATTGCAAATTTTCCTTGTAGGTCCTCAATATCAATACATACATCCATCTATCCCTCTAAACCAAAAGCCTCAATAAAAGAAGTCCTACCCAATGTGCATAAAACACTCCCATTATGCTTGTGTAATGTCCTAGTGATAGGGTTGTAAGCATTTTTCAAGTCCTTTAACAAATCCACATCAAAAAATAGCTCTAGAAATATTAATTTTACCATATTCCTTTTCCATGGGTTGCAGACTAGTATATGTTCAGCTCTATTCCGATAGAAATACACGAATAGACCAAAACCATCAATTCTAGGGCATTGTGCATCTCAAACCAAGAAGTAAGGGTCTTTGAAAATATGGTTGTTTGCTAAAATTGCATTGGACAACCTAGGAAGAATTTTCAGCCAATCTTTTGCATGCTTATTAGGTTTCCTAACCCTCGACTTCTTCTCTATCTTAACTACACCCTTCTTCCTCTTTCCTTCTATTGTAATTTCAATGACATCATCTCCTTCGTCTTCAATCTCTACCTCTTCTACAAGGACCTCTTCAGCTTCCTTATCAGCCATTGTTTCTGCAAATTATACTTCAAACTCTTGCAATAACAACACCAAAAACACAAAGCTCTGATACTTTTCAAATTTTAGAACAGAACAGAAAACAAGTTCTTTGAAGTGGCTAATATTCTAATGTTCAATCAAATCTTTTATGGTTTAATCATGAAATCTACTAGCTTTTTCAATAAATTTAGCATGCACAAGCTTTAAAACCATTTTTATAGGTTGTCAACAAGGTATATCAACCACAAAATTTGATCCTAGTGTACTTTTCAATGTTTTATTTTTCTTGGCCCTGGTGATTATCCTTTCTGCTTACTTGGTATGACACATTAGCCACTTCCTTTTCAAATTTTGGTCTTCTGTTGATATGCATGAGTCAAAACCTTTCAATCTTTGTAACCAATGAAACACATTGAGCAAACCTTTATGCCTATTTGGTGATACCTCAGAATATTGCAAACATAGAAGCATTAGGGTTTCTTTAACACTATTTTGAAATTCCTTTTACGCTCTTATGTAGTACATTACACCATAAAATCTCAAACCTCACTAGCAAATACTTACATTCTTATGCCTCAAAATTTCCTCATATGAGTGTAAAGCCTTTGTTAAAACCTTCACTTGACCCTTTATGCTGATATGCACACATATCACCAGAGTCCTTAAGAAATTCTTTTACATTTTTATGCTTATTTCATTACTCGAGACATCATACCACTTTATACAATCATTCTCTAGTCATATGCTTAACACTTTAACCATGGCATCATAATGCTTTTAACCACTCTTATATTCTCCTTTATGCTTCTCTGGGTTACCTTGACCTTGTAACATTAGAAAGCCTTTACAAATGGCATCCCACCCTTACATTTCTCCTTCCTCGTAATAGCATAAAGCCTTGCTTTCATTCTTCTCTTATTCTTTTATGCTTATACGCATAGTCATAACCATGGAAAGTGGTATGCAACAGCTCTTCATTCATATGATGACCCTGTAATCATAAAAGTGTAAAGAGAAAATTTCTCTTTTCACTCATGAATGATCTAGATTAGATCTCAGAAAATCAAAAAAGAGCATCACTCTTGATTTTAGGCACATGCAAAAAGCAGAACTTAAGTCATCTCCCATGCAAGTTGGGCCCCTCTAACATGTATGATGCATCACTATATGATTTTTTCCCATAGGGCCCACTAACAACTCAACAGGTCCCACTCAGCACGATCACCATTATAAAATTTTCTTTATGGGTACTCGTGAATCAAAGCAGTGAAGGCATGTAAAGAAAATTTATATCTACTCTACTCTTACAAATTCCTCCTACATGTAGAACCATAAAGCCACTTAATATCTTCATTGACCATCCTTTACGCCATCCTGGGACTTTATCTCTTTATGCTACTCAATCAGAATGTGAGTGCATAGATCAAACCACAATTCCCTTCTGCCCCTTCGCTCAACAATTGACTCATATTCTTGTAAAGCCATCTGATATAGCACCATTTAAACCTTTTATGATCAAATGCTTAACACTTTAACATATGACCAAAAATACCTTTTCAAACTCCTTTTGCTCACTCACTCAACTTATCACCGTAGAGCTATAAGAACATTTCAAAAGCATTAAAACCCTTTACGTCTCTTCGCCCCATGATCAAGCATATGATCAAGGAACCTTGAATTGAACTAATTTTCTAGTATGAAAAGCATAAGTGTATCCCCATAAAAAATGAACTTCTTTATGCCCTTACGCTACTTGGTGAAGCACAACCATGGAAACATGAGCAAGAAGGTATTTCATTCTTATGGGAAACCTTACACCGTAAGACTATAAAGGGAAGGGCTTAAGTGTTTTTATAAACCCTTTTGAAAATACAAAAAATGACCTAGGGTTTTAACCGATGTAGGGCATTATGATAACTATGTTCATGAAAAACCTTGAGAATTTAGTAGAAATCAAATAACACATAAACTAGGGCACAACTAGGGTAACATAAAAATTTGAAAAAATATAAGGAATGAAACCCTAATCTGCAAAATACAATGACTTAAATGATTTTTCACCAACATTTTAGAATTTTTCTGAACTATGAAAAATTAGACCAATAGTGGCTTTCTCTAGGGATGATAGACTACTTGAGTCTATGTAAGAACTCAAAATCTATGGAAGAGCAAACCACACACTATACAACTTATGACAACTTCTTCAGAGAGCATAGAACAAAGCAATAAAAATAATGAACAAACTATACAGAGATATTTACAGGGACTTTACAAAATATATAGAATGTACAAGAACACAAAAAACCCTAAAACTATTGTTCATGGAAAATAAATACTTTCAGGAAAATTTTCTCTTCAAGAATTGTCCATGAACTAGCAATTCAAGAATATCTCCAATTAAATCCCTTAGGAAATATGAATCTTCTCCATTTGTATCATAAATGTTGTATGGGCCAAGCTAGATTGGGTTAGATTTACGATGTTGTCCTTTATCTTCCATTCTAGCATTCCACATTAATATCATGTTACCTATTACAAACTTCCTCTCATTGGTCCTTTTGTCATATAAGTGCTTCATCTATAATTGTAACTTGGCACTCTGAATAGAAGACTCTCTCCTTGTTTCTTCTGATTGCAAAATATCATCCATTGTAAGCTACATCTCATCAATGACATCATCTTCATAAAGTTGAACAAACTTGTACATCTCCTTTAGGTAATTCTGGGGAAGTCTAGCCTTTATACCATAAACCGAATCAAATGGGGCACATGTAGTGGCCTTTTTCATAGTAACCCTGTCAGCCCATAGAGCTAATGGCAATTTTGAATCCCATGCCTTCTTGTTTTCCCCTACAATTCTTTTAATAATATTTAGTAGACTCTTGTTTCTTGATTTTGCCTAACCATTCCCTTGAGGATGATAAGGTGAGGATGTGTACTCTATAATACCATACTTGTTACAAAAATCCTTATATTCCTTAGACCTAAAACACATAGCATTATCAGTCACAATTTTCTATGGGCATCCAAATCTAGTCAAAATCTTACTCAAAATGAAATTAATAACCACTTTACTTGTTTCATTATTAGAAGTGATTGCCTCAACCCACTTGGTGAATTAATTAGTAGCTACCAAGATCCAAGAATGTCTACCACTAGATTTTTTTGTAATCTCACCTATGAAATCAATTCCTCATTGTTGAAAAGGTGCCTATACTTCAATAGGTCTTAATGGTAAATTTCTAGAAAAATTTAACTTTTCACCAAATCTTTGACAAGTATCACATATTTTCACAAATTCATGAGCATCTCTAAAAAGTGTTGGCCACCAAAAACTAGCCCTCAGAACTTTATGGGTGGTAGTATTTGCCATATAATGACCACCACATACACCTTCATGCATATCTCTTAAGATCCTATTAGACTCAATTTCATCTACACATTTCAAAAGGATCCCTTCAACATTTCTCTACCACAATTGACCTTGAACTATAACATATCTTATAGCCTACAACTTAAGGGATCTTTGCTAGTTTTCTATTAACTCTAATGGAGATTTCATGTTTTTCAAATAATAGATCACATCCTTATACTAGTCAGAGGTATCCATATCACAGAGATTTTCTTAGCAACTATCATCCAGTTGGTTGATTTTGTTTTCCTCTACATTGGCTTCTATCATTAATTTGGCCGAACCTTGACCCCTGACTAGCTTAGTGATTTCAATATCAATATTAAATTCTTCTTTTCTATTGTCCATCTACATCTTCTACCAAATTCCTCTTGTTGTGAAAAAAAGTCTTTTGCAGCAGCAGTAGCAACAAATGCAATAATATTGGCTCCCATTAAGTAACATCTAAAGGCCTTTATCCCTTTCACCAGTGCATATGCTCACTTTTTAGTTATATCATATTTGAGCTCTGTTGCTTGCAACGACTTGCTGAAAAATGCACTGGGTTTTTCATAACCTTCTTCATTTTTTTGTAATAGCACTGCAGTAATAGTGTGAAATGAAGCAAAGGAAAATATATGCATTGACTTGTCATAATTTGGTGCTTTGAGAACAAGAGCATCCTTAATAGCTTGTTTAATCTTTTGGAAGGAAATGCTAGGTTCTCCATCCCACTTTATCTTAGATCCTTTCTTCAACATCCTTGATATAGGTCTACTAATTTCTACAAAATTAGTCACAAATCTCCTAACACTAGTAAATTTAGGCCTAAATTTTGACACAAAAAGGTCAAAATTTTGACCATAGTAGGTCGATAAGGCAACTAAGCTTGTTGTCGATCTTTTTTGGTTGATTTTTTGACACATACATTTTGTGTCAAAATTTTGACTTCATAAATGTGGACTTACCAACATGAAACCTGAACTATTATTTTCTCATTTGTGGGCACTGTTGGTTGAAATTTTGACGTAAACCCAAAATTTGGCTTCAAAATTATGACCAATATCACTTTCTTTTCTACGCTCGTGCCATACAAATGCATCAAAGGCCACTAATTTTGCATCAAAATTGTGACCAAAAAACCTTACTTTTCTACGCTGATTCCATACAAGTGATGTCAAAGTGAAGACGTTTGCATCAAAATTGAGACCAAGATATGTAGAAAATTTTGACAAGCTATCCCAATTATTGTAAAAGCTTTGCTCTCATAGGAGACTTCTAAACTGCACAAAATTTGATTCTAAAGCATAATTGCTCAGTGCATGAGAGTTAGGGTATCATGCACATTTCTACCTCCACACCATTGTTTCATTCATCACATGATTTATTTCATACAAAAAAATGGGAAGGAGGAAGAAATGTGCATGATATCCTAAGTCTCCACTGAGCAATTATGCTTTACAACTCAAATTTTGTGCATTTTAAAAGGCTCCTATGAGAGCAAAGCCTTGGCAATAATTGGTACAATGCATCTAAATTTTAGTTCCTGCAGGGAAGAATAAAATTAGGAAAGAATTATTTATCAAGAATGAAAGCCAATAATTTCATCTATTTTTCAAACAGATAAATCTGACAAAAAAATTACAGTCCCAATCACATCATCATAAGAGTGCATATATAACTATAACTATAACTATGTCTAAAACCAACATAATTTACAAATATCCACAATTCAAATATTATCCCTTGATGTTTTCTTTAATGCAAAGTTTTAAGTCAACTATGTTATCGCCCTAGATGTAATACCACACTGTCATTAGGCTAAAGACTGCAACAAGATTTACAAATGCAAGGAGAACTACCCAACCAAAGTAGAAAATGACATGAAAAGTTAACAATCTATCAATTAACAATCTAGATGAAATATTTCTAGCAATTGAACTGTACGTTATAGAAACAAAAAATTGCCTTAAAATTGAGACCTCACCAATTGTTCATTTGCATCCATAATGGCTTCACAAAAGTTGAAAGCTTACAATTTGTCAAGAACACAAAAGGCACTCATAGTTTAGATGCATCAATAAAACTAAAGTAGTTTAGTTGCACGGTGAGGGCAAGAGACTATCAATATCGATTGTGGAGTTGCAGATAGGTAAGCGATAAACATAAAAAGGTAGTAAAAGGCACCATTTGCCATGTTCTAATATTATGAACTACCTTGGAGCTGGTTCTAAACCTTGATTTCTTAATGTTGGATTTGATCCAACGATACCATTTTCTGGAGGAGGTCCCACACCCCACTTTCCTATTGATTCTGAAGGTGCTAACAGAGCATCTTTACTAGCTGATCTCCCTTGCGAGCTCTCAACTAAAAGAGAATTCTTGGTTGAAGAATGCTGAAGATAGTCACGATGTGCCTATTAGCCAAAGATAGTCACAATGTGCCTACTACTAATAGGAAAATTGTGACTATCTTCGACATTCTCCTATGGCTATTGTGGTTCTAATATTCTAACATGAGGCTTCCTCTTCTTCTTTTTGAGCATAAGGTTGATGCTCGAAAAAAGAAGAAGAAGCCTCATGTTATAACATGAGTCTTCCTCTTCTTTATAACATGAGGCTTCCTCTTCATTTTTTGAGCATAAGGCTGATGCAGCCCTGTAATAAGAAATAAATGGGTTTAATTTTGATTATGTACAACACAAAGAAAACCAAAATGTAATAGCAATTTTTAATAGAAAATGAACTATATAAACTTATAAAGCTCATAATAATAATAGGCCATAAACTTGGACAGATTTGTTGTAGATTTCTAGGATGATTGGGGTGTACTTATCATCACAATCTAAATTCTGTAAGAGATTAGCATGTGTTATTTCAGCAAAGTATAATTGCTTGAGAGAAATGAGCACATGCTAGTGATTGTTCACTTTATCTAATCTGGTATTTTCTTGCTAGGTTTCAAATTATTAATTTATATAATCTGTTAACCAATCCAAGCCTTCCTATTATCCCTATTTTTTTAAGTTAATCATGGCCTAATCTTTGCTTCAAAGCTAAAGTCCAAGATTTACTCTCATTGGTATTTAGCTTCCATTGACACTTGTGAGATTCCTATTTTGTTGAACAACACATTATAACTTTCCATTCATTATATCTTTTCCTCATATAGCTAAAAAAATGTCACTATTATTTTCTTCGCATTCCCTATATCTTATTCACATAGTAATGGAAATGTCATTCTTATTTTGAAATCTATGAATTTAAAAACAAAGTTCAAGGGAAACTAGCATATCATATGATGTCAAATGGGCATCTCAAAAATTGTATGAACAACGATCTCATAAACATACCATGCTTCATCCAGAAGAGCTACAATTCCCCCTAGTTTTTGTATATACAAAATACAGTTGTATTTAAGATCCTGGGCCTCAATTTCAAAAGTTTGTGCTCTAATAAACACAAATTTCTAACAAAAAACTACAACTTAAATTGAGAAAGGGATCATTCATTCTAAAATATTTAGTCCATAAGATAATTCTATAGAAAAAATTATTATTTGAAGTTATGAATAAGTGTTAACCCCACTGATTTACCTATACCCAGGATGTTTATTGAGAACCTTAATTAAAATGATATATTGTGTGTATGTTTAACTATGCAATTTGCATCTAAATCTAACTAGAAAAGGAAATGGATATCAAAAAAGACCTTTTCAATCGGATCCAAAACATCTTCATTGTCATCATCTTATTCCATCTAAAGACATGTTGCACAACATATACAAAAATCCATAGAAAAAAGTAAATATCATACACAAAAAAATAATATTAAAATAGTTAAGCAAATATACCCTGAGCAAAGAGAAAAAACATAATGTATAAAAAGTATATTTCTTTCAAAAATTATGATAATTTAATAGATATGGAACTTTCTGACCTGATTGAAGTGTCGTTCTAGCTTCTTATTTGTAAGATTGATACAGAATAGTTCAAAACTACAATGAAGAAAAAAATAGGTTTTCCTTAGCTCACCAAAGAGTAATATGTAAACATTTTGTATTATGAAAGCTTTCAAATATAGCTTGCTAAATTGTAGTAACTATAGCTACAAGGCATGATTTAAAATATATAGTCTTGATGTCTATTAAAAAAAAATACCTTTTATTCTCAAAAATCTCAAAACTGTAAATATCAAGAATGCCAATTAGGGTCCTAGCCAATCGAATTATTTATTTTATTTACTAGCCTGTATCCAATATGAATGACATTATCTTAAGACGAGCCCATAGAATAGTATACTTTCTAAAAAAACTAAGAAATATACTTCATTCTCCAAATATATTCTTCTTTGAGATCTTGTCCTAAGCAACATAATACTCAAAAATGGTACATCATACTAGTCAAACAATCGTGAGTCTACTATTTTTGCCAATGCATCTGGGCTTGTAAGTGTAGCAACTGGGTCAAGAGATTTTGTAGTGCTTTCATCTCAAGTCACAATGAAACATTTACAAAAGAGTCTTCCAGAACCTTAACATCACACCTAAGATAATACATAATGTAGTTATTAATGCTCCCATAATTGTTTTCTTCCTGTGCAAGTGTAAGAATGCAAGATTTGCCATTGAGGGATACATATAATCTTGAAGGATTATTGATTTAGTCTTTAGATGATGCTTGAGGTAGCAAGGAGGAGGTGATATATTTTCTTCTTTGAAGAATGCTAGATTTAGTGTGTAGGTAGCCCTGGTATCAACAAAGATAAAAATGAGTATTGCATAAGACGGAGTTGGGATGTGGGAACAGTGTAGTTTAGAAGAATATGTTCTGGCTGAATTGCACTGAGAAAATTGAGCATTCCAAATTTGAAAACTTTATGTTTACTCCCAAACCATTTCACATCAAAGTTTAAGCATTCAAAATTTATAAACATTCTTTTTACTCCAAAATGAAAGCACACCGAAGGAAAAACTTCAAATAATAAAGCTTTAATTTCCTACACATGGCACTTAGGTTATTGTAGACTCTGGAAAACTGTACAAAATAGTAATTAATTGGAACAATAAAAAGCATAAGAAATTATTTCCTATTATTGTTTGTTAAAATATATTTTGGTTTATAAGGACTACCAATTAGTAGAAGTTGCTCATTTCCACCATCAAATCCTTCTATCTCTATAAGGAACTATGTCTTTAATCTTCTGCTTGACTCATGCTCTCCTTCTAACTTGTGCTATCACCCATGATTATGGATAAGAATTAAGTATTTCTCTTAGATTACAATGCAATGGTTTTTCTATAGACTAACATATGAATTTGAAAATATATGACAAATTTACTTGAGAGAGAGAAGAGAATCTATTTCATCAACAAATATTACTACAGGTTATCGATAGCAAGCAACTCCAAACAATGCCCTCACTAGTTTCTCACCTTCACCTATCTGCATATCCATGATCAGTAATAACAAGAATCAGACTATTTAGAAGGGAAAATAAAACCTTGGGATCTATTATATACAATGGTTTGGAAAGCACAATGCTTGCTAATTTTTTTGTGAAGGGGCCCAATGGTAACAAGTTAAGTGGATTGACTGTGTAGAAAGCTCTATAGTTAATTGTGTTGTAGCCTATAGTACTAGAATGGGTGACCTCTCAAAAGAACCAGTGCTTTAGCCTTCAGCTCTATGAGCATCACCTAGATGCAATGAATGCTAAGTGGACCATTCAAGATTTAGAAAGATAGGTTCTTGTGACTCATAAAAAATGGATCAATGAAGATTGACTCAAAATTGTGCAATCAAATCCTGATAAATCACCAAATGCTTTGACACAATACAATAACACCTCTTAAAAATGAATATTTTAAAGAAAGTTATGTAAACAAAAGGAAAAGGTAGCATGCAAATGTCAATGTGCAAAATCAACAGATCATAAGTATAAGAGATAGCAACATGTCAAGTAACCAAGGATATCCTCTTGTTTTCAAAAATGAGTACACATTTTGATTTTTAATCCTTTTGATACTTTTCTTCAAGCCACAAAACCACCAAGCTGGTCACTAAAACTAATTAAGATATAAAGATTTCCAATAAAAGCAGCTCATCTTGATTCAGCTACACTTAATACCTCAGCTATTCTGTACACAAGATATGGCAACTGTTCAATTCCAATTGCATTTAAGATTGCAAACAAAATATGAGGCAAATAAGAGCTTCATAACTGCACACCGTAGCATTTTTTTTTTTTTTAAAGGAAAAAATATATCACATTTCATTTGGTGTCGAGGGTTCCAGAGTATTCATGAGAAGTGTGAGTTAATGGTATGTCTAGAGATTTGATATGGTTCTACCTGCATCAATCCAAGGGCACTTCAACTCCTTCACTTCCAGCATTTCACTTGCATGAGGGAATAGATTTTCAAGGGGGCTTCCGGAAGAGAGGACTCGACATTGTGTAGGGACCATTGTAACAAGTAAAAGTTTAGTAGCATATATGACAATAGGTTTTCTTTGGCATGGCATTGTGTAGGGACCATTGTAACAGGTAAAATTTTAGTGGCATATATGATAATAGGTTTTCTTTACCATGACATTTTGTAGGGACCATTGTAATAGGTAAAAATTTTGTGACATATATGATAATAGGTTTTCTTTACCACGGCATTATGTAGGGGACCATTGTAACAGGTAAATTTTAGTGGATTATGTGTATTGAATAATGATATCTTGAACTTTAAGATAAAACATTTCCTTAAGCAATATAAAATAGTAATTTGATTTTTTTTGTAGCTTTGACTAGGCCTACACTACTCCGAGAACCACTCAATCATGTATGCGTTTCTTCTTACACCTCTTGGTGTCTCTACTCTAGTCCTTAATATCCCATCTATACAAATCCTTTGCCGATAAAATTTTGGCTTTTCTTGCTTCTTTTCCATCTTCTCAGATATTTTGTATCATGCTTGCATTTTCTGAACTAAAATGGTTGCCCTTTGCCCATTTACTAATTATGTGTTTGACAGTTGACCTACTCAAAATTTATAGTATTTTATCACTTTTGAAGACTCAAGCAAGGGAATAAGTAATGATTATTAGAGTGTATGCTTTCCAACTATACCTTATAGACTTCTTACAACCATATCATATTTTTGATAGGTTAGAAATGAGATAGCTAGTTGTGTCCAATACAAGAGGTAGCTATGAGTTATTATCGAACTACCTTCAGATTTGCAATACTTATCTTGGCACAAGATATTTTTATAACCAAATAGTTTGAAGGATCTTTACCAGAGAAAAAAGCCCAAGAAACCAAGGTTACCAAAGGCAAGCAAAGGTAGTTTGCTATGGAATATGCATGTGGATAGAGTATTTCCCAACCTGTCTGAATATTTGAGTTGCAAAAGGATGTTGATTATATACTTTACACTAATAAAAAATAGTATACACAACCAAGGTTGAATAGGAACTATAGAAACATATTTAGAACTAGTAAAACATCCAAATCACCATTAAAGAAAGGAATCATACATGAATAACTCCACTACCATCTTAAGATGAAACATAGTTGTCTCATCTTTTGGCTTAGAAGAATCACTATCGTTGCCCTTAGTAAAATCAACATTACCTAAATGGAGAATAGTTGCCACAACTCAAAATATTGCATCCTACAAATATTAAGTAATTGAGAAAAGCTATAAACACAAAAAATCAAGTTTAAAAGGTAATGAATGCAATGAAAATGTAATGAATGCAATATATGGTTAATGCACTTAACAAAGTGATGTGTATAGGGAACATGCAATTAGAAAATGTACATATACGTTTAGGGAATGTCTATTATATTGAGTTGAGAAGTAGTAATTCTATCATCAATTTGGTTGATTCATTTGATTTAATGCAAACTATGCATTGTGTGCACTGAGAGATTGGAACATGCTTATATTAGTGGATGTTGATTGTCACAATGAGCTATTGCTTCCCCTATTTTAATGGCATGCATTTAAGCAACCAACCTTTTCAACCAAACTAGGCTTTCATAATAGGAGCTATGATGTGCTCAATGGAGGAAAGAGTTAATGTTTTTTGTTTTTTGTTACTCCATGAAACAATCAACTAGAACTGGAAGAAAAATAAATTGAATACCCATATTGGGATTATGTGAATTGATCAACTAAACAAAGTCTGAAACTCTTACTACAAAAAGATCTTCCTTTTTTTAAGATAAATCTGCTAGAATAAAGTATTAACCCACTTATTCTTTACCTAATCAAATGTTGTGAGCTTCTTGAAGGCATCTAAAGTAGCTTCTACATGTTTCTCTTCCCAATTCTTCTTACGCTCTTTCTATGAAGATATTCCTTACAGATAAGTTTTAACTGAATTAATACTAGTTCAATCTACAAAGAAAATGGCTTGAATAAAATATTGCTATTAATAAGGCATTAATGAGAACAGGCTCACCTTCAAACAAGCAATCAAAGTTTTAGCAAAAAATTCATAGACAAATTTATAACCTACTCGCCATTCTCTAGAAGGATTCTTCCATGATTTGTTTACCATCAACCATGCACCTATAGAGCAAAATTGTGCTATTAGTAAACTTTTTCAATGCACAAAAGTTAACTTTCAAAAGCCTCTTATTAGCAAGTGACTAATTCAAACTCAAGGAATTTGAAATTCCAAAATGACTCTGTAATACAAATTCAACAATTCTTTTTGTTCAAATGTTACAATGGTATATGGAAATTAATTGCTTTTAAAGGACAATGTCCTAACTAATATAGATAAATAAAAATAATTTTTAAATAGTTGTAATGTAAAATAAATATAATAATTCTTCCATAAACAAAACCATCTGGAATGAAAATTCCAAGAAGGAATAAGAGAGGAGGTGGAATAGTTGCAGCCATCTGCACAAACTAGGATTCATTTAGAGTCACAATCTCTTGCTAGGTCTGCACAAAAGTTTCTAACTATTGCTGGCAATGGGTGTCCCGATGCTATGTTTGAAATGTGTTCAGGAGGGATGGGTCTACTTAGATGGGCCAGAGAAAGGAGACACCAACCAAGTTGGGTTTGGGCAAGGGAAGCCACTGATCATAGGAAGAAAGAATTTGGAAGTGGTCATAGGAAATGGACTCGATAGGGTTTCTTAGCCATAGGGATGTAGAGATATAGGTCACTTGGGAGTTGCAGACATGGGCTTTAATGGAGTGGTATGTGCATGTGGATGTAAAGATTCAAATTTCAATGGGCAACATCAACAAAGAGAACATGCGGAGCTTAAATGTGAAATTTAAAAGTTTGCAAGGCTATCTAAAAACTGGAACAACATCATCAAGTAATTGCAAAAATTGACATTTGATCTTTTCAAGGTGTCTAAAGCATGTTGTCTCCTCCTTCAATTGCAAACACAAAGAGGCAAATTGTAACAAAACATCACAATAAAACTGTAATATTTCCACTCCCTTGTGAACAATGTGATTAGAAAAAACATTTGAACATCTAGTTTTCCAAATATTGGTCAAAATAGACTCTTTTAAAGAATCAACAATTAGACTATTAAAAAATCCAATTCCCAAAATAGCTACTTTCCAATGCAAAACATAATTAAAAATAACCAAAAAATAACAAAAATAGCATTCCATGAATACCTCCTAATTCCATATTTTTACCAAATTAGAAACTTAATTTTAACATAACGAAAGTCTATAATTGAATTACTAAATGAAGATGTTTTTCCAAAATAGCAAAACTAACATTCAAACAAAGCTAAGGGAAAGAAGAATGAGAAAGGAAAGGTGAACATGATCGGCGTGGGGTCCATTGAAGTATGTGCTACATTTTACAAAAGCCAAATTGCTGCTTCTTGTGTTGAAATATCAAAACAAAAACAAAGACTTTCTAGGCCCAATTTCTTAATTGAAAAGTAAAGTTATTACTGTGACTATCACAACCAAATCACAGTGCCATTTATTACTAAAACATCCTCAATGATTTACTCATGAAGTTGGAAATATATTTTAGTAAGATGCAACTGCTCACAAATGATGGGTAGAAACATCATCTCCTTCGTGGAGTATCCAAAGGGATTAGATTCAAAGTCACAAATGTTAGAGCTAGTGGCATGGTCTCAGGGGTAGCTAGTCTCGAGCATGGTCTCAAGGGTAGCTAGTGGTTTCAGATTGAAATTTACTATTTTACCAATCATTTACACAGGCATGGTCTCAGGGGTAGCTAGTGGCTTGGTACTAGTGGTTAGTGGCTCGATACTTACTAGTTATATAAATTGAACATGGTCTTCTAGTGGCATGGTCTTCTAAATTGAACATTATTCATATTATATATATAAACTAAGAAAAGAAATAAGAATCTAATTGATTTTACCAAAAAAACCTTTCCATACAAATAAACAAATTTTTTTAACAATGTAAAAAATAGAATAAAATATACTAGAAACAAGAATTATGTGAAATTTAGAATTAGCTATTAGAAATGGTTATTATGTCTAATGTTGATGGCATACCTTCACCCATTTAATTCTCTATCCAAAATCTACCCAGGAAGAACATTTATTTCAAACAATATGCAAATCAATTCATAAAATGTACTACAATTAGTCAAAAAAAAAATCTCCCAATTACCTATAGACATCATCTAGAACCTCTTTTATCTCATATTTTAAATGTCTTACTATACCCAAGCTCCTCAAATGATTTAACATTGAGAGGCCAAGAATAAAATTGATAGGATAAGCACCAAGCTCACTACACCAACAAACAAATGTCTCTTACATTTACATGATCATTATAAAAATATCATCAAACTATATAAAAGAATATTTAAAGACCAACTTGTATCATAAGTAGAAAGAGATGAATATCTTGTCTTAATTTCCAACAACAACATATTTATCCTTGTAATATTATCATCTATGCACATCAAACCAAATGATTTGTTCTCTCTGTTCTCTTTCTCAGCCTGCCATATAATGAGATGAGTGGTTATTAGAGAACAACATATATAGTTAAATGTAAAGAGTATAGTAGGTAATTTAGTTAAATACATTGGAGGAATCTTCAACACTCATAGATTTGACTTTCTGATGTGTTCTTGTATTGAACTTCTTTCTTCCATTGAAGTTGAAATTAGAGGCCCCTAGATTAAAGATATTATTACAAATCAGTTCAAGAAAACTCAATGATAGAATTGATTATGAAATAAATATATGATTTGAGTATAAAATTGTAGATTGTGCACTAATCGTACCCTTTCAAATTGTAAATAAATTGGACTATGAGTAGGGAAAACAAAAATGCTGAACCACAAAATTATTGTAGTATTCAACTATGTTCTTCATAGCCTATAAAATCTAACTTAAAGAATACTTAAGAGAAAAAACTATACAATATTAAAACATGACATCTTTCTTTAAAAACTAAAAAGGTACTTGTAATGAAGAACATCATTTCGACTTGCTAATTGGTTGTCACTATTAACTATAAGCTTATCTTTAAAGTTTGAGCTTCACTTGGTTTTGAGAATAGTTAAATATTCTCAACTAAATAGAGCCAACCATGTGAAGGTGGAAGCTCATGTGGCACCTTCCCCCCCACCCCCCCCCCAACATCACTCTAAATTCCCCATTAACATTGATGCAGGAGCATCCAAAGGTATAAGGGCAATCCTATGTAACCCCCAAAAAAACAACCTAGACATAGTTTCTGATTCTTGTGTTTTCATTTTTGGATACCCATTTGGGTCAAATAAAGGTTCCAACTCTCACAGTTCCACTATTAATGTTATGGGTTAGAGTTTTTAAGCACATTGGGATATGTGTAAATGCCAAAAAAATAGGACTATGTAAATGGGCCATAACTATGGTAAGTTAGAAGGTGTAAATTGGTGGGATGATTATAATTACAATTTAGAACATTCCAGAAAAAGAATCAGGTCAAAAGGCCACATGGTTTGAAAGTTATTATAGTTTTTCAATTTTTGGAGACCTCCTAATAATGCTTCAAAGTTAGGTCAGGGGAATTAAATGACCTCATAAAGGGCCAAAAGATGGAGGATGAAAAAATTTGGTCCATAGGGCTATAAAGCACTTCGAGAGCTTTTCGAAAATGTAAATAGTTGGTCAATCGGAGCTACGGTTCAAAAGTTATGCCTCCTATAAGTTCAGCTACCATTTCTAGATTCTTCTAATTTTGCGCCGACGTCTAATGCAACTTTTGGAGCCTTCTATTTGGGTGGTGGATGCCTACATGCACTTTCTAGAATATATTCCTAATCCTTAACCCTCTGGGGTCTATTTAAGAAAATTTTGGGCATTGTAAAAAGTAGTTCGGAGTGGAGTTTGAGAGGAGGTACTGGAAGGAGAAATTATCTCTAGTTTTATACTATTATAAGCCCATAGGGAAAAAAATTTAAAGTATGATTTCTCTATACTAAGTGTATTAGCATATTTTCATAGTTAATAAAGTTTTCCCTTTCCTATTGTGTCCATTCTGTTATTGTGCTTGACCCCATCAAACATTTAATAACATTCATTCATTCATCCATTTTTGAAATATAACATTCAATCATTATAATCACATGATAACATTCATTAACACATGAAATTCATAAACACACAACATTCATGAATAATTCATCAACACAAAATTTATTAACATGCAACATTCAAGTTTCCTTTCCATATTATCTATTAACCTCTATGAGCAAGGCAATGGACAGCTTCAAAAAGAAGCCCACTACAAATCTGGCTCTACACGAGGGGTTGCTGCTACTTATCCACAAGCACTTCAAGGCTCAGACTATAAGCATTGCTCCCCCTCAAGTAGAGAATGTGGAGTCTAGTAGTTCTAGTTACTCCTCTGATTTGGAAGATATACAAAGCCTCAGCTCTAAGGAAGGAGGGATCTCTTCTTCAAGGAAATTAGTGACCCACCAAGCTAAAAAAATTGCCCTCCCCCATAACCCTTAGCAAAAAAAGCCCTAGGGATCATTGGCAGAAGCCTCCTGAGAAGGATGAGGAGGGAGACAGCAATGATGAGGAACCAGAGTCTGAGGAGGTGGTTAAGAAGACGCAGGAGGAAATTAAGGATGAAAGTGGAAGGAAGAAATGCAAGAGGGAGAATTTGGAGGAAGTGTGCTCTCAATTTGAGGAGGCATCTATGCTGCCCCTATCTACTGTCCACCTCCAAGCCCAACCTGAGGAGTAGAAAGAGGAGAATTTAGGGAATGCAGAAGGGGAAGTGCAGGTCAATGATAGGAGTAAAGCTTGGAAAAACTTTAATTTCAGGACTTCAAAGATGGGCATCTTCAAGGAGGCCATGAATCCCCAAATCCTTGTGGAAAATCAAGATGAACCGTTGCTGGAAGAACTCATTGACCTGGAAATAGTGGCTATTTTGGATAGAGCCAGGGAGATAGGGATGAACCTCTTGAATAATGCTCGTAACAGTATGATTGACAATTTTAGATCAATCAAATGGATTTTCCAAAAGTTGGAGGAGGTCAAAGAACAGGTGAGACATATTGAGGCAACAAGGAATGGGATGGATGCTAGCAGGAGGATGGATTCGGCTGATAGGCTCAATCTAGCAGAAAGAAGGATACACAACTTGGAGAACTACAATCACAACCTTGCAAATTAGATGTTCTCTTTGTTAAGCTCCATTATCAACAACATCATCTCTCTTACGGGCTAGATCAAAGACAAAGAAATGCAGAATGATGAGGAAGGAAAAGATAGGGAAGAAGCCAGAATGGAGGATGACTCTGCAAAGGAAAACACCATTCCTGATCAGGACCAGGGGGACCAAAGGGTGCAATAGCTAGAAGTGGAGGAGAATCAACTGGCCTTCGAGGCTACTCAGGTTATGCAAGAGCTAGAGAAAAAGAACAAGGAATAACTCTTGCCTGTTCTTTTGTTTTTCTTTATCTTTTGGCTTTTGTTCTAGCTTTAGGTCATGGTAATACTTGTCTTTTTTCCTGGTCTTTTCTCAAAATTTTACTTTTTGGCTGGGCTTTATGCTTATTATTAGCCTCTGAACTTATACTTCTTTGGCTGGGCTTTCACGCTTATTATCAACCTTATATGTTTTAACTATTAGGTTTCAGGATCCCTATAAAACCTATTTATCTAATCAAAAACATGCAGCATTCAAGAGTAAGTCATTCATGAATAATTCATTAACACAATATTCATTAACAATATTCAAGAGTAAGTAATTCATGAATAATCATTTCTTTTTTGCTTTCTTGCCATTTCTTTTTTTCATAAAATTTCTAAGAGGAATATCAATGTCCTTGTCATCCCCCTCCTCTACTATTTCTAACGCATGTCTCCTCCTCATTCATTTAGGAACATCATGAGGCCACTGCACCAAAGGGGGGTCTACTGTAGTAACAAGTACTTGATGAGTTAAATTCACACCATTTTATATTAGTGAATTACAAGTTTTTATTTAAGTAAAGAACTATAAATCAAAAAAATAATTTAAAAGAAAAAAACATAGATTTTCTTTACCTGAATGTGCGACATGATCTACTTGCTGATCAGTCTGAACATCATCCGGTACTCGTTCAACACAATATGATTCTATATCCTCAACACAAAAAGGTTACACCAAGTTTCAATTAAAGATGTTAAATTTTATTAATAATTACATAATTAGTTTTAAATAACAAATGAGCACCTCCATCGATAGTACGATGCACATCAAGGGCTTCATGATGTTGCGTATGATCATCAAAATTAACAGGCTACATTGCAATGTCATGCACATTATTATCAAATAAATTTTTACTCAAGTATTCAATTTATAATATATTTTTTGGCATATTTACTTGTGCACATGATGCAAGAGACTGTTTAGTTGGGGCAATGGAAGCTTGCCGTAGGCGTTCAGCCACCACTGCATAGCCTTGCTTGAAGGCAATTTTTTTTGTGTTCTTCCGTGGCCTCTATATTAAAATCAGCACACTACTTTTTTTATTAATTAACAAAATTATTTGCATTTTATAAATAATTTTTCTTTGCAATTCATTTACTACTACTTACAATGTGTGCTTTGATTTTTGAATATCCCCCATAGCCAAGTCTGTGCTGCCCAACCTTTTCTAGCCTCACCTTTGTTACCTTTGATGTGTCCTACAACCTATGAAAAGTTTGAAATATGTTAGATGATATAGATATAAAGATCAGTACTAATTAGTGGATTATAATGTATTGGTATGAAGGTTTTAGCATAAAGTAGCATGTTCCACCAAAAATATAAAAAAAGGGAAGAAATTATAGCATCATACTTTTAATTATAAAATAGCTTCTAAAACTAAAGAACATCATATATATGCCTTTTAAATTGATCTTTAATTACCCATTAGTCATAATAGATTCAGAAATTTAAAATAACAAATTCAAATATATTCTCATGTCATCATGTTGAGCTTACAGGGAGTAGTGCACATATTTCAATAAGAGAGAGCACACGACTATCAAAGTATGGTGGAAGACATTAGATGAAAAAAAAATTGTTTTTCACTGACTACGAGTTGGGATATATAATACAAGAAATGTATATTGTGGACAATTCAAGATTAAATTTATAGGGAAATCTAGGTATGTTAGTAGTTTTCAAGTTAAAGATATCAGCCACATTGATGAACTAGTCTCAATTCTTTCAATTTTTCTATCCTTTCTCATGACATTCATTTCTAGTGACATGTGTAATCATGCTATTTATCCATGAAGTTCATGACGTATAGGGGATAATTTTTAGAACAATCTATAATAAACAAATAAAAAAAATTGATCCAATCTCTTGCAATTGCATGACTTTTAGATTGTGGGAAGTGAACCACTACAAAGGATAAGTATCTTTTAAGAGCTCAAACTCCTACAATACACTTAGAAACACAATAGTTGGATTTCAATTAATTATAAGATTGTGGTTTAATTTAGGAAGTCTTGGAGGTTTTTGTTTGTATTGTGAGAACAGAGAAGAATTAATTTGCAAGGTCTTTATAAACTGAATATATGGATCACAGAGACTTTTTGGGTAGTCAATCAAACTCTCTGTCCTGGATGTCAATGCAATGTGGTATAGACGAGGACTATCACAAGATCCATATGTATTCTATATGATTTCTGAGGAGAGAAAGTGTTAGGGTGCAATAACAGATTTCATAGTATTCTACCTGGTTTCACAGAAATACAACAAGAAAGAAAGGGCGATCTCAAAACTTCAACAATAATCTCAATGTGGCAATAAGAATTCTGATATGTTTTTGCATGTGGGAGAGGAGAAACAATGTAGATAAATGCTAGAGTAGTTGTGAAGGAGTTTCAGAGAGTCTCAATCAATGATTGAATAATAGAAAAATAGAGGTTTTACCATCAATATAGTAGGTCTAGATTCATCTGTGATGCCTGGGAGGGTTGACAGAGGTGTTACACTACCAAAACACTTGAAAGTGGAATGTTTTAGCATTCAACCCAATTGCAGCTTTTTCATGTGATGCTAGTGCCACATGCAAATATTTTTATGTGGTACATTTGTCTAGGAAATAATTGGGCTAAGAGGTTGGTGAGTAAAACATATTTTGATTGAATTAAGAAATATTCATCAAAGGGTTTTTATAGTATGGTTTATGAGAATATAAACTAAAAAAAACAAACATATAAATAGAAAATTAACAACTACCATCTACATATCATTTCTTGTCTTGATAATGAATTTGATAGATCACAAAAAGTGAACCAAAACATTCATGTCAAAATCATATTTAGTTATTTTTTGATAGCCTTTTTGCCACCATATGGATTACAAACAATGTTCATTCTTCTCTTGTCATCTGCCCTGATGATGAATCATAGAATTTGATCCAAAATGTAGGCATCAAAATATCTAGATGGTCTAATACAAAAGGGAAAAAAATCTTGAAATCATAAGGACTGTGGAAACTTCATGAATTCGATATTAACTCTTGCCCATTATTTATCTTTTTTGCACATAACTATATGATTGGTAGAGCATCAATCAGATAGTATGCATCTTAGTGGATATCAGGTACCAGTGTAGCTTGACAAAATACATCTTAGACACCTATAGGTATAATACCAGTTTAGCATCCTATAACTTAACTACACCACAGTGTCAAGAGAGTGCTCAATTGTCATTAACTTGTGTTTTTGGCATTGAATGTGATGTTTATTACTTTTAGGAGAGTGACCATTAGTAAAATTCTTACAAAGTTTTTCAAAAAAATTGTACTTTTCATTACACTGACTAAATATCATTTATCACCTATACTGCTAACACATACAACTATGGTACATGTAGTTGAGCACTACTATATTTTCAAGACATAATATAGCTATATGTGAAGTTATAAGCACACTATTTATATCTTACGTAGGATTTATGCCTAGATTGAGATATATACAGTTGTATACGGGCATTCTATGTGCAATCAACCACCACAATTTATTAGATGCCCAAAATTTAGAGACCATTCATAATAGGGTGAAAGCAATTGTGTCAGCATATGAATTGCATACCTTTCATCAATAGATAGATTAAATTAAGCTAGTTGAAATTTTTGATACTAAAGTTGAACCCTAAATTTTCTCATTAATGTACTAGTAATTAATACTATTGCATACCTTTTCAGATTTGTTGGTGTACTTTCTTTTGGACATTCCCCTTTCTCCTTTGCATCCAAAATGAACTCATTCCAGTCCCTCACTGAAACAAAGGGAGGACGTTCATACTTTGGGTTTAGGACGAGACTTTTTCTATATAAGTCCCTCACAACCTTAAGATGTCTGGAAGCTTTTGGTAACAATTTCTTATGATCAAAAATATTACTACCAAACTCATGCTCTATATCTTTGATGAGCTCATCTTTTAAAATTTGATCTTGGTAGTTCCACCTTTTAAGAAAAAAACACAAAATTGTTAGATATAGCTAGTAGAAGAAAAGACCCCAATGAAAGGAAAAATGTTGCACCGATTAATGATATGAAAAAAAATAGTGGGATAAAATTAGTTCAGTTATGATGTTCCACCTTTTACGTATGGTGGGACCAAATCTTCGCAGTGTGAGGTCATAAAGCCTCCTATAAAATGTATCATTTCCTGCAAAAAATGTCATGGGATAATTAATAGTAAGAACCATTAAAATGAACCATGCAAAGAATACTTTTCATAGTGAATAGAAAATACATAAAATGAGATACATTTCATCTTTTTAGTGATCTATTTCAAGGTTGGAGTGTCAACTTGACCAAAATTGACCAAAAAAGAAGTTTGGAAAAAAATTTAAAATGTCTAAAACCAGTCAAACTCTACCAGGGTTTTGTTGCTGATGTTCTGAAACTAAAAGATGTACTATGCCTATATTAATTAGTATACCTTGAAAAAAAAAATAGTTCATAATACATATAACTTACCATGACCTTCATTTTTTGTCATTCTTAATTGATGTTGTCACTGATCATACCTGGGATATTATGGAAAACAAATATTTCTAAAATAGATAGTGAAGCTGAAAGTGAGCACTCTAAAACTCTAACAGGCAATAGCAATGATGTTGGAAATCATGAAAAACTAAACATTGAATATGAAAGAAGACTCCCACTTTTGGTTCTCTGTAGAAAAATTGGTTAGCATCTTCTACTAAAAGCATGAAATTACAATGTACCAAATTACTAAACTAGAGAATTACTAGTATAGACAAAAGGTCATTGATAATTTCGATGATCCTACCAAACCCCTAATAAAAAGGAATTCCAGAATAATTAAACAACTTGCATAATACAACATACTAAAGAAGGTCATGAGGCATCACTCCACATCAAAAGCCCTTGCATTCACACATTCCTATCATGTTTATGTCTTGCAAGAAAATCCTTATTACAATATAAAAAATAATTATTTAAAGTACTTGGAATCTTGGGACATTTCAAAGGCATTGATTCATTATCATCAATAAACAACGATGTTTACATAGCTCCTATGCTAGAAACATGGGTAGCTCTAGGAAATGACGGTGAATTATCACCGATACATGTAGTATGATCTGCATCTGGCAGTGTACCAGATGGTGCATCTCCTACCACAAAAAAAAAATACACTATGTGATGCACCCAAGATTAAAGTACAAATTAGCAACTCATAATTAACACAAAACCAAATATAGTAAAACAAGGATTTACCATTTGGCCATCCCCTTATTGCCAACATTGCAATTGGTAATCTCGTATGGGCATTCGTCAACCTCGTAGGAGTCTCTTGCACTGGATGACCTAAACAATATATTGTTAGCAAAGACATTTTGAAATAATAAAAGTAAGAGTTAAGAAGTTTTGAATGTTCAAAATAAAAAATTCCTTCTAACTTGTCAACTAAAAGATTATTTTACCAGTGGCAGTTAGAGCTCTACTACTACTAACCTCACTACATTGTCATTCAGGTTGTGGATTAGTTGCCAAAAAATCTTGTATAAAAAGAATTTAGTAGTTAAAGTTTCTTACAACTCTTTAAAAAAATTGCATCAATAAAGTATTTTTGCATATATTACATATTTTACTTCACAACATAAAAGATTATAAAATATAAATCTTTATTGAACTTTTTTTATAACTAAAGATTCATTACTACTTACTTCATAATGACGAGCTTGCACTCTCAAATCTGATAGCCTCTTCATCACCTCCTCGGATTCCATATTTGCCTCATCCAAAATTGTCATTATTTCTAAATTATTTTTAAAAATGTTTCTCTTCAAAAAATTTGTTACATTGGGAGTTTTAGCAATATCCTCATCAGAAGGCATAGCTAGTGGCTTGGTACTTACTATTGGTGCTTTACCCTTATTCGGAACATCAAATTGTGAGAGGAATATCAGTAAAACTATCATAAAAACTCAAAAACCATAAATAAAATAATGTAATAATATAACATTTTTCAACTATCTAATTTTTACAATTTCAAAAAGGTTTACCCTCATTGAAGAAGGGGTGGGAGAAGCATCCTGGTGACCTCTATCATCTGTCAGATCCATATCATCCTGTCACAAAGATTAAACATAAAAAATGCAGCTAATTGAAAGCAATAGACAGCAAAAAAGAACTTATTAACAAAATGGTAAATATTACTTACAACCCTCATGATAGTAACTTTGTTTGTATCTATGTGATTTAAATGGTAATTTATTAGTAGTTCTTCCCCTGTACTTATTGATTTTATTGCACAAACAAAAAGTTCATTCCCCTCACATGCCTCAAATATGCAATTGGGTTGCTTACTAGTTGAGGAAGGTCACGTACTATTTATAAAACCTGCAATATTACCTGTTGGTTTTGGTCTCCCATCAATGTACATAGCAAATCTTTTACTTTGATCATTTTCTTTCTGTTGTATATAATTAGCTGATAGTACATACCTATGCATACTTTTTTTTATCGAACAATCTACATCCAATTATTGTAATTGTAACATGGACTGACATACTTGAACAATTTGACAACTTTTTTGTAACATACCTTTATCCCATCCATGGAAAATAAGCCCAAACCATGTAACGAGGATGGAGCAATGCGATATATCCTCTCATTAACACAAAAATCTATGTTCATTGGAGGTAGCTCATTGGGCACCCATTCTTTCTCAATGTGTGTGTACCAAAAGGGCACCTTGATGTCGCCTTTGGTCTCATCGTCATAATAACATGACCCCCCATTAGCAAGGAAAAATTGCATGCATTTATCAAATTTTTTTCTAATCTTTTGACCTCTAGATGATCTCCCTATTTTAGCTGTACTACATGTAGAGCTTTCATCTATCATTTCCTCATTCCCTCATTCGATGTAGATAGATCTGACAAGTACCTATTTGGTGGGTTCTATAATCCATCAAATGGAAAGTGAAAGTGACAAATATAAAATGTAGTAAGTTGAAAGTGATTATACAATTATATTTCTATACAGACCTTCTTTGTATATATATATATATATATATATATATATATATATATAATATGATTGTATAATATGTCTATTTATAACATACGTGCTCAATGATAAACAAGAAGAATATAAGAAAATTATGTCTATTTATTGACTTATACCTATTGATCCATGTCACTATGCACGATCCATGCCAAATGGGTCAAATTTCCTGCACATGTTAATCATTTATCTTAAGTTAGCTAAAAATTACATGATACACGTAAACATGAACAAATTTACCTTATATATGGAATGCAAAATCATCAATAGAAGGGGTGACGATGTACCTATAGTCAATTGATTGTTTGCAAAAAGGGTGACAATGAGACACAATATAAACATTGGTAATTATAAATAACATATGTTGTAATCATTAGAAATGAACACAATAAATATGTAATCAAATTTCCTGCATATGTTAATCATTTACCTTAAGTTAGCTAAAAATTACATGATACACGTTTGTTACAAATAACTTAGAAGACAACATGAACAATAGGCAACATCATAAACATGAACAAATTTCCCTTATATATGGAATGCAAGATCGTCAATAAAAGGGGTGACGATGTACCTATAGTCAATTGACGGTTTGCAAAAAGGGTCATAATTAGACACAACATAAACATTGGTACAAACTATAAATAAAATATGTTGTAATCATTAGAAATGAACACAATAAATATGTAATCAAATTTCCTACATATGTTAATCATTTATCTTAAGTTAGCTAAAAATTACATGATACGTGTATGCTACAAATAATTTAGAAGACAATATGAACAATATGCAACATCATTAACATGAAAAAATTTACCTTGTATATGGAATGCAAGATCATTAATAGAAGGGGTGATGATGTTTGTAGTCATTGATTATCTTCTTCTTCTTCTTCTTCTTCATCATCATCATCGCCATCATCACCATCATCATCGCCATCATCGCCATCATCATCACCATCATCACCATCGCCATCATCATCATCATCACCATCATCATCATCATCATCACCACCATCACCATCATCATCATCACCATCATCGTCATCACCATCATTGTCATCACCATCATCTTGATCTTCATCATCTTCTTCTTCATCATCTTCAATATCTTCTTCTTCCATAACATTATACTTTATCGGCCTTCCTCTTGGATCATGTCTAACAAAAAATGACCAACCCTATTTACGTGAAACCTCTGAGTAAAACACTTGCTCGCATTGGCTTGGAAGAACATGGGGCTCATCTCTAACTGGCTCAAATGACCTTGTATTGATCATTGTAAATCCATTATCATGTTGAATAACTATTCTATCTGGATCATTTTGATTTAGTCGTAACCTGTACCATTTGACAACGAATAGAACTACTTTGAAGGTGTTAAATTCACACTCAATTATATCATCCAAGATGCCATAGTATTGATTTTGATATTGTTGAGGATGTATGTCATTTCCAGATGATATATTGGTGACCTCAAAAACTGCAGTTATCCCAGAATCACAAGTTTTTTTTGTGTCATCCAACCTTTTTATGCAAAATTTGTGGCCATGATAGTACATATCTTTTTAGTGCTTGACCTATAATTTTTGAAGTGTGTGTAAATTATTTGCATCGTCAATTGATACAAAACATACATCAAGTTCTGATCATTAATAAATTTCTACGTACATCTCCACCTCTTAAACCCTTTACTAGATCAACTACCATCAGCATAACATTGGAATCTCCATTACAATGAGCTTCTGTAACAAATGAAGCAACACCTTCCCATGTTAATGAGCAACCATTTTGTTGACATTGTTCAATCCATTCTATCATCCAATCAAGATTGTTTGCAATATACAAATGTATTGCATCCCACTCTCGACCACCTGTTTTAAAAAAATGCACCAATTAAAAATAACTTATATTGAATATTTATAAAAATTAATTAACTACAATAAAATCTTAGATTTACCTCTTAATTTCCTTGATCTACCTTTTCCCATCAAGTACTCCCCTTCGAATTTGTTAATTGAGTTGGGATCCCAAATATGATCTACATGGATCTTTACTGCAAACTTAGGAAGATATTCACTAATGTACACTATGGTCTGGTATACCACATATCCCTCCACCATAGACCCCTTGAAATGTGCTCTCTATCAAACCAAGCCTTTCAAAAATTTCAAGTGCCTCTCAACCATCCACATTGACCTGGTTGGTATGGGTCCACACAATTCAATCTCCTCAACTTGATGTATGAGGTAGTATTCTTGTGCATTGAAAAAACTTGGAGTTAGACACTTTTGCATTTCATACATCAGAAGAGTAATTTTTCTCTTCCAATATTTTATATCTTCTTTATTGATTTCTTTAGATGAAAACTAGCTCATGTATTTTCCAAGATCATATATAACCTATTTGACATTGTTGGCGAAGTAGTGTGGGAGAGATAGAGGTAGAACATACTGCAATATTTGTAAAATGATCTTGTCAATATTTTATAAAAGAATGCAATTAAAATTACATGTAGTATATAAATATATAGTGAATAAAAAATAACATTAATTACCTTAATAAATGTATGCCAATTGTGTTTTTTCAACCTTGGCCCAAATTCACTTTTCTTTGATATGAGATTGTTTATGTTCGTAGCAAATCCTGTGGGAAATTTTTTTTTTTATGACTTCTTTTATAGCATTGCTCTGCTGCTCTGACAATAACCAACTAAGGGAACTTGTATCAATCTAGTCTCCATTGTTATTTGATTGAATTCCATTTTTCATTGCATGGTTGGGTTCTTCAATGTCACTACAAGTTTTGACAATTTGATCTTTGTCATGCCTTCCATCCAAGATTTTCCATAATGTCTCTGTTACATTCTTTCCAATATACGTAGGATCAAAAAAATGCACAATTGGGAGTTTCTCATAGTATAACAACCTAGTAAATTGTGTAGGATAAATTTTTAGTCCTTTCAAAAGTTGGTCATTGATGCCTTGATGACCTTCACAAGCATCAATCACATCATCAATAAACAAAACACAATATCGAAATATAAATTTGAAACAAAAACCATCAAATGGAATGACATTACCTCGATGATTTATTTTATTGTATGCCAACTTCCATAGGTGAGGTTTCATTCTTTATGGCTTTGATGTAGTCTCTTCTTTCCCATTGAAAAGATTTTTTCAGTAATTCGGTACTTATGATTTATGTGCACAAAGTGTCTATTCTCATCGAACACCTGCTTTCTTAAACTTTTTGAATGACAAGATTTCATCTTTAGACCACAAACTAGACATGCAAATTTTCCCTTTGTCTAAAGACCTACAAGATCATGTATAATTGGATTAAATGTGTTAACTTTGACATACCAAAAAAGAGGTGTCAAGAAGAGAACATACCACAAAAATGTGTTAGCCCAAGAGCATCGTGTATTGTCCATTAAAGTATTGCATGAAATTGAAATTGTCTTTGTCCTATTGGTCTACAAATGTCATACATAGTAACCCCATTCCATAACACCATCAACTCTTTGATAAGGGGTTCAATATATATGTTGATATCTTTAACTTGGTACTTACCTAGTTGAATGAACAAAAACATTACATAATTATTATGACCATTTGATGGATTAGTAATAATAAATTAATTTAGATGACCACTAAATCAAAAAATACCTAGAACAATCAATGTTAACATGATGTGCTCTCTCTTTATGGAAAACCAAGAAGGTATGTTATTTTTTATAAAAAAAATAGGCCACACCGAGTAAGTAGATCTCATCTCTCCAAAAGGATTAACACCGTCTACTGCCAATGAAAGCTTGAGATTACAAGGTTCTTCTTTAAAGTGTGGCCATTTTTTCTCTATTTTCTTAAATGCCAAACCATCTGCAAATATTCACATAATGTCATCTTGACTTCTATTGCATGCATGGTAATCCATAAATTGTGCCAAGTTATTGCACCTGAATAATCATTATAGACATGGAATAATGGGAATATGCCAAAGAGCCTTGTGAGGCACCTTTTTTGTTAATCAATCTGATTGATATCTATTGATATGACAAATAGGACATTGTGTTGCAAATTCATGTTGTTTATGATATATAATATGATCATTCAGATATGCATGTATTGTTTTATACTCCATTCCAATATCTTTCATGATGGAAAATAATTCTCGGTACGAGTGAGGTAGAATGTTTGATGGTGGTAACAAACACTCACCTATCAACCTACAACAAAAAATGCAATTTGTTAAATTAAAGAATATTAATTGCTCCACAAACCTAATGTTAATTGTAAGGGAACTACGAGTAAAATAATGAAAGAAGATGGCATACCTTAACATACATGTCATTTCTATGTTAGATAAACCATTCATAACATTCAAGTTCACCAAAAGCAATACAGCAGCAAGAAGAGTTGTTTTGGAGCCTTCATATAGGGACTGGTGTGCCTTCTTAAGTAAAGGTACATCAAGCTCTGCATCATCATCATCATCATCATCATCTTGATCATTTTGATCATTGTGATCTTCATCATCCTAGTCTTCTTCCATGGTATCATTACCTTCTACTTCAATATTCACACCTCCATGTTCCCTCGTTTGGAAATCTACATTCTTTGAATTAGCATGGTCCATAAAATGAAACTTAGGGATGTCGACCTATATGAAAATGATGACCTTATATTAACCATGACCATGATGTCATCATCAAAACATGTCTTATGTAATTTATAAACTATTAAAATACATACCAATAGGCGATATTTGTTTCCCCCTTCAATGTGACCATGTTGCCTACAATGTTGCTCAGCTGTTGTGATTAGATATCTTTGAGTCTTTAAGCCCTTACACATTTTGCAAGGACAATAACATTTTCCATCACATTTTATTTTTAAGTTAGACCACAGTATAGCAGTTGTCTCCCTATTTTTTTGTGCATTGATATCATCAGACATGGTCTTTCTTGAATGGAATGACTCGTTGGTGGAAGAAGGATGATTTGTTTGCAACCTACAGATGGATTAGTAAGAGGAAGACCCATATAGAAAGGAGTTAGGTCTATGAACCAAGTAGGAGTTAGGACATGTTGGAGTGGGGTCAGCTCAAGATATTTTAGAATCTTGAGGAACTTGGTAAAGGGTATTTGGAAAGGTGAAAATAAACAAGTATTTTACAACTACAAAGGAGGAATTGAGAGCATTATAAATAATGAAGAAGAAACTTAAATCCATACAACTTCACCTCTATTTACAATTTGACCTTTCTGCATGTGAAATATGACAATATACAAAATTTCCAATCACATTTTCACTTTAAAAAGAACACCAAATATACCTTTGCTACAATATCTTCTTCAGATTATTTGCTATCAGATTCTTCAGAATTGCAAGCTCCTGTGCAGAAAAAAGATGAGATGTACTAAGTAATTTTTAATGGGCAATATTTAAACAAATCAACTATCAAAAAAATAATTTATGAAATTTTGTTTCTTTATTATGTATTGAAGACTTAGCAAGATGTTCCCATATCTATCTATAGAATGCCTATCTGCATTTTTGTTTACAAATAGTCTAGTATGGTGCCACTTTTCAACAACAACAAATGTCATTGGGGCTGGTAATTTGGCTCAAGAGATGCACAAGTCTGTTGACACCAAATAAATTTTAGTTCATATAGCATTTAGCTATCTTCTTTAACAAAATCCAAAGAGAATACAAATAAACTAATGAGTTGTGTCTATCTCAATTGAATAGGAAGTACTATAGTGAGTATTAGGTAACTGACCTTGCGAATAGCATCCAATTCATAAAGTCAAACTTGGTAAAACTATCCTTCACTTACACCATCTCTAAATAAATACCAAAGTTGTCAATAAGGAGACATAAGAAATGCAGAACTAAATCTCACCACAAAAGCTAATCAAAATGAAATAAATTAGCTATAAAATATCATTTGCAGAGGCTTTTGTCCTATTGCTCTATGAAAAGAAATCAGTAGCTCCCTGCAAAGAATCAAAGTGAAATAATCATTCGAATTTCCTAATAATCAAGGCAAAAATTGTACTCTAGAGGGTTTTCTCCTCTTCATCATTTAGTAATTCAGAAAACGTCCCTAATCCGTGGTGTGTGAAGTTGTAAAAGTTTTCCCCAAGTTAATTCTTTGTGACTTCAGGCCAGTCTTGGGATGCAACCACCTGACATTTGTACCAAATTCCCAAAATATTAAGATAAGCATTTCTCATATGAATTGTGTGAACCAAAACAATAGCAAACAATGATCTATATTGAAAACCTACTGCTACTATTGATGGACTAGAATCTTCTCTAGGGTGTGGATGTCTAACATCTACCCCACATGAGTCTAAAAGACATTGTGAACTTTTTAATCAAGTAATGTTTATTACTTGTAAGAAAACCTTAGAAACACAAAAGTTGATAATCTTAAAAGTTCTCCACAATTGCACATTAAATAAATAGCAACAGATCTAAAAAATAATAAAAAGGAAACTCAACACCAACTTGTATCAAGAATAATTGATCAAACTCGAATCACCTCAACATGAAAATTCATTTAAGATATGGTGATTAAAAGTTAGGTTTTTTTCTCAAAATCACTGCAACTCAAAGGACCAAATCTTTTCTGATTAGTTTAAGATAGATTGGTGAATAAAAAATTCATAATAAAATTTTGATTTTTTTCCACACTTGTTCAAACCATATAATGAATAAAAAAAAATGAATTGTATACGAGTCACTCCAAATCCTTAGCTTTTAATACACTTCATAGATGAGATTGCATTATATGGTTTGAACAAGATGTGGAAAAAATTGAAATGATAGAGTCACTCCAAATCCTTAGCTTTTAATATGCTTCACATATGAGATTGATCATGACTCTGTTGATGATTTGGAGTGATAAAGATACAAATAGAGTGTAGTTTCTTTGTAAGCTCATGGTTTTTAAGTCATTTTGAAGGTCACTATGTTGGAACAGTCAGAACCAAAGGAGTGTATGGAATAGTCAGAGCTTTAAGTAATATATGAGATCTAAAATCACTTGTAACATTAAACAACCACTTTGATATGGCTTAGAGAACCTAAAAATCCAAACATTATAGGTAAGCATCCAGTACAAACAAAGTATTTTTCACATACTTCGCATGGATGATAATTTTACAAACTTGGAGACAAATAAAGCTCACTTAACCTTGAACAAAACTAATATTTGTTCTTCAAAAGTAATGAAGATAGTAGAATACCCAAAAAAACTTAACTTAGATTTGGTTGAATTTAACAAGAAGGTTCTAAAGACCATTCATTAGAGAAATAAATTCAAAGGTGATGTCTTGTTGCATATGGTAAGAGAATTTCACTTTCTAAAAGAAATAGAATGCTTACTAGCTCTGTGACACATTTTGATACAAAGAATTATAGTGACTAGTCAAAATATCAATATGCTCAATTTGGTATTATATGTCAAATTTTATAGTGCAACTTGACTTTGAAAGGCATAGGTACTATCTTCAGTTTCTTAGCTCCTATTATTTAAGTAGACTTTGATGCAATGAAGCTTGAACTCTATTTTGAAAAAAAAAGAGTTGTTGATTATTTGACTTCCACCAATGCCACTTATTTAATTTATATAAAAAGAATACCATCAATATTTGATTATAATTTCCATGATAAGTTGATGTAAAAAGAAGTAGAATGAAAGTATAGTAATAGTCCAGATTGAGTTGAAGACAAATTTATGGTATTCATTGATTGTGAAGGATATCAAAATCATATATTATAGATTCCAAATTTTGAAATAGAAGAACATGTGAATATTAATTTTAGTTCTAATCCAAAATATAGTTCCAGATATTTTTAATGGTTATATACATACTCTTGTCAAGAAATAAGGTTATTACTTTTAAAATAACATTTAATCTTCAAAGCCACCCAAATGAAACACACAATAATTTGGTCTTTTTGTTTCAATAATCCACTTATCTAATGAGAAATCGTATCATTAAAAGCTTCATTATATTATTTATAAAGGTCTTAAACTTTGTCAATTACAATCTTCCATAGAAAGAAAAGAAGTTACCAATTGCTCAACCTAGATAATTTTGTTGAAGGAGATCTATGTTGTGGAACACTTCCAAGAGATGCAAGTTACACTTAAATACAAACAAAGAAACCCAAAGTTAGATGGTACTTTTTGCTTCTATAAATTCCATTTAATCCTAATATTAACATAAAATAGAATGAGTTTAAATGACCATAAACAAATTGGCTTTAGAAACTTTCATTAATTCTTGAAAAATTTTGAAACATTTAAATTGAAACCCAAAATAACATGAATATTTGGACTTAGTTATCAAACCTTATTTTTGTTGGCATTATGATACATTTTTGTCATTAGTTACAACACTTATTGGATTCTGAATGCTTACCGAGCTCACACCGGAAACCAAGCTTTACCTAGTTCTCAGTGTTTACCGAGTAATCAAGGTGAACAAAGAAGTCAGTGTTTATCGAGTAATCAAGGTGAACAAAGAAGTCAGTGTTTACCGAGTGATCAAGGTGAAAAAAGCAATCAGTGTTTACCAAGTGATCAAGGTGAACAAAGCAATCAGTGTTTACCGAGTGTTCAAGATAAAGAAAGGAATCAGTTTTGACCGAGTAAAGATGTACTAAGATGTAACCAAGAACTTCATGATAACCAAGCTCCTGAGGTTATCAAGGAAATTAATTTTTACCGAGCTCAGGCGGATATCAAGGAAACTAACTATCACCGACTCACAAGGTTCTATCAAGTATTTCCTTTGATCACCGAGCAACAGTTCAGATAGAAGTATTCACCGAGTGACATCTCTTCTACCGAGTCTCCAGTAGTTACCGAGTTCAGAACTATTCGAAGTGTTTAGTATGAACCGAGCCTTCACTTCTACCAAGTGCATGACGATGCCGAGTAACGCAGTGGACGCCGAGTATCAGAAGGACACCGAGTCAGTTCAGTGAACCCGAGTTTTTACCTTGGGCTGACTTTGTATAGAGATTTGTACTTATTGTTTAGCCGACCTTGCATGTATTGTTTAGCCGACCTTGCATGTATTATTTATATGGATAGTATATATATGCAATGTATTGTATCATTCAAAAAACAGAGATAGCAAATGGTAATGAGTGGAAATGTGAAAGTGTGAATATGTGAAAGTGCGAAAGAAATACATGCATGCGAAAGTATGTGGGCTGAATTGTGAAGATATTCAGCAGGTCTAGTTTTGAAGCAGAAAAGTTTTATCTATCACATCAAGGTGAATCAGAGCATAGCGGATCTTATCAGCAATCAGTTGTAATCAGATCCACTGTTTCATTCTAACAGGTGAATCAGTTTTTGCAAATCCTTTAACAGGGTAGACTTAATAGTCTTTTGTAAATCTCCTGACAGAGTGCATACTTTATTGTATGTTTGGAAATCCTCTAACAAGGTGGATCTAGCAATCCTTTGTGCTCCTAACAGGGCAGATCACCAAAAGTGGTCATTGTAAGCCTTAACCGGCCAACTTCATACTGCAGTAACGAAGCTTGTGGGTTTCATCCCCACCCCAGTTTTACTTTCTATTTGGAAGGTTTCTGGGTCACCAAATCTGTGTGTTCAAGTGTTGCAAATGATTTTGTTTCATGCTTACAATAGGTTACTTGAATGAATGATGAATATATCAGTATACAGTTTTATTGTTTGAAATTTTAGAAGTTACTGATTCACCCCTCCCCTCTCAGTAACTTGTCATATCTTGAATATTTCCAACAATTGGTATCAGAGCTATAAGGTTCTCAAGATAAAAGCTTCACAGCTTGAGCAAAGATCAAGGACAATGGAGATATTCAAACTTAACAAAACTATTGAGAATGAAAAGCTAGATCTGAAAATGGCCATGGCTCAACTCAATGAAGCAAAAGAGCATCTTTTACAATCCTTAAAAAGAAGAAAAGAACTTGCAAAGCAAATGAATGACCATCAGTATGTTGAAGAAAAGATTGAAGATCTCTCACCATCAAATAGTTCAGATGAAGCTGACAAAGCAATCAAAGAACTCTTAGAAAAGAATGGATCTCTACAGGAAGAAGTAAGAAAGCTCAAAAGGGAACAAGGAATCCAATCCATCAGGCTATGTGAAATCTTGGAGCAAAGGAACAAGGCAGCTGAAGACTTAGAGGTAAGGAATAATCAATCCTCTCAGCTTGAAAATCTTGTAACTCAGTTATCTAATGCAAATGAAGAAATTATGAATCTAAGATCTGAGAATGAGATTTTGAGAAATGACTTAATTACTGAAAGACAAATCAATGCAAGCTTACAAAGTGATCTAATCTCTGAAAAACAAGTCAACGAGAGAATGGTAAAATCTCAAAAAGACATGGATCAATTGAATCTGCAAAATGAAGAAAACTTTCATAAACAAAATGGTAAAGCAGGCCTTGGATACAAGGAAGAAGGTGAATCCTCCAAACAGGGTACTCAAAAGAATCAAAAACCTACTTGCAGCCACTATGGTAAGTTAGGTCATACATCTAACAGATGTTGGAGCAATGGAAAAGGCAAATTTAATGGAAAATGCTACAATTGCAATCAGCATGGACACAAAGCCAATGAATGAAAAGGAAACCGAAATTTGAAGGTAAATGTCACAAATGCCAAAAGCAAGGTCATAAGGCATCACAATGCAAATTCAAATCTTTTAATCCAGCTGAACAACTTGTCAAAGAAATATTTGGTTGGGACTACAACACTTGGTGCAGATGTCATTATTGTGGAGAATATGGTCATACTGGCATAAATTGTGCAAGGCATCACCTAAGAAAAAGGGATACCACTTTAAGATGTTATACATGTACAGAACTTGGTCATATATCTAAAAACTGCATGAACATAAAGAAAGTCGAGGATGAGAAGAAAATCAAAGTAGACAATATTCGGAAGCAAATGAAGCAGCAATGGATTTCAAAGTCTACCGAGCTAGATAATTTAAGTAATGGAATGGTCACTCAAGAAGTGAGTGACTCTCCCATTTCCAATTAAGACTCATCAGGATAAGACCAGGACTGTATCTACAAGCAATATCCTAAGCAGTCCTAGAATGAAAATATGATCAAATCAGTATTTCAGATACATCAGGATCATGGTCGGTACATGACCTTACCGAGCTCAGTCGGGTGCAATAAGGCTTCTTTCACCAAGTTGCACTTACCGAGCATGGTTGGTTCTTCTCTTACCGAGTTAAGGGCGGATTAACCTATTTTCTTTTGGTCACCGAGTTGCGAAGTTTAAGCCGAGCTAGTGGATGACAGCCTGTCAATCGCAGCTACCTCCGTGCTGAACATTAATGATGAATTTTTCATCAAAAGGGCAGATTTCAACCTCATTTTTTCACCGCGATTTACAAAAGAGGGCTTTCAAGCGAATTCAAGTGAGTTGAAGAAATTTTCTAGCGAAGTATTCTTATGAAATCTTCTTACTTACCGAGCAGCAATGGCTTCCGCAAGCACCAGCAGCAGCAAGGTGAAGAAAGGATCTGAAATGCTTGTGAAAGGAACAGAATGGAAGGCACCGACGTTCAAGCTTGTTCTTGCCATCACTAAATCACTCGACCCGCATGGAGGTCAATCATAGATTCCTCCAAAGGTACTTCTAATCAATGATATTCCTACTCATTTCAAGTGTACTGTGCAAGAAATAGGGACACTAGATATGGATAGAACCCTAGCCGAGTTATGCATGGATGGAACCCTAAAACCTGAGTTCAAACATTTGGAAACCAAAGGCTTAACCCATATCCCGCATCTGCCAAGAAGTTTCCAAGTGAAATGGGTAAGGTATATCTTGAGCCGAGTACATAATGGTCAGTTGTGGTTGGAACAACCAGTTTTGATAACCAAGAAGATGATTCACAAAATCACGGGTCTCCCAATGCTCAGCAAAGCCAAAACCACCAAAACCCTAGGACGAGATGAGTTACAAAAGAAAACCCAAGCCGAATGGGATGGAAGAGGTTTAAAACTCAACAATGTTTCAGATATAGAACTGAAATTTGGTATTTATGTTATTGCATACAAACTGTATAGTTCCAGCAGGCTGAATAGTGTACCTTGCGAAGCTGTAGATTTGGCATATAAAATTGTGAAGAAAAATATGGAGTTTGACCTAGTAGATGTATTATTAAAACAATTCAATAAAAACATGGAAAGCATAAGGACTGCAAAGACAAACCCTTGTAAATTTGGTTCTTTGCTAGTTTGTTTATTCTTCTATGTACAAAAATTCTTTCCATCCAAAGGTACAGTTGTATGGAGGAAAGATACTCCAATTTTGTATCAAATAAATGAATTCATAGCAGATATGGGTATGAATTTTGACAAAGTAATGGACAATTATTTTGAAGATTTCAAAGAAAGGATGAATAACAGATTCAGAATACCTCCAAAACTTGTTGAAGAGTATAAGGATGATGTCTGTTTCATGGTTGACTGTGACAAGGTGTACATACAGGCAGTTAGACCCCGAGTTGCATGGGTGAAACCTCTTCCATATGAGGTAAATATTGATGAAACCAAGGATATCATTGAAGCACTGGTAAATGAGCTAGTAGACCCAAGGCAATGAATTTTTGGTACTTATGATGAAGCAAAGGCCAGAATTGAACTAGAAATCAAAATTCCACAGGCCATCAGCAAAGGTAAAAGGAAAATGGCCAAACTAAAAACTGAAATGAGTTCTCTTATGGTCACCGAGGAAAAAGGCGAAGATAAAGATAGTGAAGAAGAAAAAGAAGTAGAAAAAGAATCAGAGAAACCGGCAAAGAAGAAAGGCAAGGTAAGCATTACCAAGCCCAAGAAGCAGCCTACTGCAATATTCACTTGAAGAACGAGAAAAGGTATTCAGGAACCTGTATTGGTCAAACCTGCACCTACATTCAAGCAGAGGCTCAAAACATTGGAAGAAGGAGCTGGCATAGCAAATTTCAAGGCATTGAGATTTGAGACAAGGACTGATGCAGAGAAAATGCAAATTGAGGAACTGGTACTTAACAAAATGGGAAAATGGAAATACTCCCCAGACCAGATTGCTCCTCATATCCCTAAAGAACTACTGGAAAGAGTACAGCCAAGATGGGAGTTAGCCACCAAGACGGTAAAAGATATATATGAGCAATCCCTGAAGAATCTTCGGCCTAGTCTCACTGGAGCAGAGGTAAAATCTGAATTGAAAACCTATGAAGGTAAAATGATGATCAGATTCTACACTTGTTTAGTTTTGATCAAAGATATAGAGCATGTTGTAAATGATGCTACAAACATGTGGAAAAACATCTATCATCTACATAAGCCCAGTGAAGACCCAGTAGAAATAAAGGATGATGACAGCAGCAGCAGCAGTGATGAATCAGATAGCACTCCATCCATCACAGTTACACCAGGAGAGTTGCATGCAATGATGGAAGAAAAGGAGGAAGAAGACAAAGAGGAAGAAGCTGAAGAGGAAGATAAGGAGGATGATACGGTAAAAATTGCAGCAGCAGTTATTGCATCCCTTCCTCACTCCCCAGACAAACCTATGACATCATCAAGGTTGGAGTCAGCTTTAGCAGGTTCATCTACACCAGTTTTACCATCTACACCTGCCATATCTCAGCTCCAGGTATCATCAGTGGAAGTGACTACCACTTCATCTACCAAGCTGCATCCCTCTTCGTCTACCGAGCTGCACCCCTTTTCATCTACCGAGTTAGCCTCCTCATCATCAGTTGGCATTGCTGTAAGTTCTCAAATTTTGACAACTCAAATTTGTTCTACAATTTTGTTGCCATCTACTTCAGGCACAGTGAGCTCAGATACTATATTACTGAATGTATCACCATTTTTGGCCAGCACTCAAATTTTTGACCCTGTACATACTTCTATTGGCACTCAAACCTCAAACATCCCAGTTTTTACTGCTAGTCCTTCTATCTCTACTGTTGTGTCTATTCCAAAGGTCAAACCAGTCATCCCAGAAGTCAAACAAAAGCAACCATTAAGACTTATGATCACTGGAAAGGAAATTCCTAAAGATATTGACTTGGACACAGAGATAGTAATTCCAAAGATTGACTTTGATAATGCTACCATTGAAGAAATGAGGTATGCTAGTCAACTTATTGAGAAAAAGGCTACTCAGATGCAGTTAAGATCAGAAAGGGATAAGGAATATAGGATAATTGAGGAAGCCCGGAACATAATTACTGAGGCTATAGGTGTTGATGTTGATACTTCTCAACACATTTTGATTCAACTAGAAGAGGCAGTTAATAAATTCAATAAAGATGCCTCCAGACAAGAAAAGCTAATTGAGCGTGCAGAAAAGAAATTTGATAATAAGGTATTAGGGCACATTGCCCAGAACATTGCAATAAATCAGGTTGCATTAACCTCAGTTTTGGCAGATATGGAAAATACTTTTAATAATGTAACATCTCTTTTTGCTAAACTTTGTGATGTTACCGAATACACTAAAGGAATAAGAGAAAAACTAAATAAAATTGATGAAGATCTGAAGGTAAGCGCACAGAACTTGAAGCTTGACCCCAGTTCAAGCTCATCTCATCACCTTAGAATCAAATTTTTGTCAGAGAAGCAGGCAGAGCTGTTGAGGGAAGAGGCAAGGATCCGATCTACATTGATAGATATCCAAAACATGATCCTTCCCATCATGGATTCAATGCAGAAGCATATTGCACATTCAAAGACATTAATCCATGATAATAACTTCTCCATTACAGATCATATGATTGAACTTTCGGCTAAAATTCAAATAGCTCTTTCTACCTGCAAAATTTTGCAAGAGAATTGGGATAAGACTCTCCAGCTTATTCTCCAGGTACATTCAGAGTTCATCTCTCATTTTGGTGTTTCCATATAAGTATATATATTCTTTATTCTTTGGCATTATTGTCAAAAAGGGGGAGATTATTGTTGGATATGTATACTATGGGTGAATAAGTGTTTTCAAAATTTTTTACAAAGAAAGAGATATACAGCTCATGTAAATAATGTATGTACATTCTATGGGGGAGTTGTATATAACGAAGCTATGTATATTCAGAATCAGTCATCAGCATGTCAGATAAATTTTGTCTCATAAGTGTTTTTGTCACTAATGCCAAAGGGGGAGATTTTTGGCATTATGATACATTTTTGTCATTAGTTACAACACTTATTGGATTCTGAATGCTTACCGAGCTCACACCGGAAACCAAGCTTTACCTAGTTCTCAGTGTTTACCGAGTAATCAAGGTGAACAAAGAAGTCAGTGTTTACCAAGTAATCAAGGTGAACAAAGAAGTCAGTGTTTACCGAGTGATCAAGGTGAACAAAGCAATCAGTGTTTACCGAGTGATCAAGGTGAACAAAGCAATCAGTGTTTACCGAGTGTTCAAGATAAAGAAAGGAATCAGTTTTGACCGAGTAAAGATGTACTAAGATGTAACCGAGAACTTCATGATAACCAAGCTCCTGAGGTTATCAAATAAATTAATTTTTACCGAGCTCAGACGGATATCAAGGAAACTAACTATCACCGACTCACAAGGTTCTATCAAGTATTTCCTTTGATCACCGAGCAACAGTTCAGATAGAAGTATTCACCGAGTGGCATCTCTTCTACCGAGTCTCCAGTAGTTACTGAGTTCAGAACTATTCAAAGTGTTTAGTATGAACCGAGCCTTCACTTCTACCGAGTGCATGACGATGCCGAGTAACGCAGTGGACGCCGAGTATCAGAAGGACACCGAGTCAGTTCAGTGAACCCGAGTTTTTACCTTGGGCTGACTTTGTATAGAGATTTGTACTTATTGTTTAGCCGACCTTGCATGTATTGTTTAGCCGACCTTGCATGTATTATTTATATGGATAGTATATATATGCAATGTATTGTATCATTCAAACAACAAAGATAGCAAATGGTAATGAGTGGAAATGTGAAAGTGTGAATATGTGAAAGTGCGAAAGAAATACATGAATGCGAAAGTATGTGGGCTGAATTGTGAAGATATTTAGCAGGTCTAGTTTTGAAGCAGAAAAGTTTTATCTATCACATCAAGGTGAATCAGAGCATAGCGGATCTTATCAGCAATCAGTTGTAATCAGATCCACTGTTTCATTCTAACAGGTGAATCAGTTTTTGCAAATCCTTTAACAGGGTAGACTTAATAGTCTTTTGTAAATCTCCTAACAGAGTGCATACTTTATTGTATGTTTGGAAATCCTCTAACAAGGTGGATCTAGCAATCCTTTGTGCTCCTAATAGGGCAGATCACCAAAAGTGGTCATTGTAAGCCTTAACCGGCCAACTTCATACTGCAGTAACGAAGCTTGTGGGTTTCATCCCCACCCCAGTTTTACTTTCTATTTGGAAGGTTTCTGGGTCACCAAATCTGTGTGTTCAAGTTTTGCAAATGATTTTGTTTCATGCTTACAATAGGTTACTTGGATGAATGATGAATATATCAGTATACAGTTTTATTGTTTGAAATTTTAGAAGTTACTGATTCACCCCTCCCCTCTCAGTAACTTGTCATATCTTGAATATTTCCAACAATTTTAGTAGCATACTGAGGACTCCAAGAGCCTTATATCAACCAAGGAGGGTGGAAGTAATCCACCATTGGTAAGAAATAAAGATTGCATGTGCATATAGCCTCAATCAGAGATGATGATCTTAACAAGAACATCACATAAGAAATGAGATTAAATATCAGAAACAGCTATAAAAAACTTTAGACTGGCCATTATATCAAGCCATCTGTTGGATAAAAAAGTGGATCATGACATACACAAAATTGATGAACAACAGAAATAGTGATGAGCATATTACTTTCAGATTGATTTAAAGTTCTATATTTTATTGATACAATATAGAAATAATATTCAACACTATAAAACCCTTCGCAATCAGTAGTAAAAACTTCAAGAGATGATACCAAACCCTACTATAGCCCTAGGCTTCTTATAATTTTTGTTGAATTTTTTTGTGTTTAGATACAATTAGGGTTCAAATATACTTTTCAATTAAACCTACATGATGTACCTAAGAATAGCAAAGTCATCAATCCTTAGGCTCAAATTTAAAAGATCAAAAGAAAATTTTATAATATGCAAAGTCTTGCCTCAAGAAATTCTGTCATTATTTCCTTAGATATAAGCTCTTTGAAATTCATAAATTAACAATAATTAATTAATAAACTCACATAGATATAAAAATTCTCACACCATGAGTGAAGCACCAATTGCATAAAGCTTTATTGCAAAAAAATTGTCAATATTATTTACATTGTACATACGTGTTTATATAATGCTTCAATTCCTGAACTAGGAAACTATAGCTAGTGTTCTAACCATGCATAAAAATAAAATTATAGTGTAGATGTATGAAATTATATGCATAAATACTCCTATACTAGTTTAAAACTACTATGCACATATTTTTATCCATTTATAAAGTGCATCTAGGCATTACAACTCAAAAATGTATCAAAAAATAGAAGAAAATGGATTGCACAACAAAAATTGGTCTCCAACTTGAGCTCAATTTGATCTTCCAAAAATATCTCTCAACATGTGCCCATGAAGCCTCCAATTGAATGCAACTAATTGATGTCTCCAAGGCATGCAAAAATAACAACAAAATCTACATGCAAACTTCACAAAATAAGAATTGGCATAAAAAGAGCAAAAATGTATTATTAGTTCAAATTTTTAAGATAGAACTAATCCATCAGTGTGATAAGACAATCCCAGAGAGTATGTGTTGAAGTGGTAATGTAATGTCAAACTCAAGGTAAAATTACACTATTAAGCACCAAGTTTCTAACATAAGCATCTATATGACATTGATCATAAGAAGAAATACTTTCATCAATTTAGAGAATCAATTCTCCAACATAAGCATCTATATGACATTGATCATAAGAACAAATAATTTCATCAATTCAAAGAATCTAATTAATTTTGGAATAGTTTAGACCGAATTGCAAGGGGCAAATGTAAACCAATCGATACCCAAAGTCTCTTAATTGTTTAGTCTCTTCAATGATCTGATTATTCCATGAACTAAGGGCCCATTTAGCTACAAATAAAACATCATTGTGGATGGTTTAAATAGATCAAAATGTAAACATGGGTAACTTTGGTTAATCCAAATGTATTGTACATCAGACTCACCTTACCAATCACGGTCCACACATTGGTGGGTAAGTCAAGGCATTTTATGGAGGCCTTGCTCCAATTGTTGTCTATAGCCAATACTTACACACTAACCATATTAATTTTGTATAGGTGATTATGCCTTCTGAACTTGACGATAAACTAAAAACTGTTAGTGTTCTCTAATATTAATTTTCAATTTCACAAAGAAGATGATTAATGTGACTAAATATGTTTAGTGTAATTTGAAATTAAATTAATTTTTTTTTTCCAATAACCCATTTACAATAGGTGAGAAACACATGGATCCAATATTTCTTTACAAAATTGAGTTATAAGAAGCCAAAAACACTACCCCACTAAACCTTAGACTATCCTTCCAAAACATCAAAGAACTAACATATAAATGAGGAGATATATAAACTGAATTACTAGCACAAACAAAATGCAAATAAACCAGAAGAAGAAGAAAAAATGCAAATGATGGACCTAGAACTCCTTGATTTTATGATTTTTTTCCTATCCCCATATCATCATAAGCTCCCTTCCCTTGTTGATCAACTCTCTTAGCTTGGGGAAGAAAGTTAAAACACATCCTGAAACTATAGTAATTTGCGACACAAATAGCTATCCATGTGCAAATACATTTTGAAGAGATTTTTTTATTAAATGATCAGTACTATTCAATAGAATCTTATTATTACTCTTAAGTAAGTTTTAATCATTATTCTTATATTATGAAGGGTGAAGTATTGGCGAGAGTTGTATCTAGACTTTGTGATATACTGAGAAGTACAATATTTTATCTAATTAGAGTGGACTTGAAGTTGGCTTAATTTTTTAATAGAACAAGGATTATTATAGTTCTTAATAATTTTCTAAGTTCATTTTGCTCATTGATAATATCAAGACAATGATTATCTAAGGAGATTTCTAAATATCTATCTCTTGAACATGCAAAGAAAGTACTTTTCCTACTTGCTTGGGTGGAATGAGCATAAAGATTTGTATAAACCTAGCTTGCTCAGGTTATGATGGTAGATTTGGAAAATACAAATGTAACATCAATTTTAAGATCTCAAAGGATGAGTGAGAAACATGGCTAGTTTAATTGACATACAATCATCAAAGAGATAATTTGAATCAAGGATCTTGGGAGGGAGGAAGAGATTGGCATGAATTTTAGGATAGATTTGTCTTATAAAAGGTTGTAGGTTTAAATGAGACTATCTTGGATGAGTATTAAAGGATTATGATGTGTGAAATTTCATACTGTCTTGTGATTGATTTCTTGTAAGCAAAGGAGATGATATTTAGAGGTTGTTCATGTCTAGAGATCTTAGATATCTCTGTGGCAACAAGAATCAAGGACAACTTATGTGTAGAAGTTAAGATTTAATTTAAGATGATTATGGTCTTGAAAATCCAAGTAGCTTAATATTAATAATTTTCAAGTAGCCCAGCCTAGTGAGAATTGGTAGCTCTTCAAGCTCAAGACACTCACCAATGCACATGCTTATTAACTTTGTAAGATTGCCAATTCTTGTGACTATTTTCAATTTCTTGTACCTACACACTCTGAGTTTGATGAGTGTCATTGGCAAAAATATTGCAACTTCTCACAAGAATAAAAAAAAATCATCTTCGCACAACCATCACAATGTAATACTCTAGAGAGAGCCCATACCCTCAAGACACAAGTCAGGCTTCCTACCGACACTTAGATATAATTAATTCTACTAGACTCTACAGATGGAATATTTTTGATACGCTTATAAGTTCTTTAAAGGACTCCAATTAAAGATTGTTCAATGACATTTGAAATGTTATTTTGTTTGGCTTCACACCTAAATATGTGAATCCACTCTAGGCAACTTAGATGTGAAAAACAAGATAGCTCTGAATAATCTGATATCCACAACTGTCATAAATGACCTATGTCAAAGCTACTTGAGACTCCTTTTGTAATTGCACAATCACTATCAGTCACTTGGGGGTGATTAAACTTCTTATAACCATTAATTTCAATCCTTTCAAGATTCCTTACACCAGAAATAATAGTTATTTTCACCAGCTTTATACATTTGATTATTTGAATCCCCTCCAAACAAGTTTGACATGCAAAATAAGGAAGATCCTCAAGAACCAAACAATCTAATATCCACAAGTGCACCAAATGGTTCATATTAATGCTACTTTACACCCCTTCTAAAATAACACCATCAATTGGCTTTAGATGATTAAGCTTCCCACATCCATTAATTGTAATGGTTTCTAGGCTACTTAGACCATAGAGTATAGGAAAGTTCTTAACATGAAGACACTCAATAATGCATAGCTCTGTAAGTTTTGGAAGATTTCCTATCCCTACCACCAAATATAAATTTTTGTACCACTGCACTGTGATTGTGAAGACTGAAGACTGATGTTGAAAATATTATGATATAAAATTTCTTAGAAGAGTTAGTGGTACTTCTCTCTAGGTAGCTCAATTCAACAAGAAATGATAACTCCATCTCCAGATGCTTAGTAACGTCCAACTCTATCATCTTTGAAGGATCATCCATTCCCATGATCTTTTGTGAATGTTTGCAACATTGCATGATGAGTGTTTAAGTTTGTGTCCACAACCCTGTTTGATGGTGTTACAAGTAAATGGGAAAGCAACATATAAGGATGCATTCTAAACATGGTTCTCAAACAATATGGAGAAGTGTAATCCTAGTTATTTGTAGAAAGTTATTTGAGTCTCAATGTAGTTCTACCAAAAATTTCATCCCATTATAGATTTAGGCATGATAGTATTAATAGGTGCATGGAGTGTAATATTTATAGACTAGCAAGTAAAGGTCTAGTTATATTCCTCTGGCTATGAACATTAGCAAATTTTCCACAATCTCTTGACAACCTTCCTCTTACTTGATCATATTTACTCTTTTGTATGATTCTTTCATGTTTATGCATAAAATAGCTATTTTTTAAGTCATCTTCTTTACTATCTACTATGCAACATATTTTGAATAAGCCATTAGATTCTCTCTATATAGAATTGATAGCCAGGGTGTCATCTTGAATCCCCAAAAGTTCATTAGTTGCCTTCTTTCACATGCATGAACAATTGCAAAGAATGTGAAAGAAAATGGATGTTAACCTAAGTAGAATTGAATTGTTGGATTATCATTTGCTTAGAAGGAATTTCTTTCATAGTCATGGAGGCTAAGGATGGGACCACTTTCCTCAGTCCCCTAGCTACAAACATAGAAAAAATTCTCAATACACACAAATAAGAGATTGAAAAATTTATATAGATGTATGCATATATATATGTGTGTGTGTGTGTGTGTGTGTGTACATATATATACATATGTACATATATGTATGTATATATACATATGTACATATATGTATGTATATATACATATGTATATATATATATATATACATATACATACATATATATATACATACATATATGTACATATATATATATACACACATATATATACATACATCTATATATATAATACATATGTATATATACATATACATATATATCATATGTATATATGTATATATACATACACACACACACACACACACACACACACACACACACACACACACACACACACACATATAATGGCCAGTTCATCAGCCCCCTTTTCATTTTACTCTTCCCTAATAGATCTTTATTCAAGAATTGATGCATCTATTTGAATGCAATGCTTTGAAGGTAGTTTCTACCTAATTCTAGGCTGGGAAAGGGTTTGCATCTTGGTCAAACCCAAGATAGATAGGTAGTTTTAAGCATTTCAGTGAGCGAATCCCTAGCCAAGTGTCCATATTCACAATCCAAATATTTAAATTGTGCATCCTCATAATCAAGGTTTTTTTCCTACAATATGTTCTCCTGTTGACCATTCATCATGGTAGGGAGTAGGTTGTTGAAATCCAATTCAACTCTGATCCAAATCTCAAAGCAGACATCATATTAGTTTCCTGATTTCCACCAGTTCTGGAGGGCCTATAAGCAAATGAGAGGGAAATTCCCTTAGTGGGTTAACCTTACACCTCAGACACAAGGATTTCATACATAATTAGCCAGACAAAAACCTTTTTCAAAGGCCTTGACTCTATCAACTATTTTTTTTGTCTCCATTCAAATCAAACACAAACACATAATCCACTAAAAATTTACTTGTTACAATGGTCCCCTACACAATGTCGTGGTAAAGAAAACCTATTATCATATATGCCATGAAAATTTTACCTGTTACAATGGTCCCTATACAATTTCATGGTAAAGAAAACCTATTATCATATATGCGCTAAAATTTTACGTGTTATAATGGTCCCTACACAATGTCGTGGTAAAGAAAACCTATTATCATATATGCCACTAAACTTTTACCTGTTACAATTGTCCCTACACAATGCCAAGTCCTATCTTCTAGAACCCCCCTTGAAAATCTATGCCCTCATGCGAGCAAAATTCTAGAAGTGAAGGAGTTGAAGTGTCCGACAGAACCATATCAAATCTCTAGACATACCATTAACTCGCACTTCTTGCGAATACTCTGGAACCCTACCAAATGAAATATGATATTAGTAGGGTAGACCATGCCTGGGACCTTTTATCATATATCAGCAAAGTTTGGTGCAATGCCACCTTTTATTATATACGTAATATGATTGGGTGGGTCAATGGAGATCAATTACCAGCACATCAAGAAGTATTCTAGGGATTTCCCAACAATTCTATGCCTAAAATTATATGGCACTCGTGAACCATTGAAAGTGAGAACCAATGGTGACTCTACATGAAAACTCAAAGGCATTCAATGAACTCAATCATCCCTCTGCATTCATTCCAATGCTTGTTTGTTTGATCCCATCCTAAGCTCACCCTTATGTTCTATTCTTCGGACATACCATTAATTCACACTTCTCAAGAATACTCGGGAACCCTCGCACCAAATGAAATGTGATATATTTTTGCCCTTTTTTTTTGTGTTATACTGTGGTGTGCATCGCAATTGTGACCAATTATTTTGGTCGCAATTGTGACCAACACGGGCATGTTATAAAAAAAATAAAAATTTTCTTTATAAATCGACCAACCAACCCATTTAAAATACTTAGTCAAAAATTTTGGTCAAAATTTAGAGTAAAATGCACTAGGGTAAGAAATTTAATCTATCCAAAAAATGATTGAATTCCCTTAACACTCTTAAGTTTTTGAATCTTGTCTATTGCCTCTATCCTTTCAGGGTCAATCCTCACTCCATGTTTACCAACTAGATGTCCTAACAACTTGCCTTCAATGACACCAAAATGACACTTCCTAGGATTCAAAGAAATACCATACTTAAGTGCTCTAATAAATACCTTCTCTAGATGCATGCAATGATCATTCTCATCTTTAGAGTAAGCAATTAGATCATCCTGATACATAGTTAAAAACTTATCAATAATATCAGCAAATGCCACATCCATTACACGTTGAAAAGTAGCCCTAGCATTAGTAAGCCCAAAAGGCATTCTGACATAAATATATGTACCCCATGGATTAGTGAAAGAAGTCTTGAATTGTTCTAATTCCTTGACAACCACTTGATTGTAACCTAAAAATTCATCCATCATAGACATGAGTTCTAAGCTAGTGACCTTTTGCAACATGACCTCCATGTTTGATAAACCATAATTATCTTTTAATGAAGATATATTGAGATTCCTAAAATCAACACACAACCTTATATCTCCATTTTTATTCCTTACTGGCACAAAATTGGATACCCAAGAAGAATGTCTAATAGGCTTTATGATCCCATCATCCCTTAATTTGATTAATTCTTCTTGCATTTTGGTAGCCAAGGTTGGATTTATTGCCCTCTATACTTGTCTAAAAGGCTTAGCATCTAGCTTCAAAGGAGTTTCATGCTAAAAAAGATCCTCTCTATAAGCCTTTAGGTCATCATATGACCATCCAAACACATGCCTATATGTCCTTAACATATCTATTAAACCTTGCCTTATTTTAGGGGATAACTTCTTGCCAATGTATGCTTTCTTTGGTGTCTCCACAGTTCCCAAATTTACCTCGTCCAGGTCCTTAGCATTATATTCACTAGTATCCATTTGTGACCTATCCTGGTTGTCAAAAATAGTTTCTCAGACAACTAGACCCTTTGAGATCTTATTAGTCTTTAGTTGAATAACTTCCTATCCAAAAACAATATCTATTCCATTTATATTTTCCACATAAGTTGCACAATCAATTTCTTCTCTTGACAACATATTTTCACAATTTAGAAATCTCAAAATGTCCTTATCATCTTCAAATACTTGCCAATTCTTGACATTATCAGGGATAGAAGGCCTAGTTCGAATCTCAACTTTAGATATACTATTAAATGTAATGTCATTAGGTTTTATTGCTATATATGCTAGCAAATCTGCCATCTTATTGTTAGTTCTATCCTTCCAAACTATCCCAAATGCATCAAAACAATCCATCATGTCCCATACTACATTTCTACACTATTTTAACCTTTTATTTTTTGACACATAAGTATTTCTTACTTGATAAATAACCAATCCAAAATCTCCTATAACACGTAAACATTTTATCCCATGCTAATGAGCTAGTCTAAGTCCTAACAACAAAGCTTCATATTCTTCTATGTTGTTAGTATAGGGCAAACTCAGTGTAAAAGAAAATTTGTATGTTACCCCAACAAGAGAAATCAACAAAATACTTGCACCTAGTCCATCTTTTCAATAAGAACCATCAAAGAACATGGCCCACAAATCACCTTTATCTATTTTTGTATCAACTTCTACTTCAATCTGAGATTTATGCTTGCCTTTCTTTAAAGTCTAGACCTTAGCTCTGAATGCATTGACATCTATATCCACAAAGTTTGTCATATCATCCTCAATCTCTTCTTTTATCATGTAGATTCTCTTTGGTTCTCTATTTATCTTTACTAGATTCCCATCAATGTTAAAGATAGCAAATGATAGATCACATATTAAACTTGCTCCCATGGTAGCACTTCACTTTCTACATAATAACATACCATACTGAGGTGGGATATCAACAACCAATACACTCATAGTAAGTTCTTTGTTTGGATAGGCTATCAATCTATAGGGTAAGGCATTAATTGTACCTATGACTGTAACTTCTCTTTTATCCATGGCACAACATCTTCCCTGAGTAATATCAACTTTCAAGTCTAATTCCTTCATTATTTCAAAAGTCATAATAGTATTAGAAGCACTAGAATCAATCATACATTTCTTTAATGTTTTACCATTCACTAGGATACTCAAGAAAAATGGCTCAACACTTCCTAAACTTTCATTGATAGAGCTATCCAAAAATATCTAAGGAATTTGAGACACAACTACTTCAATTTCCTTTTCTTTCACCTTTTCTTTGTCCTCTTCCTTGGGTTCATGATTCTCATTACAATCCTGACTTACCTTCACATTAGTATTTCCCAACCATGCTATGGCTTTATTTTAGTGTTTAAGGATTTTTATCAATTCAAACAAAGGAACCTTAACAGTAATGTAAGATAAGACAACCAACATATCTATAGAAGAATTAGAAGGGTTATCACTATTCATATTCCTTTTCTCATTATGTTTATCCAAAATGTTTAGATCATTTTGATGACTCTTATCTTGTTTAGTGATAATATTTGATACCTTCTCATCCATTTTCTTATGGACATTATTTAAGAACTCTATATCCTTAAGACTTTCCCTATTTTTTGGTTCCCACCTTTTATTGGTAATTTTAACCTTCAAAACAAGGGCTTCTTTAGGCTTCACAATTTTCCCCTTCTTATGATCAATTCCTTTTATGAATATACTAGCTACCTTGTCCCTCTCACCTCTCTGAGCCATATTCCTAGTCTGAACATAGGCTATCATACTAGCAGTAATTTGATCAATCTCTTCCCTAGAAGGTTTTTTTAGGGTTACTTCTTCTTTTGAACTAACCATGTTACACACATTATCTTCAACATCACTCTCATCAATTAATAATTGCTATTGTATGACATCCTAAAACTGTCTTTGGTCATGTGCATCTCTATCATAAACTTCACAGTCAGAATAATGTGATTCAAACATATTACATCCTACATCATCATTTTTTTCTTCATGCTCATGACACTTTTCCACTATAGTTTGATTTCCTAGGAATGACAATGCTACTACACAAGATTTAGGAGAATGGGGTAAATGAAATGCAAAACACCATGTCAGTTCAGAAGTAAACTCAAGATCATCTACCAAATTTATAGAGTTTTTTGATAAAGGATTAGGGGTTACCTTGTTGTTGTTATTCTTAGGGGGAGGAACATTAGGCTGACCATCTTTCCAAATAATGTTCTTGGGGAAATTTTGTAATATATTCTATCTATTAAAGTTATATTGATAAATGATCCTATTGTTAGTGTGATTCCTATCATTCTTTACCTGAGGAAGACTTAAATTCTTTAAAGCATTAAGAACTTGAGTTATCTCACTAGACTCTTGCTTCTTCCCACATACAATTTTATGATCTTCCTTCCTATTTCTCTTGTTACCAAACAATCTAGGGTCATCCCTTTTACTTTATAATCTCCCTAAAATTCACAAATTATTCTCAATGTTAATAGCAATCTTGAAAGCTTCTCTTCAAGTCCTAGGTTCCTTGTCCCTAAGCCGATATGCTATTTTACCATCACAAGCATTCAAATAGGTGATTAGGCTTACCTTGTCATCAACTTGCATGGCTTGCATTAGCTTGTATATCCTTTTTTGGAATCAATTATTGAACTCAATGACATACTCATTGGATAATCTCTTGATGTTATTAGATTCACTCAAAATTTAACTCTGATTTAGTTTGTCACCATATTGATCCTTGAAACAATATTCAATATATTTCCAATCCATAATGGATAATTTAGGAAGTCTCTTGAACCATTCTCTAGCATCTTTAGTTAGTGACTAAACAAATAACTTTATTATGACATCTTCAGCTTCAACCTTACAGTCACTCATCACATCTAGAAAACTTCTTAACTGATCCTCATAAGTGATAGCATTATTTGTAGCAAACTTAGATAACCTTTTTCTCATTTCTTGTGGGATGGGATTAGGGAAACCAAGGATTCCATCAAAACATATCTTCCTATAACCCTCTAAATAAATAGGTCTTCTTTGCAAATCAATCTTAGGATGATAAGGAACATCTCTCTTACCATTATCCATAGTATTACTAGTACTAGCATCACCAATAGGCTTATTTAGATCTATCTTTTGTGGAAAAGAAGACAAGAAAGAAATAGGTAGATTAGTGGTATTTTGATTTGCCTTAAATCCACCATCTATATTATCCTTAGGCATAGATGTAGACTACTTCTTAGCATTTTCTAGGAATTTAATCTTGTTGTTCATCTCAACTGTAGCTGCTTCATTTTCTAAAATCTCTAATTTCTTAGCCAAAGCAACCTCTTCTTTCCTTCTCTTTTCCAATTCAATATCAAAAAGTGACATGGAATCATAGTTTGGACAACTTTTTTTGGTCCATTGATCCTAATACCAGCTTCCTTTTGTTTTCCTTTATCTTGAACATCAATAGTATGTCCTACATCTCTTTTAGCCTCTAGGGTTTTATAACTCTTGATCTATTGTATCATATGACCCTCTTGGTTTGTATCTTGGTTATTTATTAGCTTTTGCTCTTGTAATTTAAGTTGTTCAACTTGACCCACAATTTCAAGTTGCCAAGCACTAGCTGCTATCTCATTCTTCTTCTTCAAAGCAGCAACTTGCCTAAGTAATTCTTGTTTTTCTTCATAGGATCTCATGATCTTTTCTTCCCTTTCCTTTTGAAACCTCCTATCAATAGATTCTTGCTCAACAAGCTAACCTCTCAAGATTTTATTCCCGTCAAGGTCAAGGATAGTAAACTCGGAACTAGATGTCTTCTCATAATTGAAACTTTTAGGTTCTAAGTGTTTGGTCTTACCTTTTTAGGAGAGTAATCTGACATGAAAGGATTTGTGCTATGCTAGAAAATATTATTACTATTCCTATCACCCAAACTAAGTACATGTGGTTGCACAAATTTCTCTTGACATATCATTTCAGGAGTATTATAAAAATCATCATTAGTTCTTGGGTGAGATCTAGGACCCTTGGATAAGGATTCCTTCTCAATAGTAGAATGGTAAGTATTATCTTTCTTTTCCATCTACTATTGGAAATAATTTCCTTTGTGCATCTGATCTCCCTTTACAACCCAATTTTTTCTTCTCCTAGGAGGGAGATCAGTTTTTAATTTGATTCTCAAGTTCTACTTCACATTTTCCCATGTATTCTTCTTATTTGTCATAATTTTAGAGGAAAAACTTCCAAGTACTGACACTGGTTAAACCTTTTTTGAGTTTCTACCCACCCTATCAAAATGGGAACAATTACTAAACAAATGGAAAATGTTTTAATAATAGTTTTAGGCAAAGAAATATAAATCCAAAATCCATGGGAAACTTCTTCATGAAATCTCTATCTTAGACTCTACCCAAGGGAGACATAGATCTTAAATGACAAACTAGTCTATGACAATACTAAGTGTATTCCCCAGCAGAGTCGCTATTTTGTTGGTGTTTGAAACTACTAAACAACAAAATGCTCAATACCAAACTGATGATACCCACATAACCTAAGGATTAGCCAATTCCTATTAACAATTATATGTGAAAACTATTTGGACCCAACTTTAAAAAAACCAAGGATGGTTTTCTACTCTTTAGGCTCTGCAAAACCAATGTGGGTATACCTAGGGATGAATTAAATGCAAACTATGTAGAAATTATCTTAGTTTTATTTTGATTCTCATCATTTATCTTCAAACACATGCACAATTTATCTAGTTCTCTAATATTCTCAAAATTATACACATCCCTCTTAAGCAAATCTATTCATAATTCTCCTAAGATTTATAAATATTTCTAGTAATAGCAGCTACCTAAGACTCAAAAATACAATATAAATGAGTGTTGACCAGCATTACAACCTTGAACCAAATAAAATGAAAATGATTTTGAATTTATAATTGAATTTTCATGTAGAAGTAAAGTTTACTCTCAACCATCACTGATTTATGTGACTAGTGCCTTATCCATTGGGTAAAAATTAACTGTTGGCGAGAGATCTAATTCAGACAACTTGTGAATGAATTTATCAATAGCAGTCACCCATTTCCATTCTTGTAAAATATCATTTTCATAAACTCATGAATTCTACTAATCTACTGAAGCATTTATATAGTTCATTGAATTAAAATCAATAATAGAACCAATACACAACCCATCTAGACTACATTCGATCACATGAACCTTAATCAAATGACCTCAAAATAGATAAGCTCATAGAATGGAGAAAGAAAGTGATGATGAAAAAAATAGTGTAAATACCCCTTTGTATTATCCTTTTTAAATGACTAATACAATAACCAATAGGGATTCAACAAAAATCCTAAAATATTTAGCTGATTCTATCATATCTATATATCAAAAAGTACAATTGGAAGTGAATTCAAAACTACTACATAAAATAGGACTGACTATCCTATTTCTTGACAATTCCAAAAAAAAATCAGAATTTGGACCATCACAATGCATTGAAAACTCACTTATGAAGACATGAGTTACAACAAGCAAAGGGCAATTGTGATAGACTAGTGTCCTTTACAAAAGATAAAACAACCTTTTTCATAATATTCTAGACACCTTAATTCAAAAAGGAATAATAAAAAGAAGTTGCAAATGATAGTTGAAGCATCAAATCTTCAAGTTTGTCCTTTTCCTTAACTACCCCCTATTGGTAAAGCCTTTATTTCTACACTTTCTTCCCATACAATGACCTCTCTCTTCATTGGCCACTCACAGTCTTTGATTGATGTTAACTCACCAACAGTCTTTTGCCATCTAGCATCAATGATCACTTTCCCTTCAATGATACACCTATTCAAATCTATCTCAATTTTGAATAGAGTGTCAATTAGTTCATTGAAAAAAAACTCATCAACATCTCCTTCAAAAATAGATGCCACCTATGGAAAGTCTACAATATGGTCAAAAGAATTAGACCATTCATTCATATCCCTCACTCGATTGTTAGAGTCAAGAATAGAAAGAATCAAAGAATAGAAACCATTTATCAACACTTTCATTTTACTTTGAATGGCTATCAATTTCCCTATGAAGAATTACAATAGATCCTTCACCTTATAGATGCCCTTTTTCATAGCAATAACCTTATCAAGTAAGTCTAGCTTTTTGGCTAGCAATGGTATCAACCTATCAAAGAATTGCATATAAGGTCCCCATTGTTGGAAGATTGGGTCAAGCCACCCTATTGCTTCTTTTCAAATCTTCTCTGTTGATCATAGATTGATGAATGCATTGTAGGCATCTTGAGAGATCCTTTTTAGGATGCTTATCCTCTGGCTCAGCACATTCATCATAACATTCTTTTTAGTTACAATGTCAAATGGGGAAACTTCTGCTTCCACACTAACCATAGGTATTAGCAATGTGACCCCAATAGGTATATCTTCTATCTGGGCCTCTACCTCCATAGTGTGCTTTACCTCTTCCACATGACTAGGTGCATGTTATGCCTCTACTATAGTCTTGAGTTGTTCCTTGAGGGATGCCACTTCTACTTCTAGGCTCTGAATCCTCCCCTCCAAATCTTCTATCCTCTATTTATACACATAGCTCATTTTGAGCTCCTCCTCATATGATTTACTAATATCCAAACACTCTTTATAGCCAGTAGCTAACCTATCTTCAATTTGATCTACCTTTACCTCATTCATGAGTGCAAAGTGTTTGATCAAGCTAGATATTTCCTTTCCAGTAGTAGTGTCAAGTGTTCACACAATCATGTTGCCTTGTGCTATCTTCTATATGTCCATCATCTTTGGCTTTTTTGTGTCAAGGGCAACACTCCATACTACTAGGGTTTTTGTGTCTATATTGAACCCTGATCTCCTCTTCAATCCTTTACTACTACTAGCCTCATAACTAATGGCCTTATCTTGTCTCCTCATCTGATCCAAAACAAAAGCTCTCTCTATGTTCCAATTTGATACCAAAATCATACCACTTCTATACACCAACTCCCTAGCCTCTGAGAAGTCATGGTCTCACTTTAAGGGTCATAGGCTAATAGTTTATCAACTAATTCCTTATTTTTCTCAAGATCCTCTCCTAGCATGAGGCTCGATGTGAGCACATTTTGTTTTATCTTATATAAAAAACTTTTAAACTCTGATGATTTGATGAAATCATCATCTTCCATGAACTTTTCAGATTAGATGAGCCTATCATCCAATCTTGATGCTATTGGATACAATTATCTAATTGTGTGTTGTCTTTGATGTTACAAAAATGTCATACCAATTATCTATTAGCCCTTACTGAGCTTAGTTGGTTTGCAAGTATATTTACATCATCTACCAAGCATTCTCACTCTTTACCTTGTGTAGATAGTGTTTACCAAGCTCACTCGATCATTGAAGGAGAATAAAATAGAAGATAGTTGTTATTGAGCTCTCATGGTTAGTGAAGGAAAAATCAATTACCAAGTTCACTTGGCAAGCAAAGCATTTTGCAAAATTTACAGTATTAACCGAGTTCTGTTTGTTAACTCAAGAAATTGTTTTCTAGAGAAGTGTTTACCAAGTAGGGTTAACTAGTGAAGGAATTCATTAAATTAAGGTTTAATGCTTAATTTTTTTAAATATTATTTCTAGCTAACTATGGTAATAAGTTATAAGTGATTGTAACTTGTAATTGAGCCGACTTGATAATTTGAATAGTATATATGAGAGATCAAGTTGTGAATTTTGTATGATGAAATGGATTTGATGTGATATGAATGGAAAGGTGGATTGATTATGGTGATAGAGAATTTTTGAGTATGGTCAAAGATCATTGAGGAGCAGCAAAGCTATATTTGATCAAGGAGGATCTAATGGTGTAGAACAGAGATCTGTAATTAGAAAATTTAGTTACATCTTATTCAAGTCATTTCATTGTTACTTTCTAATCATTGTAGTAGTGATTTCAAAATCTTTTAATAGAGTTAGCTTAATAGCTGTTTTTTAAATCCTCTAACAAGGTGACAATTCAATTAAATTATTCTAAAGACCTCTAACAAGGCCACTCCTAACAAGGTGATTAAATCCTCTAACAGGGTCACACCTAACAGTGTGTTTTGTAACCTTTAACTGGGTTGGCTCCTAATAGGGCTAACTTGAGAAGAGTGAAAATTAGTAGCTAGTTACATTGGTGGATTTTCTCATATTGGGTTTCCATGTTAAATTTGGTGTCTCTTGTGTTCACGAATCTACTTTCATAATTGCAAGTTATATCATGCATGTTGAATCTAATTAATGGTTAAAACTCACTGTACTTATCGAGTTATAGAATTTTAATGAATATTTACTGAGTGAGAGTAGTAAGCAATCTATTTGACATCTAAGGGATCTATGGATTTTTTTTTGTAGTAACTGATTCACTCCCGCCCTCCCCCTTCTTAGTTACTCCATCTACATTTCCAACAGTTGGTATCAGAGCTTTCAGTGCTTGTAGGAAAAGATTTCAAGGATCTAAGCTAAAGATCAAGATGTATTACAAGAGGGAAATTCCAAGACTTAATAGGGATAACTTCTCAGCATGGCAAGGATTGATGAGACTACATCTAGCTTCTATTGGTGATATAGGATTGAAGTACATTGATATAAAATATGTAGAACCTATTGGCACATTATCTACCAATGATATTTCTAAAAAGAATACTCACAACAACATGATGATAGATATTGCATCTGCCTTAAGTTATGAAGAATTTGATGAAATTAAGGACTGAAAAAATGCCAATGCAATATGGAAAAACCTTAAAGAAATCTATGGAGGTGATGATAATGTTAGAAGAGAAAAATCTAAAAGCCTAAGAGGACAATTTGATCAAATTAGAATGAGAGAGGATGAGAACGTTGCCAAATATGTTGAAAGGATCAAAGCTAGCATCAGTGCAAGAAAAGCCTCTGGTGGAGAAATCAAAGAAGAGATAGTTATAAGTAAAGTTCTTAGAACATTACTTCCCATTTATGCAATAAGAGTATTTGCTATTCAAGAAAGGAGATGTGGAGAAAATCATAACTCTGGATGCCATTGTGGGAAGACTAATAGCATTTGAACTGGATAATTTTGATAATTATGTTCCAGCCTCAAAGAACATTGAATCAGCATTTGAGGCCAAGCTTTCACTCAAGGAGAAAGACAAGAAAGTCAAAGAAATCCAATCAAATAGCGAAGAAGAATCAAAAGAAAGTTTTGATAGTGATCTTGAAGTAGTTGAAACATTGCTTGCAAAGAAATATTCAAGAAGCAGAGGTAAATACAAAGGTAAAGTTCCGTTGATTTTTTTTCATGTGAAGAAATAGGTCATATTGCAGCTCGGTGCCCAAATAAGTAGAACAAGGATGAGAAGAAAGGTCACAAGTGCAATGACAAAAAGAATTTCAAAAGTTACAAATCTTTTAAAGACAAAGATAAGAAGACATGCTTTATGGCTAAAGACTCTAAAGATTCAGATACTAGTGAAGATGAAATTGTTTACATTGCTATAACGGATGAATCTGATAATGATAGTGAAGAAGATGATGAGATGGCACTTATCTCTCATGTGAGAAAAAATGATACTTGGATCATAGATAGTGGATGCTCACATCATATGACTAGAAATAAAGAAAAATTTGAAAACTTTGAAGACTATGATGGTGGAAGTGTAAGGTTTGGTAATAATGAACCTTGATGTATAAAAGGAAGAGGAAGAATTTTTTTAGCCAAAGAATTTGTATGTGATAATGCATATTGGGTTAAAGGACTGAAACACAATTTGATAAGTGTTGCATAGTTGATCAAAATTGGATTCAAGGTGGAATTCATGCATGGCAAAGCAAGACTACTAGACAAAAAAGGAAAGCTGATTGGATTAGGAAAACAAACAAAAGGTAACTTTTTTTATGTTGAACTTGGTGAATGCTCATGCTTTATTGCTCAAGTTGAAGAAAGTTGGTTATGGCATAAAAGGTTGTTTCATGTAAACTTTGACAATATGGTGAAGATTGGAAAATTTAGGAAAGTTAGAGGCATTCCAAATTTGAAGAAACCTGATGTCGGTCTATGCAAGAATTGTCAAATTGGGAAGATGGGAAAGACTAGTTTCAAAAGAAAAAACTATCAGTCTGAAGATATTCTAGATATTGTGCATACTGATTTATGTTGACCCATTAGAGTAGAAAGTTATACTAGTGAAAAATTCTTTATTCTCTTTGTTGATGACTACTCTAGAATGATGACTATCATGTATCTAAGAGAGAAATTAGAAGCATTTGAAAAGTTCAAATGGTATCTAGCAAGAGTTGAAAAATAAATAGAAAAAAATATTGAAATGCTTTAGGTCAGACAGAGGTGGTGAATTCATCTCTAATGAATTGAATAACTTTTGTATTGAAAGAGGAATCAAAAAGTAGGGATCAACTCCTAGAACTCCTGAGCAAAATGGAATACTAAAAGAAGGAACAGATCCATCATGGATTGTGCAAGGACCTTGATGATTGAAAAGGACATTGCTATCAAATACTAGAAGGAAGCAATCAGCATTGTAGTTCATACCTTGAACTGAGTACAATTGAAGAAGGACTCATTCAGAACTCCCTATGAGTTATGGTATGGCTACAAACCTAATGTAACCTATTTTAAAGTATTTGGAAGTAAATGTTACATTCTGAAGGAATCTAGAAAAGGAAAATTTGATGCTAAAGGTGATGAAAGAATATTCTTAATATATTCTTCCAAAAGCAAGGCATATAGATGTTTGAATTTGTCTACTCACAAAGTTATAGAAAGTGCACATGTCAAAGTTGATGATTTTCCAGAAAAGACAACAAAAGAAAGTAGGAAAGAACCTAAAGATTATAGAAGATTCATTTTTATTGACACAATATCAGATACAATTATCAACAAAAGATTAGTACCTACCAAGCTCAGCATAGCTACCGAGTTGGAAATAGTTGAAACCGAGTCGCAAGGAACCGAGTCACAAACTGAAGCTACTAAGTAACTAGAACAAGAAGTTGAACCACAGGAAGATAACAATGCAAGCCATTCAAAAGGCAAGAAACCTGTGCTAGCTAAATATGTTAGGAGGCATCACACACCAGATCAGATCATTAGAGACAAGTCTAAAGGTACTATGACAAGAAGTAAGTTTAAAGGTACATGTTTACTTGTTGATTTTGAACCTAGATGTGTCAAAGATGCTTTGGAAAATGAAAGCCGGATTGAAGCTATGAATGAAGAGATAGAGAAAATAGAGAAGAACAAAACCTAGACTCTTGTACCTAGACCCAAAGATAAGAATATGATTAGAACAAAATGGGTATTCAAAAATAAATTGAATGAAGATGGACAAGTGTTAAGGAACAAAGCTAGATTGGTGTGCAAAGGATATTCTCAAGAAGAAGGCATAGACTATGGAGAGACTTTTGTTCCTATTGCAAGATTGGAAGGTGTTAGAACATTACTTTCTTATGCAACACATAAAGGATTCAAAGTTTATCAAATGAATTTCAAGTCTACATTTCTCAATGGTATTCTTGATGAAGAAGTCTACATTGAAAAGCTTGAAGGATTCATTGATCCAAACAAGAAAGACATGGTTTGTAAGTTGCACAAAGCATTGTATGGTCTAAAACAAGCCCCTAGAGCATGGTATGAAAGACTACATAACTATTTTATTCAGATTGGTTTTCAAAGAACTAATGATAATAGTAGTTTGTATATCAAGCAAGGACTGGATAACAAGATTGTTTTGGTAGAAATCTTTGTGGATGATACTTTGTTTACAGGAAATGATGATGAATGTAGAGAATTATCAAAACAAATGAGTAAAGAATTTCAAATGTCTATGTTTGGAGAGATTAAATTCTTTGTTGGACTTCAAATTCAATAGAACAAGAATGGAATATACATCACTCGATCAAAATACATCAAAGAGATACTCAAAAAGTTTGGTATGGAGGACTCTAAACTAGTTGTAACACCTATGTGTACTGGACTAAAGCTCACAAAGGATGATGAATCAAAAGAGGTAGATCAGACCTTATAAAGATCAATGATTGGGAAGTTGCAATATGTTGTTCACACAAGGCCTGATATTGCCCTAGCAGTTAGTATAGTAGCAAGATTCTTAGCTAAACCAAGAGAAAATCATATGATGGCAGTAAAAAGGATCTTGAGATACTTGAAAGTAACTAAAGACTATGGATTATGGTATAAACGTGGAGGAAATTTGGAGTTGAAAATGTTTACTAATGTAGATTGGGAAAGAAACATTAATGATAGAGAAAGTACAAGTGGAGGTGCATTCTTTCTTGGCAAAAGACTGGTATCTTGAAAAAGCAAAAAATAAAATTGTACATCCTAATCAACAGCAGAGGTAGAATATGTTGCAATAGCAGTAAACTATTCTAACATTGTTTGGTTTAAACAATTGTTGGAAGACATGAAGATAGAAATCAAAGGACCAGTTGTCATGTTCTGTGATAACACAAGTGAAATTAACATCTCAAAGAATCCAGTGATGCATTCCAAAACCAAGCATATTGCCATAAAATATCATTTTGTCAGAGAATTGGTGTAGGATGAGGAAATCAAATTGGAATGTCCATACAAAGGAGAAAATTGTTGACATATTCACTCAGCCACTACCTAAAGATGTGTTCTTGTATCTAAGAGGTAAGTTAGGGGTCATTCCCTTATCTAAAGCTCACTAAAATACAATTTTAGTGATGCATCAAGAACCTAGTTGAAGACCTATTAGTTGATGCAACAGAGTAATGGAGGCATTGCATATGAATCAGTAATTAAGGTACACTAGAACTTATTTGAGTTGTGTTGTCTTTGGCATGTGTTGTCAAAGAGGGAGAGTTTTACTATCATATCTTTCTAAAATTTGTATGTAAGAGGGAGAGCTTATGCAAGAAGGAAAGTCTATTTTCTAAAATCAATCAGAGGGAGAGTTTTGCTATCATAAAGGGAGATAATTGAAAGAGGGAGAAAACTTTCTATCAGAGAAAGTCCTGCTTTCAAATTTCAGCATGCTATGACATGTTGTGTTTCCATCAATGCCAAAGAGGGAGATTGTTGGATACAATTATCCAATTGTGTGTTGGCTTTTATGTTACACAAATGTCATACTAATTATCTATTAACCGTTACCAAGCTCAGTTAGTTTACAAGTAGATTTATAGTGTCTACCAAATGTTCTCATTCTTTACCTTGTGTAGATAGTGTTTACCAAGCTCACTTGGCCATCGAAGGAGAATATAGTAGAAGATAGTTGTTACCAAGCTCTCATGGTTAGCGAAGGAAAAATTAGTTCTTACCAAGTTCACTCAACAACCAAAGGATTTCACAAAATTTATAGTGTTAACTGAGTTCTATTGGTTAACTCAGGAAATTGTTTTCTGGAGTAGTGTTTACTGAGCAGGTTTGGCCAGTGAAGGAATTTATTAAATTAAGGTTTAATATTTAATTGTTTTAAGTATTATTTCCAGCCAACTAGGGTAATAAGTTATAAGTGATTGTAACTTGTAATTGAGCTGACTTGATAATCTGAATAGTATATATGAGAGATCAAGTTGCAAATTTTGTATGATGGAATGGATTTGATTTGATATGAATGGGAAGGTGGATTGATTATTGTGAGAGAAAATTTTGAAGATTGGTTAGAGATCATTGAGGAGAAACAAAGCTATATTTGATCAAGGAGGATCTAATGGTGTAGAATAGAGATCTATAATCAGCAATTTCAGTTGCATCTTATTCGGGTCATCTCATTGTTACTTTCTAATCATTGTAGGAGTGATTTCAAAATCTCTTAACAGAGTTAGCTTAATAGCTATTTTGTAAATCCTCTAATAAGGTGACAATTTAGTTGAATTGTTCTAAAGATGTCTAACAAGGCCACTCCTATGAGGGTGATTAAATCCTCTAATAGGGTCACACCTAATAGTATTTTGTAACCTTTAACTGGGTTGGCTCCTAATAGGGCTCACTTCAGAAGAGTGAAAATCAATAACTAGTTACATTAGTGGTTTTTCCTATATTGGGGTTCCATGTTAAATTTGGTGTCTCTTGTGTTCATGATTCTACTTTCATAATTGCAAGTTATCTCATGCATGTTAAATCTAATTAATGGTTAAAACTCACTATACTTACCAAGTTACAACATTTTAATGAATGCTTATCGAGTGATAGCAGTAAGCAATCTATTTGACATCTAAGGGATCTATGGATTTGTTTTATAGTAACTGATTCACCACACCCCCCCCCCCCCCCCCCCCCCCCTCTCTCAGTTACTCCATCTACATGTTTAATAGATGCTACAATTTGAAGATCATTAGAGGCCTTTCCTACCTCATTAGCCCTTTGATGCAGATAATTTTTCCTAATATCAACAAAATACTCATCATTCTTTGGCATCACTTGTAAGGCTCTACTCACCACCCTCTCCAGGATGTGCATTATTTTCTACCTTTTATTTTCCTTGGGGATCCATGTTGAAGATGATGGTTGCTCCTCCTCCACATCAACTTATAATTATACATCTAGCTCAGGGGATTCTCTGTTCACAGTTTCTTCCTCTCCCTCTAGCTCATTTGGCATCTGAGACAAAATATAGTCAAAATTCTCTACCATCTTCCTCAAGTTACTAGGATAGGGCACCTCTATATAAAAACCCTTGAAATTAGGATTTTTTCTCTTCAAGGCCTCCTCCACCTTTCTAATTTCATAGTATATACCTAGCAATTCATCAGCCTCCCCTATTGCTACTATGTTAGTAATCAAGTCCTCCATATGGATTGGCTTGCTTGGTGGTAAGATGTATCCCCTAATGGCCTTAACCTCATTTGTAATGAAGTTTTTTGGGTCATACATCTTGTAAGGTCCAGTAGAAAATTTATACTAGCCTAGGTACTAACTCAATTTCTCATATGCATTCTTTCCTATTTCAAAATTCCCTACCTTGAAAGTTCTACAAACAATTGTGGGCTTGTGGAGAGGAGGGATCATTTCTTTGTTCATCAAAAAAAATTGCCAAAAGAATTCAATAATGGCCAATCTAGGGGGTAGATACTTGGGCGGAATATGAGGAGGCTATGGGCATGCATATATTCTCATTAATGTGCACTCCTTAAACAAAAATATGTCCCCCCAGTTGTGATCTAGTTTGATTTTCTCATCCAAAAATGAAGGTATACGCAAAGGTTTCAAAACATTTGGTGCCCTAAAGAAGGTATGGTCCAGCATTCTCATAATAACAGAACCAAACAAATTGAAAAATACAAGAGCATTTGAATAATGAAAGTTCTTGTTCCAAATTTGAGTCCATAGTTGCATAGGTAACTCAAGAAATTCATTAGAAGTCTAATTAATGAAGTCGTGGCTGATGTATCCAATGTTGTAATATAGAATCAGGTGCTTCAACTATGAGTAATGGTGAAACTTGAAGTCTTTCATCTCTCCTTTCTTTCATTGCAAATCTACTTGTGTATGCTATCAATGATGAACCCCACATAATCACATTCTCTGTTGTGGAAAGGATCTTGTATGTCACATGCCATTAAAAATAGGGAACCATATACACAATCCTCTGCACCATCACTTTCCAATAGTTTGTGCAGTCCATACATAGTGTTCTTGAAATAATTCTTGAACCTACTCAAGCAAAAATAATCCTCTACCTTCTTTGGTATTAGCCCTGCCCTCTTAACATTGTAAGGGATGTGAGGCAACATCACATTTTTCAAGAAATGAGTCTTGTTTCTTGCAAATTTCCCTCGTAGGTCCTCAATGTCAATAGGTACATCCATTTGTCCCTCTAAACCAAAAGCCTCAATAAAAGAAGTCTTGTCCAATGTGCATAAAACACTCCCATTATGCCTATGGAATGTCCTGGTGACTAGATTTTAAGAATTTATCAAGGCCTTTAATAGATCCACATCAACAAACACCTACGAGAATATTAATATAACCATATTCCTTTTCCATGGGTTGTAGATTGGTATATCTTTAGTTCTATTCTAATAGAAATACATGAATGGACCAAAACCATCAATTCTAGGGCATTGTGCATCTCAAACCAGGAAGTAAGGGTCTTTGAAAATATGATTGTTTGCTGAAATTACATTGGATGACCAAGGAAGAATTTTTAGCCAATCTTTTGCATGCTTAGTAGGTTTCCTAACCCTCGACTTCTTCTCTATCTTAATTGCACCCTTCTTCCTCTTTCCTTTTTCTATAACTTCAATGACATCATCTTCAACCTCTACCTCTTCTGTAGGGACATCTTCAACTTCCTTATCAACCATTTTTTCTACAAACTATACTTTGAACTCTTGCAATAACAACACCACAAACACAAAGCTCTGATACTTTTGAAATTTTAGAATAGAATAGAAAATAAGTTCTTTGAAGTGGCAAATATTTTGATGTTCAATCAAATCTTTTATGGTTTAATCATGAAATCTACCATCTTTTCCAATAAATTTAGCATGCACAAGCTTTAAAACCATTTCTATAGGTTTTCAGCAAGGTATATCAATTGCAAAATTTGATCCTAGTGTACTTTTCAATGTTTTATTTTACTTAGCCCTGGTGATTTTGTCCTTTCTGCTTACTTGGTATGACACATTAGTCACTTCCTTTTCAAATTTTGGTCTTCCATTCATATCCATGAGTCAAAACCTTTCAATCTTCATAACCTAGGAAACACTCTGAGCAAACCTTTATGCCTATCTGATGATACCTTAGAATACTGCAAGCGTAAAAGTGTTACGGTTTCTTTAACACTATTTTGAAATTCCTTTTATGCTCTTACATCGCACATTACACCATAGAATCTCAAACCTCACTAGCAAATACTTACTTTCTTATGCCTCAAACCTTCCTCGTATGAGTGTAAAGCCTTTGTTAAAACCTTTACTTGACCCTTTACGCTAATACACACATGTATCACTGGAATCCTTAAGAAATTCTTTTATGCTATTACACTCATTTCATTAGTCGAGACATCATAACACTTTGTATATTCATTCTCTAATTATATGCTTAACACTTTAATCATGGTATTGTAATGCTTTTTACTACTCTTATATCCTACTTTACACTTCTCTAGGTTACCTTGACCTTGTAACATCAGAAAGCCTTTAAAAATGGCATTTCACCCTTACATTTCTCCTTCCTTGTAACATCATAAAGCCTTGCTTTCATTCTTCTCTTATTCTTTTATGCTTATACACATAGAATCAACTCATAACCATGGAAAGAGGTTTGCAACAACTCCTCATTCATATGGTGACCCTGTAACCATAAAAGTGTAAAGATAAAATTTCTCTTTTCACTCATCAACGATCCAGATTAGATCTTAGAAAATTAAAAAAACATCGATGTTGATTTTAGGCACATACAAAAGCAGAATTTTAGTCATCTGCCATGCAGGTTGGGCCCCTCTATCATGTATGACATGTCACTATATGATTTGTTCCACAAGGCCCACTAACAACTCAACAGGTCCCACTCAGCACGATTATTGTTATAAAATTTTCTTTACAGTTACCTGTGAATCGAAGCAGCAAAGGCACGTAAAGAAAATTTATATCTACTTTGCTCTTATGCATTCCTCCTACACGTAGAATTGTAAAGCTACTTAATATCTTCATTAACCATCCTTTATGCCATCCCAAGACTTTATGTCTTTACACTACTCAATTAAAATGTGAGTGCATAGATCAAACCACAATTCCCTTCTGCCCCTCCACTCAATAGTTGGCATGTATTCTCATAAAGCCATCTGATATAGTGCCTTTTAAACCTTTTACAATCACATGCTTAACACTTTAACATATGACTATAAATACCTTTTCAAACACCTTTCGTTCACCTGCTCAACTTATCACCATACAGCCATAAGACTATTTCAAAAGCATTAAAACCCTTTATGTCTCTTTGCCCAGGGATCAAGCGTACGATCGGGGAACCTTGAATTGAACTATTTTACTACTATGAAAAGCATAAATGTGTCCCCATAAAACATGAACTCATTTACACACTTACACTGCTTGGTGAAGCACAACCATGGAAACATGAGTAAGAATGTGTTTCATTCTTATAGGAAACCCTACACTGTAAGATGGTAAAGGTAAGGACTTAAGTGTTTTTATAAAACCCTTTTGAAATTTCAAAAAATGACCTAAGGTTTTAACCAATTTAAGGCATTATGACAATTGTGTTGATGACAAACCTTGGGAATTTAATAGAAATCAAACAACACCTAAACCAGGGCACAACTAGGGTAACATAAAATTTCAAAATTATAAGGAATGAAACCCTAATCTACAAAATAAAATGACTTAAATGATTTTTCACCAACATTTTAGAATTTTTTTGAACTATGAGAAATTAGACCAACAAGTAGTTTGAGTGGGGGAAATAGATAATGCTTGTGTTTTCTCCCCTACAGATGCCAAATATTCCTTCTCAATCTCATCTATATTTACCAACATAGAATGACTATATAGTTGTGCCTTGGTGGTGTAATCTATCAGTTTCATCTACATATCCTCCTCTATAAGGGTATTGATGTTCTGAATGGTAATTTTAGACACATCCTTAGCCTTTACTATATATGCTTGTGGATTGGCACTTGGCATGTGTACATCTAGTACACTTTGCTCTTGTTGTTGCTTTCCCTCAACTATTGCCTCTTTGGTATCTTCCCTTACTAATTGGATTATAGATTCTTCATTAGTTATTTCAACTACCTCTTCTTCTTCTTTTTCACCTACTTCCTTAGGTGCCTACTCAATAGCCTTTTGTATTGTTAGCCCATAGATCACCTTCCATATCTGTGTGCTCTGTTGAACAAAATCTTCAACCTTATTCTATAAAATATTAAAAGCTTAGTACTTTGGAGTAAATCTTTCCTTGTATTTGTTAATATCCCTTGTCATCTCAAATTTATCCAAATCTTGTATCACTCTTGCAAGTGTAGTCTCTCTAATGTTTCTCTCTGTTGTGATAATATATTTCCACCTTTGCTCAACTCTATCATATAGGCTCTTTGGTAAAGAGTTGGCAATCTAAATTGGAGTCATCTTGAATGTTGCCATCATCGAATGTATAGGCTCTTTTACTTTATCCATTTCTAACTTCCCAATTTTATCAAACCCAACATGTGTAAATCCACTTAAATCAACATTAGTCTTTATATTTCACACAAGTTGTCCAAATCAGAAGAGGGACTATGACTTACCACTTTAAATTAGTTGTTTTCATTTGACTCAGTCCTCTCCACATCTGATTCAAATGGGGCAATATATTTCCTTCTTTGTTTCTTCTTAGGTTCATATTCTTTTGTAGCTATGCTAGGTCTCTTGCCTTTAGGCTTCTGAACCTCTGATTTCTTCTTGGTAGTAACTCTTGTGCTAACCTTGGTAATAGGAACTATAGGCTTTTCTTATTTTCACAACCTTTTTAGGTTTTTTTGTTGTTGGCTTCTTTTCTTTTGTCTTCTTTTCTTCTGTGGAAACAAGTTATTCATTGGATTCTTCTCCCTCAAAACCTTTATTAATTTCTACTTCTTCTTCTCCTTGGTCTTCACCTTGACCTTGTGAAAGAGCAAGTGGTGCTTGGGCAGGTGCATCTTTATCATCTTCATTTTCTTCTTCCTCTTCATCTACTTCTCCCCTTTCACCATATTGTTCCTTGAATTTCTTTACAAGCTTGTTCTTCTTCCTCATCTTAGAAGTTGTGTTTAAGTCCATTGTGATATTTGACTTTACTGCATCATAATTTCCAAAAGTAGTAGCATTCTTATCTACTTCTTCTACTAATAGAGTAATTATGGTTGTAGAAGCCTCATCCACATTAATCTTAGCCATGTCACCTTTTGAACAATAGCTTGTACATAAGTGAAATCAACATCAACTAGAAAACAAAAGTCATTGAAATGCTTCTCTATTAGTGATATTGGAATCCTATATCTTTGTTTCATTGACTTGTGAAAGTCTTCAAAATAGCTAGTCATTATAGACTCAAAATTTTCTCCAAGTTGCTCCATAAACTCACCAATTTGCATTGCAACCAATCCGTTAGTCTTCCAAGATAGTTTCCTAAATGTGGGAAATGTATTCTACACATAGAAAAATATGCAAACAAGAATTGAACCAAATTTGCATTATGCACTTTTTATTTTTGTTATGGTTCCCAAGTTCTCAAATAATTTTCAGTTTTGTAACTTGAAAAGGTCATAAGAATGCTCTCTCTTCACCATCTTATGACCCAAATCCATAGCCATACATGGTACACTATTTAACCTACTAGACTGAAAGAACTTATGTGAAATAACTCTCACTACAAATGTAATTAGGGGATTAATAATTGTCTCGATGGTCATCCTTCTCTTGTTCCATAATGTGCCATGTATTTTTCTCAATTGTCTCTTTTGCATTACTCCTCATATTCTTAGTTCTATCTAGGATTGGCTACCCTATCACTCTATGAATAATTCTCTTTGATATTTTGATAGGGCCATCCTCCAAGCATATAGAATTGTCAACAATTCTACTAAAGGAAATCTTAGTACAGTCCATCGTGAATATATTTGGAAAATCTAGAGCATGGGTTAACCCTTTTCTCTCTATAACCTTGTATTCCTCTTTCAATACTCCATTCTCACACATTTTTCCATCTAGGTCTCTTATTTCCATGTCTCCTATACTTCCTATCTTACAAGTGTAGCAACACCTTACATCTTGTATCATTAAAACTTTTGATGGTATCTTAGATAATGCACTAGATGGTTCTCCTTTATAAGAAATATTAGGAATAGCTCTTAAAACTGGTGGTTTTCTCTCATTTCTTATAAATTGAACATTCAAAACTTCTTTTCTTTCCTTAACTGTAGCAGTAAAAGAGCTAGATGTCATAACAACTAAGTAGGGTTTGCAAAAATTCAAACAACATAGCTCGACACACAATAAATACCTTAAAAAATATGTTGTCTGGTGTTGAGTAGTAGTTGAATTTAGTTTACAAATGGTTGAATCTTTTTCTCCAATTTTCCTTCAACTCTTTGTGCTCTCTTCAATCTCAAATGATTGAAAATGAGTCAAAAATTGACCATATAGCCCTTAAAATTTTTCAATTAATGCTTAGTTCTTACATATTCTAAGCTTGAATCCAATAGCAATTTTGACTCACTTGGCTTCCACGTAATTCCTTCTATACTTTCCAACCACAACGAGCTCAACCAACACTATCACCAATGATTTCTTAGTATCAACTAATGTTTCACTTGACAACCATAGTGAAACTTTTCATGCTCAGTAGTACCATGAAAACTTATAGATTTCCTCTAAGTTCTAACCACTACTTTGCATCTCACTTCATGCTTACATGATCTTTTTAGAACTGAATCCTCAAAATTGATGTATAATTAAACTTTGAGATATCAATCCCACACATACCTCTTAATTGTCTAGTTGGGTGGTGTGATCACCTGATCTGTTGGATGAAGTGACCCCATATGAACTTAATGTACTATAATATTCCTTTTTCTTCTATGTCTTTTCCATCTCTATCTTGACATTCTCAATATCAAACTTTCCTTTACCTTTGTTGAATTCACTGCTAGGTGCCTTTGACCTTGTTGGACAATTTTTGCTTATGTGTCTAGTCTTCAAGCAACTAAAATATTTAGTTTGACTCAACCATCTTTTGTAGTTACTTTTGAAATGTGTTCTAATGAAATTTTCAGCAACATGTCCATACACTTGACAATAGTTACAACTATACCTTGTATTATAACCCCAATTTTAGGATCTTCCAGTATGGTTTACCTTTGCTTTCTTTTTTGATGACCAATTAGGCTTTGATATGAACACATATGATCTATGTCCATACTCCTTATAGTTGTAGTAGTAACCTTCAAATCTTTTTGTGCTCATTACCTTAGTCTTGCATTCATGTGCTTGATGTCCTTTCTTGTTTTATTTCTGATAGTTACCCATGAATTGCTTCTTAGGGTTTTGATTTGCATTGTTGCTCCTACAAACATTTGTTGTATGACCTATATTTTCAAAATTATGCCAAGTACTTTTGTAGTTCTTACCTTTGTTGTTCCTTTGTTCACCACTTTTGGATGATTTTCCTTCTTCAATACTAGTGTAACCTAATCCAATAGTATCATTGTTAGATCTAGAAGATCTCATCAATTGCTCAAAATATTTGATGGCTTCACTAGGTCTGTTGAAACTTTCAGCAAATTCTTTTTCTCTTTTCAAATCATTTCTCAATTGTTCATTCTACAACTTCAGTGTTGTGATCTCATTATCCTTTCCATACATTTCATGATTGGTAATCCTTAGTTGAATCATTTTGTCAAGTTGCATGTCAAAAATCCTATTCACCTCTGATCTCTTCTCTTCCAGTCTATTGGTTAATATCTTTTGGTCATCTTCTATCATGACTTTGTCTTCTTCATCTTTCTTTTTCTACTCAGTCACCTCACATAGAAAGGAATAAAACACCATTAGAAGTTTGTATGGTTAAAGGACTTTAACTTACAATGAAGTAAGCACCCTGTTAAAGGATTTACAACATCTTTTTAGGACTACTCTATTAAGAGATTTAACTGATTCACCTATTATAATGTCTCTGCAATGATCCTTTGTTTAGCACTCTACTGGTAGATAATAGATCACATCTTTGCACTTATGCTTGATCCTTCTTCTGATCAAATGTATCAATTGTGTCCTCTAATTAATTTCCTCTATTATGATCTAACTAATTCTGCAATGTATCTCAATTCCTTACAACTCTTTAGCCACCATGGATACATTGTTTGTGTATGTAAACTCCTCTCTTCACTCCTTACACTCTCTATCCATCTTTTAGGGTTTATCCTCCTTAAGAAGACTTAGGTGACTTTGGGTTGGGTATAAATCAAGAATTATGATTCACCCATTTTTCTGCTTGAAACATCCCCTTAACTAATTGGTTGCATGCAATGCATAGGGATCCTGAATATAGATTCATCCTTATCATCTAGAATCAAAAAAAAATTCTTAAGTCGGTTGAAAAATGGTTTACATAGAAGTTTGTGTCATTACAAACAACTATATCCAAAACTGTTTACTCGGCACTTGAAGTGTTTGATGCTTGACATCCACTATATCTTTAATGTTGTAACTTAGCATCTAAATGACTTGACATCCATTGATCACTCTACATCTCAATGACTCAGTAATTACTATCTACTTGGCACTTGAGTAACTTGCCACTTGCTAGTTACTCAACATGTACTATATATAGCTTGCTTGACATACTCTACATGACAACTTATCCTCAACATATATTACTTGTTTGACATGAACTAAGTAAATGATTTAAGTGTGTTGACACTCATATGTCAAAACAATCAAATATTAACATAGGCATGATTCAACTCATAGTTTAGGAGATCAAGGTGCACCAAATTAGCCTAGAAAACTACTAAAACTTTTTTCCAACCTCCAAATACTCAACAAGCATTCTAAAATAGTGTTTTTGTTCCACAAAAGAAAAGAAAAAACACACCTGAAGCCAGCTGCAAATTAAATGTTTCTTATCATAAAGAAAAACATCACACTTATCCCCAAAGGTTGATATGAAGTGAAACAATCATTACCAGAGACCCAATACCTTGTTTTCTGTGATTACAAAGTAGTCATTGATTGATAGCTTTACATGGGAAAAAATATCTCTAAATCTATCAAAAAAAGTTGCAATGAATAAAACACAATCAAATGTAACCCCAAAAAACTACAAAGAATATTAAAATGTCTACTAAAAAAAATATAGGTTTGACTCATCTTACTTATTAAAGTAGAAAAATAATATGTTTCAAGTTTAGAATCAATGAATATGCTTCCAAGGATCTCAATTTAACTCTCCAATAGGGAACCAAATTCAATAGTTACTGCAATAGATTCATATTGCACACAATCCCCTACAAGATTCAACTTTAAACATGTTGATAATTTATAGAGACCAAATTCATAGTGAACGTAGGAGCCAAATAGTAAATCCTTAATCTAATATTTTATAAGATAGAAAGGAATAAGTGGGTGTCTATGAGACCTATAACAAAATGATCCTGACAATGAATGGGTCACTCTCACAAAGTTTTATCAAATTCCAAGAGCTCAATACAAATGTTCATGAAAACTTTTTAAAAATATCAAAAATAGTAAAAGAAAGGAATTGTAGAGTAACTCTTGAACTTAAAAATGTTTGACTTAGCTTTTTTTTCAAGAAATTTGGCTTACTCCGCACCAGTCATTTTTCATGTTGTGTGTCAAAAAACTTCACAACTATTTTTAATTTTTAATTGTCAAAGAAGGAAAATTACATTATCTACAAAAACTATTCCATGATGGGAATAAATTGTTATTAATTAAAATTAAATATTAAAATAATTAATTTTTTGAGTTTTATGATTGAGATTATTTTAAAATAAAAAATTGATGATAGATATGTGGTTTGCTGGTTAAGTTGAAAATTTTGGATGAGATTCAATCTAACGTATATACTTTTGTAATTAAAATAGAATTTTGAGATAGAAAATCTTAAAAACTAGATAAAATTTTGAAAATAGTAATTATTGTTAATCCTATAGAAAATCTTAAAAGCTAGATAAAAAATAGAAAATAGAAATTATTATTAATTCTAAACTTGTTACTTCACTGATTTCACATTGGAAAAGAGAGAGAGAGAGAGAGGAGGTATCTACATGTAGCAGGCCATTGTATTGTATTATTTGACTTAGTGAATCAAGAGCTAAGGTAGATTTACTAAACTCCAACCCGCTAAATATGCTAATATAGGCTAGGATGGGAGTAGAGGATGTTTGGTTGTGACCTTGCCTTATTTATATGCCTTGTCTATAAGAAAGGATATTGATGCCACATAGAGTCACTAGGGGGTTGGAGTCCAAAGAGACTACTAGGATAACCTTAGAGTTGACTCATGTGATGACACTTTCTGACATAAAAATTAGGTTTCTTACATGTCTTTGTTGCCTCTTGGATTAGATGTTAATCATATACTTGGTACCTTTGAGATAGATTACTGTGATACTATTGAGCTACCATTATGCATGATGCTAAATGGCAAGAATTCTTGCGAATTCCTCTCTTGAAAAGCTAATCTTTTGAATCAACTCCAATGTTTCATATTTGTCTTGTGGTGTACCAAAATCCACTCAATTGAAGATAAATGTGATTTTTCACGAGGAGGCCTTTGTTGGTTCATTTTGATCTCAAAAAATAAGTAGAATCTGTTCACTATTTCAAAATATGCACAAAAAGAACTATGTTCTTTTATTTTCTATTTTTAAATGAATGCAATCTAATAATGCAACTAGTATGAATTCCTATTATAAAAAGTGGTTAGCAAAGAAAATAATGAGACTGCAAAGCAAATAACATGAAATTGAAATCCTAATGGACATAAGCTACAAAAAAATGCATCTGCAAGTTAAGTTTTCAAAGAAATCAATAGGTAACCAATGAAAATAGGAGCAATGCTTCCTAAATTCCACTGATGCAATTGTTGGTGAGAAACTTTAATAATCATATGATATTTCACCTTTCATTAAATCACAAGACCATGAAAGGTGTGCTCATCTGAGATGAAAAGTTATGTAGGAACAATTTGATGATTTCTTCTCAAGCGAGATTCATCAGTGAAATTCGTAAAACTATAGCAAACACCAGTATTAATAGATCACACAACTAGAAACAAAGAAATAAACCTTTGGCTCAATCACAATCTCATGAACAAAATTCACAAAATAATGACACATTCAGGCAAGAATCACTACACTCCAAATGCGAGCACCAAAAGCATAATTTTATTGCATAATAATGGTGGCCTCAATTACATATTACAATGGAGTATTTATAAGAAATTCTCTCCTCAATTTGTGTTGAGAGTGAGAGATATCTTCATGCAATAATATGCTTTTAATTTGATAAAACAAACTAATTATACACAAACTAACAATCTAAGTTGTGCTTAGTAGGACTCCATCCATTTTATATTCATTAATTAGATGCATGAGCCTTTACATATCAAAAACAAAGAATTTATGAGAGGGGAAAGAATAAGAAAGCCTTTAGTCAAAGAAAAAGTGTCTGGAAGTGCCAAAAATAGAAGCTGAACCTTCACTGGGAATCTGTTAGAGTTAAAAAACTGTTAGAATGTGTTTCCAATGCATGGAAAGCTCTATTTTTGGAACTGGCAATTAACTATTGGTGCACCTCTAGAGAAGCACACCTGTGGACCTACGGACCTAGGCACTTGCGGACTTGCAGACCTACTCACTTGCGGACCCATGGACCTATGCACCTCTAGAAAAGTGCACTTACGATCCTGTGGACCTATGCACTTGCACACCTACAGACTTGCGGACCTGCAGACCTATGCACCTATGCACCTCTAAAGTCCAAAAATACAAAATTTTACTAAGTGCCAAAAATGAAATTTTGGCTTCTGGGTTTTGTCCCCCTTCATACCAGAGCTATATATGGATGTTTGCCCTTGAATTTATCTATTATTTTAGTGACCTTTGTCACATCCAATAAATCCAAGGCATTATATTTATCTCTAACCTTTCATCTATAAGTATCTACCTCTATATAGATTTTAACAAAATCCCTGAGCTTGGTATTCAGTTCTAGCAATGCTTCTTATGTCTTGAAATTCCAAGGCACCCGTGTTAAATCTTGTCATTAATAATTGCATAAGATGAGGAACCCATTCTGGTTTATATCTCCAACCTCTATATCTTTGATCTTTTCTTCTCTCTAACTGCCCTATCTAAAAAAAATGCTTGAAACTTTTTCACAAGGATTTTCTAGGTATCTTTTATTGGCTTTTTTGGAGGTCTTATACTCAAAATCTCAAGTTGAAACTTTCATTGGTCCCTCAAATTGGGAAATCAAAGGCTTGCTATTTTAGGGACTAAAATTAGATTTTTAGTTCTTCTTTCCAACAATGTAAATGACTTTGATTTTTGAGCTATAGGTCAAAAGTTATGACCCTAACAAGTTAAGAATGCCTTTTTTTACCTACAAAAAGAAGCAAACATTAGTTCAATGAGATAAAAATGCTTAATTAAGATAAACCCTAATGATGACAAAAAAAAAGAAGACAAAGAATGCAAAACCCTATTAAAACACCTAAAAAATCACTTAACACCTCTAAAAGACAAATTTTGGCTCACCTTGCACACCTCAGAGGTGCACTATGTGCATCTTTTTTCCAAAGAAAACCTTAATATATGAGAGTGTGCACTAGCACACCTCATGGGGTGTGCTTAGTTTTCTTAATTTCTTAGGGTTTCAAATAGAAGAACGTGCACAACAGTGCACCTAGATAGGTGCACTGTTGTGTACCTTCTTTTTTGTGTGCTTTCTTTTAAATTTTGGCATACCAAATGAACTTCTCCCCTAAAATTATGATTTCTAGAATCTAGGTTTCCAAGTTGGGACCTAAATTTGACCAAAGACACTAGGAAAAGACCCTAAAAAGACTTGGATCTGGAAAGCCCAAAAAAAAGGGGGGGGGGGGGGGGGGGGGGGGGGGGGAGGGGGAGGGTGTTGTTCCCATTTTGCTGTTGTGAAACCACAACAAATAGCCCCAAAAAAAGGAAGAAATGACAAAGGCATTTCTTCATTAGTAAACATTCATTTGATATGTGTCAAACACCAACCGAATCTAAAATATTCCAAGCATAATTCGAGTCATTTTTATAGAAAAAACCTATGAATCTTAAATGTCCAAGTTCCATGTGTGTTCAGTGTATCCATTTACTTCGACATCCTAGAATGCAATCTATCAAAAATTTCTAACAACTTGGAAACAATCTTCCACCCATTCCGATGGAAGATTGTGGGACTTAGAGTATTGACCAATTTTGGATATATACCAGAGGCTAAGAGTTACTATTTTGGTGATGTCATGTGATGTCATGATGATGCTATGTATATGATCTTTTATACCCGACCATGGTGATGTGTCACATGTTTTCTATGTTGAGTTTTGATCAATATTTGTTAGTCTTTTCTAGTTCTTGTGAGGAACTGAGGTGAATGGTGTGACTTTTCTTGTTGTAACCTTTGAGCTTTCGAATGATTATCTTCTAGTGCTTTTTAGTTGCTTGCATAGAACTGAGGTGAATGGTATGAATTTTTCGGTGTAACCTTTGAGTTTTCAATCAGTTGTTGTTTAGATGCCTTCTAGTTGCTTGTATAGGATTGAGGTGATTATTGTTATTTGTCTTGTGGTGCTTTGCAGTTGCTTGCATAGGATTGAGCTAAATGTTATAATTTTTCATTTAATGCTTTCCAGTTGCTTGTAAAGGATTAAGGTGAATTCTGTGTTTTATCTATAGATGTTTTCCAATTTATTGTAAAGGACTAAGATGAAAATTTTGATTCTATGATTTGTCCTTTTTATGAGCCTAGATTAGGTAATCAATGTGTATGTTGGGAAGTGACTTGCAATGGAGATCGAAGCCCGAAGTGGTTGTCTAGGTAACCCATTGTATGTGGTTTTAATAAGTGATAACAATTCATTAAATGGGTTTTAAAATGAGTTAATAAGATTCATTGTTTTTCCTTGCCCATGCCTCGAGTGCTAGTATAGGTTAAGATGGAAGTAGAGAGGATGCTTGGTTGTGACTTTTTTTTGTTAGTATGTCTTGTTTGTATGAAAGGATACTAGTGCTGCATAGAGACTCTAAGGGACCAAAGTCCTGAGAGGCTACCAAGTTAACCTTAGAGTTGGCTCATGTGATGACACTTGCCCACTTACATAGTAGATTTCCTACATGTCTTTGTTGCCTCTACGATTAGTTGATACTTATGTCTTGGTACCCTTTGAGATAATTTTCTTTCAAGTGTTTCCTTGACCTAGATTTTGGTTATGACTTATGTTTTTATATTTGTATGGGACTTGATTTTACCTCCTCAGTGTGTTGGGACTGGGCCATTTAGGATCCACGAGGTCGAGTGGTAGTGCATTTTTCTTATACCATTGATATCTAACAGTAGGATGTAGTTGTTGGAGGTGCTTGTGCAAATGTTCATTTCTATTTGATCTATACTCTATTCTATGTGTTTGATTATCAGTGATCATATGAGATGATGTATTATATTCATGATGTATATTCTTTGAGCTTTTCATACCCTATGACTTATATAGTGGATGATTATGCATTTCGATTATACCAAGTGGCATCCTATGTAATTGTATATTATTTAAATGAATTTGTACTTGTGATTATTCTTTGATGTGGATTTGTTGTGTATTGGATTAAGTGTTAATAAAACTTAAATGTGATTCAACATCACAAAACCTTAAGAGATGTGCTTTTTTATGATGGTTGTACGTATGTGAGTTATTGCTTCTGCTATTTTATCTCTTGTTGTTATTATTTCCATTATATCATATCAGTTGTTGTTATTATCTTTCAAAAAAAAATGTTTGACAAACTTAGTGAAATGTTAGGTTAATTTCTTTTGGGTTCCCTGATGGAGTGTTATAATTACTATTAGATTTTCCTTGACCTAGATTCATGTTATGACTTTTGGATTGTTATCTCTTTAAGACTTGGGATTATCTCCTTAGCTATTCACTCACCCTTGATTTTGGTTTGTTTTTAATTAAAAAAAGAAAAAAGAAAAAGAAAATTAAATAAGTAGTGGGAGGCAGGCTACCACCCCCACCTCCCCTCCTTACCCCATCAATGACGTATATTATTGTCTATGGTGCAATATTGCTACAATAGTAACAAGTATTGCTAACACAACATTACTCTATTGTGGTCGTAGCAGACTACTATGGTAGTTTATTTAATGGTCAGTGGACCTAAAAATATAATTAATGTTTTTATTATAAAAAATAATTTATAAAAAAAAATTTTAATTTTTTTTTAATATAGTTTATTTTTATTATTAATTAATTTAATTAATATTTATTAATTTAATTAATATAAAATGTAATTAATAATTTTATTATATTATTAATTAATAATTATAGCTATTAATAAATTAGTATAATTTTATTAATAATAATTATTTATAAATGCATTAGTGTTATAAAGTTAGTTGTAAGTTGTTTAGTTTGGTTAAAAAGGGGAAATGGTTTTTAGTTTTAAGGAAATGGTTTCTAATATTAGGAAATCCTAACAATTTTTGTTATTCAAAAAACCTATCAAACTATAATTCTTGAAAATGAAATGGAAACTTGAAAACCATAGTGAAAATTGACCTTTATGATTTCAAACCTATTGAATTATAAAAGTTACATTTGTTATGTAATCTATGTGATGTGTGGTTTATTGTTGTGGGTTTTGGGTGGGAAATAGAGTGTTGACTAGTTTTGGATGTATACCAAAGGCTAGGAGTTACTGCTTTGGTGAATTCATGATGATGTTATGTATATGATCTTTCATACTCGACCATGGTGATGTGTCACATGTTTTCTATGTTGAGTTCTGAATAATGTTTGTTAGTATTTCATAGTTCTTGTGAAGAACTGAGGTGAATGGTGTGTCGTTTCTTGTTGTAACCTCTAAGCTTTTGATCAGTTATCTCCTAGTGCTTTCTAGTTTCTTTTATAGAACTAAGGTGAATAGTATGACTTTTTGGTGTAACCTTTAAGTTTTCAATTAGTTATCTTTTGGATGCCTTGCATGTATAGGAATGAGGTGATTATTGTGATTTGTCTTGTGGTTCTTTCCATTTGCTTGCATAGGATTGAGGTGAATGTTATGATTGTTGGAATTATAAATGGGAAACATAAACTTCTGAGAGGGGGGGTTGAATCAAAAGTTTTACTCTTTAACCAATAAAACTTTTAACTTCAAACAATACATGCATAAACATGTGAAGTAAATGCATCCACACAAACACTTGACGTCAGATATGATTACCCAGAAACCCTCCAAATGAGAAGGTAAAACTAGGGTGGGGATGACACCCACAACTTCACTACTACAACAATAAAGTTTAACTTGTCAAGGTTACAAAGTTTGATCATGAAACACGATCTTCCCTGTGATAGGCCTGCCCTATTAAAGGCTTACAAGAGACTATTAAGTCCTACCCTGTTAAATGATTTCACACCTTGCTAGAAGTGTACCTGTTTAAAGGATTTTTAGAACACTCACTTGGAATGTCACCCTATTAAAGGATTTGACAATGACTGTTAAGTCAACCTTAGTCCAAAGGATTTCACTCTATTGATACAGTTGTTAGAAAGTAGCAGTAGAATGTTTGATCTAACAACTTACAATCTTGTATTGTTGATTTCATATCTCAATTTTGTCCATCTTGATCCTCTTGATCTAATTGTATTAATGTTATATCATTGATCCTCTATTTTGCAAACTAATTCTACAATTCTTTTCCTCTTCTAAGTCACCTCAAATGCCTTTCAATCAATTCACCCATTTTCTTCCTTCTAATCTTCACTTGCATGCATTCTGAGTTATGGGGCTTCATCTTCCTTATAAAGATTTATGTGACTTAGTGTTAGGTATGAATCTATGACTGAGATTCATCCTTTTTTTTGCTTAACCTTTCCAATTTTCTAATTTGTTGCATGTTGATTGCATAGGGAATCCAAATAGATTTGATCTTATCTTTAAAGCTTCGAGATCTATCCATAAGTCAGCAAAAAAATGGTCTACATAGTTGTTTGTGCCATCACAAATATCTATGTTCATTCTGTGTTACTTGACACTTGATAATACTGATGCTCGACACTTATTGTAATTATGTCTGACTCGACACCTTAACTTTCTTGGCATCAACTGTTCACTTGACACTATCTATTTTCTTGACACTTGATTGACTCGGCACATGAATGACTTGACACTCATTGCAACTTGACATCTATACATATTATACTCGATGTGTATTCCTAGTTCAACATGAAGTTAGTAAATATCTTAAGTGTGTTAACACTCAATTATCAAAACCAATCTGAGACCAACAATCTATCCCTTTGACATGAGTGTCAAAACACTTAACTATACATAATGAATCTAATATCCTCAAGTATAATACATTTACAACTTGGCATTTATACAAAACTTCAAAATTGTTCAAAATTTTGTAATAGACTTATATACCTCAAAAATTTTGTAACTCCCCTAAGTTAATGTGCCTTTTCTGTATCCAAAATCTCTTCTCTTCTCGGAGTGGATTTGTCTCTTGCTGATACTCTTTATCTGATGTGTTCTTTTCTACTCTTTTGTTGTTTGCTACCCCTATTTTGTCTTCACTCCCCCATTTTGGGATATTTTCCTCTTACACTCTTTGTCTTCCCCTTTATTCTTTATTATCTCCCCCTTGCATATTTGTCTCCCCCTAAATTGTATCTCCCCCTTTTTGACACTTATGTCAGAGGGTCTATACATCGATTATGTATTTGTCCAAAAACTTTTGGTGGACTTCCATTATAATCTTCAAAGAAGCATCCCAATTAACTATTGCAACATCTAAGGATTTAATTTGGATGGTAGTCTCTGCTGCAAACTAGTCCATCCAAGGTTGAAAGATTAGGATCTTTCTTTAACACTATTTATGCATATGCTAGTTCTTTTTGGAGTATTTCCATGTGAGGGGTAAGAGAAGCTTGAATATTAATCAACTTGGCTCTTATGTTAGCCTTTTTTTCTATTAACACAACTAGTTCCTTTTGTGTATAAAGCACTGAATGGAAATGCTTCTCACTTTGAGCTGGGCTTTGGGGTAATTGCATACCTGAGATTTTCAAGTTTCATTACTCATAATCCTTTGGCTTGTTTCTTGTGTGAAGAGTTTGGGATTGCACAATTTTGTGTACAATGAGAATATATTCTCAATTACCTTCTCCACTTTTTCAATTTTGGTTGCCAATTCTACTTTTGATAGTGCTATTTCACTTGATATTTTCTCATTAACTTTTCCTTGAAATTTCTTTTCAGACCATTCCATGAGTTTAGCATTTGTATACTAGTCTTCGTTAGTTACATGTTCCAAAATTTCTTATAGTTATTCTAATATGGGCTTGGATTCATCAGGTGTTTTCAAGATAAAGGCATCTAAAAGTATGTCTTTGATCTCCTGTAGTACTTGCCTTTGTTTATACTCTTTCCTAAGTATCTCTTGATTGTTTTTTTCTCTCCAATGTTCCTTGCATTATGTTTATTTGTTCTAAGGTCATGGTTGCATAGTCATCTTTTGGTATCACTATTTCTTCACTAAAAGTGCATCACCATAGTGAAATACCTTTGTAGCCTTTGTTAGCTAGAGCCTAGTGCTGAAATTTTCAATGGTATTGCATTAGTGCTCAGCCTCTAAAGGACTTTAGTAGGAGTGTCAGATGTTGGTAAATTTACTAGTGTATGTATGGCTTCTTGCTCCTTCTCCTTTGGTATGTCATTATCTTCATCAAATCTGCCTTGATCAATCATAATTATTTGAGTTGCACCTTGAGTTTGTGCATCAGGTATAGACACCTCTATTTTTCCTATTTGTGGTTTTGATTCTTGGACAGTATGTGTTTGTTGTTCAACCATGAAAATTTTTACTATAGTGTCAACCTTTGCGGATGTATCATTTGATGTTTGCATTGGAGTTAGTTGAGGGGATGGAAAAAGGTAGTTCTTGTGTGTTCACCTTATCCATAGTAATATCAGCCACTAGTTTTTGTAGTTCATTCACACTAACCAATACAAGATTATCACACAATCTAGCTTGTACTATGGATTGGTCAAGGATCTTCTTTAGATCCTGTACAATTAATGGATTGATGTTTGTAGGTGAGTTGTCAGGACCATCTTTCACTATTATGGACTTTGCAAGTGTGTTTGTGTCATGTGGAGGGCTCAATACTAGCAATTGCATGCCTTGCAAACTCTATTATGTTTGCTACTCATCAGTTGTTGCCATTTTATCTTTCTTTTGTTGTGTCTCCTCCACAGTGTTATCTTCTTTTTCTTTTATTGTTTCTTCTTCCTTGTCATCATCCTCTATTTCTCCATCATTTCTTCCCTCAAAGCGATCTTCTTTGATAGTTGTCAATCTATATATTAGTTTCCACATTTGAGTGGAATTCTTGACAACATCCTCAATGTTATTTTGTAGAATGCTAAAAGATTTATATTTGGGTGCCAATTTGATGCCATGTTTCTTATTTGCCTTAGTAATGTTCCCTCTTGTTAACTCTAGCATCACTTGGGCTAATGTTGTTTCTCTTATTTGTTTTTCAACATTTAGGCAATGATGCCATTTATTCTCAACAATTGCATACAATTCTTTAGGCATTGTGTTATCCAATTCAAGAGGAGTGTTCTTGAATTTTTCCATCATGGCATATACTGACTCTTCTATCATGTTTTGGTCTTCTCTACCAAGTTTTCCAAATTCAATATTTTTCAATCCTGATAGATCTGCATTAATTTTAACATTATCACAAATGTTTTCAAGATCAAATTTAGGAGCATGACTTACCCTTCTAAACTGACTTGTGTCCTTAGACTCTATCTTCTCATCATCCATCTCTAGTTGTGTTATGTATTTTTTTCTTGGTATCTTCTACACAAAAACTTTCATTTTAGTAGCCTTTTTCTTCTTCTTTTCCTTCTCTTTGGTTTTTTGACTAATTGCCCTTGTACTAGCTCTTGTTGCTGGAGTTGTAGGCTTTGTTGTGCTCTATTTTGTAATCTTCTTTTCCTTTCCTTGTGCAACAGGCTATATCTTGGATTTCTTTTATTTGGTTTTGGCTTTGTTGGTGCTTCCTTGGCTTGTTCTTCCTTGACACCTTCTTCTTCTTGATCTTCACCCATGCCTTGGGTTAAAGAAAGAGGTTCTTGACCTTTTACCTCTTCTTCCTCTTCATCTTCTTCACCATCATTTCTTGCACCTTCTCCAAACATAGCCTTTATCTTCCTAACCATTCTATCTTCTTTTTCAACTTTGAGGTTGTCTTTAGTTCCATCTCAACTTTAGATTTCACAACATCATAGTTACCAAAAAATTTGGTACTCTTATCAACTTCTTCTGCATGTAGTATAGTGATAGCAGTCGAGGCTTCATCAATATTTATTTCATATCCTAGAGACCTTAACCATCTAACTCTAGGTACTATAGCCTAGATGTAAGTGTAGTCAATTTCTACAAGGAAACAAATGTCATTGTAGTGTTTTTCTACTAGGGATAGGAATTCTTAACCTCTATTTCATGGACTTCTTGAAGTCTTCAAAATAACTAGTCATTACTAGCTCAAAATTCTCTCCCATTTGTTCAATATACTCATTTATTTGTATAGAAATTGACCTATTTGTCTTCCATCCTAATTTTCCAAAAGATGGGAACTCATTTTTCACATAGAAAAATATACGTACCAATATTGAACCAAACTTACATTGAGCACTTTTAGACTTCCGTATTGCTCCTAGGTTCTCCATTATCTGTTGCATTTGGGGTTCTACAAAATTATAAGTGTGATCTTTCTTAGCAATCTTATATCCCACATCTACTGCTATACATGAAAAATTGTTTAGTCTACTTGACTAATAGAATCTATGTAAAATGACCTTAATGGAAAAGTCAAGTGGATCTATGATAGTATTAATGGTCATTCCATGCTTGTTCCACTTAGCTCCTATGGTTTTCTCAATCACCTCTTTAGAGTTTCTCCTTAGGGTCTTGGGCCAATCTAGGGTTGGGTAACCAATAACCCTATTTACAATTTTTTTCATGATTTTAATGGGTCCACCCTCTAACCATAGGCATCCATCATGTATTCTGCTTGGGACCATTTTAATCCACTCTGTTTTGAACACAATGGGGAATTCTAGGGCATGGGTTAAGCCCTTTCTTTCCATAATTTTGAACTATTCCTTTAACATCCCATTTTCATATAATTTTTCATAAGAATGATGTATTTCCATGTCCCCAATCCCTCCTACCTTGCAATTGTAGCATTTCCTTACATCTTGTACCATTATGACCTTAGGCAGAATCATTCACAACGCACTTGAAGGGTCTTGTTTGTAAGAAATCTCTGGTATGGCTTTGAAATTTGGTTGTTTAACTTTGTTGCTAATCAATTATACTTCAAAGGTTTCTTTCTCTTTCACATTTCTTGAACTAGAGGCCATTTTGTGAACTAGGGTTTTCAGATCAATGAATTGATGCTTGATCTCTATTGTGATTCTTGCAAATGTTGTGAACTGGTTCGTAGGTTACTTCTTCATTGTTTGCTCTTGCTCTAGGATTGTAATGATGAAAAATGGGAAAAAATTGGCCTTATACCTTTCAAAATATAGTATTTATTGCATGGTGCATGTAGAGCTATAAACTCAGCTCTAATAAGATTCCATTTTTACTTAGCATCCATAGAAATTTTACCCTCACTCGATAGCTATTGACATTACCATTACTTAGTAGCTATTATTGACTCGACTCCAATTAGCTTTGGCTGATAGCTCGACACATACTAGTATTTTACTTGGCATCTGAGGAGGACTTTTCACACTCGGTAGTAATGGGAAAACTTGAGGATTTGACCTTGGACTTTCCTTATTTTCTTGTATCTTTGTTCATGTTAATTTATCCTTTTCATTACTAACTTATCTTGGAATTGATGTATGATAAAGTATTTAAATATCAGTCCCACATATCTTCTTTTGCCTAGTTTGATGAGGTGTGACTACTTGACCTATTAGGTGATGTGATCCATCTATTTGATGTGCTTCTTCCTTCTCTTTTCTTCCATTTTTTGTTCATCTCTCCTCTGATGTGTTCAACATCTACTTTTCCTTTTCCTTTGTTGAACTCAAAATTGGGTGCCCTTGACTTTGTTGGATGATGCTTGCTAATATGACTAGTCTTCAAACAACTAAAGCATGTGGTTTAACTCAATCATCTACTGTAGTTACCACTAAAATGTGCTTTTATGTAGTTCTTAGGGATGTGTCCATACTCTTGACAGTAGTAACACCTTTTTCTAGTATTGTAGTCCCAATTATAGAAGTGTCCATGACTTCTTACCTTTGTTGATTTTTTTGGTAACCACATGGGCTTAGATCTACACTCGAAGGCTCTATGTCTATACTTTTGATAGTTTTAGTAGTAACCTTCAAATCTTGGTGCATGCATGGTTCTTTTCTTGCACTCATGTGCCTAATAACCTTTCTTTTTGCACTTGTGATAGTGACCCATGTTTTTAGGTTTCTCATGCTGATTTACATTCTTGCTCCCACACACATTAGCAATATGTCCTTTATTACCACAAAAGTGAAAAGTGGGTTTAGAATTATTACCTTTGTCATTGCTTTCTTCAATAGTCTTGGATGATTCTCCTTCTTTAGTGTTGGTATAGCCTAGTCTTGATGTATCATTGTTGGACCTTAGAGATTTCAATAGTTGCTCAAAGTACTTAATGAATTTATTTGGCTTGTTGAAGCTCTCAAAAATCTATCTTTCTCTTCTTAGATTATTTTACAGTTATTCATTCTACAATTTTTAGTGTGGTGATCTCAATGCCTTTGACATTTAACTCATGATGAGCATTCATCATCTAACATAGGGTATCTAGTTGCATGTTGGAGATTATGGCAAGCTCAATTGACTTCTCTTCCAGTCCATTGGCTAGGTTTCTCTTGTCTTCTTCAGTCATGACTTTGTCTTCAATGGCTCTCTTTTTTTGTTTAGTCACTTCACATAGCATCATAGCTTCTGATTCTTGATCAATCTTGAGATTTTTGATTTCTTCTATTTGTGTTTAGCTCTTCTCCATTAGATTTATTATTGCTGCATCAAACTCATTTGCGTTTCCATTAGCAAAGAACTTGGTGGTGTCAATTTCTTTGTACTGTGTGTCATTTTTTGCAATGGCAATTTCTTTTCTTCTCTTTAAGAATTTCCTCAATTCCTTCCTAGCTTCTTCCAATGAATGCAGAATGAGCTGGATCTCAATTCCTTGATTCTCTATAATCTTTCCTAGTTTGTATACCTCCATCTCAAGATCTTTTCTCTAAGTTTTAAGGCTTCTCCTGATGAGAACTTAGCTCTAATACCAATTGTTGGAATTACAAATGGAAAACATAAACTTCTAAGGAGGGCATGAATCAAAATTTTTACTCTTCAACCAATAAAATTTTTAACATCAAATAATACATGCATAAACATATTGAAAGAAAATGTGAAATAAATGCATCCACACAAAGACTTGACACTAGATATGATTACCCAAAAATGCTCCAAATGAGAAGGTAAAACTAGGGTGGGGATGACACCCACAACTTCACTACTGCAACAATAAAGTGTAACTTGTCAAGGTTACAAAGTTTGATCATAAAAAATTATTTTTCCTATGAAAGGCTTGCCCTATTAAAGGCTTACAAGAGACTATTAAGTCCCACCTTGTTAAAGGATTTCACACCCTTCTAGAAGTGTACCTATTTAAAGGATTTGCAGAATACTCACTTAGAATGTCACCCTGTTAAAGGATTTCTCAATGATTGTTAAGTCAACATTAATCCAAAAGTATTTCACTCTACTAATAAAGTTGTTAGAAAGTAATAGTAGAATGTTTGATCTGACAACTTATAATCTTGTATTGTTGATTTTAGATCTCAGTTCTGTCCATCTTGATCCTCTTGATTTGATTGTATTAATGTTGTATCATTGATTCTCTATTTTGCAAACTAATTCTATAATTATTTCCCTCTTCTAAGTCATCTTGAATGCCTTCTAATCAATTCACCCCTTCTATTCTTCACTTGCATGCATTCTAAATTATGAGGCTTCATCTTCCTTATAAATATTTCTATGACCTAGGGTTAGGTATGAATCTATGGCTGAGATTCATCCTTTTTGCCACTTAACCTTTCCAATTTTTTGATTGGTTGCATGTTGATTGCATAGGGAATCCAAATTGATTCAATCTTATCTTTAAAGCTTTGATATCTATCCATAAGTTGGCAAAAGAAAGGTTTACATAGTTGTTTGTTCCATCACAAATATCTATGTCCATTTTGTGTTACTTGGCACTTGATAATATTGATGCTCGACACTTACTATATTATTTTCTAACTTGGCACCTAAACTTTCTCGGCATCAATTTTTCACTCGGCACTTGAACTTTCTTGGCACTGTCTATTTTCTTGAAACTTGATTGACTCAGCACATGAATGACTCGACACTCATTGCAACTCAACATCTATACACATTATACTTGACATGTATTGCTAGCTTGGCATGAACTTTGTTGTTGTAAATAAGTATTTTCTTATTACACTTACTTAAGTTTACTTAGGTTAATGCATTATTTAATTATTTTGCATTATTTTATTATTATTTTAGGTGAGACACTTAGGAGTTTGTGTACTCTCATTGAGTTATGCAACTCTAATTATGCACATGGTTTCTACAACAAAGGAGTATGCACCATTCATTGAGTTGTCATGTTGACAACACAGTTATCCGCACTCCTCATTTAGCACATGTTGTCTACACCACTGATTTGTGTGCTACACCATTGTAGGCTTATCCTCACATCATCCCACTTAATCCCATGCTCAATGGAGGATAACCCATATCTGGTAGACATGTGCCTGGTTGTATGATATATCATGATGCTAACTTCTATGCATTCTAGAAGCTCTCCTAAGGCCTTTATATTCAAGCACTCCTAGTGTACTCTCAACCAGTTATTGAATGAATATCATCATTCTGATCATACTCTATCTATTTTGGTCTACTATGTGCTTGTGTTGAGTTCTTTAGTTCTTGGGTGAATTTTGGCCTAATCCAAATTCTTACATGGTATCAGAGCTGAGGAGGATTCTCATCACATAGTCATTTGAGACCGTTCATGCTTCAGCACCTCGACATGAATCTGGAGGATCCATAGAAATTGGGAGCATCTAGAGCCAAATCTGACCTTACTATTGTGTCTAGAGTGTCAATTCGGTGAAGATCGACTATAAATTTTCCTATATTGGGTAAAAGTTGATCGTGAGGCAAAAAAATTTGCAAATCGAAACCCGGAGGCCTCGATTTGTAATTGGGTATGGTCATTTTCGAATCTAATTTATTTATTTTTCAGATCTGAATATTTTTCTTCTCTGTAATTAATTTCTGAATCTAGATATTTTTGGATTTATTTTTATAAATCAGGCAAAGAAATTTTTTTTCCAAACCAGGCAGTGACACCCTGGCTTGGCTCTATATTTATTGGTGGAAATTGTATTTATTTTGGCAGGGCTTATTTATTTAATCGGTGGGTATTATATTTCATATTTGTGGGCCAAATCAAGTTATATAATCTATAACTGTTGGCTTCTAAATTCACCCAAAAACTAGCTTACACCCACCTCACGGCAGACATCTTTGCTTTTATTGTTTGCAGCATTCCTTTTATAAACTCCATAGAGTTCAATCACTATGCATGTGGGACTAATCACAGAGCTTTCGATTGCGCTCGAAGGAATTTGGTAGGGCGCAGTAAATTTGGCAACGCCAAATACTTCTGATCCCACTCAGACTTTGATTTGGCTGAGACACACGGTGAAACTGTATTCACTCACATCCATAGACCCTATGCGTAGCTCAACCATGCAAACAATATACCATCCACTATGCACATGACACGTGGTGACATTTCATTAGCCCATCGTACTAACTCATCCTACATAGTCAGCACTGACACATCGTCTATGTAACAGACCAGTCAGCAATCTACGTAGACACTCGTATAGTACAGATTGACAGCTCCCTACCACGTCATCCTGGGCTCTGAATTTTTGTTCATGTCATCATTTTGGCACGTTAAATTTCACGCTCATTTGGACGTCATTCTAGGGAAAATTATAACTGTTGTGACGTCTGTATGACTATCAAATTTAACCCCATATTTCACTGATGCAACCCCTCTCCAAATTCATATTAGTTTTTGCAGTCCAACTTCGGGAGGCCATAACTCGCACATCCGAACTCCAAATTAGGTGCAATTATTTTTAAATTGGGTAAAATTTCCTAAATTTTTTAGTGGGGTATCAATGGATAGAAAAGCCCTAGGTGATATATGTTTGGGGGTAGATGATAAAATCATGTATCAAATCAAGAAATGTACTACATCCAAGGAAGCTTGGGATAGCTTTGAAAGCCTTTATGGTAAAGTATCTAAAGAGGATGTATTCAAAATTGAAGATGAGCTTGTTTCCTTAGATCCTAAGTTGTATGACTCAATACAGGACTTCATCATCAAGGTGAATGAATTAAGGACAAAGCTTACTGATTGTGGGAGTTCAATCAAAGATGATAGACTGATCTATCTCATACATAACAAGTTGCCATTAGAATATTCCACATTTGTATCTTCTTTTAACACCTCAAAGACTACCTTAGGGTCTGCCTACAAGAAAGTAACTTTTGATGAATATGCTAAACTGTTGGATGATGAAGAAAAGAAGTTGAAATCAATGGGGATTCTCAAATCACCTCAGTCTAAAGCATTCGTGGCCAATGAGGGTTCTCAACATTCAGCTGGACAATATTAAAATAAAGGAAAGGGTAAGAAGAAATGGAAGAGTAAATCTGAGGATGCAGAAAAGGAAACACCTCAATCAAATCAACAAGGCAAGTCCTCAAATTCCAACAAGAAAGGGGACAACAATTAGGAGAAGAAGAAGTGTGCTTATTGCAAGAAATCGGGTCATGAAGAGCATGAGTGTTATCTTAAGAAGATTGATGAGTTGACCAACATCATGAAGAAACATAATGTTCCATTGCTTAATGCTTACAAGGAGAAGGGATCTTCTTCAGATTCAAAGTGCAAAGGGCAAGCACTCATGGCTAATTCAAACTCTTAAAAGGAATGGATATTTGACTCGGGTGCCTCATGTCACATGAGTTCTTCAAAGGAGGATTTTTCTTCAATGAAGCAGTCCAAGGTACCACACATCTTCATGGGGAATGATAGCAAAATGGAAGTTGAAGGAAAAGGAAATGTGGAAATGGAAAATGGAGAGTTTCAAGAGGTTCTCTATGTTCCAAACCTAAGTTTCAATATCCTATCAATCTACCAAATCACTCACCTTGGAGATGGACATAGAGTTGAGTTCCTTCCAGACTCAGTTCAAGTGCACAATCTTAAAGATGATTCCTTGGTTGCAGTGGGGAAAGTGAATGATCACAAGAGGTTGTACTCTTTCTCTCATTTTGTACCCAAGTCTCCTTCAAAGGCCTTGTTATCTCAATCAAATTCAAACATGCAATTATGGCATGAGCAGTATGGTCATCTTGACTACTGCTATCTTCAACAACTTTGCACATACCACATGGTGAAAGGTCTACCTCAAATCAACTTTTCTAAGGGTGAGTGTTCAACAGATTCAGTGGATATGCATCTAGAGGGGAAGTTACAAAGAGGGAAGTCTTCTAGAGCAACAAGTGTTCTACAAATGATTCACATGGTATTAGCAAGTCCTTTTGCATTTAGCCAAGGTCACTACATACTTACCTTTTTTGATGACTTTTTAAGGTTCACTTGGGTCTACTTTTTGCATAGTAAGAATGAAGTGTTGGACACATTTCTAGACTTCAAGGCTCATGTAGAACAGAAATCTAGGAAAGCCATCAAATTACTCTGCATGGAAAATGGAAGCATGTATGTGAAAAGAAGACTTAAGGACTTTTGCAAACATGAGGGAATTGATCTTCAGAGTCCACTAGCATTCAGTCTGCATAAGACGGATGTTGCAGCTTTGAGGATTCATACTCTTAAGTCTATGGCAAGTTGCATGATTCATGCCAAGTCTCTAGATCCATCATTAGAAGTCAAAGCAATCTCCAGTGCCACTCACATTCTTAATCGTTCTCCTCATCTAGCCTTAGATGGAAAAACTCCTTTTGAGGCATGGTGCAGCAGAAAACCTATTGTGACACACTTCAGAGTCTTCGGTTGTCTTGCATGGGAAAAAAGATCTTCCAGTGGTTGCAAGGTATATTCATCTCAGCCTTGTACTTTCATTGGTTATGAAGACAGTGTGAAGGCATATAGACTTCTAGATCTAGAGACACATCAGATATTTGTGGAGAAGGATGTACACTTTGAGGAAAGTTCTCCCAGCTTGTCCTCTACTCCTCTTCTCACATCATACAGTGTGGAAACTAATAGTGATTTCAGTGATAGTGCTTCAATAGATTGAGATACATGGGGTTCTATCGACAGTTACACTGAGAGGTCACTACTTTAGTTTAGTCTACATGCATACATCGCCACAGTGATAGGTCCTGAACAACAGGGTACATCTAGTCTTCCAGATACAGGTTCAATGATAGATTTGGGGGATAGTTTTGATGATTTGCCTCTTCTTTTTGATGCAGAATTACCTTCTTCAATTTTCACGAGGGTTCCATTCGACTCTCTTGTTCATTCTCTACATGATCGATCCTTATAGGTTGAAGTGATTGTGGATACTTATGATCAGCAGTTGCAGCAGGGTTCTTCATCAGTTGCAAGGATAGACAGTTCTTTGGGACAAGTTCTTCAACCAGTTGAGCAAGTTTTAGAGACATCACTTATCCATCGGATTCTTTCCACACACAGAGGAAGCATCTCATTTGTACCCTTGGCATTGTTTCTTCCTAAGGGGAGGAACACCATTCTGCAGTCTTGGATCAACTTCTTCATTGGAGCAGTCACTGTTTGACATTCTTCTTTGGGGGGGGGAGCCTATCCTTTCTCTCTACCTCTTCTCATCATTCTCTTATGTATATATTGGATGTATGTCATAATGGGGGGGTCTTGATTACTCCATCCATCCATGCATCCCTATTTATCCCTCTTTTTGGGGGAGGGTTTTTCCCATGAGGTTTTTCTTCTTTCCCCGCTTTATGGGAGATTACAAATCATTATGTACATGGGTACCTAATATGGCCTAGTAGCCGGGACCCATATTGCATTTCATCCTAGATTTCATAAGCTTAAGGGCATTCCCCTAAGTTGCACTTAAGGGGGGGTGTTGGGTAAATAAGTATTTACTTATTACACTTACTTAAGTTTACTTAGGTTAATGCATTATTTAATTATTTTGCATTATTTTATTATTATTTTAGGTGAGACACTTATGAGTTTGTGTACTCTCATTGAGTTACGCAACTCTAATTATGCACATGGTGTCTACAACACAGGAGTATGCATCATTCACTGATTTTTCATGTTGACAACACAGTTATCCGCACTCCTCATTTAGCACATTTTGTCTACACCACTGATTTGCATGCTACACCATTGTAGGCTTATCCTCACATCATCACACTTAATCCCGTTCTCAATGGAGGATAACCCATATCTGGTGGACATGTACCTGGTTGTATGACATATCATGATGCTAACTTCTATGCATTCTAGAAGCTCTCCTGAGGCCTTTATATTCAGGCACTCCTTGTGTACTCTCAACCAGTTATTGAATGAATATCGTCATTCTAATCATACTCTATCTATTTTGGTTTACTGTGTGCTTGTGTTGAGTTCTTTAGTTCTTGGGTAAATTCTGGCCTAAGACAAATTCTTACAAACTTAGTAAATATCTTATGTGTTGACACTCAATTGTCAAAACCAATCTAAGACCAGCAATGATTTTTCTTTTGGTGCTTTATAGTTGCTTGTAAAAGACTAAGGTGAACTCTATGTTTTATCTATAGATGTTTTTCAATTTCTTGTAAAGGATCGAGGTGAAAATTGTGATTCTATGATTTGTACTTTTTATGAGCCTAGGGTAGGTAATCTATGTATACATTGGGAAGTGGCGTACAATAGAGGCCAGATCCTAGAGTGGTTTCTTGGGTAAACCATTATAAGTTATTTTAATAAGTGATAACATTTCATTAAATGGATTTTAAAATGAATTAGTAAGAGTTAATGTTTTTCCTCGCCAATGCCTCGAGTGCTAGTACAGGCTACGATGGGATTAGAGAGGATGCTTGGTTGTGACCTTGCTTCATTAGCATGCCTTGTATGTATGAAAGGATACTGTTGTCACATAGAGACACTAGGGGGGCACAATCTAGAGAGGCTGGCAGTGTAACTTTAGAGTTGGATCATGCGATAACATTTTCCCACTTACATAGTAGATTTCTTACATGTCTTTGGTTCCTCTAGGATTGGTTGATACTTATGTCTTGGTACCCTTTCATGAGATAGTTTTCTTTTAGGTGTTTCCTTGACCCAGATGTTGGTTATGATTTATGTTTTGATATTCATATGGGAATTGGTTTTATCTCCTCAGCACTGTGGGACTAGGCAATTTAGGTTCCAGGAGGTTAGGTGGTAGTGCATTTTTCTTATACCATTGAGATATAACAGCTAGATGTCATTGTTGGAGGTGCTTGTGTAGATGATGCTTTCTATCTGATCTTATCTTTTGTTAGATGGTTATACTCTATTGCATGTGTTTGATTATCAGTGATCTCCTGAGATGATGTATTATAGTCATGATGTATATTCTTTTAGCTTCTCATACACTATGACTTGTATAGTGGATGATTATGCATTCTGATTATGCCAAGTGCATCCTATGTATTTGTATATTATTTAAATAGATTTGTACTTGTGTTTTTTCTTTTGTGTAGATTTTTTTTGTATTTTATTTAATGTTAATAAAACTTAAATGTGATTCAATGTCACAAAATCTTAAGAGATATAATCTATTTATGATGGTTGTATGTATGTGAGTTATTGCTTCTATTATTTTATCTCTTTTATTGCTTCAACTATATTATATCTATTGTCGTTATTATCTTTCAAAAAAAAATGTTTGACAAACTTAGTGAAACTTTAGGTTAATTTCTTTTGGGTTCCCTGGCGGGGCGTTACAATTACTATCAGTTTTTCCTTGACCTAGATTCTTGTTATGGATTTTGGATTGTTATCCATTTAAGATTTTGTATTATCTCCAAAGCATGGTGAGAGTGGGTCATTTAGGTTCCATGAGGTTAGGTGGTAGTGTTTCTTATACCATTGAGATCCAATAGATGGATGTCAATGTTGGATGTATCTAGTGCAGTTATTTTATTCTTCTTCTCTTGTGATTATGTTCGATGGTAATATTCAGGTATATTGTACTTTGATTATTTGAGATCCTATGGGATGTTGTATCTTTTCATGGTGTTTATTCTTTTAGCATTTCATACCTTGCGATGTGTGTAAATAATGGGTATGCATTCTGATTATGCCATGTGACATCTTATGTACTTGTATATACTTTCATATGATTTCATACCCATGGTTAGTCTATGACATGGACTTTGCTTACTTATATGATTTAATCTTAATAAGACTTATGTGTGTGATTCACCATTATGGAACCCTTGAGAGATGTAGTTGTTATTATATTGCTTATGTATCTATATGAGTTATTGCTTCCACCATATTATCTCTTGTTTGTTTTAATCTTTAAAAAAAATGTTTAGTGAACTTAGTGACATTATAGGTTAATTTCTCTTGGATTCCCCAACAGGGCATTACACATCACATTTTCGTCATGATTGTCCCTTCTTTGACAATAGTGAATCCTAGTGAGTCTTTTCTCATGTTTGTGTACTTTAGTTTACACATTTTCGTCATGATTGTCCCTTCTTTAACAACAATGAATCCTAGTAAGTCTTTTCTCATGCTTGCATACTTTAGTTTACAACCCCTTTTTACTATTGTGGATGTTATGTAGACCAATGCAAATACCATGGAGAGTTGTAGCAAAGTCATGAGCCCTCTTCCATGTGCCCCTACCATGAGCCCCTGCCATGAGTAGATACCATGCATGTACCAAGTGCATATACTAGCTTGTGCCCCCTTACCTTTATAGTTGTAGAAGCTGCAATTCTATCCAAACCAAGTGTCATGGGCTGTAGCAAAGCTGTTGAACTGTAGAGGTGTTAGTACTTGCTAGTTGTTGGCAATTTCTCTGCATGTATAGGTTGATAACCAAGTGTTTATTGAAATACCTCTTCAAGCAGAGTATCTTTGGTAGCCAAATAGTAGGACCAAATTGCATGTGAACTATTTGATAGAATGTTTGGTGTCGTATCTACTTTTTCTTTTGTTTATTCAAGTATTGCATAGTATTGTTTTTCTGTAGAGATGGGTTTGAATCATGGACCCCCCACCCAATCCAACATCATTTCAGCAGATAGTTGACTACTTGACATTACTAGAGAATGATAATGCAGTTCTAAAAGTCACAACTCTTTCTCTCTCTGTAGTTTCCCAAGGTCTCTTAGTGCAGTTATAGAAGTTTGAAACAATGAACCAAACTCTCCAAGACACTCTTCACTCACTATCTAAATCATTAAATGACTTGAACCAACAGGTTTTTGCTAATTCTTCATGCATCCAAGACCTCTTTGAAACTTTTACCACACAAACAATAGGCATTACAAAAGATATCAGTCCATTATTGAAGACTTCATATATATTGGAAACATCAAGGGCAAGTAGACAGAGTTCATTAAAAAAAAAAACATCTCTCTTGACTAAAATAGAGAAACAAATTAAATCTTGGGCCTCCACTTGCAAAAACTCTAGCACTACACCTCTGCTCAAGGTCAAAAAAATTGTCCAAGAGAAGTTGGTAGAAGATTGGGTTAGGCACTTCTGGGAACTCAACCTTCGGGTTAGAGGTCTGCCTTCGTCCTCCATGGACCCTCTCCACACAGGCTACTCATTTCTTAGTGAGCAACTAGGCATTTCAGATATTATATTAGACAAAGCATGGTTTGGACACGATGACACCCTTTTTCTTAGTTTTTTCTCATTAGATGATCGATTACAAGCTCTAAGGGAAAAGAAGAATCTCTTCCTTCTTCCCACAAAGATATTTGTTGATGAGGACCCCACAAAATCATAGGTAGTTGAACTAAAGCACTCTAGAGGTCTCATGGTAGAGACAAGGAATGATGGGAAATGGGAAATAATAAGGAATCTAAAAGCAATTTTTTGTGAGTCACCTCCTAATGGTTGGGATGCAAGACATACCCAAGCCAAATGAAGGTTTGAGCACCAACAGTTGGGCAAGTCTAAGCCCCCCATTAGCTCTCTTCTTGTCAACTGTTGGAATGGTAATGACTCCCTATGGTCTTTGCCAGGATTACTTCACAATGTAGTTGGGTCTGCTGATTTGTTGGTTGTTATCGAGACTCATGAGAGTCTTGTTCGGCCCCTTCCAAGTTACATAGGTATCAGTGGCTTTTAATTTGCAAAGAGGAGATCCAAACTTCAAGTGGTGTGTGCGGTTTTGGTGGGGTTTTGTGTCTAATTAGAGATGATCTATTCAGTACTACCACATTGGTTCTTTCTAAGACTTATGCAAAATTTATGTGGATTCAGGTTGGAGGCACCAATTACTGTTAGAGAGATATCTTCATTGCCATATGTTACTTTCTGTCAACTTCCTCACCTTACACCATATGTGTTGGGGATGGGACCCCTTTTACAGACCTATACGAGAGCATCTCCAAGTTTGGGGCTATGGGTGATATCATCATCTTAGGAGATTTTAATGCATGGAATATAGATCTCCAAACCTACTAGTATGACCATGGGTCCAACTTGATTTGTACTACAGAGAGGGATCTTACTATTATGGGGCCTTAACAATTGTTTGAGGATCACAGTGGACCTCTCCCTTGCAATGGTTGACACCTTCTCCAGCTCTATGACTCCTCTAACCTAGTGATTCTGAATGACCTCTCTTGCTTCCCAGGTTCTGAGCTTTTTACATGTTGGCCTCATGGTGGGGGTGCAAGTGTGGTTGATTATATCCTCATTTTTGCTTCTTTCCTCCCCTCCATCCACAACTTTACTATCTCCCATCTTCCCTTGGTTGATCATGCCCTCCTTAGTCTTGTGTTTTGTGTTTATTTCCGCCCTCTACCACCCATATCTAGTCACCTTGCTCAGATCCACCCCCATGCCCAATTTTTCTTTGAGGATAGTGATCAAGACCTCTTCATTTTTCATTTGAGAAAATTCCTCTATCTTGCTAGCTTCACAGATCATAGTTAGGTGTCCACCATGTTTCAATCACTAGCCACTATGATTTGGGAGTTGACTCTCCTCTCAATCCCCCATTGCTCCATTCCCATCACCCCCAGATCTTTTGAATAGAATACTTGCCCCATGAACCAGTGGTTTGATTATACTTGTAAAAATTTCCACCACTCATTGTGCTTGGCTTTTAGTACTCATTCCCCTACTTTCACTAATTTACAACTCTCTTACAAACACTTTCTTCACCATAAGAAGTGGTTATTTATTGCTTCACAGGGCAGATCCCTCTGTAACACACTTTTTCAGTGTCCCAAGATGTTTTGGTGCATCATGTTCTCTTGGCATAGCCAACCCTAGTCCACCCCCAACCTTCACCTCCTTGCCTCCCATGTCTCTATGTTGTATGACATCTTGGATCAGCTTGCTATCCTTCCTAGCCCACCCCCCATTGTCACTTGTTCTCCACCTCTAGCATTTACAAGGCCATGAAACTTATGAGATGCAATTTTTAGGATGAGCTCTTCAAGCTCGAAACCATGATCCTGGGCCCTTATCTCTCTACATTCTTTAATAGAGTGGATTGTTTTAGTTTTTTGGACTCATGGTAGAGATATGTTATTCAGCCAATCCATAACTCTAGGTTGGCCTCCAATCCCAGAAACTATAGGCCATCATGATTGGGCATACATTTGTCAAACTTTATGCTACAACATTGAATATTATTTTATCTAGTGAACTTAATAGGAGGAATTGTAGGGCTAAGGGTCGCCAAGGATTTAGGGTGGATTGCTAGAACATGGATCATATCTTAACACTATGGGTGATTATTGAGGAGGTTGGCACAACTTGAACAAAGTATACTATTGTTTTGTGGATTTTCGTAAGGCTTTTGATTCTATCCCCATAGCAGCCCTTTTTCAAAGACTTAGAAATATTGTATTTCTGAGATCTTACTAATGGCTATTACAAGGTTATATGAGATAGTGGTTGGTAGATTCAAGACCACAGAGGGCCTCTCCAACCCTATCCAGAGCACCATTGGGTGAAGCAAGGCTGCCCTCTCTCGCCCACTTTGTTCAAGATCTACATTGATGAGCTCAAGGCTTTTCTCAATGACTCCTCACTTTTGAGTGATGGTTGTCATCTACACTAGGTATTGATCTCCATCCTTCTCTCTGCTAGCAATGTGGTTCTTCCTACTTCTTCTCCTGAGGGTCTTTAGAGGCTTCTAGATAGAATTGCAACTTTTTGCGAGATGAGACAATTGGTCGTGAACCTTGAGCAGACTTGTGTTATGTCTTCAATGATTCAAAGACCTCACATCTCCATTTTCATTTCCAAGGTCGGGAAGTTGAGATTATATCATCTTACACATACCTTGGGGTTAAGGTTTTTGGAACTTATTTTATCTTGAGATCAGCCATTCAGCCTCAGATCAATAAAGGGTTGGGTTCCCTTGCCATGCTCGAGAGATAGTGCTTCAGACACCACTTCCAGGATACATCATCTAAGCTATCCCTCTTGGATTCCTTAGTAAGACACACAATGCTCTATGGTTTGATGGTTTGGGATCCTGACCTTTTAGACTCTGATTGGGCCATGATCAACCACATCCAAACTCTACTCCTCCATTGAATTATCAAATGTCATAGATCTAACCCCCACAATGTTATTTTGGCTAAGTTTGGAGCTCATCCATTTAGGCTTGCAGCCCTTTTTTACCTGATCTAGTTTCTCCACCGTCTTTGTTGCTTTACAAACTCTGCTGAAGGCCAACACATATACCCTTATTTAGCCCATTTCTCTTTAGTTTCCATTGCAGACTCTGATCCAACCACTAGAGCCCATTGTTGGTATGTTCAAGCTACTAACATGTGAGTTCAATTGGGATCAACATCAACCATCTCCCTCCCGACCAGTTCTCATTGGATGCTCTTGCTCATATCCTCCCCTCTTGGTAGGAATTGAATGGGCATGTCAAACTTGACATCTACAGGCAATATATTATACAAACCTAGGTTGATCCTCTAGGGGGACTACGTCTGAGGATAGCTTTCTACATCAAGCACTTCTTATATTTGTACGCCCTGAGTACTTACACAAATACTGGACACATGCCCTACATATCTCCTTTGGTTCCTTTAGGGTGGGCTCGCACCGACCCCAGATCCAAGTTGATCACCATATTGTTGGAGAGGATTGGGTGTGTAGACTTTGTACATTAGCAAAGGCGGAATTTGAGATCCATTTCCTTTTCAGATGCCCCATATACTATGAGATTAGAGGGAGATTTTATTTTCTGTTTAGAGATTGCAGATCCCTCTCAGATTTTTTCAGGTATAAAGATTAGTGTTTCATTGCACTCTATCTTTGTGAGTCCTTACAGCTTCGCACCGATACTTTATAGGTATCATTTCCCAGGAGTCAAACCTAGGCACAGCTTATTACAACCTTCTTCTCACCCTTAGCTCTAGCTTGGGGTGTGAAGCAACCATATAGTTTCCCTAACACAGGCCATTCCAAATCTGTGAGGCCCCTTAGGGGGCCTATTGGCCAACGACACTCTTCTCATAGCACTTAGCCTCACCACACGGCCTCTGTTAGCTGCCAGCCATATCAGTAGTTGTTGGACTTTTTCCCTTTGAGGACGGATATCTAATCTTTTCCCTAATGTCCCCTACCTTCTTCTTCATTTATTATACTTGTTCTTTTGTGGACACCATTTTGTGCTCCATTTGTTAGCTATCTTCTTGGTGTAAGCTTCTAGTCCCATAGACCCAGGTTATGGTCTTTTGTTGAAAGTTAATAAAATTATCTTATCTTGTGCATGTTTAAATATTTCTTAGTTGCATTTGAAATAAATTAATTATGTCATTGGGAAAAACTACTTAAAGAACACATTCCAAAAATACTTTGTTTGCATTCACACCCAAAGTAACCTCGTTACAATGTGTGAATGGTTGCTATATGTTTTATAAATAGCAACACTTTGTGTCAAACAATTACAAACAAGATATAATCATGTTAGTGGTAAATGAAATTATATATGGATTCATCTCTCAATCAATGCAAAAGGTATTTACTTTGAATTTTGGAATGAATAAAGAATGACAGTATTATTTCAGGTTTGTGTGCCCAGTGAGTTAGAGATCCCCTATGGTCAGGCCTTTTGTGCATGACATATTCATATGCTATTTTCCAAAAGGTATCTTTCTTTCTCTCCCAATGCATCATACAACATGTAGTTAATTGGATAGAGTTCAAGTGCCTCATTCTAATTTAAAAACATGAAAAGTTGCAATTGTCTTATTTTCTTATGCATCCATATCAAACAACACAATTACTTCTTGTTGCATTGGGAACTAGAAGGGCCCTATCAGCAGAGTTGCTGATATAGTTTTCTAAGGGACCTATCTATTCGCTGGTCTAACTTTGTTACTGGATACCCATTTTTTTAATCTTTTCTTTTCTCCTAGATGTGCAATAGTATATTTCTCATAGTTGAATGAACTTTTCGCAACCTAAAGAAGATCAGCAGCCTCAAACCGACTTACAATCATCCTCATTTGTTGAGATTCGTTGTCTAACAAGAGTTGAGTTTCTTGCAAGTAAAAAATAAGGTGAAATACTTCCAAATTGAGAGATACTTTTGCAATCAATTATAAAGGTACCTAAAATATTCTAGTCATACAAGCTCGAGTCAAGTACAGAGGTATACCAATAAAATGGCATGATTCAACTTACAGTGGAAATCTAGGTGAACCAAAATAGCCTAGGCAACTACTAGCACTTTCCCCTACCTCCAAATACTCAACAAGCATTCTTAAAAAATGCTTTTATTTGTCATAAGGAAACCAACAACACAACTGAGCACAACTACAAATTAAATATTTCTTATCATAAAGACAAACAATGCACTTATCCCCAAATGTTGCTCTGAAGTGAAACAATCATTACAAGAGGCCCTATACCCTGTTCTTTGTTATTACAAAGTTGCCATTGATTCATAGCTTCACATGGGGGAAAAAAATCTCTATCTCTATCAAACAAGGTTGCAAGACCCCTCATCTCTATCTATATCCCATAACCAGGCTGCTTCTTTCAAACAAGTTCTAGCTGAAAGGAATGTCTTTATGTCTAATAATCTAGATTGCCTCTTTTGAGTTCCACCTAAAGATGGTAAATACTCTATTAAACTAGGATGATTGGCTCTCCAACACAACTAATATAATCAAACCACATATCGTGCTTTTGAATTCTACTAGAATAGCTTAGTTCTGCCAAAAGCAAGATGCTTTGCATGGCTTGCACTTAAGCACCAAATTTTGACTAGCGATCGTCTTCACAAATTGAACATTTATGATCCCTTAAACTGTGTGCTCTATCTGCAAGTTATGGAAACAATAGACCACCTCCTCTTAAACTTCCCTTTTGCCCAAGATTGTTGGCATTTGTCCTTGATAAGCTTAATTTCCATAGGTCATTACCCAATTTTCTATGGGATTTATTCCAAGAATGGCCAATCTTATACTCTAAATCAATGATTTCATGTCTTTGGAAGTGCATTCCTGCGTCTGTAGTATGGGCAACTTTTTGGGAAAGAAACAAGAGAATTTTTAGACAAACATCATCTCCAATACCTCAATTTTTGGAAGGATTAGAAAGATCAATTGTTGAGCTTATTAATATTTCAGTAAGTAAATATAAGGGCAAACATGTTTTTTCTCCGTCAGATGGCTATATTATTTACTGGTGGAAGGGTTTACTTTTCCCTCATCTTCCTACTCCATTGTGTCCATCCAAGATTCCTCTTATCCAAGCACAAACCAAGTGGATTCCTCCAAGTGAGGGTTATTTCAAATTCAATTTTGATGGTGCCTCTAGAGAAATCCAGGCAACTTTGGCTATGACATAGTCATTAGAGATTTTAAAGATCATGCAATTGTAGCAAAATCATCTTCTCTACCTCAATGTACAAATAACAAAGCTAAGACCTTAGCCTTGCTTTTTGGTTTGGAATTTGCAAAATCACTTTCTATAGCTAAGCTACATGTTGAAGGGGATTCATTAATTATTATTAATGTGTGTATTAAATGTCATCTATGTAATTGGCCCATACTATATATATTACATGAAGTATGGTCTCTTCTTGATTCAATCTCTGAATGTTATATCATGCATACTTATAGACAAGCCAATCTTTTAGCTGATTGTCTGACTAATTTTGGTTCTAACAAGGTTTATATTAACTCTTTACTTTCCCCACTTAACCTCCTTGATCTCCTCAACTTGGTTAATATTATGACAAAAAAATACATTTAGAATAAGGCAGATAATTTGATAGTAAACCATGACTTCTCTATGATTTTGCATGTTTTTCTTTTATGGATCTCACTTGTTCTTTTGAGATATTACATGCAAGTTAGGGTCTTGGATTACACTTGCATCAGATGGCTTTCTATTATCATGGTCTTAATTGAAGTTTTGGATGTAGCTTAGGGATGGTAATCTTTGTGACATGTTTCGCTGAGCTCTAGGTTTTGTCTTTGGCACCAATCAATGAATTGTATTCATATGAGTTTTGGGCTCTTTGTAATTACTATATTCTCGATTTGAGAATCTCTAGGACAAGATTCATTAGTCATGTTGATAAATACTCTCTCTTGATGTAGTATTACTTCTTCTGCATTCCTTTTTCATATCAAGCAATGACTGATGATTTTCTTTAATGGTTCTTTTCTTTGGGAGCTCTTTTGAACCAGCTATTATTAATATAAATATAATGTTTCACCAAAAAAAAAAAGTTGCAATGAATAAAACACAATCAAATGCAACCCAAAAAAATAGCAAAGAAGATTCAACTACCTAACAAAAAAATATAGGGCTAAACAATCTGTTTCATATTTTCAATTAATGAATATGTTTCCAAGGATCTCTATTAAACTATACAATTGAGCACCAAATTCAATAATTACTGAGACAGATTCATATCGCACACAATCACCTACAAGATTCAACTTTACACACGTTGATAATTTACAGAGACCAAATTCATAGTGAGCATGAGCCAAACAGTAAATCCTTAATCTCACATCAAATTGTATAAGAAATTCATCAGATGAACTTAAAAAAATCGGACTTAAGTTTTAAGAAATTTTGGAATAATGACTTATCCTCTACTTACTCTGCACCAGTCATTTTTCATGACGTCTGTGTCAAACAACTTCTTTAATTCTCAAAGAAGGGAAATTATATTATCTACAAAAACTTCCATATTGAAATAATTCATTTTTTAGTTTTATGATTGAGATTATTTTAAAATAAAATATTGATGACAGATCTGGGGTCTGTTGATTAAGTTCAAAAATTTGAAAGAAATTCAATCTAACGTACATACTTTCATAACTACAATAGACTCTTGAGATGGAAAATCTTTAAAAAAGAAAAGAAAAAGAAAATAATAATAAGGTTATCTAATATTGTTTTAATGTTATCACCCGTCTGATCAAGCCACTTAATAGAATAGAATATAATATACAAAAGATAGCAGTACACCATAAAATGTTAAAATGTATCCTATCTTTGTAAATTGGCAGCATAAACAAACTAGTGTAGCTTGAACAAGACACACCCACATTTGAGAAACAGTTCATCTCCTCTTTTATGCCAATAGAAAAACAAGAATCGAACCCAGAATTTCCATAATAATAGAAAAGTTTGCTCAGACTATCGTATAAGTGGGATCGTTTGCCCATGCAACAACAAATATGCAGAAGCGAGTCCAAACATTAATCCCCACAATTAGAAGGTGGGAACTAATAATCCCAAGGGCAGAAATAAGTATTTAATGCCAGCTTCAAATTACATTACTTTCTTTTGACCCGACTGCAGGGCATGGACAACCTTTTGTCTCAGCTGCAAGGTATTGACAATTGTTTGACCGAGATATAGCATTGCTAGGATTCTAATTGATAAGCAACGCTGCTGCACTTTTTGATCCTCCTAATTTTTTGCTTTTCACCGCATCATCATAATTCAACACTTCCTGCATTTCAATATTAAGATATTGTATCACCACTCACATAGAGCCCAAAAATCTAGCAAAGTGAATGAACCAATCACAATAACTTATGTTGCTTATTTGAAAACCAAGTTGTCAATCCGATTAATTTTATTTTTCATCAGTCCGTTATGACAAAGCAAATAAAATTGAAGTGTAATTATAAATAAAACCCCAATCAATGACAAGAAGACAACAAACGGCCCACAATACATATGGCTATCGATTGAGAAAACACATGACACAAAAATGATTAAAAAATGAGCATCAATTTGGACAACATTACATATCGACTATTCAGCAACAAAAGGAGGGGAAGATATGAGTAAAACTGAAACACAACCCATATTAGCACCCAACAAAAAATGAAAGAGAGATAGTCGTCTCAGTTGGAGTATTCAACAAGAGGTTCACAAGGCTATGCACAGGAGGTATTGATGACATAAGCATAGAGTACACTGCAAGGATAAACATTGAATGAACAGAGAGAAGAGTCTATAAATCATTAACAAAGGGAAGAGTCCATAAATCATTATCTTCAATCAATTTGGGGGATATTACTCCCTCGTGTATGCAACCAGTATAAAGTCACATTTAATGAGAAACTAGCTTTTGAGCAAGACATCACACATACAGTATGATTGAATGTACCTTGTCATCAGTTTTATATAGTTCGGTGTTTTGGTAGTTAGCAATTGCATAATATGGAACATAAGAAACAAAGGCAAGTATCCAATTAGAGTCTAGATACTATTACAATCAGAAAACATATGTTTTGAAGAGACCAAAGACAAAAGACCAAGGCATCAGTTGGAAATGAAATCAACGGTGACTGTTATTCTTATTGGTTGGAAAATAATTCAGATTAAACAAGTTTTACTAGTATTATGAAGAAGATGAAATTTTGGTTAAGACAATCATTTGAGTTAGAAGTATAGAGCAGGTTTTTATTTGGAAAAATCTGATTTCAAGTTGAGAATGATAAAGGAGAATGATCAAAGAGACCAATTGGATTTATATTATACAACTCCTCTCATCTTATTTGCATGAGAACTCCATCTCTTACTACAATTTTCTTCTTGTTCAATGGGTTTGAGAATTTAGGGCAAAGTATAGGGTGATCTCAATTGACTTTAAATCTGTTATGATTGAATTTTGAAGAAATCAGTCCCAAACGCCATACGTCAGACAAGGGAAATTTCAGTCTTGAAGTATGATTTATAGGGCAAAATTCAGATTTACGAGCGATTTTGATTGTCAAATCAGAAATCAAGAAGGGAATCTTAGGTTGAGATGTGACAAAATCAGAAACAAAAGATTCTAAGTGTGAAAATCAGACACAACGTCAAAACGGTAGACAAACCCTGAGGTCTAATTACTGAAATTGTAGCGCTTTAGAAGGAGATATAAGAAGGGCGCTGGAGAAAAGCTCCCGTGTCATCAGAAAAAAACAAACTTCCTATGAATTTTGCCTCTTTCCGTACACTAAACCCCAAAAAAAGCTCCAAATTGTCGCCATTTTCTTTAAAATCAAATTGAATGAAAATTCTACAAGTGAAGAACGAAATGAATGAAAATTCTACAAGTGAAGAACGAATTGAATAATTTCAGAGCAGATTGAAAAAAGAGCAGAGGAGTAATACATTCAAGTGGCAAAGAGATGCGAAATTGAATCATATGATTCAATTACTAGTCAAGAACATCGAACACCGTGCAATTTGATTACAATGATTTCAAGGGCAAGGATAATTGGTTTTACCTGGATTATGTGACGAAATTGCTTGGAGAGCTCCAAGCATCCTTCAAGAATCCATTGTCGAAACATTTGATGTAGCTCTCTCTCTCTCTATCAGACACAAATAGACGCTTGAGGAATCGCTTATTAGCCTCCTCTTTCTTCTTCTTCTTCCTCTATTCCTCCTCCCTCTTCTTGTCATCCTCCTCTAGTTGCTTCCAGAAATTCTCCTCCGTCTTCTTTACAATATCCTCTAAATATCTCGTCTTTATCTCACAATCCCTCTTCCAATATTCCTCCCAAAATGCCTCCTCTTCCACACTCAATCTCTCCTGGTTTTCTGTCTCCTCTTCAACACCCATTTTTTTGAGGGTTTCTGCCTCCACTTCCATTTGTCTCTTCCTCAAGTTTCCCGCCGCTTCCAGTTTGATTTTATAGCGAAGCCATAAAAATATCTATAATGATTCAACTATTTAAATGATTATTTATACTAAAATTGGACTTCAAAAGTTGAACTTCCTTACATATCTTTTAAGCAGAATATTAATATTGGTAAATTGTTGAAATCCAATTAGAGATAAATAATATAATATTTTAAAAAATACAAATTAAGTGATATTGTTTCTATTCATGTATTGTTTCAAGAGTAGAAGCTTGTCCCCATTCATATTGTTTCTTCCACATGTGAATAAATGCACAAACTTGATATTTGTTTTATACACAATTAGGAAACCTTTTTCATGTAGTATCATACACCACTATTATGAGATTTTATAATTGTGGATACATAGGCACAATGTTATAAAGTTGATATCACTAGTGAAGTCATTAAGGGGCATTCTTTTGCCTTGAAATTTTATTCATTTCTCTTCTTCCAGATATACCAACGAAAAATTGCTAGTCAAAATAAGACAAAACTTGTTAAGATTATAAAAAAAAAAATCAACATTGCTACCCAAATTTTGAAACCAATTGGATCATTTTCAATGCATGTTAAACAACTATCCCAAAAATGTATACCACAAAGAAAATGAAAATTTACATTAAAAGAACAAGTGCTTAAATGATTTATTGGTTGCAAAAGGTTGCAAGTTCTTGTAGGGACCCTAGCGACCTCTTAGACATGTTGTACAACCAAATTTTTAAGCAATTTAATAACCATCTAAAAATATTACTTTTTCGCTATTGATTCAAGTATGACTTTTTATTCTAATAGACCAAATAATTTCATTCCAATCCAAATTTGAGGCCCTATTGATTAATCTACACAAGAACATAGTTGTATTAGTTAGTAAATGGCAAAACCTTTTTAAATATATTTTATGAAATTGGGAGTCATCAATCTAGGAGACCATATGCAATAGGTTTGAGTCACAGGTTAAAGAAATAGAGGAACCCAAAGCATCAAGAGCATTCTGAAAAAAAATTGTGAATCATGACTTAATGAGGAAGCAAGGGCATCATCGTTATGATGTAAGTGTCTAACATTAATCATTGCTTTCCAAAAATTGCTAAACATTGGTGATCCAAATACCTTGGCACTCAATAAGATTCTCCAAACTACCATTCAAATTTAAATTTAGCTAAACAATATGTACATAAACAATAGTTGCCAATTGTTTATCTTCTTTTTATGCTTTTCTTTGGTGGCTTTGGATTTTTTTGAACTGTCAAAGATATGGTGTTTTCAAAGGAGGTATAATGCAACATCTAAAGGAAAAGAAGGGAGATTCATATGATCCTAGTAACAAAGTACTTGAACTTGTAAAAAATAATTCTGATGTGACTTTGTTTGTCTTTGTACATACTAAAGTGACAACCTCTCAAGATTCGACACCATTACAAGAAATGTTTTATTACTCTTACCAAATGGACATTGCTATTAGTGCATGGAAATCTAACACTTTGATTTTTGGGCATTATGTTTTAGGGGCACATCCTTGTTTGAGAAGGCAAAAAGAATTCAATAATGATCGATTTATTTTTATGATTTGAAAAAGAATTGCGATGAGTTTGTCATTTACATTTATGAAAATGTCCTTGTATTATTCACTGCCTATCTTTCCACCGATCACTACCCAAACAACCCCTCCATCAATTTCTACCACCATGCCACTCACCCAAGCACCAAAAATCATGTGGGTGACCAAGGGCTAGCAAGTAGTATGTGAACAAGAATATTTAGTGTGGTTTTAAGGGTAGAAGGAGCAACTTTTACCAATTGGATGTTTTATCTCTATGGTTTTTTTTCCAAAGGAAATGTTAGAAAAAAAATAAAAAGTTTCTAACATTTTTCGAAAAATAATTATAGTACAATTTATTCCTTGTTGATGTTAGAAGTGTTATTTTCTTTCTCACTTCGTATTTTCTAAGCAATTTTCTCCATTTGTCTTTCAATTTTTTCAATATTTAAAAGATCACGTAGAGATCTTCATCATTTACCATGCACTTTTGACCAAAATTTATGCTAGGCATATTTTAAGCTATTTTTTGTATATTCTAATTGGTTACCTCTAGCTCTTGGAAATTATATTTGCATTGGATGACTTAATTTAGGTTATTCTATGTATATTTCTAATATTTTGTCCTATTTAGAAATCTTAGTTTGCATTTGTTTATTTGTGGATGCAATGGGATAAAGTGTCACTATGCTTTGATAAAGTGTCACTATTATGTAATTAAATGTTGCTATTATATATAGTTTTATAGGTATTTCACACTTTGTGTTTAATCTATTTTTGTTCTCAAACTTAATAAAGTGCCATGGGGGTTGTATATAGTGTCTTGTGTTTTCCATCTCATCTTTGTCATGATTGTCCCTATTTTGACAACAATGAATTCTAGTTATTATTTCCTCATGGCTGTGTACTTTGGTTTACTACCTCTTTTTCAATTACATTTCTTCTTTTGTGCATGTTTAGACATTTCTTAGTTGCACCCAAAATAAGCTAATTATGCTATTAAGAAAAACTACTTCAAGAACACATTCCAAAAATACTTTGTCTATATTCACACCCGAAGTAAATTAGTTAAAATGTGTAAATGGTTGTTGAATATTTAATAAATTGTATAGCTTAATGTGTTGTTTTTTCAAGTTTTGATTTGTAAAACTTCAAAAATTATTGTATTATTACCATTTATTTTAAGTGGTTTCACATTGTACCATTTGTGACAATTGTTTCATATGCCATAACGTCCTTAAGACAAATATTACACAAGGTTTTCTTTGTATTGGTTCAATCAAGGAATGGCTGCAATAGAAAAAATAAGTCCAAAAAGAGGATTGCACAGAATTAAAAAAATGAGTTAATAGGTACAATTGTTCTAACACACACACAATATAGAGAATAAAAGGAGTTATATAGAACCATTGATCCAATTTACTTAATGAACATAACAACAAGATCAATGTAGAAGATGTACAATAAGGGGACCTAAAAAGGGCCATTTATAAAAAATGTAACTTTATAATATCTTGAAACAAATTAAGCTAGAAACTTGAAGAGCCCATGTAGTTGTTCGGAATGTTATATCTCTCCTTCTTAAAGTTTCAAAAATTGATTTTGTTATACCTAACTTTATTTACACATGTTCTTTAGTTGTGAACATTAAAATCTAGTTGGAACATAATGTCCAACTTAAATATTGGGAAATAATGCTCAAAATCTACTTTTCCAATGTGAAACTAAATACAATCACATTCTTATGAAGACCAAAATCAAAAGTATGATTGAAAATACAAAAAAGATTGATTGTAATAAAAATGGTAAGAGAAGAATTCAAGGACCCTTTCCTTTGCCATCCATATGAAAGGCTAAGAAATTAGCTTGTAAATTTTGAATAGAAAAAAGAATATGTTGCTATACAATTTTGAACAAATACATGCATGGAAAAAATTTCAACTAGATGAGCTAGAATTTTCAGTTAAGTAGCATACGTTTATTTCACACTTGATTGACATTGACTTTTTTGTTAATGAGGAAGTTTTAAACATTGTGGTGTCAAATTCTAATATTTTTTAAGAGGTCACTATCAATAGTAGTCTATTCCCACTAATTACGATTAACAATTTGGTGCCTATTTATTAGTGGAAGGACCTAACATCTATTGATAGAAAATTTTAAAAATATATATATTTATATTCAAATTGATAAAAATACACGTAGAAGGGACAATGTAAATGTGTAATTTGTATATAATTATTAGGGGGTGAGAATAAAGAGGGAAAATATTTTAGAGTAATTTAACTAATTTTAGCACATGTTTTTTAATTTCTGAATTTATAAAACTTTGCTCTTGATACTTCCTTGTAAATATAACCTAAAAAATAAACTTGGATACAATCAAGTTATAAGAACAAAAATAGGTGTACTTCATAATAAAAAATGAGATGCATTTCCTACTAACTATAATTTAAAAATCAAATAGTATTTAAGGAAAAAATTGAATAACTAAAAATATGTCACTTATTAACATTAAACTTCCTAATAACAACTAAATTTAACATGCTTATTTGGATAGTAAAAGTTATAAACCAACTTCGCTTCAAGAACAAGTGTCTAACCTATATTCATCATATTAGCTTCTCTTGTTAGAATCTCTTTTGCATTTTCTCCTTTGTTAGTGAGATTATCTGCTTCTCTATTACCTTCCCTATAAATATGTTTTATGATTGTTTCTTCAAATTGATCAACAATGGCTAGGGCATATTCAAGTTTAGAATTAAGGATCCAATTTGGGGTCTTTGTTCTTCTTAACACATTTAGGTTAATTTGTGAGTCTCCTTTGATAACTAATTTATCAATACCTATCTCTCTACTTAGAGTTAAGCCTCTAATCTAGATAAGTTATTAGACATTACTCCTAATGGTTTTGGGTGTTTAGTTAGGTATGAACTATTATCTAAACAAATAATACATCTTAAGCCTATTGGTCATGGATTACCTGTAGAGGCCCCATCAAAATTTAACTTTGACCATCTTGTAGGAGAAGGATCCCATTTATATTCTTTTCTAGCAATCTTATTAGATTTTGAGTATATTATTGGTGGATTAATTAGTTTAAACCCATTTTTATGCATCTCTGCATCCTGGTCTGAAAAGGTACCTTCCTCCTTATATGAGCTACTGATCTTATTGTTAGCTACCTCAATAATACAAGCCTCCAATTTATCAAAAAGAAGATATTAAATCCATCATTTCATTACAAAAAAAATATTCTACTTCTTTCTTTCCATAACTCCCATAGGAGTATGGAAGAGGATATTTTCCACAAGTTACAGTAAACCTTACAACAACCATGTTTTTACCAACATTTAAAAACTTCAATAGGTTAGGGAGTACGGTTTGTCAATTTAGAGAGTGGCTTGCCAATTTAATTTCTTACATGACCAATATCAATGATTGTTAGTAAAGGGCTAGTCATAAAGGAAATATTCATACATTTTAGATTCTTTTTTGCAAAGGAAGCATCTAGATGGTCCATCAAAACCCATCTTGGTAAACCTATTTTCTGTTAAAATTCTCTTTTGAAGAGAAGCCCAAAGGAACATACCTACTTTAAGAAGGCATGTGAGATCCCAACATAGATTTAGAGGGATGCCAATCTTATCCCATTGTTAAGAATTAATTATATTTTCGTACCCTAGTTTAACTTTATAATTTCAATCTTTTGATGCCTTCCAAATTAATTTATCTTTCCTATCTTTATGATTTTCTTGCCTACCTAAAGAATTTATATGTTAATTATTATTGTAATCATATAATTTTAAATTAGGACATTTAATAAAATGTAACTTCATTTTCCTATTTTATCAATACTTGTATTTCAATATATATTTTATAGAATATAAAAAGAAGATAGAAGAGAGGAGTCGACATATGATGCAAATAGAGAATCAAGTGATATTGGAAAGGAAAAATAAGATCAAAGATATAAGTTAATGAAAAGTAAAAGGAGAATGACCAATTTTTTCATGAAATATGTTGGAAATGATTGAAAAAGATCATAAGGGAGATTGTTGGAAATGATCATATATAAAAAGTAATGGAAGTAATGGAATTGGTAAAGAATGTTCTCAATCATTGTTTTATCATTGATGTCAAACTTGCTAATTGCAGGAATGACAATTGCTTTAGTGATCCAAACACTATCAAATGGTTGATTGACAAGGAGGAGGCAATCAATAAGATGTAACCAGAACACCTAGAGAAAGGTTGAAGTTATGATGTTGTAATGAAGTACAAGGATCAGCTAAGCCATTGATGAAAAAGTGTATTGATAACATACTCTAAGACACAAGAAAATGGGCACACTGAAACATATCAAAGATGCAAGGTTTTAGCTAAGTCATTTGTAGAGCAGAAACAAAGTGCCGAGCAGAAACAAGTGCCGAGAAAAAACAAGTGTCGAGCAAAAATAAGTGTTGAGCAGAAACAAGTGTCGAGCAAATACAAGTGCCGAGTAACACAGAGATGTCAAGCATCAGTAAACCAATAGTGCCGAGTTGCTGCATTATTTCAAAAATTGAAGATTTGTCAAATATGAGTTGACAAGATTGTTATCTTGAATTCTGTGAATTAAATAGAAGATAAGAGTGTTGAGCTGGTGGCACAGAACACCATGTAGAATGTTTTTGGAGAGTACAATTGGACTCTAGATGAAGTTTCTAGAAAAGAGCAAGATATGGGATAGATACATTGTATCCTACCTAATCCATATGAAACCCTAAAGTTGGAGAGGGAGAATCGAGTGACAAAGGCAATCCAGATTTTTATTTAAGGAATAACAAGGTCACGAAGCTGAGAAGAGAGGAAAGGTCAAGCATGAAAGCATAAAGTGTTGAAGGAAGTGCTAAGGAGTAAGAAAGCATAGTTACTCTGCTTCAACAAAGGACCACAGATATGATTGCATTGGTATGATGAGTAAGAAGCCTCAAGGAGATGAAGCTTGAGATGACAAGCTATCAGAGCTAAAGTGATTAAAGCCAAGCAAAGGATTGAGCTGAAGTGTGATCTGAAATCTGCAAGATATGTTGTAAGTTGTATCAGATCAAGAAGCTATTATTGTTACTTTCTAGCAATTGTAATAGTTAGTTTAAATCCTATGGACTTAGGTTGGTTTAATAGCCATGTTGTAAATCCTTTAACAGGGTGACATTCCAAGTGAATGTTCTAAAGTCCTTTAATTAGGCCCATTCCTAACAGTATGGTGAAATCCTCTAACAAGGTCACATTTAACAGTGTGTTGTAAGCCTTTAATAGGGCATCACTTTAGAAGAGTGATAATAAAGTAGCATGTTACTGGTGGTTTTTCCCAAATTGGGTTTCCACGTAAATCATTGTGTCATGTGTTGATCTTGCATGTTTTATCTCTACATATTGATTTACTGTAATTTGCTAAGGATGATTGATTTAAGCTTGGATGGATGAAAAGTTTATGGATTCACTATAATTTGTGAAAAAGTATTATTACGGCATTTGGACGGTGAATTATTGATTCACACCCCCCCCCCCTCCCCCCTCTCTATTATTCTAAAGAATTCTAACAGGAAAATATCTTTTGATAACATTATAATATTTTTTATGGAATTATATTAAAAAATTCTTGCAAAGATGCATTATTCAAATGTATTATTGAAGAGAATAAAGATATCCTATGTGTTGTTGAGTGATTAAAAATATGATAAACCATTGTAAAATAATCCTTTGAAGATCATTTTACAAAGGTTTATGATTGTTGGGTAATTTTTGTATGGAAGATATTTTAGGCTTCTATGCATAGTTCTAAATATTAAGAATGATTAAAGGGTTTCTTCAAATAGATACTAGGCATTAACAACATTGGAAGAGGTCTGAGGGTTTGACAAAGAAAAATAATTTATATTCATCATTTTCTAGATAGAACTAGAAGCCATTAGATGATTTTTCAAAACCCATAAAATGTTGCTACCTAACTGGTCACCTTTTCAATGACACTAGATCCTGAACAAGGAAAATAAACTAGTGTTTGAAATTTGCAAAAATGATAGAGATCTTCAATCCCAGAGGGGGATATTTAGTCAATGGGGAAGATATTCCTAGTCAAGATTTGATCATTTATTTTTTTCAATACAAGGTCAAATAACTTATACTTTTTATAGATACTAATATTGAATGTATTTTACTCTTCTATACAAAGTTATAAGTATTAATAAAAACTAAAGGGTTCCTTCAAAACAACTTTCAAATGGCTACTAGAGATTAACAATCATAGAAGTTGTCTAAGGATTTGACAAAGAAAAATAATTTCTATTCATATCTTTCTATCAAATGAATATGCAAAACCCATAAAATATTATCACCTAATTGGTTATCTTTTCAATAGGTAAACACCCTATTAGAAAGTTGGGGTAAACACGTTAGTGACTAAAAACAAGTCATTATTGGAAGCAATAATTAAAAATAGACTTCGAAAACTTTAGAGCAGATATAATTAATATAGAAAGTAAAGGAAACCTTTGAAAAATTCCTCAAACAAAGGCAAGTAAACCTTAAAAAAAGGAACAATAAGCTAATTTGGGGCATTGCAACAAACTGTAGGTATAATGTCAAAAAAGGATATGAAACAATTACTAATTCCTTTAAATGGGAAAAGATAGAAATTCCTCTCAATGTCTGCTAGGATTCACTATGTTTTCCTAAGGCTAGCATTTTTCTATGGGAAACTATGGAAAAGAGAATCCTAACAATGGATAGATTTACAAAAATGGGCTTCAAAGGTTCTTCAAGGTGCACTTTATGCCAAATTTTTTTAGAGATGACAAAAAATTTTCTCTTTAAATGCCCATTCACTCAAAATTTTAGTTATTGGCTTAGTCAAAAACTAAACTAATCCACAACATTCCTAGAGAACCTTTGGAAAGAACTAAATAATTGGCCAAAAAATGACATATCTAAGCTTTATAATAGCCTATGGAAAATATACCCATCGATTCTTCTATGGGAAAATGGAAAATAGGAATAGAACGATATTCACTGGAAAATAAATGACCCTATCATCCTTACTAAACAAAGTGGAAGTAAGTATTCCCAAAGTTACAAATAACCACCTCGGGAACTCTATCAAAGAAGAAGGAACATTTTCGGATTGGGATGCATAAATGCTTCAAAATTGGACCAACCTCATCAACCCTCAATTGATATACCCCAAATACAACAAATGATTGAGGCTAGAGTGTAAGTGGGAACCTCCACCAAAAGGTTGGGCTAAATTAAACTTTGACAGAGTAACAAGACAAGATTTTGGGAAAGAAAGAATAGGATGTGTTATACATTTTGATACTAGAAAATGGATGTTAAAGAGAGCCAAAACCATACAAGAAACATCTAATAGTTTAGAAGAAATAGAAACCCTTATAGAAGGCCTAAACACAAGTCTAGAGTTGGGAATCAAAAAATTAGACATCTAAGGGGATTCACAAATTATTCTCACTCTAAGAAACAAAAAACTCCAAATTAGTAGTTGAATCCCAAATTAGAATATGTCATAATACTAGTAGACAAATTTGAAGAAATTAGAATAACATATATATATATATATATATATATATATAGGGAAGGAAATAGAGAAGAAAATAGACTAGCAATCAAGGGACTGATGGTGAAGACATTCTCTAAAAAAAAAATTATAATCTAGAAGAATATACCAAAACAAGATTAACATAGGTAACCAACCAAAGGAGGATAATTTATGCTACTTTAAATTAGAAATATTCTCGATCTAGGAAAATACCTAATCTAGGACAAATGAATGGAAATTAGTAATAATAATAATAATATTAATTGTATTTTAAACCTTGGTTTTAGGTCCTTAAGATTTTACCAACTAATATAGCTTAAACTTGCTTTCCTATCTTGGCCTTCAATCCATTTTTGAATTTTGTCCTCTAATCCCTCTCCTTAAGTTTTCTTGCTTAGGACTTTGGGCTACATTTATAATTATTTTATTATAAAAATAACTCCTTCACTCATGTTTCAAATCTAACCTGAGTTACCACATTATGAGAATCACAACTCTCTTGATCTAGTCTATTGGTTGTAGATAAAAATTTTAATATACCTCTCTTCTTTATGATTCTCCTTCCAACCAAGGTTGTTGTCTCTTTAATCATTGACATTTTATCTTTGTCATCATAGCCAAGTCTTGTTAGTCATTTGTGCTAAATCCTTAACCCCTCTCTCTCAAATCTAACTCCTTGTCTTCATTTATTTGAAGTGCTTCACTGGATATAGTTAGTAGAATTCTAGAATAGATGAGAACCTTCCAGAATACAAAGCTCCCTTGATTTTACTCCAAGAAAAAATCACCTTACTTTTCACCTCTCCCCAGTTCCTTTGTTGATTAGCTAAGAAGTTCAATCTCCCTTGCTCCCTAGTGAAATCATCCATTAACTTATACCATGCTTAAGAAGATCAAACCATGGTCTTCGTAGGAACAATAAAACTCGAATGTTGGGGTGGAATCCTTAAAAAGTGGATAATATCACATGTCTTGTTGTAAGATAACATACCCTTAATTACAACCATGGCTGTAGAATAAAAGGAGATAGCATATGGATGTTTATAGCATGTGCACTTAAGGTAAAGGTCAAGCATTGGGAAATTAAGATCCTTTGTAGAATAATATTTGAAGAAACATGGATGAATGGATTGGATCAAGTAGTAGATAGCATTAATAACTAGCTAATGGTAATGCACCCTAAAGATTATATGACCTAGCCAACTAGTAGCCTTAGAGGAATAGACAATTACATCCCCAAAAGGCCAATTTTATACATAAAAAATAAAGGAGCTTTTGAGAAAGCATGGATGGAAATGGAAAGGAATATACAAGTTTTCTTTTGTTGGCACAATGTGGTTGAAGATAGGTTTGAATGGTTGGAGAAATTTCCAAGTGAATCCAAGTTGTTATCCCAGATGAAATTGACTGCAAAAGGTGAGATAAACTAGAAATCTGTGTACCCTTCTTGAAGAAAGAAACAAGATTGAAGAAACTTGTGGCACAAAGAAATGTAGATTCCATCATAGGTCAATTGATGAAGAAGAAGCTCCCACTAAAAAGTGTGGAATACAAGGTGGTGAATGATGGGTTCATCTTCATAATCATTAGGTTCATAAAGAGTGATTATGCCAAAATAATGTCAGTAGAAGCAGTGGCTAGGATCATAGAGTTTGACACTCACTATATTTAGTTTAAAATGTTCACCTATATTAGGGTAGGTGTTACTCTACTATGCCTAAAGAAGCTCCCAAGATATCCATTTGATAGGCTAATCCTAATGGAGATTGCATGCCAACTCACTTCTGCATATGATAGAGTGAGAAGAGGACATAAGAAGACATGGGTATGACCCATCACGATTGGTGCTTTCAAGGTGAAACAAAAGCAAGATATTGTCACTTCTAATTTTGAGTGGGATCAATATCTCTTGGAAGAGTACAACTCCTCTTGTCCATACTTTGACAACATTGGCATGATACAACATTTGGCAGTGAAAGAGTTCATAGATGAAGATGCATTAGAAGATCATTGGATGAATATAGTAGATGACTATGATATATATGTAGGGGACCATTGTATAATGAACCTATACTTAGTAAAAAAAGTGCTAAAGATGAAGATCCCCCTCAAATTCATGGAGAAGGATATTGAAGATCTCATGTATCCACTATACAATAGGGATAAAATCTATGACTAATCAATAATGAAAACTGAAATAGGGAGGGATGAGAATGGAGATATAAATTATTAGGCTAGGTATATAGTCCATCTAACAAAGGAATGGATCAAGAAACCATTCAGAATGGATCTAGTTCCTCAGGCTATACCCCTATAGGCTACTGCAAGGCCAATCAATGTTAAAGTTGTGAAAGTCACAGTGCTAACCTTCCCTTCTCAATCCTTAGTAAGGTAAAAATAGCACATCAACATGAGAGGGAGGTTGAGTACTACAAAGTTTGTAGGAGTAATAAGAGGAAAATGGTTCCTTCAAAGGCTAGGACGCAGATAACTCAAGCCCCAATGCCTTAATAAGAATAGGTACACTTTGAACAAGTTGAGCCTGTAAATCAAGAGCCACATCAAGAGCTTGTAAAAGAGCCACAAGAACCTCTATAGCCAGAACAAGTATTATAAGAATAGGAAGAGGGGTAGAGGGTACCACTAGTGGCTATACAAGAGTAAGAAGCCTCCCTCTTGGTTCCCAAATGGGCAAGGATTAGATCAAGTGCAGTGGGAACATAAAGAAGAAGATTAAAGAAGAAGAGCACTCTATCCCCATAAGTGCCCAAGAAAATCCTAGAAGCAGAGGAAGAAGAAGAAGAAGGGGAGAAGATTGAATATGTCCCCTTAAGCCAAAGAACCCACTTGGCTAGGGAAATAGAGGAAAAGAGGAGAAGTTCAACATTAATAGCTCCATCTACTCTAAGAAAGCCTTCTAGGTATCAATATCCAAGAATGAGTAGCAAAAATGGATTGCTAATATGGAGGGTCAAGAAAATGATGTCTTCGACCTCTATGACTTTAACTTCATGCTAGTGGAAATTGAGATGGTGGGAGACAAAATAAGAGATACTGCCATGAGTGGACCCTTAGGAGAGGATTGGAACCAATTATCACCTCTACCTCAAGGACCTCTAGGTATTCCACCACCACCATCTCAAGATTTGGTGTTTTTGGATAAGGGATTAGTGACTTCACTTCCTTAGGCTATAGAACAAGAATAAAAGGTTACAAAGGAAGGGGAGATCTGATAGCTGCATGCCAATGAAGTATTTGAGGAAGGGAAAATATTTGAAGAGCCTCAAAAAACTCCTCAAGATACAGAGGCTAGGGCCTTAGCCCAACCAGATATAGAGACTCAAACTAGATATCTTTCTCAATAGGAGAAGACTCCATAGAGGAGTGATAAGGGAAAGGAGCTAGCAATAGGAACCCTTTATTAAGCCAAGTACATGTCTCCTATGGGCACCACACTAGCATGGCTAAAAAGGGAGGTTATTTTTTTCCATAAATAGCAACTGGACCTAATAGATAAGGAGAGAATGAGAGAATTATTAAAAGCAATCAAGAAGCCAAAGCCACCTATGGGTGATGTGTAAACACCGACCTTTATAATGAAGAACCAAAATTAGGACTTACTTACACATATAGTCATTCCCCTTCCACATGCCAACACTACAAATCACTCCTAAGGACTACCAAATCAAGGAGGTCATGTTGTAAAGACCCATGATAGACATAACCAAAGTGATGATAACTACATGCACTAAAGAGGTGTTCAAAAACATGGACCAGGATGAGTCTAAATTGGTAGCACTACAAAAGCAAAATAAGCTATTAAGAGGCTATTTGTAAGAAATTGTGGGCCTTATTGACCTAGATAATCTAGAGATCAATCTTGTGACAACATTAGAGAGGAAAGACACATGAATGACATAGTTGGACCCATTTTTGGAAGCATGTTAGCAATGGCATGACAATTTTATGGAGAAAAATGTACAAATAATATTGGGTAATTTGAACTTGTTGCACTACATCCATTCGAGTGTCAACATGTTGGTTTTCATAAAATTTTGGGCTAATGGATGAAGTACATGCCTAGGCTAATGACCTAAAAACATTGAAATCAATAAAGGGCCAAACGTATCATACACTGATGGAGGTATATACTACTAAGGAACTAGACAAGCTCGATAACTAGATTGAGAAGATATCAGTTGGCAATAAAGTAATAGAAGGATTGTACATAGAGATATAAAGTATCAAAGATTAGACTCAAGAGCAATTTTTGGAAGCAAAAAGGTACTATAACGTTGCTTACATTGAAATTTTTTAAGATGAATCTAAGACCAAGCTCATTGATACACAATCAGTGGTCCAACAATTCTGAGGAACATTTGTGGATGCTTTGTCAACTAGATTACAAGATTGAAGAGGTATTGTTGGAGTTGGATACAAAGCTTCAAGATTTTATAGCTACTCAAATTGAAGTAAATAATTGCCAATAGTCAGTAAAGGACAAAAATGGAGCTTTTGATTTGCCAAAGGCTACCCTAGTGTTAGAAATGATAGAGAAGTTTAAGAAAAAATATCCAGACATCATGTTAGTCTAAAGGGGAAGAAAACCCAGATGTTGGAAATGCAGTCTTGACACTTAGAATAATACTGGATTTTTTGGAACCTATCATCAAGGTGTGCAAGGGAACTTTTCACACAAGTGAGCCAACAATTTTGATTGAAAAGTCATGCATTGACAACTAAATGCCATTTCCTAATTTAGAACATTCCATGAACTGAAATGCATTTTGATGATAGTTCAACTCATAGAAATTCCTAGAGAAGGTTGAGCTTCCATTTTTAGAGCTTTCAAAAACTCCTAGGTCATTTTGACACTATATTCTTCTTACCTTCTCATTATTTTATTCTTTTGTGTCATGTAAAGTCTCATGCACCCATTAATGAGTATAAATAGGGATAGAGACCTACTTAGCACCACTTAGAGAGTCAGTTTATATGTAAATAGAATTTTTTTATTATCTTTTATTATGAGCTTTCATTTTAAGAGCTCTCACTCCCAACACAAAAGGAGGAGATGATTTCTTATTAATATATGGATGCAATATATACTCCAGGTTGTTATTTTGATGTAATAGTATATGCTATTGGTGCTCTCATTTTGAGTGTAGTTATTCTTGTCGGAGTGTGTTATTTTTGTGAATGCATGTCCATCAATAATAATGGAGCCAATGGTTTTATTGTGTTGTTATGATTGTGTGATCTTTTAGTTCTAGTTTTTTCTTTAAGTTAACAAATTTTGTTGATAGACCAAGTTGGAGAAAATATCACCTATTATTCCTACATAGTGTCTTATCTCACATGAGTGCACTTTTTGTGCCATTGCAATTTGATGAGACATGAAACATATTTCATTTATTATTAAATTACCATCAATGATTACATAAGTGGAATTGATGAAGCACTGTTACTATTTTAATCAATTTCCTACTTGATATTTTTGATGATTTATTTCATAGATGTGTTGTTATGGTGGTTTGTGTTCATTAGGAATTTCCCATTTCTTTAATCTCTCATCACCCTATCTTTGTTATTTGATTTTCTAATACTTGGTTAAAATAGGAATTCATATGGTTGCATCAATAAATTGCATTCATCATAAAACAAAAAATATCAAAAATATATATCTTTTGTGGTTACTTTTCAAAACAACAACATATCAAACATCTTATCCAAAAATTGTGTCAAACCAACAAAGGAATCGTCGTAAACATACACATTTTTCTTCAATTGAGAAAATTTTAGTAGGTCACAAGATTGCCTAGAACCTTGGAGTTGATCCTTGATCAACTTTTCAAAAGAGGCATTCACAAGGATTCATGTTGTTCAACATCGTGCAAAATGACAACTCAACAGAAGTGACACTAGAAGGAGGCCACAAACCATTAGAACAAGAAAAATAACTTGCTATTTTTGAATTCTACAATTTTTGAAGTTCAGAGAATTTTTTGTTCAACACTGTCAAAGGTGAAAAGGTACACTTTGAAGAGATGCATGTTTGAATAGATGGGCTATTGAAGAGATGTGCTTTTGTAGAGGTGTACTTTTCTAGAATTGACACAAAATAGAAGATCCTAATCCATCATCTTTGTTCTAGCAAGCTTTAAGATCTTCACCTAGTACACTCGAGTTCCTAGAACTAAATAATTTTCACAAGCCTCATAATGATAAAGGATTACCCAAAATTTGATCATCATCTTCAGTTCCACCTTTGAACCAACCTCAACCTATTATTCCACCAAATCCTCCATTGATGGAAAAAAAATTTATCATCTTTAGTTCCACCTCTAAACCAACCTCCACCTAACATTCCACCAAATCCTCCACTGATGGCCTTTTTTTCTAAAGTAGTTGATTCACCAATCAATGTGCATGGTGTACTCAATGACCTTCTCAAGAATCCTAAGACATTTTGTCCAAGGTTCATCTATGAAGAAATATGAACAACTAACAAAAACACCAAGATATTCAAAGAAATATGAAATCAAAAATAGATTCAAGAAGAGAATGTGGTCCTTTGTTTATTCCCTTACTAACTGGGAGAAGTTTCCATTAATTGGTACATAAATTTACCAGTAGGATGCATTGTGGATTGGGTCACCTTCAAAAAAAATTTCTTAGAAAAATTCAAAATTTTTGTCAATCTAGTTGTGATACATCATTAGTTCATATCAATCAAAAGGGATCTAGTAGAAAACATCTAATGCTTCAACCATTGCTTTCACATGGCCTATTGCAAGTTGGAAACACCCTACACCATACTTGTTGAATCTGCAATTTAGATTTAACTTAATACTATGGACCATCTCACTACCATTTTCCTAAGAAGACTTCCTTATGTATTTACATCAACACATTGGACAAAGTCTTCTCAGAAGCAATTACCTTTACTAAACAAGCCAATCCTGATAGAGGAGGACTGGTGGTCCCATCTCAAGTTTCTAGAACATATCCTACTAGAGCACCAACGATGCCTAGTAAATTCATTCCAATGAATCCAATCCAACTAAAAATGACACCAAATGTACTAGTTCCAACCATAACTTACCTAGGATATGAACCTCCAAAAGCTTCTTTCTTTGAGTAGGAGGCAATACCATCTATTGAAACAAAGAATAATGTTGCATCTGAGATTGGCCAAGTGAAGAAGGCCATGTATCAAATTACCAATGAGCTAACCCATTTGAGGTTGTCACAAGGACAAAACAATAACTTTTAGAGAACAAATGTAGGCTCCTACAACAACAACAACTATGGTCAAAATTACAATAAGAATTTCAACAAAAAAACAATGCAGGGAACAATTTCAATCCTCTAGATCATAAAAATGGTTTCCAAAGATAAAACCAACGATGGAACAACCATCCAAATAATGGAAGCATCCCTATTGATAAAAACAAAAATACTTAGTTTGTAGACATTAACCAATATGATGGCTATCAAAATGTACCCAATGACGACGACTCATATTACAATGGAAATCAAGAACTGAACCAAAATTCACAAGGCAATAATATTGAGTCCCCTATACAAGACAAATCTATGCTATTAGAATCTTATTATTCTCCAAAAAATCCTAAAATGGAAGAACAAGCCAATGAGGAATTTACTATTCCATTCAGTCAAGAATAAGATCCTCAATCATAAGAGATGTTATCTTTTTGAAATGGTAATCAAAATACTTATAATTTATGAAATTGAAGGAAACCCATGACTAATGGGATTCCTCCCACATTGCAACCACATCCTCCATATCCAAGAGAAAGAAAAAATCCAATGCCTACTAGAACACCCTATGTTGGAAAAAAAAAACCAAAACCAAAGAAATATGCCTATAATCATAAAGAATCCTGCATGGTCAATTGAAAAGTAAAATGCAGTGGAAGATTTAAAAAGAACAAAGGCCAACATGTCATTGTTCTATATGCTATAGAATTTTCTTAACCAAAATGAAGCACTACTAAAGACTCTTGATCATACAAAGGAAATGCCTAATGTAAATATAGGTCCTCAAAATACATTATTCAGCAAGTCAACACTTTTGATGCTATACCAACCATGTATAAAGATAAGAGAAAACTACCTCCTTTCTTGCTCAACCTTAGAATTTTTGGAAGAAAGCTTCACAATTGTCTCATAGATTCAGGAGCTTCTTGTAATGTCATGCCACTTTTGATAGGTCAGAGGTTGGGAGTCACTTCTAAACCTATGAATCAAATAATGATACAACTAGACAAAACATAAGTAAAGGTTTGTTGGGATACAATTGATTAACTGTGTTGTCTTTGATGTTACACAAATATCATGTCATTATCAGTTAGTGTATGCCAAGTTCACTTGGATAGTGAAGATTTTTTTCTTACCAAGCATTCCTATTCAAAAGATAGTATCCACCAAGTTCACTTATGCATCGAAGGAAAGTCTGTAGAAGATGAGTGTTAACTGAGCTCACTCAGTTAATAAAGGAAAGGTTGGATGGAATCAATGTTAACCAAGCTCACTTGGTTACCTAAGGATCATTTTCAGTTTGTAGTGTTAACTAAGTTTCTATTGGTTAACATAGGGAAATTGTTTCCGAGTTAGTGTCTACCGAGCTAGGTTGGCTAATGAAGGAATTTCCTATTTTGACATATTGAGCTTAATTAATTTATCTATTGATTCCAGCTAACTATTATGATGAATGTTAACTATTCTAAGTTTCATTCTAGCCAAATTGACAATAGGAAGGATATAAACTGATAAGGTCAAGTTGTGAGATAATAAGTGTGTGTGTGTGTGTGAAAAGGATCATAATTGAAGAATTGAGGATTGCTCTAAGGAAGTGCATTTGGATATGAGAAAGATATGTTTGAGGAGTTGAAAAGATGCATTTGATTAGGATGGATCATGTATGAGCTAGATTAGAGATCTTAAATCTACAATTCAGTTGCATCTAAATCAAGTCATCTCATTGTTACCCTCTAACCATTGAAGTAGTGATATGAATCTCTTAACAGAGTTGGCTTAATAGCTATTTGTAAATCCTCTAACAAGGTGATAGTTTTATTTAATTGTCTAAAGACCTCTAACAAGGCCGCTCCTAATAGGGTGATTAAATAATTTAAGAGGGTCACACCTAACAATGTGTTTTGTAACCTTTAACAAGATTGGATCCTAATAGGGCTCACTTCAGAAGAGTGAAAAATAGTAACTAGTTACAATTGGTGGCTTTCCCAAATTGGGTCTTCACATTAAATCTTGGTTTCATATGTGTTCATGTTATTTCTTTTATGCTTGCAATTAAGATAAAGTAATGAAAATCACTGATAACATCTTAAGATCTGCAAAGTTAAATCATTATTGAGTACATTTAGTATTTATCGAGTTACAACATTAACTATGTGTATGTCGAGCATTAGTATTTCAATTTTTAGAGTTTGTTTTATACTGACATCTAAGGGATCTTGGATTTATTTTTGTAGTAACTAACTCACCCCTCCCCTCTCAGTTACTCCTTTATATTTCCAACAATTGGTGTCTGAGCTTTTGGTGCATGCAAAGGATGTTTGAAGGACATAACCTAAATATCAGGATGTCTTACAAAAGAGAAATTCCAAAGTTGAACTAAGATAATTTTACAACATGACAAGGACTTATGAGGTGACATCTTGCTACTATCAATGATTTAGGTTGCAAATATCTTAAAACTAAATATAGAACTCCCACTAGAACATTATTAGTTGAAGATATTGCTAAGAAGAAGAATCATAAAATCATGATGATTGATATTGCAGCTACTCTCAGTTATGCTAAATTTGATGAGGTAAAGCATTGTTAAACTACTCATGAAATGTGGACCAAACTGAAAGATATCTATGGAGGTCACAACAATGTAAGAAGAGCCAAAGAAGAAATTCTTAGAGGTCAATTTGATCAAATGAAGATTAGAGAAGATGAGAATATTGCAAAATATGTGGAAAGAATCAAGGCTAGTGCAAATTAAATCAAACCATCTAGAGGAGACATTCAAGAGACAATTGTTGTAAGCAAGGTACTCAGAACTCTTCTTCCTATCTATGCAATTAGAGTATCTACTATTCAAGAAATGAGATGTGATCCAAATAAAAAATTAACTTTGGATGTTGTAATTGAAAGATTGACAACTTTTAAACTAGACAACTATGATAACTATGTTCATGTTTCCAAAAATATTGAGTCTACATTTGAAGCCAAACTCTTGCTTAAGGAAAAGAGCAAGAAATCAAAAGACAATCAATCAAGAAGTGAGGAAGAAACTAAAGAAAGTTCTAACAGTGATTTTGAAATTGTTGAAGCCCTACTTGCAAAGAAATATTCCAAAGGCAGAGGAAAGTACAAAGGTAAAATCCCTCTAATCTATTTTTCTTGTGAAGAAATTGGTCACATTTTTGCTAGGTTTCCAAACAAGGAAAGCAAGGATGAGAAGAAAAGCCACAAGCGAAAAGAAAAGAGGGAATTAAAAATTCACAAGAACTACAAGTACAAAGGTAAGAAAACTTGTTTTATGGGTAAAGATTCTAATGATAGTGAAGATGAAATGGCGTATGTTGTTCTAAAAGATGAATCTGACGATGAAAGAGCTAAGGTGACACTTATCTTTATTGTTAGGAAAAATGATACATGGATTATAGACAATGGATATTCACACCATATGACTAGAGATAAATCAAAGTTTGAACATTTTGAACATTATGATGGATGAAGTGTAAGTTTTGGTAACAATGAACCTTGTTGCATACAAGGAAAAGGTCATATCTCATTAACCAATGAACTTATATGTGATAATGCCTATTGGGTTGAAGGACTAAAACATAATCTACTAAGTGTGGCATAGTTGATCAATATTGGATTCAAGGTAGAATTCATGAATTATAAGGGAAAACTATTGGATGACAAGGGAAATCTAGTTGGATCAGGCAAACAAACAAAAGGTAATCTATTTTATTTTGATCTCAGTGAATGCTCATGTTTTATTGCTCAAGTAGAAGAAAGATGGTTATGGCACAGAAGAATATGTCATGTAAACTTTGATTATCTAGTCAAGATAAGAAAACATAGAAGAGTAGGAGGTATTCCTAGTTTGAAGAAACCTGATATGGGTTTATGCAAGAATTGTCAAATTGGTAAAATGGGAAAGACTAGTTTTAAGAGCAAAAACTATCAGTTAGAAGAATTCTTGAAAATTGTACATACTGACTTATGTGGACCCATTGGAATAGAAAGTTATAGTGGAGAAAAGTTTTCCATTCTTTTTGTTGCCGATTATTCTAGAATGATAACTGTGATGTATCTAAAAGAAAAATTAGAAGCTTTGAAAAATTCAAATGTTATTTGGCAAGAGTAGAAAAAGAAACTAGAAAGAAATTGAAATGTTTAAGTTTAGACAGAGCTGGTGAATTTATCTCCAATGAATTCAATCATTTCTACATTGAAAGAGGAATCAAAAGATAAGTATTAGCCCTTGGTACACCTAAATAGAATGGTACATAGCTGAATGAAGAAATAGATCCATCATAGATTGTGCAAGGACACTAATGATAGAAAAGAATGTTTCTATCAAATATTAGAAGGAAGCTATCAACACTATAGTTCATACTTTGAACTGAGTTCAGTAGAAGAAAGACTCAAACCAAACTCTGCATGAACTAAGGTATGGCTACAAACCTAATATAAGTTATTTGAAAGTATTTGGCAGAAAATGTTACATATTGAAATAGTCTAGAAAAGGTAATTTGATGTAAAAGGTGAAAAAGGCATATTTCTAGGATACTCCTACAAAAGTAAAGCATACAAATGTTTGAATTTGTCTACTCATAAGATCATAGAAAGTGTACATGTGAGAATTGATGAATTTGTAGAAAAGAATGAAGAAGAAAGCAACAAAGAGCCAGAGGATTACAAAAGATTTATTTACTATGAACTTGATACCCTATGAAATCTATCTAAAAGAAAGGAGAATTCACCTCCCAAGTCCCAAAATCTCCAACAAATACTGAGTTGTAGGAAGTGCAAACTAAGTCACATTCTAAAGGACTCGAGTCATAGTCAGAAGCTACCAAGCTAGTTCAAACTGAGTCTAAAGGACTCAAGTCACAATCAATGGAACTCAAGCTTAATACTAAAGTTCATAATAAGAGAAGTGGAACTTACACCAAATCCAAACTACCTATTTTAGCAAGATATGTCAAAAGACATCATGCACCTGATCAGATCATTGGAGACAAATATGATGGAACAATGATAAGAAAAAAATTGGAAGGTACATATTTACTTGCTAAATTTTAATCAAGAAATATTAAAGATGCATTAGATAATGAAATTTGGGTTGAAGCAATGAATGAAGAGATAGAACAGATGGTAAAGAAAAAAAACTTGGACACTTGTTCCTAGACCCAAAGATAAAAATGTAATTGGTACTAAGTAGGTATTTAGAAACAAGTTGAATGAAGATGGAAAAGTGTCTAGAAACAAAGAAAGATTGGTATGTAAAGATTATTCTCAAGAAGAAGGTATTGATTATGGTGAAACTTTTGCCCCTGTATCTAGATTAGAAGGTGTTAAAACTCTACTTGTATATGCAACTCATAGAGGATTTAAAGTATATCAAATGAATGTCAAATATGCATTTGTGAAAGAAATTCTTGATGATGAAGTCTACAATGAACAACTAGAAGGTTTTGTAGATCCTAACAAAAGGGACATGGTCTGCAAATTACACAAAGCACTATATGGTCTCAATCAAGCTCCCAGAGCTTGGTATGAAAGATTACATAACTATTTGATATAGATTGGTTTTCAAAGAACAAATGATAACATTAGCCTATATATCAAAGAAGGACCGGACAAAAAGATTGTGTTGGTAGAAATATTCATTGATGACACTTTATTCACAAGGAATGAAGACTTCTATAAAATATTTTCAAAAGAAATGAGCAAATATTTGAAATTTCTATGCTTGGAGAAATAAAATTCTTTATTGGATTACAAATTCAACATAAGAAAGATGGTATCTACATCACTCAATTCAATTACATCAAGGAGATACTAAAGAAATTTGGAATGGAAGATTCAAGACCAGTTGGAATCCCTATGTCTACTAGACATAAGCTTTCCAAAAATGATGATTCCAAAGAAGTAGATCAGACCACATATAGATCAATGATTAGGAAATTGTAGTATGTAGTATGTACAAGGCCTGACATTACATTAGCGGTTGGTATGGTGGCAAGATTCTCAACAAATCCTAGAGAAAATCATATGATGACAATCAAACGAATCATGAGATATCTAAAAGATATTGAAGACTATGGCTTATGGTACAAACTTAGAGGCAATCTAGACTTAAAAGTGTTTACTAATGTAGATTGGGTAGGAAGTCTTGATGATAGAAAAAACACTAGTGGTGGAGCATTCTTTCTTAGCAAACAACTAGTTTCCTAGACAAGCAAGGAACAAAATTATATCTCTCAATCCACAACAAAACTATAATCTGTGGTAGCAATAGTCAATTGTTCTAACATTTTTTAGTTCAAACAATTATTGGAAGGAATGAAAGTAGAGATCAAAGATCTAGTAGTCATATATTGTGATAACATCATTGCAATCAATATATCAAAGAACCCAGTGATGCATACCAAAACAAAGCACATTGCTGTAAAATATCACTTCTTAAGAGAATTGGTGGAGGATAAAGAAGTTAGATTGGAATATGTAAATATAAAAGAGAAAATTATAGACATATTCACCAAACCATTTCCTAAGGATGCATTTTTATATCTAAGAGGTAACCTAGGGGTCATTCCCCTATCTTAAGCTCACTAAAAAAAGTTTAGTGATGCATCAACTGGAACAAATTGAAGATAAATTAGTTGATGTAGTATTGACAAGGGCATATTGAAAATGAATCAATACTTAAGGTACATTGATATTGTTGTCTTTGGCATGTGTTGTCAAAGAGGGAGAAGTCTACTATCATATATCATAGAAATTTTTGTTATTAAAAAGAGGGAGAAGTTCTATTGAGAGATGTCAAAGAGGGAGAATGAACTTGGTAGAAAGATTGTTGCAGATAGAAGTTTTTTAATAGAGGGAGTCTTGTTCTCAAAATTTTATTATGTTATGACATGTTGTGTTGCCATCAATGACAAAGAGGGAGATTGTTGGGATACAATTGATTAATTGTGTGTTGTCTTTGATGTTACATAAATGTCATATAATTATCAATCAGTGCATGCTGAGCTCACTTAGATAGTAAAGATGATTTTCTATGTCTGCTAAGCATTCCTTTTCAGAAGATAGTGTTCATTGAGTTCACTCAAGCATGGAAGGAAAGTTTGCAGAAGATGAGTGTTAACCAAGCTCACTCAATTAATGAAGGAAAGGTTGGATGAAATCAATGTTAATCAAGATCACTTGGTTACCAAAAGATCATTGTGAGTTTGTAGTGTTAACAGAGCTTTTGTTGGTTAACATAGGGAAATTTTTTCCGAGTTAGTGTTTAACAGACTGGGTTAGCTAACAAAGGAATTTCCTATTTTGGCATATTGAGCTTAATTAATTAATCTATTGATTCTAGCCAACTAAGATGATGAATGCTAATTATTCTAAGTTTTATTCTCATTGACCTGACAATAGGAAGGATATAAGTATAAGGTCAAGTTGTGAGATAATAAGTGTGTGTGTGTGTGTGTGTGTGTGTGTGTGTGTGTGTGTGTGTGTGTGTGTGTGTGCGTGCGCGTGCGTGTGTGCAAAAAAGGATCATTATTGAAGAATTGAGTATTCCTCTAAGGAAGTGAATTTGGATATGAGAAGGATATGTTTGAGGAGTTGAAAGGATACATTCAATCAAGAAGGATCATGTACAAGCCAAATTAGATATCTATAATCTAAAATTTAGTAGCATCTAAATCAGGTCATCTCACTGTTACTCGCTAACCATTATAGCAATGATCCAAAACTCTTAACAAAGTTGACTTAATACCTATTTCTAAATCTTTTAAGAATTGTGATAGTTCTATTGAATTGTCTAAAGACCTCTAACAAGGACACTCCTAATAGGGTGATTAAATCCTTTAACAAGGTCACACCTAATAGTGTGTTTTGCAACCTTTAACAAGGTTGGCTCCTAATAGGGATCACTTCAGAAGAGTGAAAAATAGTAACTAGTTACAATTGGTGGTTTTCCCAAATTGGGTTTTCACATTAAAATCTTGGTGTCATGTGTGTTCATGCTATTTCTTTTATGCTTTCAATTAAGATAAAGTAATGATAATCACTGATAACATCTTAAGATCTACAAAGTTAATTCATTACTAAGTACATAGAGTATTTACCGAGTTACAACATTAACTATGTGTATGCTGGGCATCAATATTTCAATTTTCAAAGTTTTTTTTATACTACCATCTAAAGAGATCTTGGATTTATTTTTGTAGTAACTAATTCACCCCTCCCCTCTTAGTTACTCCTTTATATTTCCAACAAGGTTATCTAGGTATTGAAAGATGTTCAAATATAGTTAACTATAGACCCTCACATTCAAGACATCATAGACATAAATGTGGTGGAAATTCTAGAAATATACAAATTGATGTTGAGTACAAAATGGAATAAATTCTTAAGAGGTTGGTTCTTGACCTATTTTACCCAAATATAGTTACCTTGGAAAGGATTGAATAATCAGATCAAGATAGATGGTAAACCAAAACTAAAGACAATGATCATAGAATACAATGCATCAAAAAAGGTAGCATTCTTCCAATCAAAATTAGGCTCTTACAAGCTAATGACTCAATATAACTTCAACCAAGAAACCAAACAATCTGTGTAAAGAGTCCATGATCTCGACTTTAAAAGAAGAGATTGCGACTCAATTCATAGACAACATGGTTGTGAACTTACAATGCTTAGGTGAAGAAGCATCCCCAAGTGTTTTTATCCTTCCACAAATTTGTAGATTACACAAAGTAAGTCATTTAGAATTTGAATGCTCACATTTCCAAGAAGCACTTGCACGAGTACTGGCTCAGATAATGGAATTGACGAATGGTAAAACTCAAATTAAGATACTAGAGGAAACTTCCAGTTTTATGTGCATACCTGAGGTTGTGAAAAATGTTCAAGAGGAAAATGAGGATCTCAATGCATCATATAGTGAAAATTCTTTAGATGGTGAAGCTTTGTCTTATACCCTACCAGGGATGATCAAATTCCTAAGGAGGAGATGTTTTGTAAAAGGTCAAGATTGGACAGGTTTGGTAGTTCTTCATCCTAATCCTAACTCGATAAAATCATAGAATTAATTGTGGAGATTCAAGATTAATAATAGAAACATAAAACCCCAATATCAAAGGTAAACAATGGCAACTCACCAAGTCCTCCACATGAAATATTGCAATGTATCCTGAAGAAACAATCCTTCAAAGTTCAAGTGAAAGAAAAGATTCAAACACATAAATGCAAGTCTAGAAAGCCCAAAGAACAACCAATTTGGATGCTTAGGTTTGATGACTCTAAATAAAAATTAGGAGCCAGTGCAAGTATTCAATTAAATAATCCCAAAGGTAGGTGTTTTTATTCAATGTATCATTTACAATTTAGATGTACTAACAATGTTGCAAAGTATGAAGCCTTAATTCGTGGACTTCTCTTTGCATTAGAGAAAGACATCAAAAGTCTCATAATTGAAGGAGACTGTTAGTTGGTGATTAGGCATATGAAATCAATTTACTCTTGCAATGATAGAAGATTAATTGCATACTAGAAAAAGGTGTGGGACTCGATGGAGTATTTTGACGCCCTGAACATAAGGTCCATTCTAGGGAAGAAGAATATGGTATCCAATGCCCTTGCCATTTCAGCAAGTGCATTGCAACCCATTGAAAGAACAAGACTAAAGAGGTTTTTAGTTGAATTGGTTGCTCCCCCATCCATTTTGGACAATATTACAAACTTGCAAGTCTCCCAATATAATCAACACATTCTTGAGTTCATCATATGCAATTATCTTTACAAAGGAGAAGAGATTGATGATACTCTCGATGACAAACTTGAGGATGATCAGCTAGAAGATGAAGATGGGATTATAAATTTGAAGACTAAAATTATTCCTAAGGGAATGGTAGAGTTATAATGTATCTTCGATCATGAAAAATCAATGCATAGTAAAATAACTATTGAAGAAAAAGGGATTAAAGAATGCGATTCATATAATCTAGGCACAAAAGAGGATTCAAAGATGGTGATAAATTTAAAGGCCTACAACCCTCAAGAATGAGAAAGTATATTTCAATTTCTTACAAAATATAAAGATTCCATAGCCTGGAGTTATGAATAACTCAAGATTTATGATCCTAAAATCATCACTCATGACATTCTGTTGAAACCAATTGCCAAACCTTTTCCTCAAAGCTAGAGACTATTGAATCCCATTATTGAACCTTTAATAATGAAAGAGGTCCATAAGTTTCTTGATGCTAAAATTATCTTTCCGATCCAACATTCTACATGGGTTTCTCATTTGGTTCAAATAAGGAAAAAAACTAGATAAATTCACCTTTGTGTGGATTTTTGCAATTTAAAACAAGCATCTTAGAAAGATAATTACCATTTTCTCTCACTTGATGAAGTATTGCAAATTATGAATGGATCCAAATTGATGTCTTTTCTAGATGGATATTTGGATACAACTAGGTGATGGTAGATGAAGAAGATAGGTAGAAAACTGCATTCATACAAAATGGGGAACCTTTGCATACAAAAGGATGCCTTTTGGATTGATCAATACAGGAGCCACATTTCAAAGAGTGATGGACAAAGAATTGAAAATGTTGATAAAAAATGTATAGTTATCTATATGGATGACTTAACCATTTTTTTGAAAGATCAGAGTACTCATATTGTTGATTTGAGACAAGTATTCAACCAATCCCAAAGATATGGCCTATCACTTAATCCTAAGAAGTGTTCATTCGAGGTCACAAAAGGAAAGCTTCTTGGTCATATCATTTATGAAGTTGGGATATCCATTAATCCTCAAAAGATATAAGCGATTCTTAATTTTTCACCTCCTCATAGTTGTAAAGAGCTAAAATCTTTCTTTGGAAGATAAATTTTGTGCATAAATTGATTAGTGGGTTTGCTAAGATAGTATGACCTCTTAATGACTTGCTAAAAAAGGGAGCAAAAACTAGATGGGTTCCTAAAATAAATTATTTTTTTGAGGAAATAAAAGTAGCTATCTCTATGGATCCCATATGGGTAAGTCCAAATTATGATTTTCCTTTAAAAACTACTCCTTTTCTTTAAAACATTCATGTTTTTGGATTCTCACTTGAAAGAAAGACAAAGAGGATGAAAGATCCATCACATTCATGAGTTGTCCACTAAAGAACACTAAATTGAACTATTCCAATATTGAAAAGCAATCCTTCACCCTAATAAAGGCAGTTAAGAAATTTTGTCATTACATACTCAAGAGAAAAGTATATGCAATTGTGCCAGATCCTACCATCAAAATATTACTAATATAGAATGAATTAGGCAAAAGACAAGGAAAATGGATGGCTATATTAGAAGAGTTCAACTTGGATTTTCAAACAATGAAGTTGGTGAAAGGACAAGGACTAACTAAGATGATAATCGATAATGAGATTAGTAATGACAATGAAATTAAATTCGATGAAAAAATTAGCACCAACAATAAAAAAAAGATCATAGTCTCTCAAGTGGATATTGATCAAGAAATAATCACAAATGTATGGTATCAAGATATTGTCTACTATCTTTTGTAGAATCAATACCCTAACTAGATGAATAGTTCCCAATGCAAAGGACACAAGATGAAATGTGAATCCTATATGCTTCAAGATAGAAAAATTTATAAAAGAAACTTCATGAGAATTCATTTTAAGTGTTTGGGATGTGAAGAAGCAAAAGAGGTTTTGGAATAGTCTCATGACATGTATGGTATGGAACTAGATTAGAAAAACCTATTGCCCATATGATTTTAAGATCATGTTACTTTTGGCCTACAATCTTCAAGGATACATTCAAACATGTACGCTCTTGCTAAATTTGTTAGACTAGTGCTAATAGAGAGACATCCAAGTATGTCACTACAACTAGTGTTTGAGGTACACCCTTTTGCTAAGTGGGGGCTTGAATTTATTGGACTAGTAAACCCACCATCATCTACAAGATATATGTTTGTCCTCACAACTAGATACTATTGCACATGCTAGATAAAAGTTGAAACTTTTCAAAACTTCACAACAAAAGTGGTTACTGATTTCTTGGAAGAACACATTGTCACAAGGTTTGAGATGCCATTTTTTCTTGCATGTGACAACATGTCATATTTTCTATCAACATTCCTTACTCAATGGGCATTAGACAATCAGGTTATAATCAAGTTCTCATCTAAATACTATCTCCAAGGGAATGGCATGGTTGAGTCCACTAATAAGAACTTGATCATAGTGATAAATAAATTGCTAAAGGAGTGTTGGAAATATGATCAATTAAATGTCTTGATAGTTGTCATTTATTGCAACATGTATTCAACATTCCATTTATGCATTTATAGTTAGAAAATTGTTTAAGCGTTAGACAATTTGTAGTAGTACAAAGATAAATGTGATGTGTATGAATAACTCTTTTAGAGTTAGCCTATGCATAGTTGAGGAAAGCTCTATGACAATTCCATGATGATGTGTTCTAGTGTGTAGGTGTATATAGATAGTACAACACAAGTTACAATTGAAATACCAACACAAGCATTTAACAGAGCAGAACAAAGCATACCAATAATTAGAGTTGTATGTCTAAAGGAATTATTTTAGTAACAAAATAATTACCAAGTAATGATGAGATGACTATGTGGATATTATTCCATAAGTTATTTTATATTATGTCAAATGTGTGAAGACATGAAGGCTGACTGAGAAGAGATTTGCTAATATGCAAGGTATAAGTAAAGATCTTATCTTACATAGATAGAGAGTGTGATATGTGATATGCGAGCGAAAGTGGTGTGACATGAAAACTATTGTATGAAATATCTAAAATATTTACAAGCCTTATGTGATGTGAGGTTTAATGTATGATCAAAATAGGTGTGAATTATAGCAGTGAAAAATTATTGTATGTATACCTATTCTTGTGAAGAACTAAATTTTATAATTGCATGTTAGGGTAGCGGGCTCTTCTTGCATACATTGTATTTGATCTACCAACTCCTAACTAGGTTGAAGCAACTCCTAACAATGCTGATGCTTATAACAAGGCCTAGTCCTCTAACAAGGACTGGAGACACTATATGCATTTTATAGACTCCTAACAGACTCAATACCCTTAACACGATCCTATTGTTTAGTGAATCATCTAGTGGGTATCATCCCCACCAAGATTTTCCCTTGGCCAATATTTTCCTAGTTCAAAAAATGGTGTTATGAGTTATGCATGTGCATGGTTATATTTACTGTTCAACATTATTGGTTTACTTTCATATACACATTATAAAGTAATTAACAATATTTAGTTGTGGGAAAAAGTTTGTAGAATATCAATTGACCCCTTCCCCCCCAGTATTATCTATTTCTAACACTATACCAATTACTTGGAAGAGGCTTAACAACTTAAGTAAGATCCTTGTAAATATGGAACAATTAAAGAAAAATCTTGAAGAAGCTCTTGAATAGATTGACTTTCTTACTAAAGAAAGAGATAACTTGAAAGATAGGTATGAGGATGTTGAAAATAATGAAGAGTTGCTAAATTACTAAGAGGGGAGGGGTGAATTAGTAACTTAAAAAAATTTCATTAATTCAGCACTTAACAATATAAATTAATCACCATTTATCCATCTACTTTACTGCATGCATAAGAACTGAAAGATAAAAATTCATAACACATGGAGCACAGAATTTTGGTGACCCAAAAACCTTCCAAGTAGAAAGTAAAATTGGGGTGGGGATGGTACCCACAAAACTTCACTACTACGGCATAAAGTTGGCCAGTTAAGGCTTACATTGACCACTTCTAGTGATCTACCCTATTAGGAGCAATTAGGACTACTAGATCCACCTTGTTAGAGGATTTGCAAACATACAACAAAGTATGCACTTTTTTAGGAGATTTATACAAAGATTGTTAAGTCTACCTTGTTAAAGGATTTAGGACTGATTCACCTATTAGGATGAAATAGGGGATCTTACTTACAACTTTGATTGCTGATTTCCTTGTATTGCTGCTGATACACATTCACATGCAATTCTTACAATCCTTCATACATTGATCATATTGATTATTCTACAATACAATGGTATGATACAATACATCACACACACACACACACACACACACACACACACACACACACACACACACACACACACACACACACACACACACACACACAAACCATTCTAATTTATTACAAACACAAGGTTAGCCAAAACACAAGTGAACAAAACATTACTAAGTTAGCCCAATAGAAAATAACTCAAGTTTAGAAAGCTGACTCGGTGACCTTTTGATACTCGGCATCCACTGCATTACTTGGCATCATCATGCACTCAGTAGATGTGAAGTCTTGGTCCATACTAATCACACAATGTAGCTTTGAACTTAGTGGATATAGTGTCACTCGGTAGATATTGGATGCTGAGTTTACCTTGGTGCACTTGGTAAACATTACTTCTTTTGTCACTTGGTTTATACTAATTTTCCCATCACACTGACTAACTGCTCAGTAGACCTGTGAAGCTCGGTAGTAACTATACTACTCGATGGTAACTACTGGTCTTAACATTGTCTGTATTTACTTAGTAGCCTCTGAAATGCTCGGTGTAAAAAGCAAAACTTGGTGAACATTGGAGTGCTCGGTAGATACTAGAAACTGAATGATGAGCTCAGTATCTTCACATAATTGAATAAGTGTTGTCACCAATGGAAAATAAAACTTAATGCCAACAATCTCCACCTTTGGCATTAGTGAGAAAACACTTATAGGCTAAACCTTATGTACACAAATTGACATACTAATTTTGATTAGATTTTTCAAAATTTATCTTTGTAAAGCTTTTGTATATACATATCTACATATATTGTATATACATATGCACATAGTCATCTCATGTATTTTGTACACATATCTATCAGATCAAAATACATCCTTTATTCTATTCTCTCCCCTTTTCACTATACTATCTCCCCCTTTGTTCTATACTCATCTCCCCCTTTTTGACAATAATGCCAAAGGGCTATATATGCTATTTACATAGTACCACCAAAATGAGAGAGAAAGTCTACATGTACCTCTAGAATAAGATCAAGTGTCTTATCCCAATTCTCTTGAAAAATTTGGCTTGTGGAGAGAGCTACCCAAACTTCTGATGACAATTGTATCATGTGATCTACCACTTAGAAGTTGTTGTCCTGGACTGATGTTTTGGAATGTGCAATATGCTTCTGTATTGTGTCCATAATTGGCAAGATTATGTTTTGTATGTCAATTAGTATTGATCTAATCCTTGCCTCTTCTCTCAAAATATCTTCCTACATATCTAAAAGAAATTTCACCTTGATGTGATGTGATGAGCTTGAGCTGGGGTCAAGCTGCAACCTTTGTGCACTAGCTTGCATATCCACATCAATTTTATTTAACTTCTCCTTAACTTCCTTAGTGAAACTAGAAACATCACATAGTTTTTCAAAAAGTGATGTCACATTAGTAAAGGATTTTTCCAACTTTTCCAAAATTGTGGATAATTCTACTTATTTTATTGCAATGTGCTCAAGCACCTTATTGTCAAACTCCCTTTCATCCTTCTCAATAAGCTTCTCTTGCCTGGTAGAATTCCTAGCCGCATCTCCTACAATAGGCTTAGATCTCACTACACCCTTACTTGGTCCTATAGATGGTTTGATGGAACACTCAAAATATTTATGGCTAGGCTGGCCACAAGAGTAGCAACTCCCAAAAAATTTGGGACCAGTTCCACATCCACCCTAAGTAGCGCTAGGATATGGTGCACTACCTCTGCTGGAATAATGTTGACCACCCTATGGAGGGTAATCTTGCTGAGATTTTTGCCCTTGATTTTGGTTATCTCCTTTCATACCTAAGGTACTAGAAGATTGACCACCTTTCGTCCAATAACCCCTTTGTTAATTACGATGAGAACCACCCTGAGAGGGTGTTGACTAGGTTTACCTCTTCCCTAAGTATTGAGAATACTGTGCATCCTACTTTGAATTCTTTGCACTCTAGTTCTGAGAACTAGATCTAGTACTAAAAACTCTAGCCATATTCTCCTCTACAATACATACCTTCTCAATAGCAAGAACAAGATTCCTAGGCTGATGCATGTAGGCTTCTCCAATGAGGGAATCCTTAAGGCCTCGAATAAAATGATGAGCTAAGAGTAAATCATCATTTTTATAGCATGAATACTACCTAAGTTCAAAGAATTAGATCTTGTATTGATCCATAGTCATGTTTCATTATTAGATTGCATGAAACTCATTAGTACAGGCCTCTTTGAACTAAGGAGATAAGAATCTCTCTCAGAACCTCTCCTCAAAGATCTCCCAAGTGAGATCTGCAACACTAACCTGAATCTTTTGACTCTCAATATTCCACCAAATGGATGCATGGTCCCTCAATTGCATAATTGCACAATGGGCCCTCATGTTGGTTGAATATGGATACATTGTGAAACAACACTCTATGTCCAACAACCAAGTCTTAGCTTTGAGGCCACTTCCCTTGCCATCATACACTAGTGGTCTGGAACTTTGAAGGGGCTTCATGATATTCAATCTAATGGAATCCTCACTGTTGTGGTCCCTACCACCCTAATGATGCCTTCTACCCACAAGTGGGGTAAGAGAATGGTCATGTTCATGCTCCTCCTCTCTATGCTCTAAATAATGGGAATCTCCATAGTGAGACCCTTCTTCTCAATCATGATTTTGTTGGTGCTCCTTAGCACAAGGGCCCAATCGAGCAAGAATCTCCTAGAGTACTAGCATCAATACCCCTATACCATCCTAATTAGCATTATTGCCTCATTCCCCCTCTCTATCCTGATGTTCCTCTTTGTGGTTTTCATTTCCATGGTTACCACTATGGGTACCATCATGGCCACGAGGTCTACATATAGTAGGCATCACTGTGGGAGCAACAAGGTGATGTCAGGAAAGTCAGATCACAAGCATAAGAGTTGAAAGTATGAACTGATGAGATAACAATAATAAAACATAATATAGCAATACACAACACCAAACAAAACCATAGTGGAAGCATAACACAAATATCCCAATGTTGCAACATGAGCTTTGATACCAAATGTAATGCCCCGCCTGGAGATCCTTGGAAACAAGGATGAAATAAAAGCTAGAATACATACATACATACATACATACATACATACATACATACATACATACATACATACATACATACATACATACATACATACATACATATATATATATATATATATATATATATATATATATATATTTAAAAAAGTGTAAGTACACATGTGAGTAACATACATCGATTACAAATATCACAATAGAAGACTGAACCACCATCTCGGCAACCAGCAAATCTCAAAATACCACTACTAACCAAAACAACTGAAAATGAAAGACACATAACTGAATTCAAATCAAATGAATTCTAAATTCAAAATGTAACACCAAAGGGTTGAAGAACACCAAATAGGGTATCTGAAAAAACTCTCAAAAAGTTTGGATTAAACTAAAAAGTGTCACTACCTGCCTGTAGAGGTATTTACAAAACCCCAGGCGATACTTTAATACAACACTAAAGAAGAAGGGCAATACTTTTAGGGACTTTCTGATACTTCTCTTGAAGGCATGTGATACTTTAAGGGTATCGTATCATAATTCTCAAAAGGAGATGCGATACTGGAAAGTATTGCATGATATTTCTCCAAGAGGTGTGCAATAAAATTAGGACACGTATGATACATTTTCTATGGGCATGCGATACATTTTTGGGTTGCACCATGTTGACACATAGTCATCCAAGGAATGCAAGAAAAAACCAAAGGACAACAATAGACTAAAACTAAGTTCAAAACCTCTACACTAAGGAGTATTGGATCCACAATTTGAGGCCTAAACACTTGAACACACTAGAAAAAGGCAAAATCTACAACTAGCCATCTAACAAGAAATATGAAGCAAAGGTATAGAAAGAACATCATAGTAACTAAAATAACATTGCAATGTATAGTGAAATCAATCTAAGTACACAGTTCCTCCCAACCATCAATGGCATCCTAACACCATCATGGGCCTTAGCCATCCCCCATGTGTAACATCCCAAGCCACTGATCAGATCATCGATACTGTTGTAATAGGCATGTCACTACTAAAATATGCTATAATATAAGCAAAATAAATCTAACATGCTAGTAGTAAAGGATAAGATAATCCTACAAAGTAGATAACATCACCTGCCACATGTTAATCATCATAATATGGAATGCATTAAAACTAACATCATCTAAAAATGATAAACAACATCCCAATGAAAGCATAAATCACAAGGAAGCATACTCTATGTACCAAAGTACCAAGTGAACACATCCAACAATAGACACACTAGGATACAAGACCATCTCTGTACACCAGTCCCTAGTAGTAGTGAAGGTAGCTATGCCTCCCAACCATGTGACACACATAGGTCCACACCCACCATGCTAATGGAGATAATGATCCAACCACAAACACAAAAAACAACATCCATAGCTAATACACATGCCAAGTAGTATGATGACTGAATCCAAGACAAAGAAAATGCATAAAGTATACGTCCTAGTCAGACATCACAATGGGCTACTATGTAGGGACTAACATCATGGAGAGTCACTTGGTATTGATAAGCCTAAGCTCATATCAAGCATTTCAACTCCTCAATGGAGTGCCCCACACACATATTTTATTAAGTTTTATTACCACCCAATTTTTTATTTAATTATCACTTATTTAAAACTGCTTCATGCCAACCTTGTGGGACAAGGTCACTAGGATACGAGATAGAAGCCCCCTCCATATGCTACCCTACCCTACCCATGCTCATCTAGCAATGAGTGCCCTTAGGCATGAAAATTCCCAACCCAACCCCAATGATCATAACTTCTAAAATTACCATGAAAGATCTGGCCCCGCTGGTCACCTGACAATTATATGTGTATGCACTCATGTGTGGCACACCACCATCATGAAGATCATAACACAAGGACTAGATGAGAACACAAACATAAAGTCACTCAATCAAAATAGACTTTGGAGGACGAACACAATATGCATCCCAATGCAACATAAAGTGCAAAAGTGGTCTAATAGATATCCAAATAGATCATCCAAGTCCACGACCAACGTTGTGTCAAGAAAATTTGAGAAAATAGGGTGGTATGCAAAACGAGGCAAAAAGCCCAAATTTTGGAAATATTTTGAACTTAAAACCCATTTGGCCTTTGGGTGCAAAAACCCAAAAATTCAAAAATAAATGAAATTAGACACCATATACAAAAATAGCTAGCATAATGGCTCAAAAACCCAAACCCCCATTTCAAAAATAGGGAAAACATTCATACCCGACCAACTAGGTTGAACCAGCATATAGAAATGAAGGGGAATACTAGTTCTCAACCTCCTAACATATTTCTACAAGAAACAAAAATTGAAATAGAGTAAAAACAATAAAATGGGAAGGCCTTACCTGCCAACAAAAAGGGTAGAAATTAAAACCCTTGCAATAAAATAAATAACCTACCAAATCTATTGAAAGTGATGGCAAAGCATAAACTCCCCAAGCCGAATCCAACGAGACCAACCTCATGAAGATCCCATGCTGACAGCTCCTAGAATGAGCAAAAGTATAATCCTTACAAAGAGGATTTTGGAAAAAGCTCTCCAAATTCTAAAATTCAAAATAGAAAAAGTGATGAATTAAATTCCTCTTTCAACACTTATTTACTTTTTTGAGTGAATACTCGATTAGGACAAATAGTCAACTATAGTAGCTAAACTCTGAATCAATCCAAATGAAAATAGGCTATTATCCATAATGGAATTTCACCTAAGGCAAAGCTGCTAGAAATTAAATCCAAAAAGATTTAAAGCCAAAAAACTCTAAATCACAGAAAATCACATAATGTAGATGAGTTTAGATTTACTAATCATCGAAAGGTTTTACTTAAAACAATTAAAATAAGGATACGCCGACCATACAGGGACAACATTAGTAAAATATGAATAGCTATGTAAATTAGTTTTTGGATTAGATTGTGTGGAGATTTTTACCATCAACGTTTCGAATCACAGTACATGATCCATCATCAGGATGAGAGAGCAAGAGATGTAAAACAAAGTAAGTAGCAGATTTAGCAAAGACTCACCAAGTAAAGGAGAATAGGAAAAAAAGGATTGCACAAACCCCAAAGCTGAACCAAATAATAATAAAAAATATAAAAATAAAAACAAAACAAAACAATTGGGGTGAATGACTAAACAAAAGGACATCACACAAGAATAAGGTAAACAAGAATATAAAAATAAAAATAAGATAATCAAGAATATAAATACCTATATAAGTTATATATATATATATATATAAACTTATCCATGCATATATGTAATACACCTAATACCTCTAATACATATAAATAAGCATATATTATATTTATAATATATACTTAATATATATATGTAATACACGTATTACATATAAATAAGCATATTCAAGTATATATTATACATACTATATATATGTTTAACATATACTTATATATGCTTAATACATATAAGTATATATCATAAACATATTATTTATTTGTATTATAGATAAATAGATTAGTAGATAAGTATATATATATCACCTTAAAATATATGTCTATACCACATATATATAATAAATTCTTATATATATGTAATATATATATATATATATATATATATATATATATGTGTGTGTGTGTGTGTGTGTGTGTGTGTGTGTGCTTATTTATATGTAACATGTGTATTACATATATATATTAAGTATATATTATAAATATAATATATGCTTATTTATATGTATTAGGTGTATTGCATATATAAGTATATATCATAAACATATCATTATTTATTTGTAATATAGATAGGTAGATTAGTAGATAAGTACATATATATATGTGTGTGTGTGTGTGTGTGTGTGTGTGTGTGTAATATAAACACACACACACACACACACACACACACACACACACATATATATATATATTATGCATATATATATTATATGCTTATTTATATTTATTAGAGGTATTAGGTGGATTATGTATATGCATGGATAAGGTTATATATATATATATATAACTTATATAGGTATTTATATTCTTGGTTATCTTATTTTTATTTTTATATTCTTGATTACCTTATTCTTGTGTAATGTCCTTTTGTTTAGTCATTCACCCCAATTGTTTTGTTTTGTTTTATTATTATTATTATTATTATTTGGTTCAGCTTCGAGGTTTGTGCAATCCTTTTTTCTTGTTCTCCTTTATTTGGTGAGTCTTTGCTAAATCTGTTACTTACTTTGTTTGACATCTCTTGCTCTCTCATCCTGATGATGGATCGCGTTGTGTGATTTGAAACGTTGATGGTAAAAATCTCCACACAATCTAATCCAAAAACTAATTTACATAAAATATAAATAGCTAAATCACTAACTCCATGTGCCACTGCTAGAGATATAATTCCTACACACTAAAATACACGATCAAGTGCAATTGCATATAATATCATAGCCGAAGCACCATGTATTAAAATACCTATTTAATCTATTTATATCACTCACATTCATAGAAAGCGTAAAGATACAAGAATGAAGCAAATAACCATAGCCTAAAATTCATCTCATAACATAATCAACAAATATGTCTAATAAACTATATAACCAGATATCCTCATAGATCTACTGTCATCTGAAAATAGCATCAACATGCAAATATGATAAACTAAACAACATAGCAACAAGGCATCTATGGTACTAAATTCAAGTATACAACTAACACTTAGGTCATCATAAGGTACAAAATAATAAGAGTATCAAGTATCTCTCGAATCAAAATAGACAACAAGGTATAGACTACAAACATGAGAGACACTATAGATTTCTCTCTTCTTTTATGTAAAAAATATTTTTCCACATATTAGATGTGGATTGTACAACATCCTTAATTTTGTTTGACAAAATCTGAAATTTTTTGAATCTAGGAGTCTATCTATTTTCATGCTTTGGTATTGCCTCCTTTATTTCCTTCTTAGATAGATTTGGCATTCATTTTCTTAGGGTCTTCTCTATGACATCTTTCTCTATCTTATTTGTATTACCTAAATGGTGAGAGACAATGTTTATTAGGGCTCTACGAGCTTTCCCTTTGAGTTCATTGGGGTCATATTTCCATCTAGCCATTTTTTCCACTAATGCATCTTCGATCTATTTTTTCTCCTCCTTGCTTCTAGTTTCATATATGAGGTACTTGAAATTAGCCATGCCATTTCCTTGCTTTACTAATTTAAACATTTGTTCAAAGGTAGGTGAGGCTTCTTGATTGGAGTGTTATCTTTATCTTCATCATCATCCTCATCCTCAAGCCTTAATTTTCTTCTTATCTTACTAGGATTGGTGGCAATAATCATAGGGGTAGAAGACCTTGTTGATTTCCTTGATGGTGTTTTTTCTTTCTTCTTCGGAGGTTCCTTTTCCTCCTCTTCTTTGTGATCACCTTCCTTTTCTTCTTCCTCACCTACATAATCACCTTTATCCTTGGTAAGCATGAGAGGGGAATCATATTTGGAAAATTTCTTCTCAAGGTTTTCTAACCTTTTCTTTCCTCTCTTTAGGAATTGATGAATCTAAATCTCAAGTGAGATTATAGTTTTTGCTTTTTCATAACACCAAAGTAGGTATCCTTGGGATCCACTAGTTTATTCATAAGGGCTTCAATGATGTCTCTTGTTTCATCAATGTTAACTTCATAACCCAATGGTCTCACTGATGCTATCATAGGTTTGATTGCTTGAATATGAACATTTCCATAGTCAACTAGGAAATAGATGTATTTCTCATAATCATCAACCAATTTTTTAGTGATCCTAAACCTTTTTTACATCTTCTCCTTGAATTTATCAAAATATGAATCCATGATGCCATCAAAATTTTCACCCATTTCATTAATGAAACTACTAATACGATATAGAATAGATGTATCCTTCTTCCATACACCATTTCCTTTTGATGGAAAGAATTTTTGCACATAGAGAAATAAACACATCAATAGAGAGCCAAACTTACATGGATTTTTCTTGGAATTGTGAATGTTGTCCATGTTCTTATGCAATTAAACACAATGTAGCTCAGCAAGATCAACTTTCAATTTCTTCTTCACCACCTTGTATGCTAAGTCAACTACTTTAATGGGAATGTTGTTGGGTTAGCTTTAATGTTCATAGATCTCGTGAGCTATGACATATATTATGAACCTGGTTTCTATATTTATAACATTGTTCAACTTCATGCCTTTGTCATCCCATTCAGCTAGGGTTAGGGTGGATAGTTCTCCTCATGCTAGGGTTTTGGTTACCTTTGACTTTTACATCATTCGATATCTAGCAATTTGATGGATCATCTTCTTGGTGATTCTGACTGGTTGCTCAAGCGAAAAGGTCATGTCATAGACTTAGCTCAATACAAACCTACTCCACTTCACTTAAAAATTCCTTGACATATGAAGTATGTATCTCAATCCTTTAACTTCTAGATGCCAGTGTTTGGCTTTCAATGCTCCACTCTCAAACAATGCACTTTATGCCTGATCTCTGAGTATTCTCCCTTGGGATCCTTTTCTTCAATGATTATAGGGTAAAGATTGAAGTTTGAAGTTAGATGATTTGCAATCTGCATTCTTGACCAACATTTTAGAACCCTTGCTAACCTTTGTGCTTGATGAAGTTGCTCTTATGTTTGGTTGATGAAGAACTCTAGATGGTAAACTTGATTGAAACTTAGTTCATTAACAACATTTCTCAATATTTCTTGAGGACTCCAAGAATTCTCTTCTTAGTTTGATCTTTGGATTCATGCAGAAAGAATAAACCTTTAATTTCTCCTTTTAATAAAATTTCAACTTTTATGTCCTCATTAATGCTTTGTAACATGGTAGATGAAGTAAGCTCAGTTAATTCATATGACTCAGTTAAGTCATATGATTTAGTTGAGCCATATAACCTAACCTTGTTTAGTTATTCTTGAGTAACTTATTAAGGTCTAACAACTCAATTATAATTAAGACTTGACTCAGTTAAAACTTGATTCTTCCATATTATCCTATTGCATCTAATATGTTGATTTGGAATTTCTTGCTTGCTTAACTGGAACTAATGTAGGATATTATTTTTCTCACAGCTCCAGTGGTCTCCCTATATATTTACTTAAAGGTGATCGAATCACCCAACTCATTGACTTGGGTATCAATAAATTTAGAGATTTGACTTGATCTATTAGGAGATATTCTTTCCTATTGATAATTCCTTTGAGTCTTAATCTCATCAATATTAGTATTGCCTTTGTTTTCTTTATTAATATGCAAAAAAACTCTATTCATGCAATTCTTTGCCAAGTGACCAAGTTATTTTCATACATAGGATCTTTTGGAAGGATTTATTTTTCTAAAGTGAGTCCTCATACAGTTAGTTCCAATGTGTCCATATTATCCACATAGATAACATCTATACCAAGTGTTGTAATCCCAGTTGATAAATGCTCATGTTCTTGGTCCAATGTTCCATTGCTTTTTCCTACACTCAGAGGATTTATGAACTTTCTTGTTGCATGTAAATCACTTCCCTTCAAACTTTGGTTTGTCTTTACATTCACTTTCTCTATGATCAGGCTTATTGCAACTGTAGCAATTTCATTTGAATTTTGATTTTCCATTACTCCAACATTTTTTTGATGAGTGTCCTATTTTCCATAATGATTGCATGTAGGATTTTTGTTCTTCAGAGATCTTTTTTGTGATGATTCTCCTTGTTTAGTGTAACCAGATGGAACTAAAAATTGCATCCCTATTTTTTAGTACCATTCTAAAATTTGAGTCAAATTAAGCCCCTATAAGAGCTTTTCTTGCATATGTACTTGACTATCACTTTAAGGCCTATGAGGTGTTTTATGTTTCTAACACCTTTCATTCATCATATCCATATGTCTCTTGATAATAAATTTCCATTCTAAATCATTTCATGAAGTTTCATTTTGAGCATTGTTCAAATCTGCATTTTGCCCAAGTGTCAAATAGTGACAGGAAGCCTAGATTGTATTTGAATATCTTACACCTAATTAAGTTCATTACTTTCCAATTTGGGAGTGTTTAGTATGCATATAAAAGAACCTATGTTTTATTTTTCAATTCATTTTGACTAGGTTTTGAATCCCTTAAACTTGGATGTTTATTGTTGTCATGCTAATGCATTCTTCTTATAATTCTAGGAAGCCCTATTTGACTAGTTATAACTTTGACCCACTTGAGTGAAATGAGAAATTTACTTTTGCATTGTATTCTAGGGTCATACACTTTCTACGTTCTAGATTAGAGCCTATGAAGAATCTAGTTGACTAGTTTTCAAATGCAATTCCAAATGTATTGTATAAAGTTTTAGTGGTGTCTAAAAGTGTAGATTGATGTACAACTTTAAATATGTAATAGATGAGACCAAATGTATTGTACTACTATATTCTACTCTAAAAATCTCTAATTATTCCATTTTGCAAGTCTTGATGAATCCATATGCACACATTCTCAAGTCCTTTCCATTTATGAAAATTGTTATTTTGCCAATGTTCCTAGTTTGCAAATCCAAGTATTCAACTTTGAACACCTAACAAATATTCCAAGTTATTTTTCATGATCCCAAATCACAAACTTATACTCTCCTTGTGACAATAAACTAATTTCCCATTTCCTAGACCCTCAAGTTTCTATTTGACTTATTTTCAAAGCCAAAATTGAGTGCACTTTATTGTTTTTGACATGTTTGTTTGTTGGGATTTTTAAGAAGGAAAATTTTATGGCCAGTTTCTTTTGACCTAGATATCATCATGAGACAAAATTTGATAAATACAATAATGTAGAAAAAATAATAGGTATTCAACTTTGAGGGCTTAAACAATTGTTTTAGTTAGTTTTAAAAGCCATCTTGTAGGCATTCCTATCAGAAAAATGTAGTTTTTAAATAAAGAGGTTAAGTAAGTTTTAAATGGTGATTCAATGATCAATTTTGAATTCAATCAGTTTGGTAAGCTCCATAGATAATTTTGAGAGGCTCAATTGTTTGAAATGCAAAAAAAAAATAGTTGGACCCACTTTGGGGCCCGATTAACTACATTAGAGTGATAAGAAATGAGGAGATCCATGGATTAGGTTTAAGGAAGGAACCATATGTCTTTTTACATGAACAATGATCATAATGGAATCTTTACCATTATTTTTTCTTTGAGACTTGTGCACAAGAACACAATGATACTTTTGGAATTAAGCACATAAAAAGTCTCATGATTTCACTTATAAAGTTTTATCTCAAGTGACTATTAGATTGTGTAAATTTTTATCAACAATATTTTTTGAGGTGCTTACCATGCTTTCAAAGAATATTGCAAAATATGAAAGCTCTAAGGTCTAATTTGTAATTTAGAGACTGGCTCAATTTGGAGGTTGACTACTAAGTTCTCATAAGAAGATATTGAAGTGTATAGGAAAGGACTTGAACATGAGAGGAAGAATAATCTATTATTCTTATCATGACTAGCTCTAAAGATCATAAATTTCTAATATTAAGTCCTTCCAACTCTAGCAATATCTATCATAGAGACTCTTTTGATCGATAATATATATGTGATTTGAGTAAATAGAAGAAATTAATGGCTAAGCAACTCCCATAGAAATGAAATGTATTTAGAGTCCCATTGATTTGAAAAACATGAAGATAATTTAATTAGACGTGAGTTGGTTGTGGAATATGATGTTTAAAAAGAATTCTTGAGATCATTAAAGAGGCCCTCCATCCAAGAATGGTAGATGTGGATTCCTTTGATGGGCCATTCTGGTTAGTTCCCAACAAGGGAAATTCTACAAGCCCAAGTTATGGATTCATCGAGTTTTCCATATGAGTTACAAATATAAGTAAGGTCTCCATGATTGAGAAGCAAGCATAAGGTGTCAATGTAAATAGGAACTAATATGAAAATTTCTACTTGAGAAAGTTGCCCCACTCTATAATCCCTATCCTTAGCCAATCATGTTACATTAGTCCTTCTTAGATGAGAAAAATGAATTCCTTTGATGGTTAACACAAACTTGGATGCCTACTCTAGATTTTTTTTACCTACCTTTACTTATGCCTATGCCATCTATATATCCCTACTAGAATGGGGTATGGATTCTAAATATAGAAATAACCTACCATGTTTTCCTTACACAAAGTGTGGTGCATAGAGTGTTAGAGTTTGGAGGAGCCATTGGCAATAATCCACACCCAAGACATCATTGTAAAATTAAAAGGAAGAGTGCCTAGTCAAAGATGGAATTCATAGATGAAATTAGGCATCAGTAGGCAAGGAAAGAACACATTTTTTCGACATGAGTTCTTAGAAAAAACTTGAGATAGATGGTTGCAAGTTACACTCCATAACCATAACCAAGTGGAGATTGTACCTAATGATTAAGTTGATCCATTCAATGCTCGTAGGTACCATGAGTAGCAAAGCTGCTCCTCCCACTATTCTTGTTGTAGGTAGAATGATCATGTCATGACAAAGTGAGGTTTGGTTAGTATCAGAAGCATACAATGCATTTTGAAAGAATATTGGTGATTGAGTAAGGAACATTTTATAGTAGAATTATTTCCATGAAAGAGTGTGCACAAAAGTTTGATTAAATGGGTATTCAATTAAAATGGGACATTGATCCAGAGTAAGTGTTACATGTGTAGGAAGATTGTCTTATGCATGATGAATTTGCTAAAAAAGGGGTGTTGTGACTTCAAGATTAAAGCCCCCCCCATCATAAATCTTCTCTAGTTGTATGCTAGAATGGCATAACCTTTTATGAAATAAAAGCTCTCAATGCCATCATGTGTCCAGTATCATCTTCGAAAGAGAATGAAGTGGATTAGGATTCAAAGTTCTTTCTATATGTGCAAGAGTTTGAGAAGGGACTCTTTGGCCTTTTATCCCACATTAGGTAGGCAATAGATGAATTTAATGTTTATATGTCCAAACACAATATACCTTAGTGTCTGAAAAGACACAAGCTCATTTGAGCCACCCATGTACATATAAGGGCTACATCTAGAAGGACAGTCATCGATGATGTCAACAAAATTTTGAACCAAAGTGTAATAGTGATAAGAGGTGATGTGGCAACAAGAGGATGAACTAGAAGGTGCCACATGGCACATAAATCAAGGTAAGCCCATATCCCATGTTTACAACAATTTTTTCATGGTTAGGCCTAACCATGGTGATGTTGCAAAAATGTCAGAGATAACCACCTTACAACTTTGTAACAATTAGTGTTAAGTCAGGGAAATTACACCAAAGGTGCAAAAATGATTTTTTTGCATGGTCACAACTATTAACTCATGGTGAGGGAAATAAGCTTTGAAGGTGTAAAAATGTCTTAGTGCATGGTCACAGTACTTAGAAGCTGGTTAAGGCTTAAAGCTCTAAGTGCACAAGAGGATGACATATGGAAAAAGATGGCAACAAAGTGGTGAGGTGGTTGATCTAGCCAATTAGGTGATGACACTTAGTACTCATGTGGTAGTCAACTAGAGCTTTGACCAAGCTAAAATGAGGAAAATGTGACGTTAAAATATTGACAATATTTTGAAAAATTTCTTCAATGGTGTTGTTCAAACTTGGAAATTTTAAATAAATTTGATTATAATCCAAAGTTCAAACTTTATGAATTTTTAAAATTGTCAAACATTTTAAATGACCTATTCATGGCCAAGGGCTAGATTTTTCAAATAAGCACCAAAGACCTCATTTTTCCCCAAAAGATAGAGTGTAGTATACCTTTGGAAAGGGGAGAAGATGAAATTTTTGAATTTACAATCATAATATGTGCAGGTATTTAGCAGTAAAAGTTATAGTTAATTTTGTGAAAATGGAGGCATTTCCAACAAAATGAGTGTTTTTCATTACTAAGCTTCAGAATCAGTTGAGAAGAAAATAGAGGAGTTTGCTGGCTCCAAATTTGGGGGAAAATGTTTTTAATAGTATCATTTTTTCACTAAAGTCATTTGGTGGGTGTTATGACATGTGTTTTAGCAGAATATCTAGCATCTTTTACAGTTAGTTCTGTTTCCATCATTTTGAAGATATTTCAAACATTCTTCAACAATAATGATGAAGATCTGATTTTTAGTTATAAGAAGAGAGTAGAGAAAAAGGTTTACATCAGAAAATGGAGATTCTTCAAGTGGATAAATGGTAGCATCATAGCAAATCCAAGATTTATTCCGTTCTATTTAGTCTCTTCTCTTCTCTTTCTCTAGGTTTCTTGATGGTTGGTTTTTTCTAGACTATTTAGTAGAGTTTTAGCTGTGATCCCACCATTCATCCCAACATTTATCTCTTATAATGAACAAAAATTAATGAATTAAATAGATAGTTTTAGTCTATTACATTATTTTATGAGTTAATTTCATGCATCCTCATGCATTTGTTTCAAGGAAATAAATAAAAAGAAACATAGTATTATATTTTCATTCTAATTCTTGTCTCCTATCTATGTTGTCTAGAATATTTTGTCATTTCTAAACAAAGAACTTGAACCTAGTTGCAACTCCTTAAAGATTTATGTCTCTATATTTTGTTGTTGAAACAAAGATCCAAGTAAATGCTTGATATATTTGATAGGTTTATAAATTTTGTAGAATGATATTTAATGAATATTAGGTTTAGTTTGAACAATTTTGTTTGATTCACAATGTGATAGGATAGATCTGGATTCTTGATATATGTGTTGGAAATATGAGGTAGGCAAGGTTACTAAGAGGGTAGGAGTGAATTAGGAACTAATAAAACTTAATCTTTTTTCACCAATTAATCCTTCATACAATATTTTGATCTAGTTGCATGCATGAAAGAATGAAAGAAAATAAACATGCATAGCAATTTGACACAAGATATGGTGACCCAAAAACCTTCCAAATAGAAAGTAAAACTAAGGTGGGAATGATACCGATAAGCTTTAGTATTGCAATATAAAGTTGGCATGTTAAGGCTTACAATTGATCACTTATGATGATGTTACAAGCTAGAGTTGTTATTGCACTAAAAGGCCAACCTGTCAATGCTCAATACAACCAATAGACTTATAGAACATAGGAGGTGGTTAAGCCATATCATGAATATCAAAGGGGAACATTGGTGGTTAGTCCAAGAATTCCCCCCTCATTGTTACTTCAGGGGATTCAGACCTATGACCAAGCTCTGATACACTTGTTACAAGCTAGAGTTGTCATTATACCAAAAGATTAACCTATTAATGCCTGATGCAACCTCTAGACTTATAGAACATAAGAGGTAGTTAAACCATGTCATGAATCCCAAAAGGGAACATTGGTGGTTAGTGCAATAGATGATATACCCTATTAGGAGCAATACGAAATATGATGTCCACCTTGTTAAAAGATTTACAAACATACAGTGAAGTATGCACTTGGTAGAGAGATTTATCATAGACTATTAAGTCTACTCTATTAATAGATTTGATTGATGTACTTGTTAGGATGAACCAGTGGTTGATCTCTGATCTACAACTCTAATTTGGTGGTGAGATTTTGTGAATTGTAATGATAACCTTATTGTGATAGATAATGCTTTGTTATCCCTTATACTTATTATAGCCTTCTTTAATTTGTACTTCTTCTCATCATATTCTTACACTTATTCATTTTGATATGATACAATACATTACATATATACCAATCCAAATCATAACTTTTTGGAGTTAGCTACAATACAAGTTTCACCAAAATTCACAAAGTCAGTCCAACTATTATAACTTGTGTTCTAAAGACAAACTTGGTGATGTTTTGATACTTGACAACCACTACCAATGCTCATCATTATCTAGCACTTGGTTGACAAAGGCACTTAGTTCATACTGATCACTTCCAAGTATCTTGAACTTAGTTAGCACTGTGTGACTTAATAAATACTATAAAACTTGATATAACTGAATCACTCAGTTGACATTCCATGGCTCAGTCAACACTTGATTCACATTGATAACACTGTTAGCTTGGTAGACACTATGAAACTCGGTTAATACTATGAAACTCAGTTGGAACTCGATCAACACCACTACATTTGGCATAAATTGTACATAGGTTCTAAAGCTTGGTAGCATTTGCATATTGACTAAGTGTGAGTCACTAATAGACAAATTTACCTTAATGTCAAGAATCTACCCCTTTGGCATTAGTGAAAAAAACACTTATCATCCAAAAATTGAATGCTCAAAATTATAAGTCAAAACATTCTTTCACCTCCATTCAATGTCTATAACTAGGTAACATACTCTATTTTTCAAAATTTTCAAAATTGCTTTTATAAAGGATGTTTTGTGCTTATTTGTACAATATTTTTCTCCCATACATATACCTGGAGTACTGCTCCCCCATACATATATCCTTCACATATCTTTACATATACTTCTCCCTCTTTATGCATATATAAATTCATCTATACTTCTCCTCCTTTTTGACATAAATGAAAAAGGTGTACATTATATGTTAATACCAAAATGTGACAAGAATTCAAATTGTACCTTTAGGATTAATGCTATTGTCTTGTCCCAATTTTCTTGTAACACCTTGCTTTCATGCAATCAAATATGATCTTCTATTGATAACTCCATCATGTGATCAACTATGGAGAAGTTATTATCATGGATGAGTGTCTTCACACGTGCAATGTGTGTTTTCAATGCATCCATATTTAGAAGAATCATGTCTTGGATTTCTACAAGTGTGGTCTTGATCCTAGATTCTTCCTTTATTAATTCTTCTTGCAAATTTTTCAGAAATCTAATCTTTGAATAATGAGTAGAACTATAGCTTGGGTGAAGTGAAAACTGGTGTACATTGGCCTTCATGTCATCATCTATCTTTGATAGTTCTTTTTTAATGTCTTGTGTGAAGATAGATGTATCACACAACTTAACAAATAATAAAGTTACATTATTTACATATGTGTCCAATGAAACAAGAACAATAGACAATTCTACTTGGTTTATTGTAATTGTCTGCACCATTTGTTTCAATACCTTGTTCTCAAATTTTCTTTCTGCTCTTTTTGGAAACTTATCCTATCCATTCAAGTCTTCATTTAATTTATAGACAACTTCTTCTAACTAATACAAAAGTGGTTGAGTAATATCAACCTCAATACTTAGTACACATGCAAATATGTCTTCAAGAACTTAGGTTTTCTTTTTCTTCTCTTCTCTAAGATTATGTTGCTTCTCCCTCTTTTGTAATAATTCACCCATGATGTTCATTTGATCAAGATTAAGAGTAGAAATATCTCAATTTTAAATAATTACATCCTCATCAAGATCAATGTCTTCTTGTTTATATTTACCCTTATTTGAAACTTCAGTACTCGGTTGAGACTTGTTCTCAATAGTCATTGTACTAGCTATATGTGGACTATAGACAATAGTAGAAATAGAGGGGCTAGAAAAAAATGTAGATATGGCACTGGTAGTAGAAATAACTTGTTGCTGCATGATAAAACTTGATGATAGAGGCACTTGCTACCTAGTAAATGAAGTGTTGGCCACTTCAGTTAGTGGAATACCTAGCTAAAGAGGTCTTGAGCTTGGTTGGGTGCATGGTGTTGTAGTGGTATCCACAACCAACTTAGTAGAAGATATCTCGGAGAAATATTGCATTAAGGATTTTTATGAAGAACGAGGAAATGAATCCATTACTACTAGTGCAATCTTTTCTGCATGAGTTTCCTCAATGCTTTGAATCTCTAGAAGACTTCCTTCAGTAGCTTCATGTTCTTCCTCCTCATCATCCAAATTTACATTATCTACTTCATCATATTTTGTTTCCAAATCCTCTTCCTCATCATCATCATCTTTGTCATTAACATGAACAAAAAAATCACTAGGTTGATGTAGGTTGTAAATTCTTTTCCATGTAGTTATGACTACCTTCACTACATATTCAATGTCTTTTATCAATATCATACATGTGTTGAATTTAAGAGTGAACTTTTATTCATTTTTCTTCAAAGATTCTTTCACCTCTTTTTCATTGAGATTCGACATGAGTTGCCTCAGATTCTATTCAAAGATGTCTTTTAGATACTTTTATGCCTGATTAAATTGATTGGCTAGCACATTTAATTTTACAAAACATTTTGCATGTTGAAGATCTTTTCAAGAAATTTGAGAGTGATTTAAGTAGCAATGAATTTTATGCTAAATCTTCTGATAAAAAAAGTGAATATGATGAAACTGACAGTGAATGTAGTGAATCCATATATGATGATAATGTGTGTCTTGTGATCATGAGATGGATTCTGGCTCTAGTGAATCATATAATTTCATTCAGCAAGATGAAGATGGATATGTAACTGAAAATGAATCATGTGATAGTATGTATGAGAGTGTGGAAATTTACAATAACGGTATAGATAACTCTTCTTGTGATGAAAATGAAAATGAAACACCTAGTGTTGAGGTCTTGTACAAGGAAGAGGAAATGTATAATAGTGATGATTCTAATGTTTTAGATAGTTGTACTAATGGTACTAGTACTATAAGAATTTTTGATTAGCTAGATTACGATCTTAACCAAGGAGAATAGAATTGTGATGAAGTCTTGTTCAATATTAACAAAATCTTAGAATTATTGGCTCGTGATCTTGAAAGGTATGCAAACATTTCCCTGGATTCTCATGTTGTCCCTTGTTACATTTTTTCTCAAGATGAAGTACTTTCCCCAAAGTTTGATGTTGAAAATGGTGTAAAATCATAACATTCTTTGTCAGCTTTTGGAGGTGTATGTAATAATAGTTCAAGTGTCAATACACATGATGGATTATCTTATATAGAGATAACCATTAAGGAGAAATTGTATACTATTCTAGATTCTTTTCATGCTGATAATATTAAAATTGGTTTGGGTTGTTCATATGACAAAGAGGAAAAGGCTAGAGATTGTAAATTTGATTCTAAGGTTTCCTTTTATGTTGATGAATTTTGTGATGATAAATTCAAAGTTCATTCTAACAAGTTGTCTAATGAAGACTATGATTATGATCAACATATTATATGTCAACACTTTCATGAGAGTTTTTCAAATTTGGTGACTAATTAGTTGTTTGAGTGTGAAGAAGTTTCAACATGTGACAAATTTTATTGAATGAGTAACAAGACTACAAGTGAGAAGAAATTATATTTTATGCATTCTTTGCACTCGGTTACACAAGGTGAGTTGCAAACTCTTGACACATGCAACTCTTTGATTGAAGTAGAATATGATACCTTTGTATTTCCCATTGATAGAATGCATCAGTCATATGTAGATGAAGATTTTCGATTTGATTCTAGTTTTTAATAAGATAAACAGGTTTTACAAGTACCCTGAAACCCAAAAGTAACTACAGTAAAATGGCTAATAATAAGCAATAAAAGCCCAGTCAGATAATAATATGTCTAATGGTTGATAATAAGCATAAGGCCTAGCCAAAAACAAAGGCCAAAAAAAAGGCCATTAAAACATCTAGTCATAAAACTAGAACTAGAAAAAGCCAAAAGCCAAAAAATAGCAAACAATAGAAAAACAAAAAGATAGAACAAGTGAACTACTTTTTGTTCTTTTGCTCGAGTTCTTGCATAGTCTGGGCAGCTTTCTATGCCTTGTGGGTCTCCTCTACCATCTGCTCATGGGTCTTCTATGCATCCTAATCCAAACTAGTGTAGGTGATAGTAGTAGCCACATCATCATCAATTATGGCTCTACCTCTGTCCTTTTCATCCTCCTCATCTAGCAAGCCTCTAACTTTTAACACTGCTATCAAGGATAGAATGTTGTCATTGATCGAACTAAGGAGAGATATCATCTAGTTTTCCAAGTTATGATTGTAGTTTTCCAAATTTTGAATTCTCCTCTCAACCAGGTTAAATATATCCTCTGAGTCCTTCTGGTTCTCATGACTTGTATCTTTCTTATTACCCTCCATCTGACCAATCTTCTCCTTGACCTCTTCCAGCTCATAATAGAGCCACTTGATTGATCTAAAATTATCAATCATGCTATTTTGACATTGTTCAATAAATTCATACCCATCTCCCTTGTATTATCAATAATAGCCACAATAGCTAGGTCAATGAGGTCTTCAAACTAGGATTGTTCCTGGTTAGCAACCAAAATCTAGGGATTCATAGTCTCTCCAAAAATTCCCATCTTTGTCATCCTGACATTGAAATTATTCCATGCTTTTCTCTTTTCCTTCACAACCACTTCACCCCCATCACCACCAATGTTTTCCTTTTCCTGCTCCTCAGGTTGGATTTGGGGACGAACAAGGGAAAGAGGGAGAGTCATCACATCCAGCCCCTAATTTGAAACCGTCTCATCATTCGTACCATCATCCCTCTTCCATTTCTTCCCTGCATGATCCTCCACTTTTTCTTCATTTTTCTCCTTACCCTCTTCATCTAAAGCCATGCCCTCCTCATCCTCATTATAGTCCTTTTCATCTTGACTAGAAATTTTCTATGAGAATTTTGATTCCTTTTTTCATAGTGAGCATGATGTTTTAATTGGTATATGCACTATAAGATTGAAGAGAGTATTTTAGTTTTTCCAAGTTAGATAATGAATAATGTTCATTTTGTTGGTGAAACTAATGAGAGTAATCTTTTTAGCTTACCTCTTGATATTAGGAATATGTCAGAGGTAAAAAGTTTTCTTGAATTTAGGTGGTCTGGGGCCATCATTTGTACAGTTTAGATTAGTTTTTTTGCTTTCAATAAGTTGTTTGAGAGAAAGTTTTGGAGTGGTCTACTTCTTACAAAGATCTAAATCCTTGCCATGCAGACAAGGGATATGCATTCCTAGATAGAACCACTGATGGGACTCAAAAATGCATCCGCATTTTTGAGTACCATTCTAAAATTTGAGTCAAATTGAACCCCTATAAGTGTTTTTCTTGCATGTGTACCCAATTGTCAATTTGAGGTCTATGAGGTGTTTTATGCTTCTAACAAATTTCATTAAACATATCCATACATCTCATGATGATAACTTTCCATTCTAAATCATTTCATGAAGCGTCATTTTGAGCATTATTTAGCTTTGCATTTTGCCTAAGTGTCAAATAATGATAGGAAGCCTACTTTGTATTTGAATATCTTGCACATAGTTAAGTTTCATGACTCACCACTTTGGGAGTGTTTAGTATGCATATCAAAAAAGTACTTTTCAGTTTTGAAGTCATTTAGATATTCTTTGACTAGGTTTTGATTTCCTTAAAGTTTTTTGTTTACTATTGTCATGGTGATGCATTTTGTTCTGAATTCCAGGAAGCTCTATTTGACTAGTTATAACTTTGACCTACTTGACCAAAATGAGAAATTTCCTTTTGCATTGTATTCTAAGGGTTAGAAACTTGATATCTTCCATATTTGAGCCTATGAAAAATCTATTTGACTATTTTTCAAACATGATTCCAAATGAAATCAATAAATTTTTACTGGTTTCTAAAAGTGCATATTGATCAGCACCCCTATTGGGGATGTCATAACTCTGAATCTATGATATATCAAATTAAATAGATAGTACCATTGTATTCTACTCTAAAAATAATTAAGTTTTCCAATTTTCAAATCTTGGCGAATCCATCTACACACTTTCTCAAGTCCTTTCCATTTGTGAAAATTGTTATTCTACTAAGGTTCGCAGTTTTGCAAATGTAAGTACCCAACTTTGAACGCTTGGCACATTTTCCTAGTTATTTGTCATGAGCCCAAATCACAAAATTATACTATCCTCATGAAATTGAATTGATGTCCCAATTTTTAGACCCTTAAATATCCCTTTCACCTGCTTTCAAAGCCAAAACCAAATGCACTTTATTATTTTCTGACATGTTTGTTTGCAGGCAATTTTAAGAAGGCAACTTTAATGGTTAGTATATTTTGATCCAGATGTCATCATGAGAAAAATAAATATGACAAGGTACAAGAATATGGAATAGTGAATAGGTATGTCATATCTCAGGGCTTAGCTAGGTGTTTCAATCAGTTTTAAAAGTTGTCTTGTAGGCCTTCGTCTCAAAAAATTATTGTTTTTAAGGAAAGAGGTAAAGTGAGTTTTAAATGGAGATTCAGTGATCAAATTTGAATTCAATCAATTTGGTAAGCTCCATAGATAATTTTGAGAGGTTAAATTTTTTTAAATGCACACAAAAAAAAAAAAAAAAAAAAAAGTTAGACCCACTTTAGGGCCAGACTAACTACATTAGATTGATAAGAAATGAAGAGACCCATGGATTAGGTTTAAGGAAGGCACAAGAACACAATGATACTTTTGGAATTAAGAACATAAAAAGTCTCATGATTTCACTTATAATTTTTTTACCTCAAGTGACTAAATGATCATGTAAATTTTCATCTACCATATTTGTTGATGTGCCTACCATGCTTTTACAACATATTACAAAATATGAAGGCTCCAAGGTTTGAGTTTTAATTTAGAAACTAGCTCAATTTGAGGTTGACTAATGGGTTCTCACAAGAAGATATTGAAATATATAGGAAAGGAATTGAACATGAGAGGAAGAGTCATCTATTATTCTTATCATGACTACCTCTAAAGATCATAAATTTCCATTATTAATTTCTTCCTAGTCTAGCATCTGTCACAAAGACTTTTTTGAGTGAGAAAATATATGTGATTGGAAAAAGTAGAGGAAATCGATGGATGAGCAGTTCCCATAGGAAATAAATTTATTTAGAATCTTGTTTATTTGAAAAACATGAAGATAATTTAATTGGATGTGAGTTGGTTGTGGAACATGATGTTTTAAAAACTCTCAAGATCATTAAAGAGGCCCTCCATCTGAGAATGGTAGACATGGATTCCTTTGAAGGGACCTCAGAATCACAAGTGTGTTTTCCATAGCTTAAAGCCACCCAAAGTTTAGAAATAAAATCATGGCAGTATGATGGGTCATTCTAGTTAGTTTCCAATAGGAGCAAGTCTGCAAGCCCAAATTGTGGATTTATCAAGGTTTCCATATGAGTTGCAAATATAAACAAGATCTCCATGATTGAGAAGCAAGAATAAGGCATTGATGTAACTGGGGACTAATATGAAATTTTTTGCTAGAGAAAGCCTCCCTACTTTATAATCTCTAATCTCAACCAATCATGTTATATTAGTCCTTCTTAGATGATCAAAATGCATTCCTTTAATGGTTAATGCAGACTTAGATGCCTTTTCTATTTGGAGGGATAACCTATTTGGATGCCTACTCTAGCTTGTTGCTAATATCTTTATCTGTGTCACTACCCCTATTGATGCCTATACCATCTATATCCTTTCCAGCATGGTGTATGGATTCTAAATATAGCAATACCCTTCCATGTTTTCCTTCTTAAAAGTGTGGTGCATTGAGCATTAGAGTTCAAAGGAGCCATCAGTGCTAATCCACACCTAAGACATCATTGTAAAATTAAAAAGGAGAGATCCCACTCAGAGATGGAATTCAAAAATGAATTTGGGCATCAATAGGCAAGGAAAGCTCACTATTTTGTTGCGTGACTTCTTAGAAGAAACTAAAGATAGATGGTTTTAAGTTACACTCCATAACCATAACCACATAGAGACTCTAGCTAATGACTAAGATGGTCCAGTCGATTCCCATAGGTACCATCAATAAAAGAGCCACTCCTTCCACCATGCTTGTTCTAGAGAAAATGATACTATCATAAAAAAAGTGAGGCTTGGTTAGCATCAGGAGCATATAATGCAATTTTAAAGAATATATGTGATTGTGTAATGAGTATTTTATTGCACAATGATTTCCACGAAAGGGTATGCATAGTGGTCTTCTATAATGGGTATTCGATTAAAATGGGACATGAATTTGCAAGGTTGCCTCAATGTTTATTTATCCTAATCCATAGTAAGTGTTATGTTTGTGGGAAGATTGTGTTATGTATGATATATTTTCTAAGAGAAGGTATCATGACTTCAAGATTAAATCTCCCCTCATCATAAATCTTCTTGGGTTGTATGCTAGAGTGGCATAACCTTTTACGAAATCAAAGCTCCTAATGTCATCATGTGTCCACTGTCATCTTTGGAAGAGAAAGAAGTGGATCAAAATTCAAAATTCTTTCTATATGCATAGGAATTTTAGGAGGGACTCTTTGGCCTTTTATCCCACATTAGGTAGGTAGTGGATGAATTTAATGTTTATATGTCCAAACACAATACATCTTAGTGTCTAAAAAGAAATAAGCTCTTTTAAGTTGGCCATGTGCATGTAAGGAGCCCATCCAAATGGATAGTTGGCAATGATGTCAGTAAAGTTTTGAATCAAAATGTAGTGGCAATAGGAGGTGACATGGTGATAGGAGGATGAACCAGAAGCTACCAAGTAGCGTAGAAATTGAGGCAAGCTTGGATCATGCATTCATAGTAATTAAGTTGTAGTTAAGCCTAACAATGGTGATAGTGCAAAAATGTTAGAGATAACTACCTTAAAACTTCACAATAGTTAGTGTGAAGTCACAAAAAATGGCTTCAAAGGAGCAAAAAAGCTTGTTTCATGTGGTTGTAGCAGTTAATCTGCAGTTAGGGAAATAAGCTTTGAAGGTGAAAAAATGGCTTATCACATGGTCACAATAGTTAGAGGATGGCTAAAGGTTAAAGCTTTGAGTATGCAAGAAGATGACATGTGGCAATAGCTAGTGACAAAGAGGTGAAGTGGATGATCTAGTCAATCAGGTGATGACATGTGGCACTAATGTGATAGTCAACTAGAGGTTTGACCAAGGTAAAATTAGGAAAATGTAAACTTGAAATATTGAGAATATTTTAAAAATTCCTTCAAACGGGTTGTACACTCATTCAAAATTGGAAATTTTAAATAAATTTGATTATAATCCAAAGTTTAGACTTTATGAATTTTTAAAATTTTCAAACATTTTAAATTCCCTATTCATAGCCAAGTGCCTAATTTTTCAAACAAGAACTAGAGGCCTCTTTTTTACCAAAATATAGAGTGCAGTATACCATTGGAAAGGGGAGAAGATGAACATTCTAAATTTGTGGTCAAAATATATTCAGGTATTTAGCAATAAAAGTTATAGAAAATTTTGTGAAAATGGGGACATTCTCAATAAAATGAGTGTTTTTCATGATTAAGCTTCAAAATTAGTTGAGAAGCAAATAAAGGAGTTTGTTAGCTCCAAATTTGGTGGAAAATATTTTTAAGAATATCATTTTGCCTCTAAATTCATTTGGTGGATGTTTTGGCATGCATTTTAGCAGCAGATCTACAAGCTTTTGTAGTTAGTTTTGTTTCCCTAATTTTGGAGACATTTCAAGCATTCTTCAATAATAATGATGAAGATCTGATTTTCAATTACAAGAAGAGAGTAGAGAGAATTTTTACATCGGCAGATGGAGATTCTTCAAGTGGAAAAATGGCAGCATCATAATAGATCCAAGATTCTTCCATTCTATTTAGTCTCTTCTCTTCTCTTTCTCTAGGGTAGTTGATTTTTGGTTGTTTCTTGACCATTGAGAAGAGCTCTAGTTGTTATCCCACCATTCATGCCCAACATTTCTCTCTTGTAATGAACAATAGTTAATGAATTATGGAGATAGTTTTAATTTATTTAGTTGTTTTATGAGTTAATTTCTTGCATCCTCATGTATTTATTTCAAGGAAATAAATAAAAGTAATCATAGTGTTGTAGTTTCATTCTTATTCTTGTCTCATGTCTATGTTGTCTATAATGTTTTGTGGTTTTTGAACAAAGATCTTAAACCTAGTTGCAACTCCTTAAATTTGTATGTCTCAATATATTTTATTGTTGGAACAAAGAGCCAAGTATATACTTGATATATTTGACAAGGTTGTAGATTTTATAGAAGGATATTTGATGTGTATGAGGTTTAGTTTGAACAATGTTGTTCGATTCACAAAGTGATAGGATAGATCTAGAGTTTTGATATATGTATTGGAAATATGAGATAGGAAAGGTTATTGAGAGGGGAGAGGTGAATTAGGAACAAATTAAACTTAATCTTATTTCACCAATCAATCCCTCACATAATATTATGATTTGATTGCATGCATTAAAGAATGAAAGAAAATAAACATTCATAGCAATTTGACATAGGATATTTGATGAGTATGAGGTTTAGTTTGAACAATGTTATCTAATTTAGAAAGTGATAGGATAGATCTAGAGTCTTGATATATGAGATCTATCAATGATTTATAAGTATGTGTGTTAGTGATTTATGGAATTTCCCAATAGATAAGGCACTAATCAACTATAGGATCTATATAGTTGGTCCTAGTGTCTGAATAGGTATGTTAAACATGGGAATTAGTTACCCTTAGATCTATATGTTCCTATCATTGGGTTATTTAAAACTTGTCAATTTAGGAGCCAACATAACTTAATCCTATTTTCCCTTGGTGTCATTTCTAAGATAGTTCAGCCAACTGATTCATGCTTTCTTGAGATCTCATCATTCTTTCATTAGTTTCATTTTCTACTCTAAGATATTTCTTGATTCTATCATTTTTTCCTTAAATTGATGACTTCTAGCTTTTTATTATTTAATTGATTTATTGTATCTACCTAATGTAGTGAAAGCTGGTGGATTTCATTGTCCTTTTCTTCTAGTTTGGTTTTGAGCAATCTTTTGTCTCTATCTGTGATCTCTTTGTTATTTTTTTCTTTGTTCTTTTGTTTCATAACTTCACATATTCTGACTGACTGAATCTCCCATTTTCTTTTCATTTTTCTAAATTCTTGTTGTAGAATGAGGTTCCTTCCAATGAGATCTTCTATAGTTGTATCTACTTCATTTGAAATTCTTTCTCTTCAAATATCCAATATTCTTTCCTCTTTGTTATTTTTTTCTTTGTTCTTTTGTTTCGTAACTTCACATACTCTGACTGACTGAATCTCCCATTTTCTTTTCAATTTTCTAAATTCTTGTTGTAGAATGAGGTTCCTTCCAATGAGATTTTTTTTATAGATTTTCATTCATATGTACTACTAACTCTTATCTTTTTTTAGGGATTGAGAGATTTGATTCTCTAGTTTCTTGAATTTTTTTTTTTGTGGCCACATTTAGATCTAGATTTGTATTTTCAATGGATTTCTCTAGCTTGTACAGTTCCATTGTGTTTGGTCTTTACTCACATGCTACTAAACTTCTAATAAGGGAGCCTTTCTCTAATACTAATGTTTGGAAATATAATGATGACCAAGTGACTGAGAGGGGGGGGGGGGGGTTGTGAATAAGGAAATACTTAAAAATTCTTTCATGTAATCCCACTTTATTAGATTATATAATCTACTTGCATGCATGGAACATAAAGGAATAAAGTAACAACACCATAACACTTTGACACAATATTCGGTAACCCAAAAACCCTCTAAAGAGAAGGTAAAACTAGGATATCAGGGACCACACCCACAATGCTTCACTATTGCAATAACAAAGTTGACTTGTTAAGACTTACAAGTGATCAGTTCTAGCGATCTAATTTGTTAAGAGTAAGGAAGACTACTGGGTACACCTTGTGAAATAATTTATACAATACAATGAAGTATGCACTAAGTTAAGATAGTCTGCAAGCACTGTTAGGTCCACCTGGTTAGATGATTTGAGATTGATGCACCTATTAGGATGATATAGTAAATTGAACTTTTCTATGTAACTTTGTTTATTGATGAAGATCCTTTAAATAATATATTGATCACTTGACTATGATAGATGAGTTTCTTCTTTGCCTTTTCATTATTTGATAGCCTCATAACAATATGCTCTTCAATTATCCATATTCACTTATTTAGATGAAACAAAGTGTCTGCCTTATATATTGATCCAAATAGTAACTTTTCATTAGTTTGACTATAATAGCATTTCAATAGTTACAAAAATAATTACCAATTTAGCTCAGTTATGATACTCAAGTTCAATATCTTACTTGGGTGATATGGAGATACTTGGGAAACACTGTCAACTTGGCTAACTCTATCACTTGGTTGACTCTAGATGCTTAGTTCACATTGATTAGTAGACAAACTTAGCTAGCTCAGTTCAAATTTCTCTTTCTACTTGTTTCTCCTTCTAAAGTTGGAATACTAACTAACTTGGTTAACACTAGATCTTAGTTGCCACTATTAGCTTAGTTCATACATGAGCTAGGTTAACACTCTTTTGTCTAGTAGCTCAAGCTATACTAATTTCCATGATGGCTTAAGTTTTTGTGCACTAATTAACTATTAGCATGAATGTTGATGATATTACATTGGGGGAGTATCTTAAGTGTTGAAGAATATTGATATGTTGCATTGATGATTGAGTTTGTCATTGATGTCAACATAGTAGTTATTCTGTTAAGATTGGAAGAATAGTGGTTAGTAATCTTAGTATGCAAAAGAGTGGAGGAAGTTTAAAATGATATGTAGTAGAGGACATGTTCTTTAGGTTGTCTTTATCATGTGGTTCAAAGGAATAAGTTTGATTCAATGTTATATGGAAGTTACACCTATTTTACTAGAAGTCATGCAGAAACAGGGCATAGGAAAACATAGTTCTAATAATCTATCACTATCTTTCATCTGAGATGTAATGAAAGTAATGTTTAGATAAAAATGATAGAGGATGATCATGTGATGCTACCAAAATTTGTACAAGATGTGGTTTGACACATATGAAGTTTTGTATAGACTATGAGCCAATAGTGTTATGAATTAATTAATTATCTTATTTTAATTGATTGGGAAAGCCTCAAGTCTGACTCAAATAATTATTATGAAGATATGGTATAAAGGAAAGTTGTTTTCCTTATTTTTAAGGAGAATTTTTTTTTGAGAGGATCAAGTGGAATGCAAAGTATCAGTGTGCAACTCAAGAAGGAGAATAATGCTTACTGAATTCATGTAAGTGACCCAAGTGATCATTAGACGTAGAGTATGAGATTTGGTTACAAGATCCGAAGGAGAAAAGGTTTGGTTGATAGGATAGAGAAAAAGGAAGAAGTAAATTTCAGTTATATTATTCTATAGGGAATAATATAGAGATCATTTGGATAGTGGGTTCTTTGATCTTAACCTTGAAGTTGTTTAGGTAGTGGTTCCAGCTATCTTCCATAACTCCTAATAGGGTTGGTACAACTCCTAACAAGATTGAAATCTCCTAATAGGAATTCAAAGTCTCTAAAATGTCCCTTTTCTAATTTTATATGATATTTCCAACCTCTAATCAGATCTTTAAGATCAAACAACTAATATCACAAAGATCCACCAAATTTCTCAAGAAACCCCAAATTGGGTATGCTGAAAATAGTGCCAAAAGCTTCACAACTTCACAAATTATTAATAAATCTGGAAATGGACATTTTTACAGAAATTTCAGCAGAATAAAAGCCTAAAAAATGACATTTCCAGATCCGTATAGCCTTTACACAACAGTTCACAAATGTAGGACAAAAACTATGCTCATCGGGCTCCCGAAATTAACACAAAAATGCTCGAAAACACCCCAAAAACACTAATAATCTATCTCAAAAGTTTAATCATGTCCCAATACATATATTCAGCTCTATTTTAACACCTTAAAGTCTGAAATACAACAGCAACCCAAACTGATATGAAATACTCAACTGTAAACACCAAACTCATACAAAAAACACACTCGAAAACCCACAAATGTGCACTGTTCAGCACAAAGGAAAACTTTGTATGAGCATGCAAATGGAATGGCTTCAAACTCCCATCCTTAGCCTTTTTGGAAACCTAAAAAATCCCATTCTTGGGTCTCCTCCACAGGTTTGGCAACCTCTGAAGAATAACAAAGAATGAGCAAAAATCAAGTTCTGGAATCTGCCCAAAATGCCTCCAAACCCCTTGAAAGAGGGCATAACTGTAACTCACGTCCAAGAGAGGTTAATGAAACATATTTTAATAATAATTTTCATTTATTTGTCCAACGGTTTCCAAAGATTAACCCCCTTTTTTCGAAACTTCACTTTCTTGGACCTGCCCACCTTAGCAAAGATTATTATTTTTTTGTTATTTCAAAAGGGGACATGACAAGTCCTCCCCTCCCAAACATTTCTTTTCCTCAAATAACGGCTGAACAATAAACCAATCAATCCACCTGGATCCCAAATGTAGTCATGAACTATACTACTACCAATTAACACAGGCTCCTGCAATATCCTCTGCAATATGACCAAGAGAAATCCATAATCAAACTAACAATTATAGGTCAACCAAACTCCAAAATCACAACTTCCATAGTTAGAAACCCACGAGACACAAACTCTTAGAACATCAAAACCCAAGTAAAGTGGACTACTAACACAGTAAATACCATCAATGCATTCCACTGGCCTATACGGAATGTACAATCCAACTCTGCAACAATGGTGAATGCTCTCAAATGAAACTATACCAAGTATGGAAAATCCACACACTGTACAACTCCTGCAGTCAACACAACTCTGTAGATCATTGGCCACTGTCTCATAACCATAACTCCCATGCACCCCTGATGGTGAAAAGCCATCACAAGATAAACAACAAGAAATGGAACCCAAACCAAATTTTCCTACCATTAACTCCTCAACACAAGGATCAATTGCTAACTGATGTACATACCCTGCAATATAATGTTGATTAAAAAAACCAACCTCAGTCAATAGCTCACCATGAACAAGTGATACAACCCACTATGACTGATCACTAGCTAAGTCAAGAGATGTCATAGCCAAAGGAGTAGAATCAATAACAACACCTACCAAAGAATCACTCCAAAACTCCTGCTCTAAGTCATGTATTATCAAGCTATCAACTGCAGGACCTATCGCCATGTCATGCACATCACTTCTCTCATCCCGAGGCATCAAACTATTCTATAACTGATGATAAGCACTAGGAACCAAAGTACATCTCTGTATCATAATCTCATTCACATGGTCATCAAAGGTAAATTGATGAGCGTACCTCATAGTGTAATGCTGATAGAATGCGCCAATCTCAGTCAGTGGCTCAAACTGTAATCCAAATGAAACTAACTGCAATTGATCATTAACCATGTTGGAACTAACTACTACCTCCGAAGATATCACCAAGGGAGTAGTATTACTAGTAGGAACCATGCCAACTGTCGACTCACCAACATCACACACGATCTTTGATACATCTCTAGTCTCTGTGCCATCAGTACTAGAGGCCACCACCATGTCAGGCATACAACAATCTACTACAACACCCAACTCAACTGAACCTGATTCTAGTGGGAATGAACCTGATATTCCAATGTTAGTATCAAGGATGGATGCATCCCCATCTCCACTGTCTCTGACAATCTCAGTCATGGACATCCTTGGATCACCAAACACCACAGCTTGTGACTGTATAGAATCAGGTAAAGATTGTAGCCACTCTAACTCCATGGTCACCTTAGCCAAATGAAACTATGACTCCTTGAAAGCCAACTGTGTACTCTCAAGAATCTTAGAAGTCACCTCAAGCTGCTCAGTAAGCTCACTCACCTCATCTTCCTTGGCCAAAAATGCATCATATGCTGTACTGCCCCACTCCATAAGATAATCTCTATTAGCTACCAACTGCATATAATTCTGTCTCAAAATCTAAATAGCCTCCCATAAAGAGTGGATCTCTATCAAGGAAAGATAACTGCCTTCCTGCTCATCACTAGTAGGAGAACCCCATCCATAAACTATTAACAACTGACAAGCAACATCGAAATGCTGACAAGTGACAGTAATGTCTCGATCACTAACTCTCAACTGATTAGACACATGATGGCACTGGCTTGACTATCTCCTACAAACCTCCTCTGATGCACTATCTAAAGGAGTATCCTCAAAGTTACTAGTCTCTAGAGTATTACCATCCATATCCTATGAATCAAATCTAAAGCTCATATCAACATATAGAGTATCAAAAACATTAGCAAAATTGTCCAACTCCTCTATACCCAAGGAAACTAAGTCTTCAAAACTACCCACTGCATCCTCCTAGATGTCATCAATGCCAATATGATCTTGGGACTCATCTGTACACACTACCAAATATGAAATATCATCAACACATTCTAGCAAGTATGGTTGACTGGATATATGAACAAAGCCCAACACCAGTGTATAAAAACTAATACCAACATCAGATAAGCTCTTGGCACAAGAAAAGACAACATCGTGCAATCTGCTAATCAAATCCATGATAGCACCCAAACAATCACTGCTACCAAAAAGTGTTAAAGATTTCCAGTCAATTGAATCCCAAATGCCAATATAACAATCTCGAGTCCATATCCACAAACTATAATCAGCTGGTAACTCAAGCAAAATCTTTTCTTGAGTAATATGACCAATACCAACTAATTTCACATACTTGTCATGATGAGATAATGTAGTCAAAATACTGTCTTCACTCACCTTCAGCTGGCAGGATAAATCATGTGAAGTACTACTAGTCTCAACCTCATTTGATGAAGCATCTATTTGTACCTAGTACTCTCTCTCTCAGAAAAGTCATGAATGTTCAATGTCTGCTCATCTCTACCAAGTATCTCACCATCATGCACAACAACATCCTCATAATCATCATCCTTGAGGTCAAATCTATCTATCACTCTTTGACTAAAATCATCAAATGTAGTTACCTGATCATGACCTTGAGTAGTCATTCCATGATACCACCAATCATAGGCTGCATCTTCCAAGTGTAGACTTGCAATTTGAATAGCATCACTCTCCTTCATGGGGTTAAGTGTGAAGAAGGTCTATAATTTTTGTAGCCATGCTCTAGCTGAAATTTTATTTGTTCCATCAAAAGTAGGTGCTATAAACTTGCTTATTTTATTTTTGAGATTTCTTCCACTTATGTCATGCTCCCTTCTATACTCTTTCTTGGGCATCAAAGTGTTCATCATATCAACATATTCTCTAAAAGGAACCGAACTATGAAAGTCATCATCTAAGCCATTGTAAGTAGCTCTTAATGTAATCAAGTTACCTGTAACCTCTTCCATAGGATTAATGGCTAGATTTGGTACTGGTGGCTCATCTGCAGGCAAGAAAATAGTTTTGGTTGATTTAGATGGTGTGGATTTCAGATTTCTTGGCTCCTCTGAAGTGCTCCCTTTCTCATTAATAGATGCAACTCCTTGTAGTTTTTTCTGTCAATATTTGCAAAGCCTCTCTAGTTTTTGCCAAACTATCCACTGTTTGCTTCTGAGTATTTTGGATGTCTTGGAAGAATTTTTTTGCCATCTCATCTAGATTAGCCATACTTTTCCTTCCTTGGATTTTGTACTTTTACTTTCAACTGGAGGTTTGATCAAAATTTCTTTATTCTTTTCTCGCTGCAAATATCTTTTTTCTTTTTCACTTAGTTGCATGCAACCATAAATTTTGACATGCAGCTGATTAGAAGCAACATGCAACCACCAAATTCACCAAGAACTAACATGCAAATGATTAGAAGTAGAATGCAACCATAAATTTTGACATGCAAGATTTGGGTAGTTATCAAAACTGACATGCAAGATCTGGGTAGTTGTCAAAACTAACATGCAAGATCTAGGTAGTTGTCAAAACTGACATGCAAGATTTGGGTAGTTGTCAAAACTGACATGCAAACTTCTACAACCACCAAATTAACCAAGAACTAACATGAAAATTATTATAAGTAGAATGCAACCATAAATTTTGACATGTAGCTTATTAGAAGCAACATGCAACCATAAATTATGACATGCAAGATCTGGGTAGTTGTCAAAACTGACATGAAAACTTCTACAAACCCTCAGGCTGGCAAGATCATGGCTCTGATACCACTAAAATGTCTCTTTTCTGATTTTATATGATATTTACAACCTCTAATCAGATCTTTAAGATCAAACAACTAATATCACAAAGATCCACCAAATTTCTCAAGAAACCCCAAATCGGGTATGCTGAAAATAGTGCCAAAAGCTTCACAACTTCACAAATTATTAATAAATCTGAAAATGGATATTTAAAAAAAAAATTCAGCAGCATAACATCCTACAAAATGAAATTTCCAGATCCATATAGCCTTTACACAACAGTTCACAAATGTAGGACAAAAACTATGCTCATCGGGCTCCCGAAATTAACACAAAAATGTCCGAAAACACCACAAAAACACTAATAATCTATCTCAAAAGTTTAATCATGTCCCAATACATATATTTAGCTCTATTTTAACACCTTAAAGTCTGAAATACAGTAGCAACCCAAACTGATATGAAATACTCAACTGTAAACACCAAACTCATACAAAAAACACACTCGAAAACCCACAAATGTGCACTGTTCAGCACAAAGGAAAACTCTGTATGAGCATGCACATGGAATGGCTTCAAACTCCCATCCTTAGCCTTCTTGGAAAACTACAAACTCCCATTCTTGGGTCTCCCTAGAAACCTTCAAACTCCCGTTCTTGGGTCTCCTTCTCCACAGGTTTGGCAGCCTCTGAAGAATAACAAAGAATGAGCAAAAATCAAGTTCTGGAATCTGCCCAAAATGCCTCCAAACCCCTTAAAAGAAGGCATAACTGTAACTTGCGTCCAAGATAGGTTAATGAAACATATTTTAATAATAATTTTCATTTATTAGTCCAACGGTTTCCAAAGATTAACCCCCTTTTTTTGAAACTTCACTTTCTTGGGCCTGCCTGCCTTAGCAAACATTATTATTTTTTTATTATTTCAAAAGGGGACATGACAGTCTCCTAATAGGGAATCATATTTATTGAATGTTGTAACAAACTCCTTATAAGGTCTATCTTCTAACAAGGAATATTTATATTAGTACATCATCTTGTGGGTTCCATCCCCATTAGGGTTTTCTCTTTGATCAAGCGTTTCCCTAATTAACATATCAAGTGCTAATTGTGTATGAGTATCTTATTATGGTTTTAGTTTATATTACTCACATGGTTAAGCTTGTTTAATGTTAATGTTAGTGATGATAGTTGTATAACTGGTTCACCCCCCTCCCCCTGCCAGTTATATCAGTAGACTATATGTTCTAACAATTGGTATCAAAGAAGTAGGTCCTTAAAGATAAGACTTAACTTCTTTAGGAGATCAATGGAAAATATGTTCAAGAAAGATAGTTTGAGATTTGATGGGTCAAACTATGATAGTTAGAAGGAAAATATGAATGCTCACCTACTATGCATGGGTCCAAGATATTGGCTTTTGACGAAAGGTAAGACGGAAAATTTTGAAGAATCTATGTTAGAGGAATGTAGTGAGGGAGAAAGAGATTTTTTCATGTGTAAGATGAGAGCCAAAGAAGCCCTATTATCAACCCTTCTAGAGAATGAATACAATAAGAAATTATGTATGAAGAATATCAAAAATGGTTGTAGGTATTCAATCTCTTGGTGGAACTAAACATCATGATGAGGCTATATGGAACTTGAAACGTCTATCACCACCATTCAAGCAAACAACTCAGATGATTCAACTAGTAATGCCCTACACCAAATATTTCACAAAGGAAACTTTGCTTGGAAGATTAGAATTATAGAAGCAGAAATGAGATAGTTTGGAGAATTAGCCAGAGTTGAGACATCTTTTAGTGCTATGCATATTCAACCTAATTTGTCAAGAAGTACAAGTGTAAGAGGAGAATTTTCTAGTAGTAATAGATCTGAAAAAGATAAGAAGATTGAAGAAGAATAAATCTTCTAGTAAGAAGAGAAAAAGATGCTAACATCATCTTTAAGTGTTGGACTTATGAATAATATGGTCATTTTGCATCTAAATGTCCTAAAAGAGAAAAAAAATTTAGAAGAAAATTTAAGATCAGAAGAGATAAGGATAGAATTTTTTATATGCTAACGAGGAAGAAGAATTTGATGAAAAAGATCAAAGTGAAAGTGATGATAAATTAAAGTTTGTGGATATTAAGGAAGATAATATTGATAGAGAAATTAGAGAAGAAAGAGCTATACTTACCCAAGTTGAGAAGAAATCAAATTGGATAATTGATAGTGGATGTTCATATCACATGAATTGTGATATGAATTTTTTTTTAAAGTTCATAAATCATGTAGGAGGTATTGTTAGAGTTGGTAATAATATAGTCTGTATATTATAGGGATTGAGTCTATTACTCTTGATGGTAAAAATAACATTGTTGATGTTTACTTTGTTGATGGTTTGAAACATAATTTGTTAAGTTTTGGATAGTTGGTGGACAAGGGATATTTATTGTAGTTCATAGAGAAGACTTGCATTATCAAAGACAAAGATGGTAAGTTGATTGGTGTTGGAACCATATCAAGAGGTAATGTATTTGAGTTGAATTTTACTAAAATAACATGTTTGGTTGTAAAGGTTGATAATAGTTGGTTATGGCATAGAAGGTTTTGTCATATAAACATTGATAATATTGTGAAAGTTAGCAGTACATTTGTAGTGAGAGATCTACCTAAGATTATTAAGTCCACTAATGTTGTCTACAAGGAATATATTTTTGCTAAGCAAAGGAAAGCATCTTTTCCTAGCAAGAAGTTCTCTACTACAGATAAATTGGAGATTGTTCACACCAATCTGAGTGGTCCTACAGGAACCAAAGGATCTTATGGTGAAAGGTACTTTATGATTTTTGTTGATGATTTCACTAGGATGATGTGGGTAGCATTTCTTAAAGAGAAGTCTAAAGCTTTTGAGAAATTTAAGATATTCAAGAATAGAGTTGAAAATGAATCTAGTGTTAATATTATGTTTTTAAGATTAGATAGAGAGGAGAGTTCACCTCTAAAGAGTTCAACATGATTTGTGAAGAGAATAGAATCAAAAAACCATTATCTTCACCTAGAACACATGAACAAAATGGGATTACTAAAAGAAAGAACAAATTAGTAGCAGAAGAAACAAGAGCAATGTTATTTGAAAATGATGTCTCAAAGATATTTTGGAGAGAAGCAATTGACACTATGGTATATACTCTAAATAGAGTACAAATTAGATAAGATATGAGTAAGACACCCTATGAGTTATGGTTTGGTCACTCACCATCAATTAAGTATTTTAGAATTTTTGGAAGTAAGTGTTATATAAAGAGAGATGATGATATATGTAAATTTTATCCTAGAAGCAATGAAGGTATGCTTCTTGGTTACTCATTGAAAAGAAAAGCATATATATGTATCAACTATTTAACTAAGACAATAGTTGAATTCACAAATGTAAGGATTGATGAAATGTTTGGTACTAAAGAGAAGATAGTAGATTATAATTATGATGAAGAAGAGGACAATTCTAGAATCATCAGACAAAATGTTGTTTTTTTTGAGACTAACAAAGACTTGTAGCATGATGTATCTATTGGGCATAGAGAAGATCAAAGATCCAAACTAGAGAAGAGATAAAATTTGAGATGTCAACTCCTACTTCCAGCAAAACCATGATAAAGAATCACCCTCTAGAGTGTATAATTGGGAGCAAAGATAAAGGTGTGATGACAAAGAACAGAGTGAATGAGAAATTGTGTCTGATTTGTCATGTGGAACCTAAGAGCATAGATGAAGCATGTAAGGATGATCACTAGATGCAATCTATGAAAGAAGAACTAGATCAAATTGACAAGAATGAGACATGGGAATTAATTCCTAGACCTAAGGACAAGAATGTGATAGGAACCAAATGGGTATTTAGAAATAAGATGAATGAAAAAGGAGAGGTTCTAAGAACAAGGCAAGACTTGTTTGCAAAAGTTACTCATAGCAAGAAGGCATATACTGTGAAGAAACTTATGCACCCGTGAAAAGAATGGAAGTAGTAAGGATGTTCTTGGCTTATGTTGCAAGCAAGAATTTCAAGGTTTATCACATGGATGTCAAGTCAACTTTTCTAAATGAAGAAATTGAAGAAGAAGCCAATGTTGAGAAACCTAATGGATTCCCTCTGAAAGAAGATAAAGGTTTTTTATTCAAACTAAAGAAAGCATTATATGGTCTGAAGAAAGAACCTAGAACTTGGTATGCAGGGTTAGATATGTATTTATCAAAGCAACAATAGATGTTAATTTGTATTTGAGGAAAACTGATGATGGCCCATTTTTCATTGTAATATTTGTGGATGACATAATATTTGGAGGAAATGATGAAGAAAGTGGCATGTTTTCTAATGAGATGAAAAATGAATTTGAAATGAGCATGATAGGAGAAATGAATTTTTTCCTAGGATTATAGATTGTGTAGAACAAAGATAGGATATTTATTTTGAAAACTAAGTATCTAAGATATTTTTTGAAAAGATTTGGTTTTGAGAATTAAAAACCTATTGGTACACCTGTGATAATTGGTCACGGGTTATCCAGTAAAGATGAGATAGCTATAGTTGAGCAAAAGAAGTATGGATTAATGATTGGAGGATTGCAATATCTAAATCACACTAGACTAGATATAGCAAATGTAGTTGGGATTGTGGCAAGATTCCAAGATGATCCAAAAGAGTATCATTATGTAGTAGTAAAGAGGATATTCAAATAATTGAAAAGGTACATCTGATTATGGAATTTGGTATGATAAATCAAGAAACTTCAACTTGTGTGCATATGTTGATGCAAATTGGGAAGGCAATATAGATGGTAAAAAGAGCACTAGTAGTGGAGCATTCTCTCTTAGAGGAAGATTGGTTTCTTGGTCAAGAAAGAAACAAGACTACATATCTCAAAGTACACTTGAGATAGAGTATGTTGCAGTAGAAAATAACTATAATCAAGTTATGTGGATGAAACAAATTTTGAAAGATATTGAGATTGATTTTATAGAAATTGTTATCATTTACTATTATAACACAAGCACAATAAGTATGTATAACAATTTGGTATTGCATTCTAAGACTAAGCACATATTTATAAAGTATCATGTTTTGAGAGAAAAGAAATAGAGAGATAAATGAGGTTGGAGCATGCAATAACTAAATATTAGACTGTAGATATCCTTACAAAGTAATTTCCTAAATATGCTTTAGAGTACCTAAGAGGTATGCTAGGGTTATACCCCTACCTAATTTAGAGTATTTGATGCAAGGAGTGAATCAATCTAGTGATGCAAAGCACTATGGTTAGACTGCACTGAATGTTGATGCTTCCTATATGGGGGAGTATCTGATACATACTAAGTCATGAAGGACTTTGGGTATTTGGTATCGAATAGTGTCTATGGACTCTCAAGCTAATTGATGATTTGAGAAACTAATTAATAATTGGTATGTAAAAATTGGTCTTATGATTGACACCTTTGATATTAATGTCAATAGGGGAGAGAATGTACATGAAAAATACTGAGAGAATGTACATAAGAAATGAGAGGCAAAGCACTTGATGAGATGGAAATAGGGGAGAGTTATCTCTTTAGAGAGATTTAGAAAGATTCATGTAAGTGTGCAGAAGGAAGTGCAAGTGTGCAAATACAACTAGACAGTATTGGAAGTTGTTTACTATGAAAAACTAATGTCAATACTAAAATAAGAAGAAGAACAATACAACATTCCAGAAGATTTTAGATTGATGAAGAGGATTTGAGAAGATGATAGTAGTAGAGTGTAGTTTGGTATTCTTGGAACTTAGATATTTTTCATCTTTGTTGCCATCAATGACAAAGGAGGAGATAATTAGCATGAATATTGATGATACTACATTGGGGGAGTATCCTAAGCATTAAATAATAATGATATATTGCATTCATGACTGAGTTTGTCATTGATGTCAGCACAATAGTTATTCTATTAAGATTGAAAGAATAGTACTAAGTGATCTTAGTATGCATAGGAGAAGAGGAAGTTTTAGATGATGTGTAGTGGAGTACATGTTCTAGAGGTTGTCTTGATGATGTGATTCAAAGGACTAATTCTAATTTGATGTTATACATAAATTACGCTTTTTTTTACTAGAAGATGTGCAAAAATAAGGCATTGGAAAATAGAGTTTTGATAATCTATCACTATCTTTCTTCTAAGATGTAATGAAGGTGATGCACAAATAATAGTGATAGAGGATGATGATGTGATGATGCCAGATTGTGTGTAAGACATGGTTTTACATGTGTGAAGTTTTGTATAGATTGTGAGCTGACAGATTTGTGAATTAATTAATTATCTTATTTTAATTAATTGGGAAAGCCTCAAGGTTGACTCAAGGAATTATTATGAAGATATGGTATAAATGAAATTTGTTTTCCTTATTTGTAAGGGGACTTAGTTTTTTGAGAGGATCAAGTAGAATGTGAAGTACTAGTGCACTGTTTGAGAAGGAACCAAATTCTTACTCAATGTGTGTAAGTGATCCAAGGGATCATTGGATGTGTAGTATAAGATCTGGTTACAAGATCTAAAGAAGTCTAGTTGAAAGGAAAAAGATAGAGGAAGAATTAAATTTTAGTTCTATTATTCTACAAGGAATAATATAGAGATCATTTGGATAATGGGTTCTTTGATCTTAACCTTGAAGCAGTTTGGGCAGGGGGTCTAGTTGTCTTCCACAACTCCTAATAGGGATTCAAAGTCTCCTTACAGGAAATCATATGTAATGAATGTTGTAAAATAATCCTAATAGGGTCTATCCTCTAACAAGAAATATTTATATTAGTACATCATCTTATGGGTACCTTCCCCATCGGGGTTTTCCCTTTGATCAAAGGTTTCCTAGTTAACGTATCTAGTGTTGATTATACTTGAGTATCCTATTGTGGTTTTATTTATATTACTCACATGGTTAAGTTTGTTTAAGGTTAATATTAGTGATGATAGTTGTATAATTGATTCACATGACACCCCACCCCCCACACCACCCCCCACCCCCTCCCCACACACACACTTAGTTATACTAGTGGACTATAAATTCTAACATTGACAATATGTCTTACTATAGGGTCAACCTATATACTATATTATTTTTGACCTAACACATTCACATGAATTATATAGAGAGAGTATTTTTCTATAAATATTAATGGGTACAATCTTGATGGTTGCGTTCCCCTTGAATCTCAAACCTTGGTGTTAATTTCCAAGAATATGATAAAGAAAAAAATGACATGAGAAAGATAATTCTCAATCCTTTCCAATGCATAAACAATATGACTTTTGATCTCTGTCAATAGATGAAACATGCAAATTTCTCTATTTGGTATCATGTTTGAGTAAAAAAATGTCAATTCATAGGTATTCCATGCACATATAAAAGCTAGAAGTAGTTGATTCATCTAGAGTTGATTCATTTTATCTACATGTATACATAATTTGTCCCAACTTATTACTAGCTGCAAGATTACTATTAGCTATTTTGAGTCCTTAGGTTATATCCTATTTCCTAAGGACTACACAATTTTATATTTTAAAGGCCTGCATCTTCATATTCATCATATGCAAATGAATCCATGGTTGTTGTTTTGTCATTGTTAGAAACTATAGACTCTTTTGTCATAGTAAAAAAGTTACAAATTGTCACATAGCACCATGGGCTTCTTTCCCTTTAGTCAGCACAATCGTTAGTGAGTCTTCTCATTCACCCTTGGATCTTGCAACATCTACAATCATCACTTTATCACTTTGTGGGAGTGTATGTACTTTACTTCATGCAAGAAAGTGATGGTGTGACCTGTGGCATGTTGGTCATGTTTTCCTTGTGGGTCGCAGGTGAGTTAGAAAGTTGTTCGGTTAGTTTTTAGAAGGCACTATTCTAATTGGTTAAAGTATTGATAGAATTAATGTATCTTCAGGTGGTTAGATGAAATGAGATCTATTTTTATCACTTTGTCACTTTGTAAACATGCAAGGTAGTTAACTCAGATGAAAAAGAAATAAATGAACATGTGTCATAATGGGTCTAGCTGGAAAGTAATCAGTCATAGCTGCATCTTAGTTAAGTCTATAGTTTCATGGAGTAGTTATGTTTAAGTTAAAAAGGTGGCGTTGTTAAGGTAATAAGGTAGTCACCTCATGAATATTTTTGTGAGATGGCAGAAAGAAATAAAACCATTGGTTTATGTGGCTCATTATGGTTGTATGACCCAGTTTGACTACTAATTTTGATGATTTGTTGAGCCAAGAACAAAAGAGGTTGGTTTTCCTACATGATCTAATCTCCATGATCGATCTCAACCATTTCGAATGAATGCAAGGGCTAGAAACAATGCAAAGGTCATTCAATCACCACCTCATTATCCATCTACCTAATCAAAGTGTTAATGACATCATTTCTAGCACTTCAAGGTTTCTTCTAGATTAGGATTTGATGATTTTCTTGCCTCCAAGAATGTACTAGATAGAATCCACCATTGAGATCATATCCAATCACCCTTTGACAATCGTAACAACATTAATGAAATTATGAAGCAATTTGGGGACTATGTTTGAGATATAAAGATACATTTCAAAACCATTGTAATAGTTGACTCTTCTCTATTTCTTTGGCATTTCTCTGGCATGCTTATTGTAAATTCCTTTTTCTTCTAAACTTTATGATACTATGCTTTATCCCTTTTAGTTATTTATGTATTGTGTAAAACTCATTTTTCCTCTTATCAATGTATTGTGGATATTTGTAATTTGTATGACTGTATCTCCCTTGGCCTATGAATGATATAGAGTGAAACTCTTCTTCCTTGTATCACTCATATGGTTATTAGATCTACATGTGGTTATTGGATCAGAACAAGTCTAAATCTATACATTTTTTATGTTATGATAGTTTAATAGTGTATGTATGGGTAAAGATTGGTTTGAACACTCTATTTTGGTGCATCACCTCCTTAAGATAGATTAGGTAAGTGTTTTATGCATGTTTTCTTCCCTTTTTCTCTCTAAGTGTAGTTTAAGTGCATCTTGATAGAAAAAGCCAACCTTCTCTAGAGACTCAACCTGACTATTCAAGTCCCACAACTTGGAGATTGTATCCATGTTTCACAAGGTTACCTTTAGGTAAACATTTTAGGCAAGGTGTAAAATTTTGTGACAACATTTTTTGGAATGCTTGGTGGGACATTCACATCAGAAGATTTCAAGTTCATTGGTGTCAAAGAAGAATTTCAAGTTGATGCTAAGAAGATAATGATGCTCTCAATATTTTCATGCCTTCAAGAGGTTCATTTTCAAGTACTTAGTGACTCTATCCTACAAAATATCTAGTTTCTAGGAAAACTTTTTGTGATTCATGCCCATAGATAAACAAGGGCATCTTCTAGAGGTAAGTTTCAATACATAGAGCTTTCATTTTCAAATCCTATAAAAAAGAGAGATAAATCATCTCTATCAATAGTAAGGATTAGAGAAGTAGCACATACACCTGCAAGATATATTTCCACTCCTATTATTAGATCTCAACCTAGAATACCGTCATCTCACATTAGTAGATCACTTGCTTAAATGGCTCATCCTAGAGCTCATTCTTTGGCCAAATTTAATGGTGGAAGTCCTCTCCTATTGGCTCATAGACATGAAATACTAGTATCAATCATAAAGAGTATACTAGATTTTACAAGTGAAACCTATATTTTCCCTATAGATCAAATCCAAGAGACATCTAATGTTTGCAATATATATGGATTAAGTAAAGATGATGTAGCAGTTAGCCTTCTAGCCTCATCGTTAAAAGGAAAAGCATTAAAATGGTATAGAGGGTTGCCTTGTAACTCTATAACAAATTTGGATGGTTTAGGAGCATCCCTATGCAGACATTTTGAAGATCAAAGTGACTATCTTTCACTCTTAGAGCAGTTGACTACTATCAAGAGAACACCCCATCAATGTATGACTGATTTCAACTATAGATTCCAAAAAACATGGGATAGAATATCAACTCTACTAAAGCCCATCCCTGGAAATTCTTTCTTGCATTACCTAAAAGCCCTAAATAGTGATATTTCCACTATAGCCCAAATCATGGGAGGAGATACATTACCTAAAGCTTATGAGATAGCAATAAGAGCAGAGAACATTCTAATACAAGGAGTTAAGTTAGCTCCAAAGCCTCCTATTCCCTTATTCCTTGATATGTAAAATCACCAGCCAATAGTAGCCCATATTCCCACACCTTCTACATCACAACCCCTTGCTCTATCCCCTTAGGCTTCCATGTCATCTACTGAGCTGGGAGAGTTGAAGACCCTAATGCAAGATATTGGGGAAAAAATTGCACATTTAGGATAAGAAATTATAAAATAGCTTCTTTATGATTCAAAAGGTGAGAAATAAAGTGGTTACTTTGGAGAGGCAATAAGCTTAGGGTAATAAGGCTCCTCAACTACAATATCATACCCCTTTGAATGGTAGGCCTCCAACTCAGAACCAAGGAAATACTTCTTTTGATTAGAATAGGCATAATGGTCATGCTTCTACTTCAAATGCAAATCAAAGTAGGGCCTTAGTCCCTCAAAAAAATATGGCTCAAGATCAAGATTTCTGTTCCTCTTGCAATTACCCTTGAGTTTCCCACATTGTTAGCAGGCTTGTGTTCCACTTGAGTTGCCAAAATTTTTAGCTAGTTTTTCCTTCCCACCATATTAAGGGATTTGAATTTAAAATTAGTTAATGTTCATATATTTGAATATTCAAATATTAAGGCATGCAAAAATACCCATTTTAAGACTTTAGGTTATATCTTATTTCCTAAGAGATTGCATGATTTTGTAATTTATGGGCTCACATCTTCTTATTCGTCAGATGCAAACAAATCCATGGTTGTCACTTTGTCACTATCAAAAAATGTAGACTCTTTTTTTATAGAAAAAAGTGACAAATTTTTTGTGTAGCACCATGGGCATCTTTCCCTTCAGTCAGTGCAATCATCATTGGGTCTTCTTGTCCACTGTAGAATCTTGCAACTTCTACCGTCATCACTTTATCACTTTATAGAAGTGCATAGGCTTTACTTCATGCAAGAAAGTTATGGTGTGACATGTGGCATATGGGTCCTATTTTCCTTATGGGCCATAGGTGAGGTGGAAAGTTTGTTAGGTGAGTTGGAATAAGGTAATGTTCTGATTGGTTAAATTTTTGACAAGATTAACATATCTTTGGGCTATCAGATGAAATGATATCTATGGTTGTCACTTTGTTTCTTTGTAAATATGTAAGGTATTTTACTAATGCAACAAAGAGACAAATGAGCATGTGTCTTGATGGGCCTAGTTGGAAATTAAGTAGTCACAACTACATCATAGTTAAGTTTTTGCTTTCATGGAGTAGTTATAGTTAAGTTGAAAAGGTGGCCTGGTTAAGGGTCAACTCATTAAGACCTTTGTGAGCTGGTGGAAAGAAATTAAACCATTGGTCCACGTGGATCATTCTAGTTGCATGACCTAGTTTGACTGCCGATTTTGATGATTTGTTGAGCCAAGAATAAAAGAGGTTGATTTTTCTACATGATCTAATCTCTATGATTGATCTCAACCATTCCAACTGAATATAGGGGCTAGAAATAATGCAAAGGACATTCAATCACTACCTAATTATCCATCTACATGATCAAAGAATTAATAGCCCCATTTCTATCACTTCAAGGTTTCTTCCAGATCAAGGTTTGATGATTTTATTTCCTCCAAAGATGCACTAGATTGAATACACCATCTAGATCATATCCAAATTCATTAATGAAGTTATAAGCCAATTTATGGGTTATGTTTGAGCTATAAAGATACATTTCAAAACCCTTGTAATAGTCGACTCTTCTCTACTTCTTTTGCATCGCTTTGACATGCATATTTTAAATTCCTTTTGCCTCTAAACTTCATGATACTCTCTCTTATCTCTTTTAGCCATTGATGTACCATGTAAGACTCATTTGCCTCTCATCAATATATTATGGATATTTATAATTTGCATGACTATATCTCCCTTGGCCTATGAATGATATATAGTGAAACTCTTCTTTCTTGTATCACTCATTTAGTTATTAGATTTGCATGTGATTATTGGATTAGAACAAGTCTAAATCTATATATTTTGATGTCATGATAGTTTAACAATGCATGTATGGGAAGAGATTGGTTTGAACACTCTATTTTGTTGCATCACCTCCTTAGGATTGATTAGGTAAGTGTTTTATGCATTTTTTATTCCCTTTTCCTCTCCATTTATAGCTTAAGTGCATCCTAATAGAAAAGGAAGTTGGCCTTCCCTAGAGAATCAACCTCATTGTTCAAGTCCCACAACTTGGAGATTGTTTCCATGTTTCAAAAGGTTTCCTTTAGGTAAAAACTTCAGGCAAGGGTGCAAAATTTTGTGAGAAAAATTATCATAGAAAGTAGGCACAGTTATGAACATGTTTCTTCAGGATTGATGAAGATAATTATTTGATTGATGATATTAATTATTAGTACAATTCCAAAGACATGTTTATGAGTGAATTATTTAGTCCTAATTATTAGAACCTACAATTGGAACAATTATTATGTTTTTATTGATGTTAAGCTTATTGGTGAAACATTTTTCTACTTGATCTAAGTGTCATATATATCTAATTGATGAAGATGATTTTAGAGGATTGGTCATAACAAAAGTATCTAGAAGAAAGGTTGAGTTATAAAGAGGAAACTAGAAATGGACACTTGATTAGTTGGACTTTGACAAGACAAAGTGATTGTTTATATCATGTTGGAAGTGGATAAGATATTAATACTAAAGCCTTCAAAATGTGATCAAAGATCAATCAAAATCATAGGCTTGATCAAGCAATAGAGAATAAGATTAAGGAACTTAAAGTATACGTCGAGTGATGCTAGTGTCAACTAAGAGCTAGGACAAGATGAGAAGAATTAGTGTTGATTGAGCATCAATATTGACTGAGTGATGATTTATGTGTTGAGTGAAAAATTTAGTAGCAACCAAGTAACCCAGTAATGATCGAGTGTCATAACATATTATTGGATAAGGAACATCATTTTAACATCTTATGATAAATTATAATTTCTAGCTAACTAAATTGATCTCTTGGGATATGAAAAGCTTGTTGAAGATAAGGATCAATGAGTTAGATTAGTTAATTCCAAGAAAGGATTAGATAAATGACCTAAGAAATGGATTCCAAGAGAAGTTTCTAGAAAGAATGTAAACAAGATGGTGATCAAATTCATTTTATGTGGTGGATCTAATTGTAAACCCTATGATGTATGATGATTTTTTAGAATAAATAGATTAAAATTGCCTATTTAAGAAGCTACAAGGGCCTAACCTATTGTGAGTGTGTGTGGAGTCAAGGTTAAAAGGTTCGAGTAGTTGCTAATGTTATTGACTGAATAATTTGAGTAGAAGGCTAAGAAGAGTTGAGAAGAGAAGGAGAGTGGTTTCTTAAAGGATTCCCAAGTGAATCAATGAATTGAGATGACAATGAAGGTGAGTTAATGAATCTATGTATGTGAGCTGAATTGATATATGTATATGAAAAGTGAGTTGTACTTGATAGATCAAAACCTATTGCTACTTTCTAACCATTGTGAATAGTATTAGAAATCATTTAATCAAGGTTGACCTAATAGTTATATGTAAATCCTTTAATAGGGTGACACTCTAATGGAATTTTCTAAAGTCCTCTAAAATTGTACTCCTAATAGGGTGATTAAATCCTTTAACAAGGTCACATTTAGAAATGTGCTTTTGTAACCTTTTACAGGGTTGGCTCCTAACAAATCTCACTTCAAAAAAGTGAAAATTGGTGACATGTTACTGGTGTTTTTTTCCAAATTGAGTTTCCATGTTAATTCCTAGTGTCAAACTTGTGTGGATGTTATTTATGGTGTTTCATCGATGATTTTTTATATTTTGTAAGTTTTTTATATTTAGGATAGTGGATAACTAGTTGATGTTACTAAAAGTTGACTATAGAGACCAAGCTATGGAATGATAAGATTTGAAGTGGTTTAAGTGATTATTTTTTCAATTGGTACATCTAGACCTTGGATAACTGATTCACTCCCCTCTTAGTTATTCTAAATATTCTGAAATTAATTATTTTAAACATGATAAATTAATATTTAGGACTAATTATGATTATAAAATGGATGAAACTCTTGATGTTGTACCTTTTGAACCTTGTTGCAATAATGGATATTATACATAACTAATGAGTGTTTATTCTTGTGGCACATATATTTTAGAGAGGATAGTACAATGTATCATGAATTAAGCCCTCCAAAATAACAAATCATGTTGTATGAGAAACACCAATAGTTGGAAAATCACTAAATTAGATTGTATTTTTCCATTATCCCTTGAATTTTAAAGATTTTTTTAGTTTAAATATGTTTGTAGATTAATAATTATCATAGAGATTTTACACAACTTCTAATTTTGTATTAATTATAACTCAATTTTTTTACAATGATTGTCTATTTTATTTTATTTTGACTAAAAAGAATAGTTTGTATTCCTTATAACTATGTAGAGGGGTTATTACTACTTCATAGAATGAATAATTAGTTCATAAACAACTCTTGTGGCTGTTGTTCTAATTTTTAAATACATATTTTGTCTTTAGTTTTAACTAGATAGGATTTAGTTAGTTTGCCTTTGTATTTTAGAGGTTTGTTTTATTTCTTGTTGCTTGTTTTGTTAGTATGTTTTTCTTTTTATGCAGTGCTTGAGTGTGTTTTCTTCTTTTGTTTGTTATTTTTTGGGTGATTTTGTTTTAAAAAGCTTTCCTACCCATTGTGTAAGGTGTACTTCTAGGTTACAAGGCCAGAGTTGATTTCTTGGTTAGAGTCTTTCTCAATGGCATTTTGTAGGTCAAATTTTTTAATACAATGTTCAAAAATTACTTATTGATTTATAATGACCGCACTCAAAAGATAAATTCTTAAGTGAGACATATGTGTGAGTAGTCTTTGGATAGAACATTCATTAAGCCAATATTTGAAGAATTTATATGTGATTTCAACCCCTATAAGAAGTGTTAAAACTATCTAGTTTAGCAATAAGGCTATGAAAAATACTTAATTCTCAAGGAGAGCTAATATTCTCCAAAAAAAAATTAAAATTTATGAAAAGTAAAATGGGAGCCATTGTATTTTTCTCTAGTAGTGATATAAATGTTTGACTAATAGTAGAGAAAGGCTAAGAGAAAATAAAAGGTAACTTTTTTAGAGCTATGAACACTTGACTAGAAGAAAAGGCATGCCTAAAATATCTTTAAATTCTTTTGCTAAAATAGATTTTTTTGACCCAAGTCCTCTAATGAGATATTCAACTTCATTCTTAGGGTATTGGCTCTTGATTTGATAGAATTGAAAAAACCTTTTATGATACTAGAACATCTAGGGATCAATTACAAACCATTGTTGGTATTCTACAAGACAAAATACAAGGACCAACTAACATGACATCAGAGTCTTCTCCACTTTGAACTCTGCAAAATTTTGGAAGATTTACCTCAAGAATTAAAATATACATACTCTTCTAGTCAAGATTTATGACATGAATTCCATTAAAAACATATTAATGAGCCTTATTTCTTCTAGTTCAATGATCTTAAGATATGGTAATCAACTATTTTACCAAAACCCTAGGCACCATGAATCAAGTGCAAGATGGCATTTTTATACTTAGTTAACAAAAATGTAAAGATTGATTGGTAATTGTATTTTGCATCATGCAAAATATTCCACTTATATTAAATCACAAGAATGGCCAGTGATTTATCCATTAAGCTACAACTATAAAGACTACACACCTATTTCTTATCCTATCTCAACATTTTTTGTAAAGATTTATCTATATTCATGTCCAAACCTCATACTTATCATATCTTCACATAAAAATATAGCGTTCTATCCAGTTGCATTAAGCATTTATATAATCCATTAGATTACTAGCAAACACAAACTAAAATATAATTTAGAATGATATGCAACTAAAATTTAATAAACTTTTCTATCAAAATTTTAGAGAACCAAATAGAGATAAGAGAAGAGACAAGATTTGGGATGAAATAAGCTCTCAATGTTTGTATTCATTTTGTTTGAAGTATATACAATTCAGTGATTATCTCTATCAAAATAACACAAAAAGACTAGAAAATGTAACTTAATATTCAATTTTGGAATTGATTTACAGTCTATATGGACCGACTCAGAATTTATATTTTCTCATCTAATAAGAGAAATTTGGACCATCCTATAGCATTGGGAACTCATTTATATAGTATGAGTTGTAACAAGCTTCAGTCATAGAGGGAAAAGGACAATTGTCTTGGGATAAAAGATTTACAAAAGGACAAAAGCTATCACTATTACAAAAATGCATGAGAAAAGACAAAAGTGATGTTTATTTTCCTTTTATAACATAATGGCTTTCTTGTTGATTTTATTGTGGTGGGGCTATCTTTGTAATAGCAGTCTCTTGTAGATCCACTACACCTAATGATTGATCATGTTCTATCTGTTGTTCTTCAAGTTGTGGGACCACTTAACTTGCATGTGTTGTATTAGCCTCTAATATCTAGATATTTATAACAATTGGTTGTTCTTCTGTCAAATCATCAGTCTGAATGGCCATGTCCAATGTTGCAATTTATTTCTTTTGTTCTCTTTCCTCTATTTGAACTACTCCATCAACTATCTGCACCATTTTTGTGGCAAATTCTTTGTCTACATTCTCCCCTTCAACTTTCATTTGAAATAATTATGTTACTCAAGAATATTGTGCCATCCACTTGTCAAAGAGTGTGTCATCTAGCTAATTGAAGCTCAAAATTCTATATTCTCTCTTTAGGATATCCTTACCAATCTTCTTTATTTCAACAAAATCATGTTTGAAAGAATCAAGAAATATTTGTACTCGTACAACTTCCTCGGTGCTTCTAGGAAACTAGATGTAATTTTCTTTATTTAATACTTTTAATTCATTGGCCCATTCATATTTTCCTTATATTTGACCCATGTCTTTCAGTGCATGAGGGAAAAGATCAAAACTTTTGCCAAGATGCTTCAAAAAATAATTACTTATCCTTCTTTGCAACAAATTTCTCTTATGATCAAAATCTAAGAGATCATTAACTTGATAAAAAAAATTCAATTGGATCATTACAATGATCAATGACTGAGAAACACAAGGTAGTAACAACATCATCCCTATTGATCCACTTCCTCAAAATTGGCCTTAAGGTGGCTTCATTATTGTCCAACTCATTCCATATCTCCACTAGTCTTGAAAATTTTAAATAAAATAGGGGCCAACCTATACTGTCCACCAGATACAAAATTGTATTTTTGACTCTATCCTCATGTTGTATACCTAGTGACCATATTTTTGGCCTTCTCATCTTCAAGCTCCTCACCTATGTAGAAATGTGGTTTCTTAGGTGTACTATGAATCTCAACAATTGGCACTATGTTAAAAGGTGACATAGGAGGAGGAGGAGAAAAAATTCTAAGTGGGCTAGACTATGTACCTACTTTTCTCTTCTCAAATTCTTTCTCCAATCGTGCAATCTTGCTTTCCAGTTGGTAGATTTTCATGCCACTTTCATCATAAGCTTCTAAAACTTTTTCAATTTTTTCATTTAGTTCCAAAAATTTCTTTTTATCTTTGGAAGCTACTACTACACCAAAGTCATCCATTTCTTTATTTATGAGGGACACCTTTTCACTATCTACCTCATCAACCCTATGGACCATGAGACTTCCTATATGCTCAAAATATGAGATTTCCTGAATTCGGGCTTTATCTCTCTTCTGGATGGACCAGCTAACCAAGGCTTTGTGGTCATCACTATATTTAACCCCTTTATGGGCTTGTAAAATCTCATTCTGAGTTTTGACCTAGGTCTATTTTTCCACTGTAACTGCATCAAAAAACATTTCATTAGCAATGTCCCATTTAGGCAATACCATAATTTAGCAATTGCCTTCCCTTTGCAGGGGTTATTTTTCCAAACTCTTCCATGAATCTGGCTTTAACTTCCTCTTCAATATCAAAGTCTTTCCTACCAAACTTCTCTTCTTTGATCTTTTTACACTTTGCCTCAAAATTGTTAATATTATTCTACCATAGAAATTGCATGAAAGATCCAGATCTAACAAAACTCTCATCATCCAAAAATTTCTTTAATGCTTGTTCCACCACAGGATCAATTTCTCTTCCTCTAAAATCCTCTACATTGGGGGCTAATAATGGCATGGGAGGTTCTATAAGTGCTCCTTCCTCTACTTCTGCTATAATGATCACAACATCCCTTTAACCTCTATCTACCTCAATTGCTCCCTTAAAGAGTCTTCATCATCTATGTGAATAGGGGTTTGTGTAGGAGAATACTTCTCAACCTTAAAAGAGGAACTCTATTCTAGTTTTTGTTTCTTTGTAGCAGGTGTAGTAGATGGACTTTCTAAAAATTGTCTCTTATAGGGAGGCACAGGTTGTACACTTTTTACTACCACATATCCAACCCTTTTCTATAATGTGTATTGCCCTGGGCTTATGATAGCTCTGTTGGCTAGTCTCTGTATCTCAATAGAGTGGTCTAGATAGGCTTGAGCCAAAAAAAAATTCTTCTCATTTAGGATTTGCATGAACCTAGAAAAATTATTCATAAGCATGTTAATCTTATCACCCAATATTTTGCATTAGCTAGGGGATTATATTTAGGCTCTAAAGCATTACTAAATTCAAGAATTCTACTATATTCCACTTTTCTTTCCTAATCTCTTACTCTTTCAATAATAATTCATTCATAATTATGCCTTCAGGAGAGTAAATAAAATGTTCATAGGATTTATCCTTTTTCCTCTCCTTAGAAATGTCATAAAATCCCTTAGGGTCACTAAAATGTGCATGGGATTGAGCCATTTGATACCTATCCAAATATTTTTCCAAATTCTTCCATTCCCCTTTGGTAATAACAAAATTGTGAACTATAGTGAAAATGGGAAAAAATGTACCTATGGACCAACCAAGGATCTCCTTCTCTTTGAATCCTCCTACTTACCATAGGAATTATGAAATCCTAACTTTTGGTGCCACCTGGTAGGAAAAGACATGGGGTTTCCCTTAGAAACTATATAGTCAACATACAATGGAAACTGAATATGGAATAATGTTCCCCCAATTGTGACTCACCTAAAACCCTTTGGCATGATCCTTAGGTCTAATTAGATCTAGAAAGGGTTGAGGTATTCTTAGATTATCTCCACTCAATAGAATTCTTAGTCTGGTAGTAAAATATCTATCAAAGCTAGCATCAATGATCTCCCAAATTATATCAACACTCCATAGATTGGTATTTTCTCTCCATCCTTTTCCAACTCCAACTTCCTTTCCTTTGAGAAAAAGGAATATCATTTTCTTAGAAACATGTACATTAACATAGAATACTTGCACAAGGGTTTCTCCACTTTGGCCTTGTTTTTACCTATCAATCCATTATGAATTTTCTCTGCTAAATATGTAGAAAAATTAAAAAAATTAAACTCATTCCATACTCCAACATAAGGGCAAAGATGAAAACTATGGACCCTTTCATGTGATCTTGCTCGTCCATCCCAAAAAGATTGTAGGGAGAGAAACTCAAACCTTGTGTCCTAGGATTTAAGTATTTCCTTAGAAATGGCTCAGGAGTACTTACTATAACTAGGGGTAGATGCCCTATTTTCACAAAATGCTCCTATAGTGGTCCGTTCCTTAAGTATAGACTTTGGGCATCATACCTAGCCTGTATATCGTCTAGATCAATTTTCTCATGTAATGCATGGTTAGGGTTTAACCACAAAACTTCCCTAATCACCCTTGGTGTAACCCTAAAAACATTATTTCCTGCACGATTCTTAACTGCCCTCAACATAGGATCATATCTTTTTGCTATCATTGTTAGGAGTTCATCATCAAAGAAAACACCAAGAACAATTAATTTGCCATGTCAAATTGCCAGACATTTCTTAGAGGAGTGTCAAGATTTGTCTCAAAGAACCATTTCCTAAACAACTTCAAACCTCCAGTAGATATCTCTACATCTCTTAGCCAATTCTCTTTATCATATAAACCCTCACTAACCTACAACCTAGGGATATTTGGAACTATTTCTTCCCCTTAGTTGTTTCATTAGTGGATTGAAGCGGTTGTTCTAAAAAATCATCATGTACACTCCTATGTTGATAATCCACTTTCCTAGAAAAATCCCATTGGGGAGACATCTTAACAATTCTAACACAATTCAGAAAGCAACTTCTCAGAGGATATCTATACTTACCAATAAAAATTCTTACTTCAATGACAAAATCCATTTGCAACTCTTCACTACCTGATAAAATACAATCTAAGCTCTAGTTTTTTGTTGCACCTTGAAATTTCTAATGCTTGGTATTCAATTAATGAATTGAATTGTCTATTTTATGAAAAATTCTCCTCACACGAACTAGCATTGATCAAAATTAATTGTTCCAACTATCAATTTCTAGCTAGCACCAAAATTTTGAAATGTAGTCGCCAATCTAGCAAGATTAGGTGGTTATGTTTTAAACTAAAAAGATTATGTTACACTTTTGGCAAGTAGCAATGTGTTATCTCATTTCTTTCTCACTTTAGCTAAAGTTTGAGCATCTCCATAATGCAAGGAAGCGATGATTTTAGATCTTCTTTTGATCAATGATCCTAAGAAATCTTGGTTGTAACTGCATTTCTTTTTGAATTTGGGCCCTCTAGGACATGTTTCGAATGCTCACATTCTTGCTTTAGTTATTCTTTGTGCAACTTTATAAAGAGGGAATGCGACAGATGTTGATCTTCTAAGATCTAACAATTATGACAAAGCAATGCTTTATCTTTTGTTTTGTATCTGTATCAAATTAAAACTTGCCACCTGGAACCTTTTCTGATAAAAAATTTTGGTAACTCATAACATTTCTACATTTCTGCATAACCTTGCCCACGTGTCATTTCCTTGCATTCTCTCCTTCGTTAATCTTCATGCAACTTTATAAAGCGAGAATGTGACAAGTGTTGATCTTCTAAGATCTAACAACTTCTATAAAAAGAAGATCTTTTGTCACAATCAGAAACTCCAACCAACCAAAGTGTGCTATTTAGACAACTTATTCTGATGCATTCCTATGTGCGGCCCACAACTGAGTCTACTTCCACTATGTCCACGTGTCAAATGCTTGTATTCTTGCTTTGGTTATTCTTCATGCAACTTTCTAAAGTGAGAATGCGAGAGACATTGATCTGCATTTCATCAACAATTAAGAAGATGCATCATTTGATATTGCTTGGAAAACTAAAGTGGGGCCCATAGGGACAAGTATCAACTTGTGGCTTCCTCACTTTAGCTAAACACCATGCATCTTTAAAAATAGAGAAAGCGATGATCGTTGATCTTCTTTTAATCAATGATCACAAAAATGCCTCTCCTTAGGTTAAGAACTTAACAATAAAACAAAGAGCAGGCTAACCATAGGCAAACCTAGATTGAAAAAGAGTCAAGCACTAGGGTAGTAAGATTTTCATAGATATATTAAAAAGGCTACTCGAAATCAAATAATGAAAGGGGTTTCAAAGGTTTTTAGGGCTTTATTTGAAAAACTCCCACACACATTTTGAAAATACAAACAACTTGAACCAATTTTAGAGACCTAGGGCACAAACATCATTAAGGAAAATAAATTAAGGATTTCTCTAGGGGGCATGAACAATTAAAATACATACAATCCCTAATTGCAAAAGGATAACTAGATCTTTCACTTACAATTTTGCATAAAAAATTAACATGGGGAAAACCAAGCTAACATAGGGATTGAATTTACATTGCACATTTCATGAGCTATTAGAATTTGTTTTCTTCAAAATCAACATCACTCATTTTGTAAATCATGTTAGAATTAAATCATTAAGGAAAAAAAAAATTATTGAATCCACAACTTCAAGGATTAAATTATGAACATAAATTCTAATAATGTAAGTTAGAAGATTAAAAATAGTTTGTTGAACACATGCACGATGACTCCATGTATAAATTCAATAATTGAACTAAAAATGTGATCTTTTTTATATAAATATTTTTACTTACATGTTTAATATTTTATCAACCAAGAATGAGTGATATAAAATATAAGAATTCTTTACTTAAATTATTTTGGGAGGGTTTAGTTTGAGAGCCCACATGCCATATAATGTATCCACTAGAATAACATGGTCATTGTGTGACTTACAATATCATACATTGCTCATAAATGTCCAGGACCAACAATGGTTCTACAAATTGTATAATATACTTTGACATGAAGCTATATTTCTACAAATTGTATGATATACTTTGACACTAAGCTATCTCTTGAAATATACAATTTTAAATTTTTGTTGCAAAAATCATATAAACTTAACATTTTAGTATAACCTTTTCAATGCATTTTCCTACTTTTAATATTAAAAAATTGACCTCTTTATTATAGAAATACTAAATTATTATAAAATATTAATAAATTTTTAAAACTCAAAATATTCATTGAGCTTACAAACCAAAGTACCCAATACTTATAAATAGTAATAATATAACAATTATATCACTAAACCGTACCCTTTAATTTTTTAAATTAAAAAGATAAATTTCTCCTAAACCTACTCAATTTAAAAAACATATCTTAAAGAACTCCTCTTTATAATATTCAACTTTTGCCCCCAAATGTCAAACCTTGTGACCGAAATGTTGGTATCTACTAAAGTTAAGCCCATGAAACAAACAACAAAGCTTGAAATCATGATACGTACTCTTTACCATAACACTTGAAAAAACATTTTCTAATTAAAATTCATGGCCATTTGACTAAGTTTTCAACTAATAATAATAATCTTGATCCAACCAATATTTTAGACATTATCCAACTTTAGAAATCACTCATGCCAATTTTTACATCACCAACTCAAATGGGGAATCTCGGATGTTTCACTTTGTACAATGGTCAACTTTAATTTATTCTCTAGACATTTTGGTCCTCTAAAAAAGTATTCCTCTATTTTAAAAAAAATCTGATTCTCTTCAAGTAACTTTTCCTTCAATTTAACTCATGCTTGTTTAATGAGTCTCATGGTCTTGTTTTGTATGTGAATAGGTACATTGGACTTTGCACAAAATATTTTCAATGACCCCACAAGGCAACCGACTATCACATTGTCATCCACTAGAGAATCCCAAAAAGTATAAGAGACACAAAAGGTTACATCAGTTCATTTAGGTTTTATAATATATAAATATTTATATGGAATAATAGTATAAGGTTAAGAGAAAAGAGAAAAAAAAGGTGATAGGGTGACAAAATCTATAGGGTCATTATTAAGGTAAGCTTTAATAAAGCTCTAGATCCTAGTCTATGATCAATTATAAGACTTTGGATGCAATATAAATCAATTATGTAAGGACAACTCATGAGCTTGTATCAACTTCTTTTTTATAATCATTTTTCCCTTATAAGGGAGTCCTCATGTGGGTTGGATTAGGCTGTCATTTTTCATTTGGTAGGATTCTATGGGTGTGGCAAGATGATTGCAAGCCTTTAAATATCTCAATTTAAAAATTGAAACAAGTAGACACTGGTATGAAATACATTGATTACATAGAGTCTTTTTAATCATGAATTGCAATTTGTGAGGGAGTATGTATTTGTATTAGCAATTGCTCTTTTTAAAGTTGTCACATGTGAAGATATCTCATGATTTTGAAAATATTTAATATAGCTAGTTGTTTATTATATAGTAAATTAGTATTTTTTTAAAATGGGTCATTTTAATGAGATTAAAAATGGTTGTCAAATATAAATTAAAAATATGTTTATAATTTTCCTTTTAAAATTTGATTTGAAGATTATTGTGTCCATTCAATGTTCTATGAGTGTGTTTAACGGACTATAGAAATTAACGAGATTTTATTTAATTTTTTTATTAGTTAATTGTATTAATATATTTGTAGATAATTTTTATGGTTCTAATGAAAGTTTCATGTAGGTTAAGTGTGAATATAATTAAATATTTGTATGTTTTATATTTTGTTAAATTAATAATTATTCTTTAGTAAAGAACATACAAATCTGTGTTACATAAAGTAAAGATGAAATTGCTAAATGATATCATAAGTAGATAGTATCTCCATCATATTTAGCATGATCAATAGTTAGCGACTTTGTTTGATTTAGTAAAAAAATAGTATTTGACAACTATGTGCACTATCATAAAATAGAATTATACACATGAATAATTATTATTAATTGTACAAAATAAAGAACTTAGAACTCACACTACATAGTAAGTTTAACTAACCTAGTGTGAAAATAAACAAATGATATGACACCGGAATACATTAATACTTCACAAAGTGTCACTTGGAGTGATACAAAATAAGGAAATCCGCATACATAGATTTTGGAAAATAAAATTTTCTTAGGCACCCATGAAAAATATCTTCAAGAAGAAACCTAATTTTTTTTTTGGGGTAATGTGTCTCAGCCTTAAAGTCACATGTAGAAGCTATTTAGTTTGTTGTTTGAGCATAGATTATTCCAATTAGTTATCTGGAGGTTCATTTTAGATATATAAGCATGATGGTAAAATTTTATGGCAAGATCATGTTTGATTTTGAAGATATTAACTTTTCTATTTTTTACGAGGTGATAAAAAAATTGAGCTCAATTTTGAAGGCCTTAGAAGCTCTAGAAAGGGTCATAGCTTGTTTCAGTTGATAGTACATTGTGTAAACCATAGAGAACATTGAGAGCTTTCTAAACATTGGTTATAATAGAAAACTAGGTACATGGTTCAAAAGTTATGGCATCTGAATATTGGGTCTCCAAAAATAGGAAAAGTATAATTGAGAAGTCAAAGGAGCTACACATGTTGGTGTGTGTATTGACACATCATTGGTCATCTTGTATTAGATATAAGATGGGAGATACCTTATCTGGTGGTTTTAGCTCATGATTTTGTAATATCATTAGATGATTTCTTCTAGTGTATCTCCTATATATGAGGCACATTATATAGCCTACCTTGGAGATACTATTTAATATAATTAGATCTTAAATTATGTTTTGTATCTTCTATGGACTCTTGTGTGATGTGTACTTTCTTTACAAGATATGTTTATGATGTTGCATTTTTTAGTTAATGGATATATCCTCCATGTGATGTGTGTGTGTGTAGATATGTATATTCATGTGTGTGTGTGTGTGTGTGTGTGTGTGTGTGTGTGTGTGTGTGTGTGTGTGTGTGTGTGTGTGTATGTAAAGATATACATATATATTGTTAAAAATAATTATTCAATTTTATATTGTCTTTGATGTTACACAAAATGTCAAGCCTTACCGAGCTGTCAGTGATTGTCAAGATTACTCAGACATCAAAGGCAAGTTAGCATGAATCCTTTGTTGACTGAGTTCACTCAATTTCCAAAGGAAAATCAGCACAAGTTTGAATTGACCAAGTTGGGTCAGTTAATGAAGGGTTTTCCTATGTTGACTGAGTACTCAATTTTGTATTAACTAACTGACAACATATTGAGTCTAATAGATTTATTGGTTAATATTAGCAGACTTAAAGGATGATAATTATTTGATTATAAGATTATTCAAGCTAACTTAACAAGGTGAATCATATAAATATAAGGTCGAGTTGAGGATTGAAATGTGAATTGAAGAAGATGATTTAAGGAAGTGAATTGGAAGGATATCTACAAGACGATAGAGTATTTGAGTTGACCAAGCTACAAAGAACATTCTGATCAGGGAGAATCAAGTAATCAAGCCAGAACTGAGATCTGAATCAACAAAGTCAGTTGCATCAACAATCAGGTCAAGTCATTGTTAGTCTCTAATAATTATAGCATTGAATCAAATCTCCTAATAGAGTTAGCTTAACAACTATTTGGAAAATCCTTTTACAAGGTAGCATTTCTAGATTGAAGTGTCTTAAGACCTCTACCAAGGTTACTCTTAATAGAGTGAATTAAAACTTCTAACAAGGTCACACTTAACTAAGTGTTTTATAACCTTTAACAAGGTTGGCTCTTAATAGGGCTCACTTTAAAAGAGTGAAAAATAGTAACTAGTTGCAATTGGCAGTTTTCCCATATTGGGTTTCCACTTTGAATATTAGTGTCTCATGTGTTCATGTTATTTACTTAATCATTTTTTGCAACTAAGTTAATTAAGGTTAATCATCTAAAATATCTTAAGATTCATACATTGTGTGTTAATCAAGTGATAGTTAAAATATTTAATGTTAACCAAGTGACAATAATATATTTAGTGTTAATCAAGTGATACTAACATATTTAGTCTTAACCGAGCTTCAACAAGGATTTGTTTTAAAGTTATGTTGACATCTTAAGGGAATTTGGATTATTTTTTGTGGTAATTGATTCACCCCTCCCCTTTTAGATACTCCTTTTCATTTCCAACAACTAGTATCAGAGTTGTTGGTACTTATGAATAAGGCTTCAAGGACCTAAGCTAAATATCAAAATGTATTATAGAAGGGAAATTCCTAAGTTGAACAGAGATAACTTCCAAGCATGGCAGGAACTCATGAAGCTACATTTGGAAACCATTGGAGACATAGGCCTAAAATACCTAGAGAACAAGTATGTGGCACCTGGTGGACCTTTGTATGTGGATCAAATTGTGGAAAAGAAGAATCACAACATAATGATGTTTGGCATTTCTTCTACTCTCAACTATGTTGAATTTGATGAAGTCAAAGATTGTCCTACTACTCATGAAATATGGATCAAGCTAAAAGATATCTATGGAGCAGATGACAATATGAGTAGAGCTAAGGTAGAAATTCTAAGAGGTTAGTTTGATCAAATGAAGATGAGGTAAGATGAAAACATTGCACAATATAGTGAAATAATCAAAGAAAGTGTGAGTACAATCAAACTCGGGAGGGAAAATAGATGATGTGATAGTGGTCAACAAGGTACTCAGAACTCTTCTTCCAATTTATGCAATTAGAGTTTCAGCTATTCAAGAAATGAGATGTGATCCCAAAAATGATATAACTGTGGATGAATTAGTGGGAAGGTTGACAACCTTTGAGTTAGACAACTTTGATAACTATGTTCCTAGATCTAGTAACATTGAGTCTACATTTCAAGCTAAACTATCACTCAAAAAGAAAGGTGGAAAATCTAAAGGAAAATAGTCTAATAGTGAAGATGAAGATGATTCTGATGATGGATTTGAAACCATTTAAGCCTTATCTATAAGAATATTCATTATAGGCAAAGGAAAGTACAAAGGTAAAATTCCTCTAATATGTTTTTCTTGTGAAGAAGTTGGTCACATTGCTACAAGGAATCTAAACAAAGAAGGCAAAGAAGAAAAGAAGTATAACAAGTACAAAGGTAAGAAAGATTTCAAAAGCTACAAATATAACAAGGATAAAGATAAGAAGTCTTGTTACATGGATAAAGCTTCTAATTGGAGTTATGATGATGAAATGGTTTACATTGCTATTAAAGATGAATTAGATGATGAAAATGATAAGGTGGCCCTCATTTCTCATATTAGCAAGAATGAAACATGGATCATAGATAGTGGTTGTTCACACCATATGATTGGTGATAGAACAAAATTTGAGCACTTAGTACACTATGATGGTGGGAGTGTCAGATTTGGAAATGATGAACCCTATTATGTAAAGGAAAAGGTTACATTGCATTAACCAATGAACTCATATGTGACAATGCATACTTGAACAACATTGGATTCAAAGTAGAATTTATGAATAGAAAGGCCAAGCTATTGGATGGGAAAGGAAATATAGATGGGAGTGGTAGTCAAACAAAAGGTAATATGTTCTATCTAGATCTAACTGAAAGTTTATGTTTCCTAGCTCAAGTAGAGGATAGTTGGTTATAGCATCAAATATTGTTGTAGACACCCAAAAATTGGCAAAGACATAAATCACACAATTTTGATCAATCAGTGCAAATTAAACAAAAATTATTTATCAAATTAATAAGACCTAAATCAACTTCAAAAGAGGAAAGAAGCAATTCAAAATCATAAAATGAAATTCAAAAAAAGAGAAGGAAAAGACAAATTTTTGAGAATAAATGAAACTTTTATTAAATCAATAAATCTATTTATTCTCCCAAAATAAAAATCCTCCTTTTATATAAAGAATTAAAACAAATCCAAATTTAGCTATAAATCACGACTTTTTGGGCTCCTCCTTTTGTCTCTCATGAGACATTTTTGTTGAAAATAAAAGTCATATTTAGCCACAAATCATGACTTTTGGGCTCCTCCCTTTGTCTCTCATGAGACATTTTTGTTGAAAATAAAAGTCATATTTAGCCAGAAATCATGGCTTTTGGGCTCCTTCTCTTGTCTTGCATGAGACATTTTTGTTGAAAATAAAAATCATATACTTTTTTCAAAAATAAAAGTCATATTTAGCCACAAATCATGAATTTTGGGCTCCTTCTCTTGTCTCTCATGAGACATTTTTGTTGAAATAAAGCCTTATCTAGCCACAAATCATGACTTTTGAGATCCTTTTCTTGTCTCTCATGAGACATTTTTGTTGACATAAAAATCACATGGAGCCTCCAATCAAGATTTTTGAGCTCTTTTTAAATTTCACTTCCACCCACCAAATGAAAAGGTAAAACCCAAATTCTTAGCCCAACTCCTTCTAAAATCCTATAAATAGAAGGAGAATTCAAGAGCAAAAGAACCCAAGTCTTAGGCATTTGCACTATAGGCACATTTTGATTCATCATCTAGCATTCTTATTGTAGCATTTTCATAGCATTTTAGCATTATTTTGTGTTATTTAGCATCATTTATCACTTGTTAGTTCATTGCATATTTTATTTTCAGCATTCTCCCATTTTAGAATTGTCACTAAGATGTTGGTCTCAGAGCTATTTTAGCAATTGTAGTTAGGGAAAGATGAGACACTCATAGAGATTACAGTCTAATGATGATATCTTGGGTTTATTTTAATTCTTCATTAGTCCATTTACATCCTACACTAAGGTTTCATGAATACATGTTCACACTGTGTACAAATTAGCACCCATCGTGGGGCTTCATATTAAAGCCTCTCTATTCTTCAGGTTTTATTTCTAATCTATTATTCTTCTGTTATATCCATTATTATGCTATTGTTGTGTTGTAGGTTTGGAGAGTGATTTTTGAAGGAGTTTAAATACTAAAGCTTTTTGTGGAGAACTTCTATCTTCTTGTCTTCTTGTCTCATGCATCCCTGGCTTCCATCATGAGTTTTCATCCTTGCATTTGCATATTAGCTTAGATCCATATTTGTTTTCATAGATTAGTATTGCATTGTTATTACATTTCCTTTCTTGCATTGTTATCATTTAGATTAGTTTTCATCTCCATTTGCATGCATATTGGATCCTTGAATCTTTTGTTTTGTGGTGTACTTGAATCTAATCTTTTGTAGGTTTTATAGCATGTGAGAAGCTTCATACCAAGATCAGAAAAAATTTCAGAGGCATTTCCAAGATCACAAAGATTAGATCTATGAAAAATCACAACCACAAGGTTATTAGAAATGTGTGACAAGAATGAAGACTCTCAAAAATGCGCCTAGCCCTTGCTAGCTTCGAATCAGGTAGGTGGACCACGACTCTTGTCAATTAAAAGTGTGGCATTTTTCAAATTTTCAAACATAGTTTAATAAGAATGTTCAATCTCACTGATTTGATAAAGAAGTAGGCCTATGCTCTCAACTCTTTGGAGTTGATCAGAATGCCCAACCTTCTGTAAAGATTGGTTACAGTTGAACAAGGAAAAGAACCCACACATAGTCTAATTAGGAGCCCCCCTGTCTTTAGTAGTATAAGGGCTAGTAATTAATCCTTTGTGTCTATCATGTTTGGGGAACCAAAATAGTAGGGATATTCTCTCACTCTTCTTGAGTGATCAAATTCCTAGACCTGTTTGTGACTTCCATTTCTTGCTTTTCACTAGGTAGGATTATCTAGCCATAGAAGGGCTACCTCCCGAGTTTCCTTAGCAGGGCCAGTGAGAGGGATTTCCCCCAATCTTGTATTCCTAATCAAATGCAAGCCACCTATGTTTGGAAAATAGCCTTCCTCTAGTAGTCCCCCAAAGGATTGCGCCAAGCCTCCTTGGCATTGGTGGGAAGCTCTCTGTCATAGGAGAGGTAAATCTGAACATAGTTGGAACACTAAGACCCACTAGTCACTAGCATTTAGATAACCTTGTCAGGAAGCCATTTTCTTCCATTTTCTAGGTGTGTGCAATTTTTATATGTTGCATTGGTTCTACTGCTATTGTGCTTGGAAGTTTTTTAAAACTTAATAACAAACACCAGTGTAGATCATAAATCTTCGAGAAGGACAAACCTCAAACTGGTATCGAGAAACCAAGTTCAAAACCAAGACATTGTTGAACTTACACCACATAAAATAGTGCTTTTGAACATTTTTGTAATGCTTTTGATCTCTATCTTGACACATATCTGTAGAACAACACATTTGGGCCTTGAAACAATGCATCTGACCATTCCTGCGATGCATATAAGTAATGAAATAGCACATTTGATCACTAAAATAGTGCATCTAACCATTCTTGTGATGCATCTAAGCAAAAACATGAAACAAAGGCTATCTACAAACATGACACTTGCGAAAAAACAATAAATTTGGATACCCTTTTTTGTGCTGGTATTTTACAAAGTCTAAAAAAATTTATGTTTGATCGAAAACATATTTTGAAAACAAGGGAAGCTACATCATCATCAACCCAATAGTTACCATTACCTCACTTTTCACATTAAGCTAGGAACATTTGGAAACATACATCCATACTTGACTTCGCAAAAGTGAACCTTATTCTATCAACATTGGCAAACACCTTGTCCAATTTAGCTTGTTGCTACAAAAAAATCATGGTCAAGAAAAACTTTCACCTTTTGAAGAATGCCTAGACACTGAAAGAAACCAATTTACCTTTCATGCCACCATGTAAAACAAGTGTCCCAACAAAACCAAAATAGTCACCCATACGAGTGAGTGAAACCATCAAATGCACAGAACCTCTAAACCTCCTCAAATCTACTACAACAATAGATTGCTCGCCGAACATGGTTACTTATGAGTCACCCTTTTTTGATCAAAATTTGGAATCCTTAGTCGCAATGGGTTCATCTGTTGCATGGGATGATAGAAGTATCAAAACTAAAATTGAAGATTTTCAGAAAAATCGTGAACTTGTCAATATCATGGACAAGATTCTGGAAAAACACAAAGAATGATACATACTCACCTTAGCACAACAAGGTGCAAAATTTCCATCCAATTTTGATGTGACCAACCTAAAATGAGATGAAGAAGAGTCACCTTTAGACATAGTCACACAAAAATTGCAAGACTTACAACTAGAAATGGAAAAGATGAAAAGAGGAAAAACAAAACCCACAGAGTTTAGCCTCAAAAAGGTGTGTCCCCTGCCATTCAATAAAAACATTACCTTTGCACCTTTTCCTCCAAATGTGCAGATACCAAAGTATGAAATTTTTTTTGGCATGATGAATCCACAAGATCACCTAAGGAAATTCTATACACTAAGCATGGAGTTTTTCCATGACACAACATACTTAATGCACCTATTTCCTAGGAGCCTTAGAGGACAAGCCATGGAGTGGTTCTCCAAACTACCCTCCAATATCAAAAGCTTCGATCAATTGGCCTCCATTTTTGTCACCCAATATTCTTACAACATTGAAAGAGAGGTTACAATGATTGATCTGTGTAACACAAAACAACTCCTAGGTGAATCATTCAAGACCTTCCTACAATGATGGAGGCACATGTTTGCTAAATATCATAGAGACATACCAGATAAGGAGAAGACATATATCTTTATCAATAGTCTCTCAAAACCAATGAATTATTGGCTCCAACTCCAAGGGCCTAAAGATTTTAAAACCACTTTAGAAAATGAAACTAAAGTGGAAGAAACCTTGGTAAACAATGACATAATTAAATTATCTAAAGATGGTAAAGGTTTCTCCAACAATTCCACACAAACACACAATTCTTCTGATTGATCCATTGATAAGAAGAAATTGTGGTGGAGAAACAATAATAAAAACATCACAAATGATGGGGTAGTTGAAGCCAATCATGTCAAAACTCAAAATCAACCCCCTTTAAATCGACTAAGTCCCAATGTCACACCTCAACTAAATAATGGCTGCCCATTTTATCGATGTACCACAAAGACTCCCTCTATGTCTAACCAACAAGTGGCTTACAATCAAGCTCCTCCACCACAGAGATATTAGTCTTTTGATATACCTAAGGAGTATACACCCATAGGGGTGTCCTATGAGAGTGCTTTACAAACACTCTTGGCTGATGACCCCATTGTGTTACCGGAGGGTAAACCATATGAACCTTAAGTCAAACTGAAATGGTGGAATGACAAACACATTTGTGCCTATCATCGCAATTAGGGGCATTTGGAAAATAATTATTTTGCCCTTAATGGGGTCATCCAAAAATTGATAAATGATGGAACCATTGAGGTAAACAATCTTAGTAATAATGAAGACCATACGGCCTTCATGAACCCCTTCATGAGTCATGAGAAGGGAGAGTCCTCCAAGGCTGATCAAAACACACCTCTATAAACCAAGGTTAATTATGCGCACCACTATGATAATACCATTGGCATGATTTATGAATTTGATGACACTATAAATGTCATCATAATTAAAGATTAAAAAAAAAAATAGTCCTCAAGTGCTATCACCCTAGGCCAAGCCTCCAAAATTATCCTACTAGGACCAGTGACAAATCCTGAACAAGAAATTCCAAGTTCCTCCATGCCCAAGTATAACCTGGTTAACCAATTACTCAAGACTCCATCCCACATCTCCATTTTTGAACTATTACAAATCTCCCTAGAGCATAAAGAGATACTCACCAAAGCTTTAGTGCCAAATGATTTAGATGTGAATAGATTCCAAAACATGGTCAACAATTTAGTTGCTCCTCATTGCATGTCTTTTTCTACCCAAGATGACATGTCTATCATACAACCACAAAATTCTCCTTTGCACATAGAAGTATTCATCCATAGGAACTGAGTTAAGAGAGCATTGTTCAATGGTGGGGCTGATCTCAATATTTGCACTCTTAGTTTAGTGAAAGCCCTTGAGTATGCAGAGGATGTTGTTGACCCAAGAAAAAATATTACCATCAAGGCTTATGATGATGAAGAAAGATCCTTCAAAGGCATGATCATATTACCAATTATAGTAGGGCCTTTCATGAAAGAAACTGTCTGTCATGTCTTAGACCTATAATTAACTTACAACATTATGTTGGGAAGACCATGGATCCATGACATGCAAGTTGTTCCATCAACCTACCACCAGTGCCTCAAATTTCTATACATGGGTCAAGAGATAGCCATACTTGGAGATCAACACTTTGCCCAATATTGTAACTCACTTGTTGCTCATAACAGAGAAGAGGCTAATACACTAACAGATGCTAGCAGACAATCCATTATTGTAGACACTTCACACTCCACTAACCAAATGAGTAGCCACATATCAACATCAACTAAGGGTAAAGAGAAAGTGGTTTTTTTGGGTCCTTTCACTCCTCCACCACCATCATCAACAAAAGATCATAAACAACTACACTATGAAGAAATGGATAAACTAATGAAGAATTTGATAGAAAGTGTAAGTTTCACCTTAAAGGGGTAGGTGAGTACTCAGTCTCCCTATTCGATCCCTCACTTTCTCTGAGCCCTCATGGAAAATCGATGTCCACCAAACCATATCATGTGCATTTTATCAAAGCAAATGGCTCACCTCCAAACCTAGTGGAAGACATTAGTCAACAAAATATCGACATCTCCTCCCACCTACATGGGAAAGGCTTTGAGTTAATGAAAAAGATGGGATACATGGGAGATGGTCCCTTAGGAAAAGGGAAAGGAATCATTGAACCTTTGATGGCATAATTTAGGTCAATTCAATCTAAAGCAGGGGTAGGGTATGATGGACAAGACAAGGTGCAAACCTCTTTCGAAGCTTGCCCAAAGCATAATGATTCTTCCTCTTCTACCTTGGTGTGGGTACCCAAGCAAAATGATAGTTATACCCCAGTAGCAATTGATCTCCTAAATGCAAATTTGTCCCTCTCAAGTTCACATTCCATGGGGAAACTACCCATAAATGCCTCCAATAATGAAGACAATGATGATTTTGCTAAATGGGAATTTGAGTCACTATCTGAAGAATCTCTCCATGACAAAGAATGTGATGTTTTCCACATACCCACCCCCAATAGTTTGGCTATACAAAGAACAACTCATAGTTCCAGATCCACTTCACCAAGAAATAGAATACATCAGAGTGGCTTAGAAGAAGGTGAACATGTTGAAGGGTTTCAATTTCAAATCTTATTCCCTGACTTCTTCCCAATAGAAGTTGAAGATGATTACTATGAGCCCCTCACAAGCTCTACCTTCCTAGACACTCTAGAAGAAGTCCATGTCATAGATCTAACGGATACAACATATGAGCCATCTAATGAAGTTATTTCTTTAAGCCTTGTTGAACCTTTCCCATACTATGAATTGCTTTCCCTAGTCCATCCTGAACTCATTAATTGGGATACAACCGAGCCTCATCACCTCCCTCATTTTGACACTGACTATGAATTTTTCATCTACCTTAACGCAGTTGAACCATCTCATCAATGAAGAATAGAAGAAGAAAATATAGTCAGGTCAGGTATCAATCACCTCACTCACACTAGAGCAAGGCAAGCATCCCACAACCTTATTGACCACTGCCAAGTTGTGGATGGAAACAAATAGAAGGGACGTATCCCAAGGTGAAAACCCAATTGTGGCACCTGTGGATGGGGTAATTGATATGTTACCTAAGCATTTCGAGGAGTGATCTTCTATTTTTATTGAACCAACAAAATAGGTCAACCTCAGCATAGAACAAGAACCAAAGGTCATTTATTTGGCACAGTCCTTGAGCCCAAAAGAAAGGAAGGCATTTATCAAGTTCTTTAAAGAAAGACAAATAAACTTTGCATGGTCTTATGTAGACATGCCTAGCTTAGACCTGATCTTAATCCTCCACCATCTTAACATCTCTCAAGAGGTCAAGCCAGTGAAACAAAAACTTAGAAAGGTGCATCCTCATATAGCCCTATTAGTAAAAGTAGAATTGGAAAAATTAATCATTACCAATTTCATCTAGCCTCTAGTGTATGCATCATGGATCTCGACCATTGTCCCCACATCAAAGAAGAATGGCAGCATATGCATCTGTATCGACTTTCAAGATTTAAACAAAGCATGTCCTAAAGATGAATTTCCCCTCCCTAACATCGACACCATTGTTGATCTCACCACAGGTCATTCCATGTTTTCACTCATGGATGGGTTTTTTGGTTACAATCAAATTAGAATAGCACCAGAAGGTCAAGAGAAAACAACTTTTACTTGTGCATGGGGCACATTTTGTTGGAATGTAATGCCTTTTGGGTTTAAGAATGTTGGGGCTACCTATCAATGGGCCATGACCACTATCTTTCATGATATGATGCATATCTTCATGGAAGATTATGTGGATGAGATTCTTGCCAAATCCCAATTTTGAGAAGAACATCTTCCCATACTGGCCAAAATATTCACCTACCTAGAAGCATTCATGGTTATGCTTAATCTCGAGAAATGTGATTTTGGCATCAAATCAGGCAAGCTCCTAGGATACATTGTCTTGGCCAAAGGGATAGAAGTTGACCCTGAGAAGGTACAAGCCATAATTAGTATGCATCCTCCAAAGAACCTGAATTAGTTATGCTCTCTTCAAGGCAACCTTCAATCAGTTCACTGGTTCATTTCTCAGTTAGTAGAAAAGTGTATACCTTTCACACACTTGGTACATAAAGATATACATTTTAAGTGGGATGATCAATGTCAGAAGGCTTTTGACATACTTAAAACCTATTTGATGAATCCGCCTATGTTGGTACTTCTAATATCACACAAACCATTACTATTGTATATTTTTGTAATAGATAAGTCAATTGGAGCCCTCTTGGCACAAGAAAATGATAAAAGAAAAGAATGAGCCATTTACTACATTAGTCGTACCTTGGTCAACTATGAACTTAATTACTCTTTCATTGAAAAGGCTTGCCTAGCTGTAGTTTTTGCTTCCCAAAAACTACATCATTATCTTCTAACACACAAGGTCAATCTTATCTCCAACATTGATCCTTTCAAATACCTTCTCAGCAAGACAACATTAACGGGTAGATTGGCCAAATGGGTGATGGTCCTAAGTGAATTTGATATTGAGTATGTAGATAGGAAGGCAATAAAAGGATAGGCCATTGTTGATCAATTGGAAAATGTGCCTATAGAAAGTTCCAATCCTATCTTAGTTGATTTCCCTAATATGAACACCTTCAGATAGAGCCAGTAACATGGAAATTTTATTTTGATGGTTCCTACACACACCATGGGTCAGGCACCGACATTTTGTTCATCACACCACTTGGTGTTACCATCCCTAAATCTTAAAAACTACTCTTCCCTTGCACCAACAACATGGCCAAATATGAAGCTTTGGTCTTGGGTCTCAAGCTAGCTTTGGAATGGAAATTGACATCCCTAGAAGTTTATGGAGACTCCCAGTTAATCATCAATCAAGTTACTAATACTTATCAGACAAAAGATGAAAAATTGTTGGCTTATAAACATATAGTCGATACACTCAAGGCATGTTTTGTTCACATTACTTTTGAACATATTCCCATAGAAAGGAATAGAGCAGTAGATGCTATGGCCACCTTGGCCTCCTTACTTTAGCTCCCAGAATAGCACAATTGGTATGAGTTCCTAGTGGAAGAGGTGGTTCAACCTACGTTTACTCAACCCAATTCCCTTATTGTTTGCCATCTAAACACCCTTGATTCCCTTTGGTATAGTCCCATTATCACTTACCTCCATGATAACATCATTCCATCTAACCTCTCAGATAACCAAAAACAAAATTTCATTCGCCAAGCCTCTCGTTACACCTTGGTGGCTGATACATTGTATAGGAAAGGTCTTGAAGGTACTTTATTTATGTCTTGAAAAGAATGAGTCTAGAGTCGCTCTGCAAGAAGTCCATGCAAGGATTTGTGGGTCACACTCCAGTGGTTTCACATTAGCAAAGAAGATTCTTAGAATGGGCTATTTTTGGCCAACCATGGAAAGGATTATTAATTTTGTCAAAACCTGCAAAAAATGTCAAATCCATGGTAACCTTATTCACGCATCAGCCCAAGAGCTAAATCCTTTGGCCATGCCATGGCCTTTTTATCAATGGGGTTTTGACTTGATTGGAGCCATCCATCCACCCTCCTCTAGTGGGCATAAATGGATTATTACCACCACCGAATACTTCACTAAGTTGGTTGAAATGGCGCCACTTGCCAACTCTACGGGAAAACATATCTCCTCTTTTATTCTCAACCATATCATTTGTCAATTTGGCATATCTCATGCAATTCTCATAGACAGTGCCTTGTATTTCAAAAACCAAATAACTGATGAATTATGTGAAAATTTTCACATTATACACCATTCTTCATCAATTTATTATCCCCAAGGCAATGGCCAAGTAGAGGCTACCAATAAAACCATCATCAACATCCTCAAAAGAACTATCAATGATACTGGTAGGGATTGGCATTTACAGTTGAACCCCACCCTTTGGGCCTATAGGATGAGTGTTAGGATGCCTACAAGTGCAACACCCTTCTCTTTGGTTTACGATTGTGAAGCTATTCTCCCATGGGAGGTTGAGATCCCATCCTTGAGAGTTACTCTTCAAGATGTCCTATCAGATGAAGATTATAGAGTGGCCTATCTAGAATAGCTAGAGTTGTTGGAAGAACATTAGTGTATAGTGCATGAACATCTTAAAGTGTATCAGAGTAGATTATCAAGGCATTATAACAAAAAGGTCAAACCTTGTGTCTTTCAGATTGGTGACCTAGTGCTCAGAGAAAATCCTAAGAACCAAGTAGCAAGGGAAAAGAAAGGAAAATGGGAGGCCAACTAGATCGGACCTTACCAAATCAAAAAATCCTTGGGACTGGTACTTACTAACTTTCAGATTGTGATGGTACAGAATTAGCAGAACCTATCAATAGCATCCATATCAAACAATTTTATGTCTAAAAGCTTTGAGAAAAATATCAAAAATGCCAAAAAAAAAAAAAAAGGTACAAAAGAAGTGAGAACGCCACTTTTAGTTCAAAAAGGGGTGAGAGATAGCACTTTTGGATTTCCCTAGACAACACAAATCCTTCAATACTAAAAAAGGGGCTGCAGTTGAATGGTTGATTCTCTATCTGCGAGACAAAACTTTGGCTCTTTGAGGCTTTCCATTGCAATTAATAGAAGATAGGAATATAAGAAAGAGATGGCATTTATAGTTGAATTATGTGGAGATATTTGGAAGTACATTATTTGTTTTTTGGGGGTTGAGAAGCTCATAGGCTAGGCTAGTGTAGTATGTCAGGTTGGTATTCGATCTAGAATTAATTTCACACATACCCAATTGAAAAACATTTGTGGGTTACAATTCTAGAGTCTTTTGGCATTAGATGTGGATTCATAGCAACAAAAATAACCAGTATGGTAGCAACAATAAATCAAGGGAAAATAGAGCTTGCAACAGCAATAATAATAACAATAACAAGAGCAAATCAAAGCCCTTTTCCCTAATGGAAGGTACATAGCAGTGGAAATAGCTAGCATGATAGCAACAACAGGGAGCACAACAAATTTAGCAACACAAGGAGTCTGATTATGCATTGAGATACCATAAACATGAATTGCAGGAAAATCAATGCACATCTGTGCCATTCACCTTGCCCAATAATCTCCAATATTTATTTTAACCCTCAGTTAACCCATTTGGCATCATAAACTCCTTCACCTCACGTGGTCCTGGTTACCCGATATTCCACCCAATCTTGCTCATATCCTTTGTTTCACCCCCTAAACCCAAAACTCATCTTAAAAAAAAATCCAAAAAATCCAAAAATATTAGAAAAATTCAAAAATTGCCCAAAAATATTTTTAAAAAATCAAAAATTGTCCAAAATATCAAAAAATTCAAAAATTGTTCGAAAATATTTAAAAAATTCAAAAATTGTACAAAAATATCAAAAAAATCAAAAATTGCCCAAAAATATCAAAAAAATTCAAAAATTGTCCAAAATATCAAAAAAATTCAAAAATTGTCCAAAAATACCCAAAAAAAAATTCAAAAATTGTCCAAAATATAAAAAAAAATTCAAAAATTGTCCCAAACATATCAAAATAAATAAATAAATAAATAATCATCTAAAAATAGCAAAAAAGTTCACCACTCGCCCAAAGCATTCGAAACAGGGGCAATTCCTGTCAACAACACCCCAAAATTCTTTTCAATTTCTCAATTTGGCTATACAATAGGACATCAAATATTTGAACCCCACCTGCCTTGTTAATATTAAGAAGAAGCGTGGTAGTGTCCTAAAACATTTCATAGGACTTTGGAAAATCTGGCACAACTCGAATAGCGCAAGAGGTGCTCTATTTCCCTCCTCTTGTCAAGAGCAACAATTCTCCACAAATCATTAGTCTTATTTAAGTTGTAGTGGCCACAATTAGTCTATACCCCCCTTCAAAAAATATGTCAATGCTATCTTGAAAGCCCAAATATCTGTTGGACTCTTTCATCCTCATACAACTAGGAGCATAGAATAAATAGGCATACACGTGAGAGCTTGGCTCCCCCTTTTAGCACCTTTTTAGGCCTTAAATACTTTTTTAAGGCCCCACTGTCCTTTTTAGGCCCCTCAAGTGCCTTTTTAGGCGAAAGCACCTTTTAGGCCCCTCAAATACCTTTTTCAAGGTACAAGCACCTTTTTAGGCCCTTATAGCACCTTTTTTCAAGGCCCAAATTATCCTTTTGGACCCCGAAGTGCCTTTTTAGGCCAAAGCACCTTTTTAGGCCCCTCAAATACCTTTTTCAAGTTACAAGTTCCTTTTTAGGCCCCTCAAGTGCCTTTTTAGGCCCAAAGTGTCCTTTTTGGCCCCCACAATGCCTTTTTAGGCCAAAGCGCCTTTTAAGGCCCCTCAAATAGCTTTTTCAAGGCCCAAAGTGTCATTTTGGACCCCAAAGCACCTTTTTAGGCCTAAAGTGCCTTTTTTAGGCCCCTTTAGCAGCTTTTTCAAGGCCCATGCATTCTTTTTGGACCCCTCTAGCGCCTTTTTAGGCCCAAAGTGCCTTTTTTAGGCCCCTCTAGTGCCTTTTTCAAGGCCCATGCATCCTTTTTGGACCCTTCTAGTGCCTTTTTAGGCTCCTCAAATGCCTTTTTCAAGGCCCAAAGTGTCCTTTTGGACCCCAAAGCGCCTTTTTAGGCCCAAAGCACCTTTTTTTAGGCCCTTTAGTGCCTTTTTCAAGGCCCATGCATCCTTTTTGGACCCCTCTAACACCTTTTTATGCCCACAATGCCTTTTTAGGCCCCTCAAATGCTTTTTTCAAGGCCCAAAGTGTCCTTTTGGACCCTAAAGTACCTTTTTAGGCCCAAAATGCCTTTTTTGACCCCTCAAATGACTTTTTCAGCCCAAATGCCTTTTTCATAAGCCTCGAGAATGTTTGTTTTCTCACACACCTAGAAAAATGTCCCCACATTGGCTTTATTCTTATCTATAATGGTTCTTGATATACACATAGGTGTTCTCACCTACCAATCACGATTATCCTCACTCTACGGATTGTATTGTTCACACCTTTACAAGAGCCAAACCATTCTAATATTTATCACAAAAACATTCTAATATCTACCCAAAATCCCAAAAAAAACATTTAAATATTCGATAAAACCACAAAAACATTCAAATATCTACCAAAAACCCCAAAAACATTTAAATATTCGACAAAACCACACAAACATCCAAATATATTTCAAAAATACCAAAAATACACATGACAATGCATTACAACCAACATCAGTTGCTCCCTGGTAGAACTAAACAAACTTGATATTATTTTGCACAACTGGAAGCACGCGTAGTTTGCAAATAATGATTTCTTATGATATCATGTGCTTTTAGTACCTCGATGATGTACTTGACTAGAGGTACTAGGATGAAGTCATGATCTTTTTTTTTTTTTTGGTTTTCACTCTTTAGCTTCAATGATCCTTTGGTTTCACACATTGTTGGTGTCCACTTATAAGTGCATCCTCTCGTATGGAGTGCCATGTTTACCTCGACCAATTTTGTGTGATATTCTAGGTGAGATCTTTTCACTAACATGTGACTGTTTGCGTGCCTATTTTTATTATTCTATGGCTATAGCTTTTGGTTCTTAATTGTTCCCATGTTTTCTTATACATTGTTCATCTTTGCTGGTACTTCTTGGTGTGACATAGTATTCATATCACTATAGTTGAGTTAGTGGTGGTTGTACTTTTTCATTTTTGTTTTATTACATGCTCTATGATGACAATTAGTTTGTATCTCTTTAAAAAACCAAAGTGATAGTTAGTTGCATTCATTTAGTCTACATATTCATCTTGGGTTCCTTTGCACACAAATGGTTGGCACATAAATCAAGATACAATTCACGAATGTTTGTTCACAACTTCATGACTGGTTATCAAAAAGTGGACAATAACATCAACATCAACATCAACATCATGACGAGCTCCTAGCACTCCACTCTCATAGACTTTGTCTCTTCACAATATCCACACTAGCATTATACTTCATGCATTCACCTTCTCATTTCACTCATTGCATTATATGGCTTTTGCATCTCCAACAATTCTAGTCATTATCAAATTTCCCAACATCATCTATTGCCTTGTGTAACTTAAATATCTCCAATAATCTTGTTTCATCACATTCCATCTCCTCTACTTTGTTGCATCATCTTTTCACATTCTCCATATTCTCTCATTTTCACATTCTATCTTACCACATTTCATGTCATGTCATATTACCAACTCACATTTTCATTACATCATCAGTAACATACCATCTATTCCACCTCATGATCCATCTACATTAATCATTCACACACACACACACACACATATACACATATATATATATATATATATATATATATATATATATATATATATATATATATATATATATATATATATATATATATATATATATATACATACACACACACATATATATATATATACATCTACATCCACTGCTACCATAATCATCACGTCGGACCATCACATGCATACATAAGTCCATGATATCTCAAGTACACAAGTTTGAACATTAAAATAGCTCAAATGTCTCATATATCAAAAGGATTGAATCATCAACATCAGAAGGTCTCACCATAAAAGGGTCCTTATCATAAATGACATACATGCTATGCCAATAAAATGAAGGTCCACAAATCAACCTTGTGTCACAACACCTACATCATCTATTTGTGTCTGATCTAAAGATCCCTTATCACTGGGGGCACTCACCTCATCTCGACCAATCAAACATTGAACATTGACATCAATTTTTCATCACAAGTGATCATCCTACATCCATCAAATCTCAACATCTAGTTATCCAGCTAATGGTTCTATCTTGAACCATTTATTTGTCCTACTTTGTGTCATGAGATGGACATGTTAGTTTTCCCTACTCTATATCCTAAGGGGGGCACTTTTTCTATGTATCAACATTACTTGATTGATTCTACCCATCACTTTGTGACTCGACCTTCCCTACCAACAATTCTCATCAATATTTTCAGAAATCAAATTGGAACGTCCCTATTTCGCACATACATTTTTTCCAATTTCATTTTTGAGGGGATAGTATATCCATATCAAACCAGGGGCATTCAAGCTAGGGCATCAAATTTTTTTGAAACATCAAAAACATCCTTACCCCAATGAAATTTTTTTAAACATCAAGCCTACCAAAACTAAGGCATCCAAAAAAAACTATTGCAACACCAAATCAACATCACAATCAAATCATCAAATCAACGAAAATCAAATCATCAAATCAACAACAATCCAATCACCAAATCAATGGCAATCAAAACATCAAGTCAGTGACAATCAAATCATCAAATCGTCAACAATCAAACATCAAAAAACAAACATCCAATCATTAGAATTTGACCTAAAATCAGAAAATCAAGATAGTCTTTGAACTAATATGCTTCCCATATTAGCTCAAAGAGGGGCATTTGTAGACACCCAAAAATTGGCAAAGACATAAATCACACAATTATGATCAATCAGCGCAAATTAAACAAAAAATCATCTATCAAATTAATAAGACCTAAATCAATTTCAAAAGAGGAGAGAAGAAATTCAAAATCATAAAGTCAAATTCAAAAAAAGAGAGGGAAAAGACAAATTTTTGAGAATAAATAAAACTTTTATCAAATCAATAAATCCATTTGTTCTCACAAAATAAAAATCCTCCTTTTATATAAAGAATGAAAAAAAATCCAAATTTAGCTATAAATCATGACTTTTTGGGCTCCTCCTTTTGTCTCTCATGAGACATTTTTGTTGAAAATAAAAGTCATATTTAGCCACAAATCATGACTTTTGGGCTCCTTCTCTTGTATCTCATGAGACATTTTTGTTGAAATAAAGCCTTATCTAGCCACAAATCATGACTTTTGAGATCCTTTTCTTGTCTCTCATGAGATATTTTTGTTGACATGAAAATCACATGGAGCCTCCAATCAATACTTTTGAGCTCCTTTTCAATTTCACTTCCACCCACCAAGTGAAAAGGTAAAACCCAAATTCTTACCCCAACCCCTTCTAAAATCCTATAAATAGAAGGAGAATTCAAGAACAAAAGAACCCAAGTCTTAGGCATTTGCACTATAGGCACATTTTGATTCATCATCTAGCATTCTTATTGTAGCATTTTCATAGCATTTTAGCATTATTTTGTGTTATTTAGCATCATTTATCACTTGTTAGTTCATTGCATATTTTATTTTCAGCATTCTCCCATTCTAGAACTATCACTAAGATGTTGGTATTAGAGCTATTTTAGAAGTTGTAGTTAGGAAAACATGAGATGCTCGTAGAGATTACATTCTAATGATGATATCTTGGGTTTAGTTTAATTCATCATCAATCCATTTGCATCCTACACTAAGGTTTCATGAATACGCGTTCACACCGTGTACAATTGTGTCATGTGAATTTTGATACCTTGATCAAAATAAGAAAGAATAAAAGAGTAAGAGGCATTCTAAACCTAAAGAAACTTGGTATGGGCATGTGCAAAACTTGTCAAATTGGGAAGATGGGAAAGACAAACTTGAAAAGAAAGAATTGTCATTCTGAAGAAGTTTCGAAGTTGGTTCATACAGATCTTTGTGGACCTATTGGCATAGAAAGCTACTATGGAGATAAATACTTCATTTTATTTGTTGATGATTATTCCTAGGATGATGATAATGATGTACTTAAAATATAAATCTAAAGCCTTTCAAAAATTCAAGTTGTATCTAGCTAGAGTGGAGAAAGAAACAAGAAACTAAAATGTCTAAGGTTAGATAGAGGAGGAGAATTCATCTCAAATGAATTTAATAAATTTTGGAATGAAAGAGGAATCAAAAGATAGGTATCTACACTTGGTACACCTCAACAAAATGACATAGAAGAAAGAAGAAATAGATCCATTACGGATTGTGCAAGAACACCAATGATAGAAAAAATTGTTGCAATCAAATACTAGAAGAAAGCAATCAGTACAATAGTCCATACCTTAAACCACATTCATCTAAAGAAAGATTTAGATCAAATACCTTATGAATTATGGTATGGATATAAACCTAATGTCTATTATTTCAAAGTATTTGGAAGAAAATATTAGATCTTAAAAGAGACAGGAAAGGAAAATTTTTTGTGAGAAGTGATGAAGGCATATTCCTAGGATACTCCAACAAAAGAAAAACATATAAATGTTTGAATCTTACTATTCACAAAGTTATAGAAAGTGCACATGTAAAAAATTGATGAGTTTGCATAAAAGAGTGAATAACAAAGAATCAAAGAACATGTAAACTATAGAAACTTTATCTACTATGACCCTAATACTTTACCTAAAGTTCAAGAAAATGCAATAGAAATTAGCAGTCTTGACTACCTGAGTCCCCTAATATCTAGTTCAACCTGAGTTGCAGCCAGTGTAACCCAAGTCACACTCTAAGGGACTCAAGTCTCAATCAGAAGGACCTGAGTTTTAGACAGTGGAACTAGAGTCACAATTTGAAAGACCCAAGTCATAATCTAAAGGACCCAAGTCGTAGATAGAGGGACCTGAACATGATTTAGAAGATCATTTTGAGCATGGTGAACCTAGTAAATGAAGTCCAAAATCCACAAAGAAGGAACTTGTACTTGCTAGATATGTTAGAAGGTGTCATGCACTCAATCAAAAGGCACAATGACAAGGAACAAACTAAAATGTACACATTTTCTTACTAATTTTGAACCTAGAACTATTAAAGATGCATTAGACAATGAAAGTTGGATTAAGGCAATGAATGAAGAGATTGAACAAATTGAAAGGAACAAAATTTGGACTCTTGTTTCTAGACCCAAGGACAAAAATGTAATTGGCACAAAATGGGTATTTAGAAATAATTTGAATGAAAATGGAGAAGCATTAAGGAACAAGGTTATGCTCAAGAAGAAGGTACTGATTATGGAAAAACATTTTCTCTTGTTGCAAGATTGGAAGGTGTTAGAGCACCACTTTCTTATGCTACACATAAAGGATTCAAAGAATATTAGATGGATGTAAAGTCATCTTTCTTGAGTGGAATCCTAGAATAAGAAGTCTACATTGAGCAACTTGAAGGTTTCATAGATCCTAATAAAAGGGATATGGTTTATAGATTACACAATGATTTATATGGTCTCAAAAAAGCCCCTCAATCTTGGAATGAAAGATTGCATAACTATATGGTAAGATTTGGTTTTCAAAGAATAAATGACAACAATAATCTACACATCAAGGAAGGACCAGAAAAGAAGATATTGATAGAATTTTTTTTTGTAGATGATATATTCACTAGACATGATGACTTGTGCAAATATTTTTATGAGGAAATGAGAAAATAATTTGAAATGTCAATTTTTGTAGAGATCAAATTCTTTGTTGGCCTACAAATTCAATAGAAGGAATGCATCTACATTACTCAATCAAAGTACATCAAGGAGATATTGGAGAAATTTGGAATGAAGGATTCTAGACCAGTTGGAACACCAATGTCTATTGGGCATAAGCTTTCCAAAAATGATAATTCCAAAGAGGTAGATTAGACTATCTATAGATCAATGATTGGAAAACTTCAATATGTAGTTCACACAAGACTTGATATTCCACTAGCAATTGGTATATTGGCAAGATTTTTTGCTAATCCAAAGGAAAGTCATATGATGGCAATAAAAACAATTATGAGATATCTAAAAGGTACTAAAGATTATGGTTTTTTTAAGAAGGAAGGCAACCTTAAATTAAAATTCTTCACTAATGTTGATTGGGCAGGAAGTATTGATGACAAGAAAAGAACTAGTGGTGGAGCATTCTTTGTTAGAGAGAGGCTAGTGTCTTGGACAAGCAAGAATTAGAATTGTATTTCTCACTCTACAATAGAAGCAAAATATGTTGCAGAAGAAATCAATTGTTCCAACATCATTTGGTTCAAACAACTATTGGCAGGTATGAAGGATGAAATCAAGGACCCACTTGCTATCTTCTGTGATAACACCAATGCAATTAACATTTCCAAGAATCCAATGATACATACCAAGACAAAGAACATTACAATAAAATATCATATTTTGAGAGAGAAAAAGAGGTGAGAATGGAATATGTGAATACAAAAGGAAAAATTATAGACATATTCATCAAGCCATTACCCAAGCATGCATTTTTGGTGCAGGAGCACCTAAAGTAAAATAACATGAGAAGTTTAAGATTCCTTATTTTGGATGTTTAAATCTATTTGAGTCATTTATTTTGTATTTAGGTCAAAATGTAAAGGCTATGAAGCCATTTTTACATAAATTGTAAATGTTGTCAACTTGCCCTAATTGTCCTAGTAAGGTCATGAATTGGTCAAGAGGTCAAAATTTATTTGTAAACCCAAGGAAGGGTAAAATTATTGTAAATGGTGATTAGTAATCCATTATGACATTTTTTAAAGGTTGGAACAAAATTGTGAGGTCAAAATTTCTAAAATATAAAAATTGCTTAAACGTTGCAACTTTACAACTTTGTAAAAAGTGTAAAAAAAGGGTTAAAGAATGTAACAAGTTGGTTCAAAAGTTCTCAACTATAAAAAATCATATGAAATAATTGTAATGGTTATTCCAAATCAATTAATTAGAACAAGGAGAAGAAAAAATCATTTTTGAGAATTTTGGTTTTTTCAACTATTGCTATTTTGATTGGTTTTTTGGATTTGTGTTGGTTCTAGGCCTTGTATGGCCATGTACAACCTGAAAACCCTATATAATGTATATATTTAGATAGTGGTATGAGTTATCTTTCTTCTATATTTGGTTTGAAATAATTTCATTATATAGAGGCATCTTGCGAGGTAAAACACAACATGTTTTAATACAAAAATATCAACCCTTCTCCATTTACATATCTTGATTTCTATTTATGATTCCATTATTCATAACTTTGGTTCTAAACATCTTCTTGAAATTTTTTTTGGTGTAATTGTTTCAAATTAGACCTATTAAAACATATCCAAGTCTGAGTACAACATAATGTAACAATTACAAATTATGCTATCTACACCAAGACTCATTTTCTCTATCATAAACTAGAAGTAAATCATGTAACCCTACCTAGGACATCAAATATCTTTCACAAAACCAATTCAAATAACCCCAAACCAATTTCACATTATCTATTTATGAGTCTAGTTTCCAAATATGTAAGCCATTAATTTTTCCAATACATAAATCATTGTATAAGCACAAATCCTTGCCTGCAACACCATTAAAGGCATTTAAAAAATTGTTTTCACTCAAATCTAACTTCCACGAATCTACATAACAACATCTCAAACAAAAAGCAAATGGAAGATAGCTCCCATATATTTCCAATGAATACATTTAGACTTCTTGAAACATCCATATGTGTTTATACCAAATGTTACAACATCTCTATTTACAAGAATTCTCAAATCTAAAATAACAAATTTCACCAAAATGATAATAACTTCCTCATAACTGAATAAATTTACTCCAAACCAAAGAGAGAAGAAATATAACTCATACTGGTATCCAAAAATATAGATTATATAGGTTGTACATGGTTGTACAAGGCCTAGAACCAACACAAATCATCCTACAAACCAAACAAACAATAGGATCCCTTATAATCCTTTCATCATCAATTCAATAATTTCATAATGTAGAGGCATCTTATGAGGTAAAACACAACATGTTTTAATACAAAATCAACAACCCTTTTCCATTTGCATATCTTGATTTATATATTTGATTCCATTATTCATAACTTCTATTATAGACTTCTTCTTGAAAAACCCTTTGGTGGAATTGTTAAAAATTTTACTTATTAAAACATATCCAATTTTGAGTACAATATAATATACCAATTATAAATTATATTGTTTGTACCAAGACCCATTTTCTCTATCATAAACTAGAAGTAAAACAAGTAACCCTGCCTAGGGCATCAAATATCTTTCACAAAATAAATTAAAATAACCCCAAAAAAATTCAAAATTATCCATTTGTGAGTCTATTTTCCAAATCTATAAGACATTATTTCTTCCAATACATAAATCATTGTATAAGCACAAATATTTGCTTGCAACAACATTGAAGGCATTCAAAAACTAGTTTACACTCAAATCTTCATAACTTTCACACATTTTCATAAAAACATCTCAAATAAAAAGGAAATGGAAGGTAATTCACATATATTTCCAATTAATCCATTTATAGTTCTTTAATAATCCATATGTGTACATAACAAATGTTGTAACATGACTATTTGCAAGAGTTCTTAAATGTGAAAACAACAACTTTCACAAAAATGATCATAACTTCCTCAAAACTAAATAAAATTAATCCAAACCAAAGAGATAAGAAAGATAATTTGTACCACTATCCAATTATATAGATATACAGGGTTTCTAAGCTGTACATGATGGTACAAGTCTTGGAACCAACACAAATCTAGAAAAACCTATCAAAATAGAAATAGTTGAAAACACCAAAATTATCCAAAATGATTATTTCTTATCCTTATTCTCATTAATTAATTTGGAACAACCATTAAAATTATTTTATAGTGATTTTTTTGATTTACAACTTCCCAACCACCTTTTAAACCAACCCATTAAATTCTTTTAACCCTTTTGCATTTTTGACAACACTTTATGCACTTTTGCATTACAAATTTCATATAAACCCAACCTAGACAAAAATTATGACTCAAATGACTTTAGCTGGATATAAATAGATCCATTCACCTATTAAATAAAATTTTTGACATTATTTATCATCTTAAGACCTCCTTTTACAATTTTGACAACTTATTATAAATGGCTTCTCTAGCCTTTACATCTTTACTCAAAAGACTCAAATACATTATAAATGGCTCAAATGAATTTAAATATATCACATAAGATATATTATCCTCTCTTTTTTCTTGTTTCTTAGGTGCTCTTGTACCATAGTCCCAACCTTGAAAATTTTTCATGTCCCTTGGAAACATGGAATCAATAACTTCCAAGAAAAAAATAGACCAAAAATCTTCATCTTTACCTTCATTTGTTGTAGCCTCTTCATGCCTTTATCACCATCATAGTTTCCTTTAACGACACAAAAATACCATCAAAATCACCCTCTCAAATACTCCTATCAATGGAGTATTAATGGATACAAATTTCATTGTGCCTTATTAGTTAGAGATCCACCTTTACCATGCTGCTTCGAACTCACCAAAACCAACTCTCCATGTGCCTCACCTAGGAGTCCTTCTCTTTGCCTCTCTCCCTAGTCTCTTGGAATCTACTAGATCTTCCCATGGCCCTTGACAGAACTTTCATATCTATCAATACAACAACATAACATCATCCTTTTGTAGCAAGATGGATGAACACCTGCAACCAAAAACTTATTTACAAATCAAAACCAAATTTTCAAGGTCTAGGTGTGGATTGCCCCCTTAAATGCTCTACTCACACCCTAAATATCTTCAAGCTTCAATACCAATATTATGAGAATCATTCTGGAGAATTTTGGTTTTGTCAACTATTGCTATTTTGATTGGTTTTTTTTGGATTTTTTTTGTTCTAGGCCTTATACGGCTATGTATAGCATGAAAATATTGTATAATCTATATATTTGGATAGTAGTATGAGTTATATTTCTTATCTCTTTTGCTTGGAGTAATTTCATTCAATTTTGAGGAAGTTATTATCGTTTTGGTGAAGGTTGTTGTTTCATATTTGATAATTCTTGCAAATAGTCATGTTGTAGCATTTGGTATGAACATATATGGATGGTTCAAAAAGTCTAAATATATTCATTGGAAAGATATGTGAATTACATTCCATTTACTTTTTTTTTAAAGATGTTTTAATGTAGATTTGTGAAAGTTATGAGGATTTGAGTGAAAATTAGTTTTTAAATGCCTTCAATGGTGTTGCAAGCAAAGATTTGTGCTTATACAATAATTTATGTATTGAAAAAATTAATGGCTTATAGATTTGGAAACTAGACTCAAAATGGGTAACATGAAATTGGTTTGGGGTTATTTTAATTTATAGTGTGAAAGATATTTGATGTCCTAGGAAGGGTTACATGTTTTACTTATGGTTTATGATAGAAAAATGGGCCTTGGTGTAGATAGCATAATTTGTAATTGGTATATTATATTGTACACAAACTTGGATATGCTTTAATAGTTACACTTTGGAACAATTCCACTAAAGTTTTTTTCAAGAAGATGTTTAGAACCGAAGTTATGCAAAATGGAATCATATATAGAAATTAGGATATGTAAATTGAGAAGGGTTGATGTTTTTGTATTAAAATATGTTGTGTTTTACCTTACAAGATGCCTCTACATAAAAAAATTATTTCATAAATTTTGGAGGGATCAGAATGTATCCCACTGATTGGTTTATTTATAGGAGCTTTGTATGTTGTTATTTCAAATTTTAGAATTCTTGCAAATGGTCATGTTGCAGCATTTGGTATGAACATATATGGATGGTTTAGGAAGCCTAAATGTATTCATTGGAAAGATATGTGACTTACCTTCCATTTAATTTTTATTTGAGACATTTTCATATAGATTTGTGAATGTTATGAAAATTTGAGTGAAAATGGATTTTTAAATGCCTCCAATGGTGTTGCGGGAAAAGATTTGTGCTTATACAATTATTTATGTATTGGAAAAATTATTGGCTTACAGATTTGGAAAGTAGACTCACAAATGGATAATATGGGATAGGTTTTTGATTATTTGAATTTATTTTTTGAAAGATATTTGATGTCCTAGGTAGGGTTACATGTTTTACTTCTAGTTTATGACAAAGAAAATGGGTCTTGGTGCAGATAGTATAATTTGTAATTGGTACATTATATTATATTCAAACTTGGATATGTTTTAATAGGTCTAATTTGGAATGATTCCACCAAATTTTTTTTCAAGAAGATGTTTAGAACTAATGTTATGAACAATGGAATCATATATAGAAATCAAGATATGTAAATGGAGAAGGGATGATATTTTTGTATTAAAACATATTGTGTTTTACCTCACAAGATGGCTCTATATAATGAAATTATTTCATAAATTTTGAAGGGATCAACATGTATCCCACTAATTGGTTTATTTATAGGGGTTATGCATCAAATTGGTAGTAGACCTTGAATATCTTGAGTGTTTAGGTAGAGCATCGAATGAGGCAATGCACACCAAGACCTTGAAGATTTGGTTTTAATTTGTTGATGAGTTTTCAGTTGCAAGTTCTCATCCATCTTGCTGCATAAAAAAGGTGTTGCATTGTTGTGTTGATAGAAAAGGAAGTTCTATTAAGGGTTGTGGGAAGTTCCAAGTGGATGCCAAGAGACTAGGAAGAGAGGCAAAGAGGAGTGTAAGAATTTTCCTTAGGGAAAAATTCACCCAAGAACTAAGAACTCAAACATAAGCACAATTGTAGACAAAAAAGAGAAAGTATGATTAGAATGATGATATATTCATTCAATATGCAATGTAAAAGTACACTAAAAGTGCCTAGATATGAAGGCCTCTAGAGAGCTTCTAGAATACATAGAAGTCAACAACATAATAAGTCATACAACAAGGCACATGTCCACCAGATATGGGTTATTCTCCATTAAGCACAGAAGTAAGTACAATGATGAGAGGATAAGCCTACAATGGTATAGCAAACAGATCAGTGTTGTACACAACATGTGCTAAAAAGGGAGTATGAATAACTATGTTGTCTACATGGTAACTCAGTGAACGATGCAAACTCTAGTGTTGTAGAAACCATGTGCTAACTTAGAGTTGTGTACTTCTATTTTGTCAACATGAAAACTCATGAGAGTAAACAAACTCCTAAGTGTCTCACATAAATAAATAATAAAATAATGCAATATAATAAAATAATGCATTAACCTAAGTAAACTTAAGTAAGTGTAAATAGTAAATAATTATTTACACCAACACCCCTTGCCCTTAAGTGCAACTTAGGAGAATGCCCTTAAGCTTACAAAATCTAGGATGAAGTGCTTGATGGGTCCCGGCTACTAGGCCATGTTAGGTACCCATGTACATAATGAAAATGTAGTCTCTCATAAAGAAAAGAAAGAGGGAAGACCTCATGGGAAAAACCCTCCCCCAAAAAAAAGATGAAAAACACATGATGTATGGATGGGTGGAGTAATCAAGATCCCCCCCATTACAACATACATCCAATATATACAAAGGAGAATGATGAGAAGAGGAAGAGAGATAGGATAGGCTTCCCCCCCCCACCCCAAAGAAGAATGTTTACCAGTGACTACTCCAATGAAGAAGTTGATCCAAGACTGTGGAATGGTGTTGCTCTCCTTAGGAAGAAACAAAGCCAAGGGTACAAATGAGATGCTTCCACTATGTGTGGAAAGAATCCCATGGATAAGTTATGTCTTTGAAACCTACTCAACTGGCTAAAGAACCTATCTCGAAGAGTTGTCTACCTTTGCAACTGATGAAGAACCCTGTTGCAACTACTAATCATAAGTATCCACAATCACTACAACCTGTGACAATTGATCAGGTAGAGAATGAACAAGAGGATTGAATGGAGCCCTTGTGACAACTAAAGAAGGTTCTTCTACAACAATAAGAAGAGGAAAATCATCAATACTATCCCCAAAATTAGCCACTAAAGTTGGACATGGAAGACTCGATGTACCTTGTTGTGCTAGACCTATCACTATGGCTATGTATGCATGTGGACTAAACTGATGTAGTGACCTCTCGCTGCAACTATTAATAGAACCCCACTTATCTAAATTTGTTGAAGCACTATCACTAGTCTCACTATAAATTTCCACATGATATGATGTACAAAGAGGATTAGAGGACAAGCTTGGTGAACTTTCCTCAAAGTGTACATCCTTCTCCACAAAAATCTAATGTGTTTTGTCATCCAATAGTCTATATGCCTGCACACTGTCTTCATAACCAATGAAAGTACAAGGCCAAGGTGGCTATGCCTTGCATCCCCTTGAAGATGTCTTTGCTCATATAGGACAACTAAAGACTCTGAAGTGTGTCACAATAGGTTTTCTACCGCATCATGCCTCAAAAGGAGTCTTGCCATTTAAGGCTGGATGAGGAGATCTATTTAGAATGTGAGTGGTGCTACTAATTGCTTTGACTTCCAATGATGGATCTAGAGACTTGGCTTGTATCATGCAACTTGCCATGGATTTGAGAGTCCTAATCCTCATAGATACAACATCTGTCTTATGCAGACTGAATGCTGGTAGATTCTAAAGATCAATTCCCTCAAGTTTGCAAAAGTCCTTAAGTCTTCTATACATATATCTACTCTCATTTTCCACTCGTAATACCTTGATGGCTTTCCTTGATTTTTGTTCAACATGAGTCTTAAAGGCTTGAAGCTTATGAACAAATTTACTCTTGTGATGAAGGAAGTAGACCCAAGTGAATGTTGAAAAGTCATCAACAAATGTGAGGATGTAGCAGCCTTGGCTGACTGAAGTCACTACAAAAGGACCTACTAAAACCATGTGAACTAACTAGAGAACAACTGGTGCTCTAGAATACTTCCCTTTATCATACTTCTCCTTGAGATTTATATCAACTGAACATGATGAACAATCTCCCTTAGAAAATTTGATGTTTGGTAGACCTTTGACCATGTATTTTGAGAAAAGTTGCTAAAGAGAGTGGAAGTCAAGGTGACCAAATTGCTCATGCCTTAGGTTGATATGTGAAGTAGAGTGAGCCAATAAGGCTTGAGAAGGAGACTTAGGCACAAAGTGGGAGAAGGAATAAAGCCTCTCATGATTGACTTTCCCCATTGCAACCAATGAATCATCTCTAAGACTATGCACCATCACTAAATCTAGAAGGAACTCAACTTTATGACCATCTCCAAGGTGAGTGATTTGGTAAACTAATTGGAGATTAGAGCTAAGGTTTGGAACATAAAGAACATCTTTGAATTCCCCATTTTCCATTTCCACATGTCCTTTCCATTCAACTTCCATTTTAGTATCATCTCCCACAAAGATGTGTGGTACCTTAGACTGCTTCAATGAAGAAAAGTCTCCCTTTGAAGAACCCATATGATAGGAGGCACATGAGTCAAGTATCCATTTCAAAGAAGAACTTGAATTTTCCATAAGTGCTTGCCCTTTACCCTTTCAAGAGGTTGGATTTGAATCCATGGAAGTACCTAGCACTTGAATCTTGTTTTTTCTGAGTAGGTTTTCCAACTCATCGATTCTTTTTGTCCTGCAATGATGCTCGTCATGATTTGGATTTTTGCAGTATGCACAAAAATGTTTGTCCTTCTTGTAATTACTCCCCTTCTTGTTGGAAGAAGAAATACCTTTCTATGAGGAGGACTATTGTGTCTTAGATTGTGATTTCTACTTCTACTGCTTCTTCTTCTTGTTGCTAGAACTTTTACCTCCTTGACTTGATTGGTGCTCATCACTAGCCACCAAGGCTTTGGTCTTTGATGACTTGAGAAGTCCTAAATCCATCAAGTGAGATTGTTCAACAATCAAAATCTCTATAAATACATCAAATGAAGGCTTCTGGTAAGTAGTTCCCATGGTTAACCTATGAGTATTGAAACTCAAAACAAATGAAGCATACTTTGAAGGTAGCCTCTTCAAGATGTGATGAATCAACTTGTCATCTTTCATGGGATTTCCACAATCTTTGAGTAGTGCTCTATACTCATTGGCTTTGGTGATGTAATCCTGAATTGTGTCAAAATTATTTGGATCCAAGAGAAGTAGATCATCCTCAATCTAAAATCTCTTTTCTTCATCCACCCTACCATACAATAATTCAAGTTTGTTCCAAGCTTCTTTGGATTTTGTACAACTTTCAATGTGAAAGAGAGATCTTTATGTACACAACTCCTGATAACACCTAAAGCTTTTTGGTCTTATCTTTTCCATTGAATGAGTTCTTTAGGATTAGTAGGTTTGGTAATTGTACCATCAACATTAAGACTATATCCTTTTTCCATTAATCTACTCCATCCAATATCTTTCCATGTAGAATAATTGCATGAAGTTAGAGGTAGGCATTTAAATGAACTCATGATGTAGAAAAGTAAAAGATCACAAAAGAGAGACAAAAAAACATAGTACACACCCCTCCCTTTTCACTCAATCAAAAGATGCTTTTGTCACTTTATAAGTAGTGTGTGTACAAGGGCCACTTGTCAAAATGCACAAAGTGGAATTTTTCATTTTTCTTTTACAACTACCTTATGAGGCCCAAATCTGTCACTAAGCATTGTATCTTAGATGTACAACAATTCTAAAACATAATCAAAGCTTTACAATGTAGAAAAAGGCCTAATTTTGAAAGTGAGATTTTGGTCCACACAACCCTAGAATTTTACTATAGATCTAGAAAGTAGACAGAAAAATATGCACTTTCAAAAAAAATAGAACCTGATAAAGTGACCAAATGTGCCTGTACAGAGCATTTGAAGTTGCAAAATACATGATTATGTAGGTATAGTCACCAAAAACTGCAATTTTTGAAAAATCCTTGCACCAAAACTAGAAAAGAACACCACTACTAAAAAATTTAGGAAATTCTACCCAAATTTTAAAAAATTGCACTTGAATCAGAGTCTAGATGACCAAATTCTGGCCTCGTGAATTTAGGCTACCAAATTGAAAACCAATCTAGAGAGGGGTCTAGCAGGAAAATTGCTATGTTAAATTTGACGATCGAATGACTATCAGTGTAGTTGTAAAAACCCTAGTTTTGACGGTCAGACTATTGTCAATTTTAAACTCCTACTCTACTAACATCAGTGAAAAATGGTCCCCTAGGCTGATGTGGTAGGGTGACTAAGCATCTATGTAGTATCGATTGTACACATGGAATAAGCTATATAGTGTACAGAAGTGCTGATGTGTCATGTGGCTAGGTCCTATGTGGTAGTATGGCTTTGATAGCATGGCACTAACTTGTCACATGTATCCAACTAATGTGGAGGGGTCATGGTCTAGCTGACACATGTTGTGTTTGTAAGGGTTTATATCCTGGCTGTGTATCTTGCAGATTGGTCAGCATGGAGGTGGGAATTTTTAGTGCTAGGAAGGAATATAAACTCACCAAAAATCTAGAAAAACATGCCAAAAAGAAATATAGTCGTTGTCTAAAGGTCTATCTTCAATACACATTTTAATACGCATGCCAAAGATGTTCAAGTGCGGGGCCAAGAAACTTGCTTGCACAACGAGGAGTTTCAAATCTTGTCAGGATCTTTTTTTGCTAATGTTAGACATGCACTAAAGTTCGTGAATAAGAAAATGTTTTAGCTCACCAAATTTTTAATCATGTTGCTAGATTCTAAATTTTGTTGCCGATGGTCAGGATTTAAAATCCCACATTCAGCGTGGAATGTCCTACCAAGGTGTATAAAATGAATGTTTGTGACTCTTTAATCTAAATAGCTCACCAATGAGCTTGGCCATGGGGAGGTTGGGGTTTTGGCTGAAAAATATTGAAATACCTGTTGGATTTGATCACTAGTGTTAGTTTAGTTGTGCAATCACCAAAATTTACAGTGAAATGCCAACCAAAAATGGAAGTTCACCCATGGGGGAAAAATTGAAATATTCCTTGCAATTAAAAAACCTCCAAATTGTAGAGCCAAGGTGTCACTACCCAATTTTGCTAAAAAAATTTCTCTACTAGCTGCTCGAAGGGCAAAACAAATTTCAAAAATACTAATGAAAATAATTGTAAAGAAATAAAAAATTATAGACCCAAAAATAATCAAATAGATTTGCAAATGACCATACCCAAACTACAAATCGGAGCTTTTGGGTGTTGATTCTCAAAAATAATTTGCCTCACGATCGACCTTGGCCAAGGTAGCCAAGTTTATAGTTGATCTTCATTGAATCAGCATTTCAAACACAATGGCAAGGTCAAATTTGGCTCTAGACACTCCTAATTTCTATAGTACTCCAAATTCAGACTGAGGTGTTGAAGCAACAATGGTCTTGAACAACTATGTGATGAGAAAATATCCAAGCTCTAATACCATGTAAGAATTTGTCTTAGGGGAAACTTCACCAAGGAACTAAGAACTCAAACATAGGCACAACTGTAGACCAAAAAGAGATAGTATGATCAGAATGACAATATATTCATTCAATATGCAATATGAAAGTACACTAGGAGTACCTATATATAAAGGCCTCTGGAGAGCTTCTGGAATGCATAGAATTTAGCAACATGATAAGTCATACAACTAGGCACATGTCCACTAGATATGGGTTATCATCCATTAAACACCAAAGTAAGTGCGATGATGAGAGGATAAGCCTACAATGGTGTAGTATGCAAATTAGTGGCGTAGACATGTGCTAAAAAGGGAGTGTGAATAACTGTGTTTTCTACATGACAACTCAGTGAATGATGCAAACTTTAGTGTTGAAGACACCATGTGCTGAATTAGACTTGCATACTTCTGTGTTGTCAACATGACAACTCATGAGAGTACACAAACTCCTAAGTGTATCACATAAATAAATAATAAAATAATGCATTAACCTAGTAAAATTTAGTAAGAGTAAATAGTAAATACTTATTTACACCAATAAGGAGGATTCCTAGGTGAGGCACATGGAGAGTTGGTTTTGGTGAGTTTGAAGTAGCATGGTAAAGGTGGATCTCTGACTGATAAGGCACTATGGAAGTTGCAACCATTAATGCTCCACTGATAAGAGTATTTGAGAAGAAGATTTTGAGGGTAGTCTTGTGTCATTACAAGAAGATATGATGGTGATAGAGACATGAAGAGGCAAAGGAAAATGAAGGTAAAGATGAAGATTTTTGGTCTAATTTTTTCTTGTAAGTTATCGACTTCATGTCTCCAAGGGACTTGGAAACATTGCAAGGTAGGGAGTATGGTGTAGAAGCACCTAAAGTAAAATAACATGAGAAGTTTAAGATTCCTTATTTGTGATATTTATATCTATTTGAGATATTATTTTGTATTTGGGTTAAGATGTAAAGGCTATGAAGCCATTTTGTCATAAATTGTAAATGTTGTCAATTTTCCTTATTTGTCCTAGTAAGGTCATGAATTGGTCAAGAGGTGAAAATTTGTTTGTAAATCCAAGGAAGGGTAAAATTATTGTAAATGGTTATTACTATTCCATTATGACATGTTTTTAAGGTTGGAACAAAGTTGTGAGGTCAAAATTTCTAAAATGTAAAAGTTTCTTAAATATTGCAACTTTAAAACTTTGCAAAAAGTACAAAAAAAGGGTTAAAGAATGTAACAAGTTTGTTCAAAAGTTGATTGGGATGTTCTCAATTATCAAAAATACTATAAAATAAATTTAATTTTCATTCCAAATAAATTAATGAGAATAAGGAGAAGAAAGAATCATTTTGGAGAATTTTTGTTTTTCAACTATTGCTAGTTTGAATTTTTTTCTCAATTTGTGTTGGTTCCGGGCCTTGTACAGATATGTACAGCCTAGAAACCCCATATAATATGTATATTTGGATAGTGGTATGATTTATCTCTCTTCTCTCTTTGGTTTGGAGTAATTTCATTCAATTTTGAGGAAGTTGTTATTGTTTTGGTGAAAGTTATTCTTTCAGATTTGAGAATTCTTGCAAATAGTCATGTTGCAGCATTTGGTATGAACACATATGGATGGTTTAGGAAGTATAAATGTATTAATTAAAAATATGTTAATTCCCTTCCATTTCATTTTTTTTTTGAGACATTTTTATGTAGATTTGTTAAAGTTATGAAGATTTGAGTGAAAATTAGTTTTTAAAAGCCCTCAATGGTGTTGTGGGGAAAGATTTGTGCTTATACAATTATTTATGTATTGGATAAATTAATGGCTTACATATTTGGAAAATATACTAACAAATGGATAATTTGGAATTGGGTTGGGGTTATTTGAACTTTTTTTGTGAAAGATATTTGATTTCCTAGGCAGGGTTACATGTTTTACTTTTGGTTTATAATAGAGAAAATGGGTCTTGGTGCATATAGCATAATTTGTAATTGCTATACTATATTGTACTCAAACATGGAATTTTTTGATAAGAATTTGGTATATCTCTAATATCATGCAATAATTTGGTATAGCTCTAATACCACAGAAGAATTTACCTAAGGCAAGAATGAAATGCCAAGATCTAGAAGCTCAAGAGATCGAACAAAAGAGACAAGATATGATCAAATGATATAGATTGTGAAGATTCCATATGATGAGAAGCCCCTAAATCTAGAATCCATCTCCATAAATCTTGACTTTGCATAGCTACTAAGGCTTGACCTTTTCCCATGTGATCCTTTCCTTTATCAAAATCTAAATGTGAAGAAGATGATGAAGTGGTCACTCTTGATGGTAGACCAAGTTGATTCTTCTTAAGAAGATTCTTGAGTTCATCTATCTCCTTCTTATAACAATGATTTTCTTCATTTCCATTCTTCTTGCAATATGTATAGGTAAGAAACTCCTTCTTAGATGATTTTTCCTTATTATTGGAGTTGTCTTGTGGTGAGGAGGTTGAGTGTTCTTTCTCTTGTGACTTTTTTTGCCATGATTTCTGCTTCTTGTTAGACCCTTTTCCTTGATTCCCTTTACTAGCCACTAATGCTTTGGACTTTGAAAAGTTGAAAATCCCATGCTTGTCAAATTCGATTACTCTACCATGAACATGTCTATGAAGGAATCAAATGTAGGCATAGTGTAGGAAGAACCTAAGGTCAACTTATGATTGGTGAAGCTCGAAATAAATGATGCATACTCTGGAGGAAGTTTTCGCATAAAATTATACATCAATTTTTCATCCTATATGGTAATTCCAAAATCCTTAACCATTGACCTTAGCTCATGTGCCTTGGTGATATATTCTTGAATTGTGTCAAACTCCTTTAGATCTAATGACATGAGATTTTCATCAAGTTCAAAACCCCTAGCTTTGTCTACTTTTGCATACAAGTTAGAAAACATATCCCATGCTTCCTTTATTGTATTACAATTATCAATATAGAAGATAAGATCTTCATGTACATACTTCCTTAAAGTATCAATAGCAATGTTATTTTTATGATTCCATTTATTTAGATTATTAGGATTAGATGGTGCAACCATGGTTCCATCAACATAATCAATTAAACCTTTTTCCATCATTTTACTCCATGCTCTAGTTTTTCATGTAGCATAATTATGTGGAGGTAAAAGTGGAAAACTAGGAGAACCCATGATGCAAAATAAAAGAACACAAGAGAAAGAGAAGTGAAAACACTCAAGACACACCCCCAAATCACTCAATCAAAGAACCCCCCAAAATGGATTATTTTGGCACTTTATACTTAGTGCATGTACAATTGACAAGTTGTCAAGATAGACCAAAGTGGACTTCTAATTTTGATGGCTACAACAATAAATATGAAGCTATATTGAGCTCAATAAGATAATACACAAGACCTTTCAAGGATCTAATTAATTACAAGTTCCAGAATAGGCCAAAAATGACTAAATAATAAAAGTACTATGTCTACTTAGAACTCCAAACTGATATTCAATCTAGAAAGTATAGAAAAAATCATGTACTTTGAAAAAAATAGCACTTGAATATGTGTCCATATGAGCCCAAATGAAGCCTTTGAAGTTGCAAAAATTGGAAGTTGCAATTTTCAAAAAAATTTAGGATCAGGGATTGCAAACAACCTATAGCAATGTGTAGATCACAAAATTCTACCCCAAAACAAAAAAAATGCTCAGAGAGAGGAGTCTATATGAAGGAGATATCACTATTTGAAAAATCAACTCTGTAATTATTTTGTTGAATAGCTACTATTGCACCTCTAAAAAACAAAGTACTCTAGATTTCACCTCAGATGTCTAATTTTGATGAAACAAAAGTTGATTTAGGGGTTTTATTGACCTTTTGAATGTGATGCCAATATCTATTTTGCACTAGCAAGGTCCAATCTTGACCTGCAAAAAAATCTCTCCAATGGCTATGCAATGAAACTCCTATGGCTCACATACCATGTAAGTATTTTGTATAGCTCTAATACCATGTAATAATTTTCCTAAGGCAAGAATGAAATACCAAGATCTAGAAGCCTAAGAGAAAGCACAAGAGAGACAATATATGATCAAATGAGATAATGGATTAATCAAATAATTGGATGAATACATCATTGAAATGCCTTATATATAAAGGCAATCAATATGACTAGGAGCCATACAAAGAGATAAGAAACAACTAAGCACATGTCCACAAAGAGTGGATTATCCTCCATTGTGCATGAATGTGCATACAAATATGAGAGGATAAGAACGTAAAGGTGTATCTCGTAAAGAGATGTAGTAGACAACATGTGCTCAATTGGAGTGCAAACTACTATGTTGTCTACATGACAACTCATATGAATATGAGAACTCCTAGGTGTCTACATGAAAACTAATATGAATATGCATTATCCTAAGTAAACTTAAGTAAATTGTAAATATTAAATACTTTTTTACACCAATAGTTTTAATAGGTCTAATTTGGAACAATTCCACTGAAGTGTTTTTGAAGAAGATGATTAGAACCGAAGTTATGAACAATGGAATCATATATAGAAATCAAGATATGTAAATGGAAAAGGGTTGATGTTTTTATATTAAAACAAGTTGTGTTTTACCTTGCAAGGTGCCTCTATATAATCAAATTATTTCATAAATTTTGAAGGGATTAGCATGTATCCCACTGATTGGTTTATTTATAGGGGCTTTGCATCAATTTTTTTATCTAAGAGGTAAGCTAGGGGTCATTCCCTATCTAGAGCTCACTAAACAAATGTTAGTGATGCATAAACTAAGCATTTGAAGATTAGACAAGTTGGTGCAGTATTATCAGAGTAGATTGCATATGAATCACTACATCAGGTACATGGTATATCCATTGAAAGTTGTCTTTGGCATGAGAGGTCAAATAGGGAGAGTTTGTTATCATTGTTACCAATTTTACTACCTTGTACAAATTGGTAGAACTGCTATCATTTTCTGAGTAGGGTTTTTGAAAATATTTCTTTCCTTATAAACCTTGGGGCAATTATGTTGTCTCATGTTTTGTTGAAACTACAAATTGTGAAAAATATCTTGATTATACATCATAATCCCCAAGTATTTTGATGTCTTACCATATTACTTTTCATGCTTCTTAAATATTTTAAGTTGCGATGTTGTGAAAGCCTTTATGGTGCAACATCACTTCTTGGTAATCAGTATCAATTTGGAAAGATGTGAGGAAGCAAAAATAGTTACCAATAGGCTAGCACAACTTCATAGTTGTTAAGACTAATTATAAAGTTGAGGGTGCAAATGAGTGATTCAATAGAAATCACAAGATTGTAGTAGGTTTAAAGGCCTCAATATTTCAAGTTACAAAGGTGCACAAGGTAGTAGCAATAGTCAAGTCTACAGTTGTTGCATCTTCACACATGGTTAAAGGTAACCCAAAGTTAAAGTTGCGAAGAATCAAAATGCTTTTGTCACATTTTTATGGGGTTAAACGTTGGACTCCAGTTTCAAGTTGTGAGGAAGCAAAAAGTTGACACCTATCCCCGTGGGCCCCTCTTTGGTTTCCAATCAATATAAATTGATGCATCTTCCTAGTCATTAGATCAAAGGCAAATATGTTAGAAATAGGTAATACTAGGGGGGTGAATCGATATTCTACAAAGTTTTGTCACCAACTATATATTATTAATTACTTTGAACCATGCATAAGAAAGTAAACATGTAATGCTAAATAATAAAAGTAACCATGCATAGAGAGAACTTATAACACCATATTTTTTAAACTAGGAAACCTTGGCCAAGGGAAAACCCTGATGAGGATGATACCCACAAGATGATGTACTAATATAAATGTTCCTTGTTAGTGGATGGACACTATTAGGAGTCTATAAAATAATTGAGTGCATATGAGTCCCTATTAGGAGACTTTGAATCCCTATTAGGAGATTCTAACCCTATTAGGAGTTGTGGTACAATGTGTTCAAGAAGAGTTCATTGCCTAAACATGCACTTTCAATTACAAGAAGAGATCACTGCCCAAACAAGTAACTTAATATCCTTAATTATAGAAGTAGATGTTGTACCTTCTTTTAGCTAATCTTTGACCTCATCTTGATCTTGGATCACAAAATTAGGTTGTCAAAACCTTGCTTCTACATATGATACAAAACTTCACATTCACATGTTACTTCCAAATAATCTCACAAGATGTCTTTGCATAAATATCATGCCTTTTCACAAATTGTTGCAAGGTCAGCTAAGATCAAAATAAACTTTTTCAAATTAGATTAAACATCTAGGATGTTGTCCATAATTGGTCAAGTAATTATTTTATAAACAAAATAATTCTTGTACCTTTCATTAAAATGTTCTATACATCTTACATATCTCTTTTTTGTACTGTCCATACTGATGCCTGAGGTTATACACATTATTTTCTCATATTTATGTATGAGGTTATTTCTCCATATATCTTCTCTCTCAAGAATAACATCATGTAAACACATTATACATAAATCAATACACTGTTGTAAACCATTTCCATACTTAGACAATTATCCGAGTACCAAAAGGCTAAGTATCTTTATTTCTGATGTTTAGTATAAGCATGTACATCATGTGTTCCATTAATGACAACATTTACATATATACATATAGCCAATTTTCAACAATCTCCCACTTTGGCATTGATGGTAACAAAGTAGGAAAATTGGCTAAGTATCAAAAAAATTTACCAAAAATTTACAACATTATACTTCCCATTTATTACAAATACTTCATCTTACAAATGCTCCCCCTTTTGATATCACTAGAGAATGCATAACTTACTTACAATTTTCTCATACAACTACTCCCCCTTTGACATCAATGGAAAGGTTGAAATGTCCAAAAACTATCAAAAAATTCTGCTAAGTATTGTCAAAAAAATTGTCAAACATTTCTATTTCATTGCCTCAAGATGATATCATATTCATACAATTTATCAAAATTCTCCTTTAGACTATCCATACCTTTCTCCCATGTATCCTTGACTACTTTAGAAGTAGTGAGAATTGCACATAAGGCATATGATGCAATCTCAACTGCATTAAGGTCAGAATATATGAAATTGAAATATGTGTCCTTTGCTTTGACATATTCCTCCAACTATCTCTCAATTTTTGATAGTTTTAGAGCTATAAATTCTCTAAAATCTGATAATCTTCTCAAAATTAACTCTTTCTAAAGTTGCAATTTCCTGATGTTAGGAACACTAGCAACTTGTCCTTCAAAATCATCAACTCTGCTAGAGGGTTATTATAGCTGAATTGTCAGAGATTCTAGTTCACTCAATTTCCCTTTCACCTTATTATCCAAATATTTAGTCAACTTGTGAGATAAATACATTTTATATACATTACCTTTCCATCTTGTTGACATCTTTGGAGTTCCTTGACATAAGTATCAAGACTTAGCAAATCATTCTTTATGTTCTAACAAATAGTGCTAAAAAGATTAGCATCATGAGAAATTTGTGCCTTAGACTCTACAACATTAAAAAAATTAATAAATTCATCATCAAATGATTTTACTACTACTTTTTCTCTCTATTTGGGGTCTACTTCTATATGATTGGCTACTAGAGTGTTGTGAAATCTATCAGTCACCTCCATTAATACTCTCTGTAGACTCTTGACTTTCTTGTTCTTCTCAATCAATTTGTTGAAAGATGAGATCATTTTAGATTGATCATCATTATCATCTATAAGGTCAGCAAGAGATAGTGGAGTGTATGAGCTATATGCTTTAGTCTCATCATCCTTTTTTTTCTTCTTTGTTGTCTCCCTTATTTTTTTCTCTTCTTCTTCCTTCTCCTCTTTATCTTTCCTTTCCTATTCTTTCTTTTATTCTTCTAGCTTTTTTTTTTTTCCTCTGCTCTCCTCTTCTTTTCTTATTTCTACCTCTTATCCTCCTCAAGAAATTTCCACTTGGCTTCTTCAATCTTCCTCTTTTCTTCCTCTAATTGTCTCTTCTCTTCTTAAATTAGTTTCAATTGATCTTGAATATCCTTAGAATGAGACTAAGGCTGATTAAATCTTTCAAATGTATTTTCATCAATGTTCATAGTAACATTCATTTGATCAATTTTCATTATATCACCACTTACTGATACTTCCAAATTTTCCTTTGCTATGGTAGGTGTTTCCTTTGATTTAGACATCATCTAGTTGATGGCTACAACTATTTCACTTTCTATAACATTATTCTCACCTCCCATAAACATAAATGGCCTCATCTTACTTTGTAAGTAAGGTGCTAGATTATTCATCAATTTCTTGATTTCTTCTTCATCATCAATTTTGCACATAGTTCATATCATGGATTTCAGAAGTTCCACATCTTCTTCATGAAATGGTGCCTTCTTTTCTATAATTCTATCATAGAATTTTTGATTCACAATGCATTCAATGTTTTCAAGTTTTAAATAATTAAGAATCATATATATCATAGTAGAGATATGAATTTGATCTTTCTCAATATCATTGTACATTTCATAAAACTTATTCATTTGCACAAAGTTCCATCATTGGAAATAGTTGTGTTAATCTTTTCTATCTTTGGTTTCTAGGGTTTCCTTACTTTATCTGATGACTAATTAGAAACAATAACCTTTTTAACTTCTTTTTCCTCATCATCTTCCTTATTGTAGTCTTCAATTGTCAATAATGTTTTCTTCCTTTTCTTGAGTCTAGTAGCTAGTTACTTAACTCTCTTTGTCTTATGAGTCTCAACTTCTACTAACCTTTCAGACTTCCTCTTGGGTTCATTAGGTTGCTTAGTTGATACAATAGCATATGGGATGCTCTTCTCTATAGGAGTTGCTATAATGGATACATTTGATACTTGACCAACTAATAGAGGTGTCACATACATCACACCTTATTCACTAGTTTACTTTAGTTTGAAGATAGTTTTCCTAACTACCTATGATTCACTTTTTGACATACCCGCCTTGGTTAATGCTAATATTTTGCCTAACTACCTATGATTCAATTTTTGACATACCAACCTCAGTTAATGCTTTCTTCATTATAGTCTCAATCTTCTTATGAGGTGCTTTTTCTAAGGATGTCTGGTAAGCTAACTGAGTTATCTCCTCATATGTTCCAAATTTGTAAGATGCTTGGCCCTTTCTATATTTCAACAATAGATCAATGTAACCAATAGCTACATCTTCACTCAATTCATAACTTAAGGGTTCAAGAAATGTTTCCCTTGATTCTACTATTTCAAAATGAGTTAGGTCAATATCTACCATAAATTATATGTCATCCTCAAATCTGTTAACAATTACAGATGCAATTTTGAATCTTTGTTTCAATCTAGAATTTTCTCATAATCAAGTTTCTGTTGTCCAAGATTTTATCTACAAGATGCTTTCTACATACATCTATTATCTTATCCATAATAAATCTTTCACTGCTCATAATCTTTGTAACTGGTAGAAATGGAAATCTTTTAAGTACATGAAAGAAAATATGATTGATTAGTGACTAAAATTTGAACACACCAATCTTAGTTCTCTTTATCTTCTCCAAATTCTTAAAGAGTTGTACTCTCAAAAACTCACTTAAATGTACTTATTCTTTTTGAATACAAATCTTGTAGGTTACATAGATAAAGCCTGCTAACAACTCATCACTCTTAGAACTTGCACAAATAGAATATGCAATAATTATGATCAATAATCTCATATCATGTTTTTTGATGGTGTTGATCACCATTGCCTTACCATTATAAATTACCTTAGTATAACACTCAACCTTTCTCTTAACTAATTTCTGACCAATAGGTACATTACTTTGTTTGCTAGGACTACTAAATTCATGAATAAGGTTAGCAGAAATGTCAACTACATTGTCTCCCATCCAAAACTTCCCATTATGAATTCTAATTAACATAATTTGATTCTATTATTCATTATCAAGTTCACGGTAAAAGTAATATCTGAATAAATCTAAATCTTTTAGATTTTCAAATCCAAGCTTCATAGATATACCATGGTTGAAAAAATTCCATATCCTTGTTCATAAACTCACTTCCAATAGCTTCAAACTTGCTAGGTAAATAGCTTCCTACATCTTCTAAATATACTATGTTGTTCAACGTTGTTGATAGATTTGAAGTAAGGTTTCCTTCTAAGGGTTTCATAGGTGTAACCTTCAACTAGGGTCTCTTATCATCCTCACCATTATGAACTAATAACATATCTATGATTTCACCAAATAGAAATTTATCAAAGAAATTATTAGAAGCACAAATGTTGATGATATTCCTTTGGGGAAGTATTGTAGATATGTTACTATGATGGCATGTTATATTCACGACTAAGGTTTTTATATATGTCAACATAACAATCTTCTGTGGTATCTAACAAAAGAATAGTAGAAAGATAAAGTTGGTATGGATGGCTAGTTGAGTATTATCACTATCTAAGGTTATGGGAGATACTTTTGAGTATATGCAGTTAAGTCAAGTGAAGCAATGTTAAGTCTGGAAGAAGTTATGTAAGTTTTGGTGATGTATGTTCTAAGATAGAGTTTACAAAGGCATGTTCTAGTAAACTTGTTATATCTCTTAGTCGAATTTTTATTTTGAGAATTTGGGTTGAGGATGTGAGGAAGACATATTGGTGATAATGTCACTAAGTTCACTCATCATAATGTTATGTTTATAGAAAGATATTCAAGTTTCAAGACAAAAGATTAATGTTATCACTAAGTGTAATGTGCTCTTAAAGTGGTCATATAATAGTTAATTGAGAAGGTCTAACAACCGACTCAAGGAATTGATTTATGGATTTTGTATAAAAGAATGGCATTTTCATTTATCAAATATGACATGAAGAAGTAATTTTGCAAGCAACACAAGAGAAAAATGAGAAGTTGAGCAGAGTAGAGCGAAAGTGAAGGAAACTTCATTGCCGAGGTTTTATTGTGTGATCTGAGGTTTGATATTTGGACCTAAGGTTTCTGAATTTTTCTACAAGGTTTGAAAAGTGGTTGGTTTGGTTGATAGAATAGAGGACATATGAAATTAAAAATAAATTACTTATTTGGGTAGTGAGCTCTTCTTGTAATTGAAATTACATGTTTGGGCAGTAAGCTCTTCTTACATACATTGTACTGCAACTCCTAACAGGGAGTCAAAGTCTCCTTATAGAGACTCATATGTACTAAATTTTGTAATAGACTTCTAACAGGGAACATTCATCTTAGTACTTCATCTTGTGGGCATCATTCCCACTGGGGTTTTCCCTCTAATCAAGGGTTTCTCTAGTTAACATATCTAGTCTAATATTCTATGTGCATATTGTTATGGTTGTTTTTTTTACTTTGGTTTAATGGTTAAGTTTATTTAAAGAATATTAAAAATTTAATTTTTGGATAGTTGATACACCCCCCTTCTTAGTTATCTTGGTGGACTATTGCTTCTAACATAAATTTTGTGTGAAAAATGATAAAATGCCTTTTTTCATAGTAGGGTTTTGCTTGAAATCACTTCTAGGTACTCTAAGCTTCTATCATAATCACAATGTGGAAATAATCAAGTTCATACTCTATTTATCCGACTTGAACTTGCATTAATTGCATACTTTTCCAAATTGAAAAAGTTGTTAATTTCATTTTGAAATCAAAGATCTACTCAAAATCATTTATATAATCTTCAAATGCTACCTGAGGTTAACCATAGCTTCCTTTCAACATTCACAAAATTTGATGTGAAAACATAGATTCCATCTTCTATCACAGAATAAACTTTCTCTATTGTAACAATAACTCTTATTTCTTTTGTAACTTGTTTTGATAAGCTCCAAATTGCAACTTATCTTAGCTACAATCTAAACTCATCTAGATACATCTCCCAACCTTGCTACTCATAGTAGAATAGTAGAATGTCTAGAAATACTAACGCTACAGATAGAAGAAGATCTAATGAGAGGACATCAAGAGAAAGAAGACCTCATGAAGAAAGAAAGGATATTGTGTGTTATAAGTGTAACAACTTTGGACACATAGCCCGGAGCTATCAAGCACCTATTGATCATTATCATATTTAGGCTTCTTACAATCAATTTCTTTATGACCAATACCATGACAATTATGACAATAAAAATTTATAATATGATTAAATTACTTATTTTTACGATCTCTTTTCATATGACCTATTTCGTTACATGAAAAACACTTACCTCTAAATTCATACCTGGTTTCTTTAGGAGCTTCCACTTGCTTAGGTTTATCCAATTTCTCAGTTTCCTTGTCTTAGACAACTTCTTTAGATTTATCAAAAGATTGACTAGATTCAATCTTATCATCAGATTTATCTTTTCTTTCAAATCTGATCCACTTTCAAGTTTCTTTGCAGACATGTTAAATACGTAACCAATACTAGTCTTATCATAGGTAGGTCTTTGTATTGACATTTATTCATCAAGATTTTCTCTATTATAATAAAGATTTTCAAGCTATAGCTTGCTCTGAGTTAGTTCACCTTTCATAATAATGTTGCACTTGTGAAGTTCTTCATGATCTACTTTTAATATTTCAAATCCAAATGTCCTCTTTGCTAGATTTTCTCTAAGATCTAAATTTTTAGTCTTCAAATTAGATTCAATTTTGCTAGGATCATTCTTCAAACTCAAATTTAGATTGGTAATCTTTAATTCATGATTCAAGATCTTATACTCTATTTTTAATTTTGAATATTCATTGTCGCTAGTTTCAAATTTAATAAATTCAAGCTTTCATTTGAGATGTTCAATATTGTCCTTTAGTTGTCCAATGTGCACTTTCAAGTCTTCATATCTATCTCTTAATTTATCTCTTTCTTTAATAAGGAGATTAATTTGTTCAAGTGCCTCTTCAAGGTTGTTCATCAACTATTCCATATCCATAGGGATCTTACTCAAGTTGTTAAGCCTCTTATAAGTAATTGAGCTCTAATACCAATTTTTAGAAATGGGGAATAATGGGGGGTGGGGTGAATTAGTATTCTACAAACTTTTATTCCAATTGGATATTATTAATTACTTTGAATCATGCATAAGAAATTAAACATGTAATGCTTAATTGTAATAGTAACCATGGATAAAGAGAACTCATAACACCACATTTTGTTAACTAGGTAAAATCCTAGTGGGGATGATACCCACAAGATGATGTACTAATATAAATGTTCCTTTTTAGAGGATGTACCCTATTAGGATTCTATAAACACATTCAATACATATGAGTCCCTATTAAGAGACTTTGAATCCCTATTAGTATATTCCAAGCTTGTTAGGAGTTGTGGTACAATGTGTGCAAGAAGAGCTCACTGCCCAAACATGAAATTTTAATTACAAGAAGAGCTCACTACCCAAACAAGTAATTAAAGTTCCTTGAATATAGAAGTAGATGTTTCACCTTCTTTTGGTTGATTTCTAACATCAGTTCAATCTTGGATCACAAAATTAGGTTGTCAAAAACTTGCTTCTGTATATGATACAAACTTCACATTCACAACTTTTGCATGTTACTTCCAAATAATTTCACAAGATGTCTTTGCATAAATACCATGCCTTTTCACAAATTAGTGAAAGATTAGCTAAGACCAAAATAAAATTTCCCAACTTAGAGTAAACATCTAGGATGTCATCCCTAATTGGTCAAGTGATTATTTTGTAAACAAAATAATTCCTCTACCTCTCATTCTGATGTTTTGTACATCTTACATATCTCTTTTATGTATTGTCTATATTTATGTCTAACATGATACACATCATCATCAACATTTATACTATCTCCATATATCTTCTCTCTCAAGAATAACATTGTATAAAAAAATTTATACATAAATCAATACACTGGTGTAAACAATTTACATACTTAGACAATTTTTGAAGTACCAAAAGGTTAAGTATGTTTTTTTTTTTAGGTTTACTATAAGTATGTACATCATGTGTTTCCATTAATTACATCATTTAAACATCTAAATATAGCCAATTGTCAAGAAAATAAATGGCTTTTGCTTTCTTTCTTTTCAAAGATGCATGAAGAAGAGCCAAAGCAAGATAGCAAGTTTTCACCACATGTCATGGTGGGCCCCGATTCAAAAGATATCCTTCATTACATCATCATAGGGTTATGGAATGGTTGAATATTCATCATTTTGAAGGATTTACTTTTTTATAAATATAGTTGATCTTAAATCAATGTCACTCCATCAAAAAGATTTGGTTCTTTAAGTTGTGAGGCTGTGATGAAGGTAGTCAGGTGGTTATCATCGGGTTGCAGCAATTAGCAAAGGTAAGTAGTTTGAATTTGCAAAGTTATAGGGAACATAAAATAGTCAAAGGAGGTATTTTTTTCTTAAACAATCAAGGAACATCATTGCAAGTGTCTAGGCTATAGTGAAATATTAAGTTGCGAAGGTGTGAATAATGACCAAGATAGTTAAGGTGAATGCAGTTGCAACTTTGCATGTAATTAATGGTTACCTTAAGTTAAGATGGTGATGATGCAAAATGTTTTTTTCACTTATTCACAAGGTTATAAGATGGATTGATAGTTAGGATTGTGACAAAGTGATCAAACAGTTTAAGATATCTTCGTAGCTTCACTAGTCTACATGGTCAATGAAGGAATATTGTCATGAGGCTGTCATGACATCTCGTAGTCAGTTTAGTGGTTATCCCAATGTTGTAGGTTAGAAAACATTAAATATATTCAATGTTGTGAGGTTTCAATATAGGTTTAAAATAGTTAAGTTAGCCATGGGTGCAACATTACATGTTCCAAATATGTTTTGTGTTTGATAGTTTTGATGGGGTGACATGGTTAAATATAGAGTTATCTCAACATCACATGGTATGAGGGATGTTAAATCCTGACTATTGTGAAGATGTGAAGTATTCCATTTCATGATGTTTGCAAGGTTACAATAGTTAGTGAACTGAAGAAGTTTCAAGCTACGAAGCAACAATTGATTATAAAAGGAGGTGGTTGTTGTTTCACATGGCTAAGTAGTCAATGAGGAAAAAGAGTTACCACATGGTGAACAACAAGAAAGCACAATGTCATAGGTCAACATGGCCAATGGAATTTTGAAAAAAGTACAGAGCATGAAAGGTTAAATGAATTATGTCGATGATCCACTAAGGTGGTAGAAATCATTGGGTTCAAGGTTCAAATTTCAAAGCTAGAATAGGAGGAAACAAGGCCAACGGATGAACATTGATTACACAATCTAGATAGTAATATGGAGATCTAATTTCCAAGTTTTAAATTTATGTTTGAATAAAAAATAGGTAAAGCATCATAAGGAACTAACCTAGAACCTAGAGATTCACTCATATTTCTTGTACATCCACTACCCTAGAGTGTTTCCATGTTTCTTGAAGTGATTGAGTTTTAGAACTCAACCCAGGTGCAACTTTTAGAAATAATAATTTTGGCATACTTGGTGGGATAGGAAAAGTTTTTTTTAGCATTTTCTCTATATTTTCTTTGTTGTTGTTGGTGTGTTTAGCAAAAAATTAACCTATTTAAAGGTAAAAGAATGTATACAAATAGCGACTCTAAGTCATGGAAAGAAAGATCGATGCATATGACTTATGAGAAGAGTGCAAAAAAGAAGTAGTTCTACAAGTTTTGAATACTATGAATTTTCCCCACCTAGAATCAAAGGTAGAATAGCTGAAAGAGTCCAAGTGACCCTTGTTCATACAAGAAGGACTAGATCCACTCCTCCACTAGTAAGTCTTATCATTTTTGTAAGACAAGTCACCATTCCAAGGAGGAGGATTTTCCAGGCACCAATGACAGGGAAATATGCATTTGTTCCTTCTAAACAAGAAATTCCACTAATTTTTTCTCAACATCATGATATTCCTCTAGCTACTTTGAAAAGTTTACTAGACTTCCCTAGAAAAAGCTAAACAATAACATTTGAGCATATCATTGATGTTGCAACATTATGTAATGTCCATCATGTTATTGAGGAAGATGTTTCTATAAATTTTCTTGCAACATCATTCAACAGAAAGGCTCTATAGTGGTTCTAAGCCTTGTTGTGGGTTTGATTGGTTCATGTGATGCATTGAGAGATGTCTTGACAAAGCATTCTAAAGATAAATTGGACTTTTTGTCTCTTGTGGAGGAGATCAAAACCATCAAGCATGCTCCTCATTAGAAAATGATGGACTTCAACTATAGATTTCAAAGAACTTTGACAAGAATATTGAATTTGATAAGGCCCTCAACAGACCATTCTTTTCTCTATTATTTGAAAAGTTTAAATAGTGATAATTCTGTTACAATATAATCTATGGGAGGTTCTTCATTGATGGAAGGTTATTTTATTGTTGTAAGAGCCAAAAAAATTCTTATTCAAGTAGGTAAGATTTCCCCTATGCCTCCAATGCCCATATATCTAGATAACTAGTCTAATATACCTTTGGTTATATCATCTTTTAATCCATTACCAGCTATTCCAAGCCAAGAAGTTATAGTTGCAAGCCCTTCATAGGATCTATAAGAGATAAGAAATGACCAACTTAAGATAGAAAATATTATGTAAACTTTCAATAATGAACTAAAAAATATTTAAAAGCAGCAATTGAAGGCTAGACAACCATACCAATCTCAAAATCAGACTACAAATCAACCTACCCAGCTATGATTTCAAGGTCAATATCAAACAAATAGGTAGCCTTACCAAGCTAACCTTGTTGATAGGAAGAACTTCAAGCAAATACCTTTTCTGCATTATGCCTCCACCCCTTTAAATGTTGCTCCTCTTGTAAACATCATTAGAGATATTGTCTCTTCTCAAAATAACTTAGTAGTAGACTATGACTGGTGTTACCCTTGTAATCAACAACACAATCAGGCTATGTGCTCTAATGAGGTCATTAATCAAGCCTTAATGGTTCAAGGAGCTTCTAGTACATAGCCTATATATGAAGTTGAAGCTAAGATACAAGAAGAGGTTCTTTCTATACATGCTACTTTCATGAATTGGCAAGAGGAAAAACATTGTGTTGTAAATAGAGATAATACCCCTAGTGTTGTTTGTACTAGAGCAAAGAAGAGAACCGTAGATAGTGAAATAGTGACAAGTAAGGATGTATCAATTGAGATGCCATCTACACCTCAAGAATAGAGAAAGTAGCAAAGAAACCCTCCTATTGTCCCTCAAGAACAACCACAATAGCCAATACATCTTGTTGCTCCTAAAGTCCAATCAAAGGGGCATGCTACTATACTATTTAATATTGTAGAAAATATGAAAAGGATGAACATCATGATGTCTATGTGGGATTCTTTAGCTACTCCTAGGAAAACTAAATTGTTGAAGTAGGTTTTAGTGCAAGATATTCTAAACCAAACCATTGATGAACCTCACAGGGCTATACTCACAAACCAAGAAGTTGTTTTTTAAGACAATAATAAGAATGGAAATCAGATCCAAGGTAAGGATGAGAAACCTCTACTACTGTATGTTTCATTTATTATAGGGAACAATTTGATTCATAATTATGTGGTAGATAGTAGAGCCACAAGCTCTTTTATGCCCAACAAGATAGTAGACCAGCCAGGGTTAAAGTATGAACCCTTAGAGAATTCTATAGTCCAACTAGATGGTTCATGTGTTAATATAGTGGATCTTATAAAGAATGCAAGTTTAACACTCCATGCATGTCCCAACTTTTCTATTCCCCAAGATATATTTGTAATAGATTTACGTCCATATTTTTCCCTATGTGTATCAAGAGAATTCACATCCAAGATAGGAGGCTATTTATCTGTAGAATGGTCGCATATGTTATTCCAAACTAGATATAGAACCAAAGTAACAATTAGCTCTAAATTACTTGCAAAAGATTCTATTAAGCCTTCCATACCCAGTGTGATTAATGCTAATTATACTGCATTTGATCAAGAAGAAGGCCTTGTTGTCCAAGATAAAAATACTCAAGTTGATAGTATCACTAATCTTTTGTTAGATGAATGGGCAATAGAAAACACCATGATAGATGGGACCAACAATATTATGGATGCTGCTCTATGAAATTATGTCTTCCATGAGGCTGGGTTAGTAATGCCAAACCTTGTCAAAGGCACAACAAATTATTTTGAGAAGAAAAATAAGGTTTGGGAATTGTACTTCGATTACTCTAAGAGCAAAAAATGGTTCAGGTGGGGGGAAATTTTGAACTCTCCTTGTGGAGACAAGTATTATGCAACTTTCCAATTTAGTTTGGTTGTACAAAAAATACATTTGAATATGGGGGGTTAATTCAAGGTTTGGAATGGGCCAAAATGAGAGGTGTTAAATGTATAAAAGCATGTGGAGATAGCAAGTTAGTTGTCAACCAGGTGAGAGGGATGCATATGACCAAAAATGATAAATTAAAAAGCTACAAACAAAGAGTTTGGGATATAAACGAAGATTTTGATGCTTTTAATGTGGTTGTTGTCTCTAGAAAATTAAATCATCATGTTGATAGTGTAGTTGTTGTGGAGAAAAGTTTGATATAGTCAAAAATATTAACAAGGAAGATATAAAATAACATATCAAAATTATGGTCAAACCCTCTATACCTGACAATGATGTTAATTGGAAAACTTTTGATAGTGATGAAAAAATTTGAACTTTTTTCTTAAAGAAGACATGATTTTAGCTTCCAATCAACATAAAGTAAAACAAAAATATGGTGATCAAATTGTTGGCGCTCAAAATTGCATGGTCAATTTTGAGCACTACTGTGAAATTCAGGCCTATAAATGCTTTGTGAAGCCTATGTACCTCACTGTTGAGTTAATGCATAAATGGTGTTTAATGTTTCTAACACCTTCCATTCAGCCTGTCTACCTATTCCATATGGTCAAATCATCATTTTGAGCTATTTGGCAAAGTCCTATTTTGAACAATTGTCAATCTTGCTTTTTCACCTAAGCGTCAAACAACGATAGGAGGTTGTGTTTGCATTTGAATATCTCACACCCAGAAAGGTTTTGTGACTTTCCACTTTGAGAGTGTCTAGTGTCCATACCTGAGAACCTATGTTTCAGATTTTGAGTCATTTTGAGTCCGTTTGACTAGGATTTGAATCCCTCGAAGTTGGTTAGTTATTGTTTTCATGTTTTTGCAAAGTATTCAAATTTCTGGGAAGCCCTATTTGACATGTTGTAACTTTTGACCAGTTGACCCAAATATTGAAATTCCTTTTGTGTTGCATTGTAGACATCAAAGCTTGTCATGTTTCAAGTTTCAGCTATTGATGAATTCGATTGATCAATTTTCAAATGCGATTCCAAATGGATTTTCTAACTTTTACTGGTGTCAGCATTTCCAGATTGATTGGAACCCCTGTTCGTGACATCATATCTCCTGATCCATGATTGGTTAGATTGAATGGATTGTACCATTGTGTTGTCCTCTGGAAATACTCCAAGTGTGCCAGTTTGGAAGTCATGACGAATCCGTTTGTACACTTTTCCAGGCCAATTCTGTTTGCTAAAATCACCTTCAGTCGCTATTCTTAATTGCAAAATTCTGAGTGGAGTGTCAAAATTAGTTGGGGGACGTATGTTGATGTTTTCTAAAGCTTAAAATGAATTTTGGAGATGTTTTTTCCCTTTCTTAAGTTCATTTTAAGAAAATTTTTTCTATTCCAGATCAAGAAACAAATCAGTTAATTGTTCAAATCAGATATTTCATATATTTTTGTGCTAGTAGAGGCCTAATGATTGAAGATTTGATTCATCAATTTAGGGGAGAGGTGAGAGAGTTGTTTTAACCTATTGAGGAGGTTTTCCAAGTGGACAGATGGCAGCTGCATATCAGATTTGGGATTTTCATCTTCTCCTATATCTTTCATTCTTTCCTTCATTGTAGGGGTTCTAGTTCCTTGGAAAAAATCTACTCATGACTGTGATACCAGATTTTGGATCTAGTTCTTGATGCATTTCCAATACTGAGACACCATATTCTTCAGCAAATTCTTCTTGTATGAACAACAGTAGTGCAGATAATACAGATGGTTTAGACATGTTAGGTGTTTTCATATTTTGATTGCATGCTTTTAAATGTATTGTTTCAAGGAAATTAATACAGAGAAACAAGTATTTCATTAGTTTCTTTCTGATTCTCGTCTCCCTTATTAGTGATCTTCAATGTTTTACAATCTCTAAACAAAGAGTTTAGGTTGTAATTGTAGCTCCTTAAGGCTGCATGTTAGTTCATTGTTGCTTATAACCCAAGAGGTTATGTAAATGCTTCAGAGAATCAACAGGATTGCAGGTTTGTTGATGGGGATATCATGCAAGAATGAGTTTCAGATTGAGCATAGATGTCCACTTACAAGTTAGATGGATAGATCAGATATATGAAGATACACATATGTCTCAGATATTCATTTGTATGCATTTGATTCATGGATTTTCCCAATAGATAAGACACTAGTTATTTATAGGATCACTTGTTCATGTTGCTACATTTTAGGGGTTTTGTTGAATCAACATCATTAATCAAACGATCTTTACTTTTTATGTTGAAGAGCTATCATAGAATGCCCTCACTTAGCTTATGAGGTTCATAGATGTGCATCTAGCTATCGTAGGTCTGTGTTATTTCATGAGTTCTTAGGAGAAATAAGGGTTTTTATCTGCTTTGAATAGATTTAGTGTATGCTTTGATAACTGGTACCATATAAAGAATCTATAGGTCCACCTGCCTAGGTTTTGCAGAGCCTAAAGTGCAGAAGGAGTATAGCCTTATAGTTGGCCTGATGTCTGAATGGATGTGTTGATAATGGGAGTTAGCTGCCCCTAGATGCATTTTTTTCTCATCAGGGTAATTGGAAATGGGTAACATTTTCAAACACCAACAAAATGGTGACTCTGCTAGGGAGATAAGATGGAAATCTATTTTGTTGAAAGAATAGGAGCCTCTGATGTGAAATAGAGTGGATATAGCATATCAATAGCAAGATGTGTTCCTTTTCCTTGCTGAAGTTTCATGTTCCCCAGTTAAGCTTTATTCATTATCAGCATTATGTTGAAACTGGATGAAAATCGTGTTCTATGACTGTCATAGGTCTATCTTCAATCAGTTCAGTTTTTGCAAATACTGTTGAGAAAGTTTCAGAGTCAAGAATTCATTTATAAAGTATATTTTCTTTTCAAGATGTCAGTGATCTGCAAGTTTCTCCTACATTGAAGGTCTGGTTTAGATTTGTCAAGTGACAAATTATGTTTTATTTCTCACCAAGTGTGAGTGGCGACTCTCAAATCTCTGTACCAGTTTGTTCCTAGTTGATTTCATTGCAAAATTTTGAAGGATTTTCAGTTGTGTGGGTAGATCTGAGACTGTTGATAGATCTTGGAAAAGAAGTTTTAAATTCTTGATAAGTTTTAAAGTGTTGTTTAAAATCTGCTGTTATAAAGAAATTGAAATGTAAAAAAAATCAATCACAGCAATGGTTATTTTATTCCTCTTGCAAAGAGGTGGCAACTCTACAAAGTTTTGACCAGTGGTGTAAAGGATTTTCAGTCTTGCACCTATGCCAGATCAACAGATTGAAGTTTTCCATTAGCACTTGAGTTATTTTGGTTTTCATGTTTTCTTTTCATGAAAGTCAAATGTTAGAATCAGTGCCTCTATTCAATGATTTTTAGCACTAGTAAGAAGAGGTAGAAATTTTGTTGTAATATGGAGTCAGATCTCAGATCTAAGATTAGTTTACCAAATTCTGAGAGTTTAGAAACTGTGAGTAATAACATTACTATGTTGAATACAATGGTTTACAAAAGGATTGTAAAAATTATAAGAACTGAATTAGGCAATACTCAAGGTCTAAGTGTCGAACAATGTTATTTAAGGCTTAAGTCAGTAATCAATAAGATGCCTTTTCATTATAGACCTGAGGAATCTTCACTGCCTAGTGTTTTCCTTGATGTTCTAGTACCCAATTCAGTCCATTGGCCAACACCTATAAGGTTACAAATAATTTTGCAAATTGAAAAATTCATTGAGGAGATGGAAAGTAGTGATTACAGATTTCATAAAATATCTCCTAATGATAATGAGTGTGTTGAAAGCTAAGGTAGTAATGAATACAATGAGTCCATAGAGCAAGATAATCTGTCTTCCGATTGTGAAGAGGTGGATTTAAATGTTAATGAATCAGGTAATAGCAATCAGCATGAAAAGGATGGATATAAAAGAGAAAATGAATTTTGTTACAATACATATGAAGTTGAAGAAAGTTGTAACAATAGTAGATCTAGTGATTGCCATGATAAGAAAGAATGTTGTAATAATTTTGATTTTCCAGATTGTTACACTAAGGATCCTGCTGTTGTAAGTTCTTCATATTTTCTAGATGACAATCATAGCCAGGAGAAGATTTGCGAGGTAATCTTCTTGAGCTCTAGTGAAATCTCAGAATTGTTGGCTCGTGAGTTTGAGAAGCATGTAAGTACCTCTAAGGATCTTCATATGTTCTCTCATAATACTTTCTCATTATGTCAAATCAATTCCCAAAAGTTTGATGTGGAAAAAGAGGTAGAATCTGAACAATCTTTGTTAGACTTTGGAGGTGTAGATGACAGTACCTCAAATGTCTTTGCACATGATGATTTGCTAGATGTAGAGAATGTGAATGAAGGGAAGGTTAATGTTGTTTCAGATTCTTTTCATGTTGATCTTGCTGAACATTATTTTAATGTTTCATATCGTGAAGTGGAAAACAGTGAGTGTTGTCAATCCGGTTATAGATTTTCTTCATGTGCTGATAAGTCTTGTAAAGATAAGTTCAAGGTGTATTCTAACTTTCAGTTTGATAAAGAAGATAATAGTGATCAACATAGTTTGGATCAGTACTTTCAAAATGAGTTTTCAATTTTGGTGACTAATCAGTTGTTTGAATGTGAAGAGGTTTCAGAAAAGGATAAATTTGATTCGATGAGTAACATGGTTGCAAGTAGGCAACGATCAGATTTCACATACTCATCATTTACGGAGGCACAAGGTGAGTTACAATTTTCTCCATGTAACTCGTTGAATGAAGTTGAATATGACAACTTTGTGTTTCCAGTTGAAAGAATCTATGACACAGTTAGTAGTGATCAGTTTTAGTTTGATATTAGTTGTTATGGTCATGCTGATCCATATTTTCATAGTGGGCAAGATGAAGAAAGTATGTTTGATTTTTATACGCATTATGAAGATGATGAAAGTTTTGTTTTGCCTATTGAGCTAACTGCAAATGTTGATAAATTGGGTGAAACAAATGGAAATGAGAATTACAATTTACCTCATGAAGACATGAATGAAAATCAAGTATATGACAGAGGTAAAATTTTTTGCTAAGTTCGGGGGCACTGTTTGTACATAGTAGAGTAGTTTCCTATTTTCAATAAAGCTGTTCAAGAAAGTTTTGCTGTTTAGAAGAGTTTTCAAGTTTTGGAATGGTCTGCTTCTTCCAAAGATCTGAAATCTTGCCATGCCTGTAAGGGGCATGCATCCCCAGACAAAGCCATTGTTGGCGCTCAAAATTGCATGGTCAATTTTGAGTACTACTGTGAAATTCAGGCCTATAAATGCTTTATGAAGCCTATGTACCTCATTGTTGAGTTAATGTATAAATGGTGTTTAATGTTTCTAACACCTTCCATTCAGCCTGTCTACCTGTTACATATGGTCAAATCATCATTCTGAGCTATTTGGTGAAGTCCTATTTTGAACAATTGTCAATCTTGCTTTTTCACCTAAGCGAAAAATAGTGACAGGAGGCTATGTTTGCATCTGAATATCTCACACCCAAAAAGGTTTTGTGACTTTCCACTTTGAGAGTGTCTAGTGTCCATACTTGAGAACCTATGTTTTAGATTTTGAGTCGTTTCGAGTTCGTTTGACTAGGTTTTGAATCCCTCAAAGTTGGTCAGTTATTGTTTTCATGTTTTTGCAAAGTATTCAAATTTCTGGGAAGCCCTATTTGACGTGTTGTAACTTTTGACCAGTTGACCCAAATGTTGAAATTCCTTTTGTGTTACATTGTAGACATCAAAGACTTCTCATGTTTCAAGTTTCAGCTATTGACAAATTTGATTGGTCAGTTTTCAAACGCGATTCCAAATGGATTTTCTAACTTTTACTGGTGTCATCATTTCCAGATTGATTGGAACCCCTATTCGTGACATCATATCTCCCGATTCATGATTGGTGAGATTGAATGGATTGTACCATTGTGTTGTCCTCTGGAAATACTCCAAGTGTGCCAGTTTGTAAGTCATGACAAATCCGTTTGCACACTTTTCCAGGCCAATTCTATTTGCTAAAATCACCTTCATTCACTGTTCTTAGTTGCAAAATTCTGAGTAGCCTACTTTGAACGTCTGCCATTTGCGTCCTATGATTTTTCATGAGCCCAAATCATAGATTCATATTTTCCTCATGATAGAGAATCAATGCCCCAATTTTCGTCTTCCCAAGTGTTCATTTGTCCAATTTTCTAAGCCGAGTCCAAACCCAATTTATTGCTTTCTGACGTGTTTGCTTGCAGATAAATCCGAAAAGGAAACTTTGACGGTCAATATCTTTTGGCTTGGAATTCTTCATGAGATGAGATTCGGCAAGGTAAAAGTATGCAGAGTAGAGAATTAGCGGGTCAATTTTCAAAGTTTGGTTATTAGTTCGAGTTAGTTTTTAAAAGCCAATCAACGGACCTCCTGGCATTAAATTGGCAATTTGCAGATCAGTGGTAAAATGGTTTTCAGTTGATTAATCGGTGATCAAACTTGTTTCTAATCAGTGCCAAATGGGTTCAATGAGTCGATTTTGCAATTCATGTGTCCGAAAATGAAAAAAAAATTTAGCTGGACCCACTTTGGGGTCTGACTAATTGCTTCAGACTAATTGGATGCCTCGAGTTTCTAAAGGAAACTTAAGTTTTAAAGTGAAAAGGATGGTAACAGTCTTGCCTTTCTTTATCCAAATGTTAATGACCTCGAACATTCTGCTCAAGAAAGGTTACCTAGAGGATCTATTGTAATGCCTCTAAAGGGTTTTGGCAAACACAATTATAATAACTGGAAAAGTCGGTCTCTTTATATGGTGGGCCTCTAGAGTTCCTGTTTATTGTTGAAAGCATTGATGATCCAACATATCCTATTGTGTTACAATTGATTTCAGATTTTAAGAATCAGGTTGACGCAAAAGTTGTGGTAGCTGGACTATCAATAACATGCAATTGAAAAATACATAATCAACTGGCAGGAAAGCACATATGAAAAACACCCAAGCCAGTAGACAAATGGAGTTTAATGCTATCAGAGTTTCCAAAATTTGTAATAACCCACACAATTTCTAAAGGAAATGTTGAAGAATGCAGAGTCCACACTTAAACAAGACACTTGCCTGGTAGAGGAGCAGGCACATAAAACAACCATCCATGCTTGTTTAGAAAAGCCTCACACTAGAGGAAGATGCCCATGAGCTGGTTTGGAGGGCGTGAGGCAACATGAGGAGTCCCACATTTTAAGATAGATCCAGTGTAAGCAAGAAGACTCCATGCCTGAAGTCAAAGCGCCCAAACTGATGATGAGGACCCAACGCAAGGAGGGAAACATAGCCAGTTAAAGCATGAGATCCAACACAGTCAAATCCACCATTAGAAGAGCATGCCATGTTTTTGGGGACAACTCACACCAAGAGCAGAACTCCAGCATCACAGGAAGAGCGCAGAACATAGCTAAGACAAAAAACCTCACGCACATGCTTAGAGAAGAGTCTGCAATCAAATGAAGAAGGACATTCATGGCAGTAATACTATTAAAAGGCTCACATTTTGAGCAGAGGGGGTGTTAAAAGGAGCTTTCAGTGAACTTTGGAGTAGTATGAAAAGAAGAGGCATCATTTTAATCTGGCAGATATAAAAATGAAGCCCAATATAGTCCATTTAGAGGAGCAGCCGCAAGGTGCCAACTGAAACAAAGACTCACGCATAGAGAAAATGAGGGACTAAGTTGTGATCCATTTGACAGTTACAATCACATCCATTGTCTGCTCGCATCAAAAGCCAAAGTACAAAGAACAACAGAAGTGGGCATTTCAAACAATATATGAAAGGAGCAGACCAGATCTAAAGACACCGTTAATGTCTTGGCAAAAAAGTGCAAAGCAGGGAATGGAGTTTTAATATCCCACATTGTGGATACAACATTTTAAAACAGCCTTTAAAAATAACACAAGACAGAAGCCTAAGTGTCTTAAGACACATGGCTTTTAAAGCCAATGCGTGCTGGAGGGGCCGACCTATTGTGGTCAAGGTCAATATTTTGACTTGCCATGCATGAGAGTGAACCCAAGCTCATGTGTGAGCGTGAGAGGATTTCAAAGCATCTACGAGGTTATTCTCAAGGGTATGAGCAAGAAGAAGTTAAAAAAGCCTTACGTTCCTCCCGTTGCCCATGAGATCAAGAGGCAGATTTCCAAGGCTCCCTGATGCTATGGGAAAGATCTTTAGCATATGCTCAGGAGGCAATTTTCAAGCATTTCTGCTATTACAACTATGAGAAGTTTCTCATAGGAGCATTACACCCATACGGCCCAGCATAAAGGTGTGAAGAAAATTTTGAAACCCTTTGGTGATACGAGTGCTCGTGAGAGTGTAAAGGGCAGTGGCCGGGTGTGAGAATAAATATGTGCTCCAATATACTGTTGGAACTAGGAGAATCTAAATTTTCTAGATTCAGGGTCAGATTATGCATAGTTCTTCACTGGTTCAGTGTATAAGCAAATTTTCAAATTTCAGAGGCATTCTCAATAGAATGAGAAGAATTCAGCGTGGAGTGTCAAAATTAGTTGGGGGACGTATGTTGATGTTTGCTAAAGCTTAAAATGAATTTTGGAGATGTTTTTTTCCCTTTCTTGAGTTCATTTTAAGAAAATTTTTGTTGTTCCAGATCAGGAAACAAATAAGTTAATTGTTCAAATCAGATATTTCAAATATTTTTGTGCTGGTAGAGGCCTAATGATTGAAGATTTGATTCATCAATTGAGGGGAGACGTGAGAGAGTTGTTTTAACCTATTGAGGAGGTTTTCTAAGTGGACAGATGGCAGTTGCATATCAGATCTAGGATTTTCATCTTCTCCTATATCTTTCATTCTTTCCTTCATTGTAGGGGTTCCAGTTCCTTGGAAAAAATCTACTCATGACTGTGATACTAGATTTTGGATCCAGTTCTTGATGCATTTCCAATACTGAGACACCATATTCTTTAGCAAATTCTTCTTGTATGAACAGTAGTAGTGCAGATAATACAGATGGTTCAGACATGTTAGGTGTTTTCATATTTTGATTGCATGCTTTTAAATGTATTGTTTCAAGGAAATTAATACAGAGAAACTGGAATTTCATTAGTTTCTTTTTGATTCTCGTCTCCCTTATTAGTGATCTTCAATGTTTTACAATCTTTGAACAAAGAGTTTAGGTTGTAATTGCAGCTCCTTAAGGTTGCATGTTAGTTCATTATTGCTTATAACCCAAGAGGTTATGTAAATGCTTCAGAGAATCAACAAGATTGCAAGTTTGCTGATGGGGATATCATGCAAGAATGAGTTTCAGATTGAGCATAGATATCCATTTACAAGTTAGATGGATAGATCGGATATCTAAAGATACACATATGTCTCAGATATTCATTTGTATGCATTTGATTCATGGATTTTCCCAATAGATAAGACATTGGTCGTTTATAGGATCACTTGTTCATGTTGCTACATTTTAGGGGTTTTGTTGAATCAACATTATTAATCAAACGATCTTTACTTTATATGTTGAAGAGGTATCATAGAATGCCCTCACTCAGCTTATGAGGTTCATAGATCTACATCTAGCTATCGTAGGTCTTTGTTATTTCATGAGTTCTTAGGAGAAATAAGGGTTTTTATCTACTTTGAATAGATTCAGTGTATGCTTTGATAACTGGTACCATATAAAGAATCTATAGGTCCACCCACCTAGGTTTTGCAGAGCCTGAAGTGCAGAAGGAGTATAGCCTTATAGTTGGCCTGATGTCTAAATGGATGTGTTGATAATGGGAGTTAGCTGCCCCTAGATGCATTTTTTTCTCATAAGGGTAATTGGAAATGGGTAACATTTTCAAACACCAACACAAATAATATACCTAAATTCTAATAGGCTACCCAAGGGGTTGGTTGCTCTAAAATCCATCTTTAACATAGGTGATTGTTAATCTTAGATTGGTTTTGACATATAAGTGACAATATACTTAAATTGTTTACTAAGTTCATGTCGAACAAGTAATACATGTTGAGCATAAGTTGTTAGATACTATATGTCGAGTGAGAGATATACAGTAAGTGTCAAGTAACTAGTAAGTGTCGAGCCACTCAAGTGCTGAGCAGATAGTAAGTGTCAAGTAATTTAGATGCTAAGTAATCAATGGATGCTAAGTCATTTAGAGGCTAAGTTTTAGCATTGAAGTTGCAGTTGATGCTGAGCATCAAAGACTTCAAGTATGGAGTAATATAGGTTTGACATAGTTGTTTGTAATGGCATAAACTACTATGTAAACCATTTTGGAGCTAACTTAAGGATTGTTTTGTGATCTTAGATGATAAGGATGAATCTTTATTGAGAATCCATATGTAATATATGTAGCCAATTAGAAAAAGGGAAGGATTAAGTGACAATATGGGTGAATCATAATCGTTGATCCATACCTAACCCTATGTCACCTAGGTCTTCTTAAGGATGATAAACCCTAAACTTTTAATGAATGTGGAAGGAGAAAAGAGAGACATTTGAATGTTCAAACAAAGCATTCATGGTGACTAAGGAGTTTTGAATTGAGATACATTTCAGAATTAGTTAGAGGATAATAGAGGAAAGGAATTAGAAGACAACAAAGATACATCTAATCAGTGAGGATCAAGTACACATCAGGAAAGAGGTGATTTGTTATCTAGCAGTAGACTGCTAACCATAGGATCATTATTAAGACATTATAATAGGAGAATTAGTTAAATATCTTAATAGATTAGTCTTAATAGGTTGATGTAAATCCTTTAATAGTGTGCTTACTTCATTGTAAGATAAAGTCTTTTTACCAAGCACACTTATAATATGGTGTTGAAATCCTTTAATAGGGTGAGATCTAACAATATTGTAAGCCTTTAACAAGGTAGATCATATTTCATGATCAAATATTGTAACCTTCATTGGATACACTTTATTACTATAGTAGTGGATATTTGTGGGTGTCATCTCAACCCCAATTTTACCTTCTCCTTGGAGTGTTTCTAGGTAACTAAATATCTTGTGTCATACATGTGTTGAATGTTTATGTACTTTCATAGAATGGATGTATATGCTTCATTTAGTATTTTAGTTTACATGCATAGATTGTGAGATGGATGTGTAGTGAATGATTTTAAGGTTGAAGTTTTTAGTGTTGATTCACCACCCCCACCCCCCCTCAAAGTTTACTATTCCCATTATATTTCCAATAGACCAAGCCAAAAAGAACAAAGCTAGCTTGCTAGTTTAGTAAAATCATTATGAGGATCTTGAAATTTCAAAGGGAAGGAATTTAAAATTTGGTAAGGTAATTCAATCCAAAGAAAGAAATCTTATATTCAACTTGAATCCAAGAGTTCAATGATGTCTTTGCTTGGGAATATGTAGATCTTGAGGGTTTTGATCCACATCTTTCCCAACACACTATTGAATTAGAGCCCAATTCCAAACCCATAAGGTAGAAGCAAATGCCAAGCAATCCAAAACTTGAGCCTTTAATGCAAAAGGAAGTTTTCAAGCTCATTGATAATAGTATAATTTCCCCTATCAAGCATACTAGTTGGGTGTCAAACCTTATTTCCATCAAGAAAAATAATAGGGAGCTAATATTATGTGTTGACTTTAGAGAACTTAATAGAGTATCATTGAAGAATCATCACCCTTTGCCATCTATGGAGAAAATGCTCCAATATGTTTTAGATTCTGAGAGATTTTTGCTTCTTGATGGATACTCTACCTATAATAAAGTTTTGATTAATGAGGAGGATCAATTCAAAATTGCATTCACCATGAAGTGGGGTACTATGGCATATAGAAGGATGCTTTTTGGCTTATCCAATGTAGTAGAAACTTTTCAAAAGGCCATGGAGATGGATTTCAATAATTTGATGTACAAATTCATGCTAGTCTATCTAGATGATATCACAATTTTTCCAAAAATATTGCAAATCATATTGAACATCTTAGGTAAATCTTAGAAAGATGCAAGAAATTTGGTATCTCTCAACCCTAAAAGATGTGTGTTTGTTGTTCATGAGGGTAAATTATTGGGATAGATTGTATCCAAACAGGGCATTACTATTGATCCTAAAAGAGTTGTAGCTATTCTAGATTTTCCTTTTCCACATCATAAAAAGAGTAAAGCTTTATTGAAAGAATCAATTTTCTAAGATGTTTTATTCCAGATATTTCCTTTTTATTGAAACCATTGACATCAATTCTTAAGAAGAATGTTGTCTTTATCTAGTAAAAGCAGGCCAATTGCAGTTTTGGAGCATAAAAGAGGCATTATCAACTACTCCTACTTTGATAAAACCTATTTTTCCAAAAGACTTCATATTATATGCATATGGTAGCATGGATACAATTTCTACAATACTAGTTCAGCAAAATGATCAATTCTTAGACCAACTCATTGCTTTTTTTAGTAAAGGTTTAGAGGGGTATGAAAAAAAATATAGTTTCATTGAAAACATGTGCTTGTTGTGGTAAAAGGTCTCAAAAAGTTTAGACATTTGGTTTCTAACAACTGGGTTCATCTGATGGTTTCTCAACCTAGCATGAAGGAATTTTTGTTAAGCAAGGATCTCAAAATGAAAAGAGTTGGTTGAATAACCTAGGTTATGGAATATGATATAGATATTTAAGTAACCAAGCTTGTTAGAGAGAAGGGCTTATGTGAGCAACTCAAAAATGAAAAGGCTCAAACTATAGATGATATAGTAGGAACTATCCTTGTTAATTAATATGTCCCAGAACAAAACCAATTAGAGAGTTGGTTGCAAGAGATGGTTCATTTTCTATAAATTGGAGAATGTCCTCCATTGCTTGATAGATCCAAATGAAGGTACTTTAGGTTACAATATATACCTTATGTCTTAATTGATGGTCATTTTTTCAAAAAAGATATGAATGGAGTCCTCGTCAAATGTATTAACAATGACTAGACCATCAAGTTTTTGGAACAATTCCTTGATGGAGACGGTCACTTTTCTCCAAAGATAATAGCCTATAAAATTATGAGGGATGGATAGCATGTTCATGCTTGGGAAAGAAAATGTAAGTAATGTGCATTATTTTCTAGAAAGGAAAGGTTGGATACTTTACCCTTGCATCATATTCTAATTGATCAACCATTTCCAAAATGGGGTATCAATTTTATGGGTCCTATAAATCCAAACTCCAGTGCTGCCCACAAACAGATCCTAACTAACATAGATTATTTCACATGCTGGATGGAGGCAATAGATTTAAAAGAGGCCAATGAAACTATTTTGTTAAACTTCTATGATCATTTGGTTTGCAGATTTGGAGTTCCTAACTCCATTATATCTTATAATGTTTTATCATTTATGGGGGCAAGAATAACTAAATGGGCCTAAAATATGGAGTCTACCTCAATAATTCATCAAATTATTATCCCCAAGTAAATTTTTTGGTTGAAATCACTAATAAAAACATTCTACAAATAATAAAAAGGACTTTGGTGGACAACAAGCATGACTGGCATTCCAAGTTGAGATCAGCCTTATGGCTTGACAGAATTAATCCTAAATGAATTCTTAGAAATTCAACTTATATTCTAGTATACTGAAAATAAGCCAAGATAGCTATTTTCATAGAATTCCCTTCAAAAGAGTTGGCTGACAATTTGGTGCTCTTTGAAGAGGACAATCCATTAAAGCTGAGGTATGCTAGATTGTTGGAACTTGAGGAGGAAAGGAATAAGTCATTATAGAAAATGGAGTACCAATAGATCCAAACTAAAATAATTTTTGATAAGAAGTCTAAGCTTAGAAATTTTAAGGAGGGAGATATGGTTCTATGCTTGGATGTCTTGAAAAGAAGACCAAGTCACCATAACAAGGTTGATCACATGTGGATTGGGCTATTCATATTTTTAGAGTGCAAGGAGCATAATTCCTACCAACTATCAACTATGGAAGGAGATATCATGCTAATCCCTATGAATGGGATACACCTCAAACCTTGCTTTGAGGGTATGATCTAAAAGTCTCACCTTCTATATAATAGCTTAGTTTTCAGTTTTCCCTAAGTGTTGTTCTAGCATAGGCTTTCTTTACTTTTTGTGGTTCTTTCTTTATTTTAGAGCTAAACAAGGAGAAGTATGTTGTAAGCATCCAAGTGAAATAATATCCTCAAACTTCATAGCCATCTTTTAGTCCATGTGGAAGTCAAAATGCATATATCCAAACATGAGCACTTGGCTATGACACTCATCATTCTTATACAAACAAATTGACTCTATTCCCAATGGACTATTTAAGGCTACTAGTTTTGATTTCTAGAAAGCAACCATATAGGAAAAGTCTCAAAAAATGTTACCAATTTTTACTATCCTTTTCAAATTGGTAGAACACCTATCATTTTCTTAGTAGGGTTTCTGAAAATGTGTCTTTCCTTATAAACCATAGGGCAATTGTGTTGTCTCATGTTTTGTTAAAACTAGAAAATGTGAAAAAAATATTAATTATACATTGATATCCCTAAGTCTTGTGATTCGTTAACATATTAATTTTCATGTTTCTTAAATCTTTTAACTTGCGATGTTGTGAAAGCCTTTATTGTGCAACATCACTTCTTGGTAATCGCTAATTATTTGGAAAGATGTGAGGAAGTAAAAATAATTACCAATAGGTTGGTATAGCTCCATAGCTATTAAGACTAATTGTCAAGTTGAGGGTGCAAAGGAGTGATTCAATAGCAATTGCATGATCACAGCAGGTTCAATGGATTCCATATTTTAAGTTGTAAAGGTGCATAGGTTAGAAGTACTAGTCAAGTCTATAGTTGTTGCATCTTTGCACATGGTTAAATGTAACCTAGAGTCAAAGCTTCAAAGCAACAAAATGCTTTGGTCACATTTTTATAGGCTTAAATGTCGGACTCTAGTTTCAAGTTGCAAGGAAGCAACGAGTTGACACCTATCACTACAGGCCCCTCTCTAGTTTCCAAGCAATATAAATTGATGCATCTACCCATCCATTATATTAGAGGTAGATCAATGGCTATCACTTTATCTCTTTTCAAATATGTGTGAAGAAGAGCCAACGTGGGAAAGTGAATGTTCACCACATGTCATGGTGGGCCTTGATTCATAAGAGATCCTTCATTGCATCATCGTTGGGTTATGAAGTAGTATAATGTTCATCATTTCAAAGGAGTGCATTATTAATAAATATAGTTGATCTTAAATCAATGTGAATCCATCAAAAATATTTGGTGCTTTAAGTTGTGAGGTTGCAATGAAGGTAGTTAGATGCTTATTGTCAGGTCACAACAGTTAGAAAAGGTAAGCAGTTTACGATTGCAAAGTTGTGAGGGGCATCAATTAGTCAAAGGAGGTGGTATTCACATCATTGCAAGTGTCTAGGATGTAGTGAAATATTATGTTGTGAAGGTGCAAATAGTGACCAGTATAGTTAAGGTGAATGCAGTTGCAACTTTGCATATAGTTACATCTTACCCTGAGTTAAGATGGTGATGATTGAAATGCTTTATTCACTCATTCACAAGGTTAAAACATGGGTTAAGAGTTAGGGTTGTTATAGAGAAATCAAATAGTTAAATATATCTTCACAACTTCACAGGTCAACATGGTCAATGAAGGAATATAGTTACAAGGTTGCAATGACATGAAGTGGTTAGTTCAGCAATTATTGCAATGTCATAGGTCAATAAGAATTGAAGATCTTCAAGGTTGTGAGGTTGTAATATAGGGTTAAAATAGTTAAGTTAGCTACTGGCTCAACATCACATGTTAAAAATATGTTTTGTATTTGACATTTTTGATGGGGCAATGTGATTAAAGATAGAGTTATTATAGCATCACATGGTATTAGGGATGTTAAGTCCTAACTATTGCGAAGATGCAAAGTAGTCCATTTAATGATGTTCCCAATGTTGCAATAGTTAGTGAACTAGAGAAGTTTTAAGCCATGAAGAAATAATTGACTATAAAATGAGGTGGTCATTGTTTCTCATGGCTAAGCATTCAATGATGAAAAAGTGTTCTGAAATAATGAACAATAGGAAAGTACAATGTCGTAGGTCAACATGTCCAATGGAATTTTGAGAAAAGAATGGATCTTGCAAGATTAGATGAATTATGTTGATGATTTACTAAGGTGGTAGAAAGAATTGGTCTTAAGGTTCAAATTGGAGAGCTAGAATAGGAGGAAACAAGGTTGAAGGATGAGCATTGATTTCTCAATCTACACTATAATACAGAGATCTAATTCATGGATGGAGTAAAGAAGAAAGAGATCTTGATGCAACTAGATGCTTTGAATGGCCAAAGAAAGGAAATAAGTGTTTTGGAGGTAATTGGAGATGTTATGGCTCTACCAGTAGAAGCATTTGAATATTTACATAGTTAAGGGTAATACAGGACAAACAAAATTAATGGGAGGCTCTTGCAATAAGTGTCACCTACTAATCTCACACCTACTTTCTTAGTTTTATCTGAATATAAAGAATGTTTTAAATATGACATTCTATAAAAATCTCTCTATTTGTTTCTTCCAATAGCATTTTGATATATTTCCTCCTATTTGAGGCTTCTTGCAATCCTTCTCTATTTAAGGATTTTCAAGATGTGGAGTAGAGGTTCCAATTTTTATGCAAAAATAGTTTTGTTGTGATCTCTTAGGAGTCCATAATATTTTTTGCAAATTACTTTGTAACTAGTTTGATGAATGTTATTGAACTTCCTTTGAAGCTTGAATAGAGGAACAATTTAGAAGCTCTTATTGTGTTCATTTTTCTATGTAAGTCACTAGTCTAATAAAACTTTTGTGATTTATGCTTTGAATCCTTGAATTTGTGTCTCAGTTTTATCTGCAAGTGAAGTTTTGGAATATTCATATAGGTTATAGGTCATGCAATTTTGCTTCATTTTAGATTGTTAACTATGAGTATAATTATTCCTATTAGAATCTTGTTTGAAGTCTATCCTTCTTGTAAATTATTTATGCATGATTTTTCTGAGGTCAATATTGTGCCAACCTTGAACTGTTCAAAAAAGCTTCATCATTTCCTAGTCAAAAATCTTCTCATCTTAATTTTTTGGTGCATCACCCTAAGTTTAGAGAAATATACTTTCCATTATTTATATTTCATAGAAGTGATCCTTCTATCCCTTTTCCTCTCATGTTTTAAATTTATGTTTGAAGAACAAATAGGTGAAGAATCATAAGGAACCATCCTAAAACCTGAAGATTCACTCCTATTTCTGGTACACCCACTACACTATTTCTCAAAGTGACCAAGTTTTAAAACTCAACCTAGGTGCAAACTTTATAGATAATAATCATATTAGATAAATTTTAAGCATCATATTTGGGAGAATTTGTTGTCATATCAAAGAAATTGCAATTAGACAAGTCAAACAAGTCAGAGAAAGTCATTAATGAGGAAAAGATTGATGTCAGAGGAAATTCTCACTAATAGAGGGAGTTCTCATGGATGAGAATTGGAATCAATCTATGGATATTATCCTTACTTCTATTTAGCTCTAAAATTTAATTGTACAATGACATGTTGTTTTTCCATCAATGCCAAAGAGGGAGATTATTGAAAATAATTATTTAATTGTATGGTGTCTTAGATGTTACAAAAAATGTCAAGCCTTACCAAGGAGTCAGTGATTGTCAAGCTCACTCAAGCATCGAAGGTAGATCCTGTGTTTACCATGTCTACTTGGTTACCAAAGAAAAGTTAGGATGAATCCTTTGTCAACCAAGTTCACTTGATTACCAAAGGAAAGTTAGCAAAAAAATTGTATCGATCAAGTTGGGTCAGTTGATGAATGGTTTTCTTGTGTTGACCAAGTACTCAATTTTGTATTAGCCAACTCTCAACATATTGAGTCTAATAGATGTATTGGTTAATATTAGCTGACTTAAAAGGAAGATAATTATTTGATTAAAAGAGTATTCAAGTTGACTTGAAAAGGTCAATCATATAAATATAAGGTCAAGTTGAGGATTGAAATGTGCAATTGAAGAAGATGATTTAAGGAAGCAAATTGGAAGGATATTTGCAAGGGGATAGAATATCTGAGTTGACCGAGCTATAAAAAACTTTTTGATCAAGAAGGATCAAGTAATCAAGCCAAAATTGAGATCTGAATCAACAAACTCAATTGCATCAACAATCAAGTCAAGTCATTGTCACTCTTTAATAATTGTGCAATGAATCAAATCTCCTAAGAGATTTATCTTAACAGCTATTAGAAAATCCTCTAATAAGGTCTCATTTCTAGATTGAAGTGTCAAAAGACCTCTAACAAGGCCACTCCTAACTAGTTGAATTAAATCATCTAATAGGATCACACCTAGTAGTGTGTTTTGTAACATTTAATAGGGTTGGCTCCTAACAGGGCTCACTTTAGAAGAGTCAAATGTAGTAACTAGTTGCAACTGGTGGTTTTCCCAAATTGGGTTTCCACATTAAATCTTGGTGTCCCATGTGTTCATGTTATTTCCTTTATGTTTTTGCAACTAATTTAATTAAGGTTAATGACATCTAATATCTTAATATTTATATATTTTGTGTTAATAAAGTGACAATAATATATTCAGTATTTGCCAAGTGACAATAGTATATTTAGTGTTAACTTAGTGATCGTAACATATCCCATCTTAACTGAGCTTCAGCAAGGATTTGTTTTAAAGTTGTGTTGACATCTTAAGGGACTTTGGAATTAATTTTTGCGGTGTATGTGTGTGTGTGTGTATGTGTGTATATATGTATATGTATATGTATGTATGTATGTATACATATGTATATATATGTATGTATATATATACATATATATACATACATACATACATACATATATATATATATATATATGCATATATATGTATATATGTGTGTGTGTGTGTGTGTGTGTATATAAGTGTCTCTCTCTCTCTCTCTATAGTTGGAAAATTGGTTGAGGTAAGTTAAAAAATGATGTCATTAATGGTAGTAATATGTAAGACCGCTTAAAATGTCTACTAAGTTTGGTATATGATTATGAAGAAAATTATCTAAGTGTTACTCGATAAAATAGTGAACTCGTGCATTATTTTTTTTGGAAAGCTTCATTGGAAGTATGTGCATGCCTATAGTTTTGGAAGATAGATGATATGTCTAAAGTGGCTTAAGATAGTTTTACAATTTGCATTAGTTTTGGAAGGAAATCTTGTGAACAATTTACTATTGATAGAGTACATGGTATAGAATGATCATTTGGTTCAAGGAATTTATTTGACTCGTCAAATCAAGGACTTGGAAAGGTAGGGATGACATCCTAGATTTTAATCCTTAGCTACCATAAATTACTATTTAGTTTTGGTAATATATGGTAGAGTGCAAGCTCGACTAGACAAAGAAATGTGTATAAAGGAAGGTTTTTTTGTTAAGAAAAGATGTCAATTCCTATGCTATGTTAATATTATGTTATGCACACTTATTGGTGTTGGATAGATGTTATTTTGATGGTTAGAGTAGAGAAGAGGTTTATATGCATGGCTAGATACAAGGAACACTAAGGACTGATTAGATATTTAGGATATTAGAATAATCACAATTTTGGTATTTCTCTATACTACTTGTAAATTTTTATATTATTATAAGAGTACTGAGCTCACCCTTTTGTAATACAACTCATAACAAGGTTGAGGCCTCTAAAAAGATCTAGTCCTGATATATACTATGTATGTATGTAATAGACTCCTAATAGGGTCAAAACCTTTCACAAGGTACTTTTGATTAGTGGATCATCTTGTGGGTACCATCTCTAGTATGGTTTTCCCTTGACTAGGGTTTCCTAGCTCACAAAATATGGTGTTATGAGTTTCTTTATGGTTTACTTAATATTGTTTTTTAGTTTAATCATTCATGCAAGGTTAATGTTAATTTTTGATATTCATATTTTGGCAAAATGTTATGGTATTTTGATTCCCCACCCCCCCCCCCCACAATATTCCCCATTTCTAACAATTGGTACTAGAGCTATATTACTTAGAAGAATCCTAACTACTTTAGGGAGATTGCTATGGATATGAAACATTTTCAAAAAAACCTTGAGGTAGATCTTGTAGAATTAGAGTAGGAAATTAATAAAAAAACATAGGTTGGTGATAAATCTTAGAGATGAAAAAGATTTTATTCAAAAGTTGAAAGATCAAATTGAGTACTCAAGATCCAAGATTAAGAACTACTTGAACAAATCAAGGAATCATATTCATTTTTTCAAACTCAAGAAGGGAAATAAAATACTAAAGAAAGAAATTAAAACCACAAGACTAAAGATGAGTATGTTGACAAAAAAGCAAAAAGAAGAAGCAAACCTAAAGACTAAGAATACAAATCTCAAATCAAATCTTACCAAGGTAGCATATGAACTTGAAAATTCTAAGTTGAATTTCATTAAACTTGAGAAGTATAACTATATAGTGAAAGGAGAACATGTACAAATAAAGAAATATCTTGAGAACTTATAATCAAGCACATAAAAATTTCATTAACAATCAATGATGCAAAAACCTAAAGAAGATATGATAGGGATTGGCTGCATAGAAAGAGAATCATTAAAATGATATCAAATCATAGATCATAATGGACTTGAATAGGAACCTAATCATACATTAGATAGGGAAAATCAATTAGAATATCAATTGGAGCAACCTAGAGAACAAAGGAGACCATTGAATGGCATATGCTTTACATGCAACAAGTTTGGACATATGAAGAGAGATCATAGAGGTAAATTAGATGTTAAACCCTTTATTGATTATTGCTATTATTACTTTCTTTATGGACATAAATCACATTAATGCAAGAAGCCCAATCAGAGATCAAGTATGAGGATTAATGAAAGGAATATCATGGAAACTAGTAGATCTTTGGGAATGATCAATATTGATGTAGGAACATTTTGGGTATAAGCGCAATCTTGCATCACCAAAAAATATTTCCTTTCTATTTCTTGAATAAAGGTTGACTCATTACAGAGTTTCTTTTTTTGTGTGTGGAGGCTTTCTCCTTAGTAAGTCATTCATACTAGCTTGGAATTCCCTAATTTTAGAGGTGGAGGTTTACCTTGGATATATCAACTTTCCAATTGAGTTTCACTGCCATATCATGAGTATTTGTGAAGTTATTATAGATTTTTGGTGCATAAATCGATAAATAAAAATTCATGCTCAATTTTGAAGGCCTAAGATGCTCTAAGAAGGATTTGAAATGAAGCTTACTAGAGCTTGCATAAGTTAGACACTATAGATTAGAAGTTGAAGATTCCAGAATGGGGACGTAATAGCTAATTGGCTCAATGGTTCACAAGTTATGGTCTTCCAAAGTTGGGCCACCTAAAAATTCTAAAATAAATGTCATAATTGTTTCAAGCTGACTCTATATGTAATTTTAGGGTTGGTTGGCCACATGGGTGATGCAAGAGCATCCTAGGTGTAAGAGAAATCCTAAATCACCCAAAAGTATTTCCTTTGTGTTTCTTGAATAATGGTTGGACCTTAGTACAAAGTTATTATTTTTGTAGGCTTTCTACTTAGTAAGTTGGTCATACAAGCTTGAAATATCCTAATTTAAGAGTTCAAGGTTCATCTTGGATATATTAGATTGGTAGTTGAGGCTCAATTCCATATCATGAGTATTCATGAAGTTATTATAGATTTTTTTTGAAATTTAGGTACAAAAACTTAAGGCTCAATTTTGAATCAATTAGAGGCTCCAAATAGGATCTAAAATGAGGTTGACTAGAGCTTGTGTGAATTATCCCCTTTATATAAAAATTTGAGGATTCTAAAATGGGTTTGTAAAAGGAAATTGAGTCAATAATTTACAATTTATGGTCTCCTGAAGTTAGGCCACCCAAAAATTTCAAAATAAATGTCGTAATTGTTTTGAGTTGACTCTATCTAGCTTTAAGGTTCATCAGCCTCAAGGGTTAGGGTTTGATGTCCAAAAACTTCTTAGGTGGTGTAAAATTTCCTATATAAGTGATGAAGGGTTCTCCCCTTAATACCACATACACATAATAAAAGCAAAGAAGTAACAACAATTTGTGAGAACAAAATATGGGCTTCTTATTATTGTCACAAATACATAACTATAGAATTTTGAAATACAATATGAAAACCCACATGGATGCCTTCCTTACAATAATTTACAACATAGAGTTGTGAACTATCACCCAAAGTTGTCCTAGACAATGTTTGGGCATTCCTCAAATAGGCATTTTTACACTGCCCAAGAAGTTTCTAGACATCAAACCCTAACCCTTGAGACTGACTTCCTCTAAAATTACATAAAGAGTCATGTTGATACACCTTTGACACTTATTTTGAAAATTTTGGTTGGCCCAACTTTGGAAGGCCATAACTTTTGAACTATTGCTCTAATTGGCTATTATAACCCTTTTTTGGAATTTGTTTATGATCTACATGGTCTAACTCTTGCAAGCTCCATTTGACCCCATTTTGGAGCCCATTCAGGGCCTCTTATGTCTTCAAAAATGATCATAACATTTTTTATACCAAAATTGTACACAAAATATCTGTAGTAACTCCTCAAATAGTCACAATATGGTGTTGAACCTCCACTAGTAGGCTAATATATCCAAGATGAATATCCACCTCTAAAATTGGGACATTCTAAGTTCATATAACTAACTTACTAAGTATAAATCCTTAACAAACAATAAATCTACACTAAGACAACCTTTATTCAAGAAATAAAAAAGAAATATATTAGGGTGATGCAAGATTTCTCTTACACCCAAGATGTTGTTGTATCAGACACCTAAGGTAATTTGAGAAGTGACCTCATCATGTCTCATGTGTTCAAAGGAAAACCAAGATGGTCAACCTCCTCCTTTAATAGCCATGATAAATTTTCTATTGGCCTCCTTTTCCATTTGACTAGGTACTCTTCATAAGTTTTGTTCCTTTTACTTTTTCCAACATGGTTGCCCAGCATCTCCTCAATCTCCTTTATAACTAAACTAGCTACTAGAGTAATTCACTACAATTCTACAACTTCATATCCATCACCTCCCTCATAATACTCTATTGAATTTGAAATGTTAAATACTGGTGAAATATTCAATTCAACAGGCAACTCCACTTCATAGGAATTTCTATAATCATGCCTCTAGTGACCTTATGGTCAAATCATTTTTCTGTTAGTGACAATACACTTGATTATTTGGTTAGTCACATTGCTACCAAGATTCACAATATTAACCAAGCTATTGTAGTGTTAACCAAGCCTCACAATGTAAATTAAGTTGTTGTAGTGTCAACCAAGTAGAAATTAAGTGTTAATTGAGCATATCTAAAAGATAGTGTAAACCAAGCTAGTCATGTTAACCAAAAAAAGCATTAATAGTGTTGATCGAGTTGTAGTGTGAACTGAATTCTATAATGTTTACTAAGTCATTAGTGTTAGCTGAGTTCACACATACTCCTAAGTGATCAATGTGGACCGAGCACCACTATCAATTGAGTGCCAAAGTTTTCTAATTTCACTATGTTGTCAGGTATCAGTATATATATATATATATATATATCTTATCATATCCAAGCATAAGTGAGTAATAAAGAAGCATAAGTATGAATGTGAATTAGAAGGCAAAGGCTACAAGAAATATAAGGAAAACCAGAGTCTCATCCTATTGGAAATATTCAAGACTATGCTAGGTTACTGAGAGGGGAGGGGTGAATCAGTAACCTTAAATTTTTTTACCAATTTTAGATCTTAATTGCAATAATCCAATTACCATTTAATCCATTAAGTTAGATCTAACTATATGCATGAGAAACTAAAAACATAAAACATTCATAACACTTAAACATAATAATTTGGTGACCCAAAAACCTTCCAAATAGAAAGTAAAACTAGGGTGGGGATGATACCCACAAAACTTTAATACTACAGCATAAAGTTGGCCTATTAAGGCTTACACTGATCACTTCTGATGATCTACCCTATTAGGAGCAATTAGGACTGCTAGGTCCACCTTGTTAGAGGTTTTACAAATACACAATAAAGTATGCACTCGATTGAGAGATTTTACAAAAGACTATTAAGTCTACCTTGTTAAAAGATTTGGCATAGTTCACCTGTTAGGATGAAACAATAGATCTTTGACTTACAACTAGATTGCTAATAGAGATTCTTTGAAGTACTGATCAACTTTATATGATAGATATGACTCTACTCCTTTTCTGATATGGCCTTACAATACACTTTATCTACTGCTAATTCTCATTTTCATGCTTCTATCTCACATCATTTTCACACATACATACTTTTTCATACATTTTTCTCATTCTCTCTTGGATATGATATGATAAATTACATATATATCAATCCAATTTATATAATTACAAATTCGGCCAATATATAAGTTAACCCCAATATTACAAAGTCATCCCAAATGAAGACAGTTGGGTTCTGAAGACTAACTTTGTGAAGTTTTGATACACAACATCCACTATCACTATTTGGCATCCTCATGCATTCAGTATAAATAGAAGCTTAGTCCATACTAATCATCTCAGAGTAGTCTCAAACTCGGTCTGCACTAGTGACTTAGTAGATGTTGTGTAATTTGGTAGAAACTCAATTACTTATTTATGATGACTACACTCGATAAACACTAATCATCACATAACATAGTTAACACTAACTTTTCTTCACATGAACTGCTAGCTTGATAGAAACAGCAAAGCTTGGTAACCACTAAATTGCTCCGGTTGAACTGCTAGACTTTACACTGCCTAATTCTGCTTGGTTTGAATTATTGCACTTCACACTAACTAAATTCACTTAGTAACCACTAAAATACACAATAGGAACTGTAAAGCTCAGTGGCTATTGAATTACATGGAAAAAACTATAGACTATTCAATGAGCTTAGTAGCCATATAAAATCTGAATAATTGTTGTCACTAATAACAAACTTGACTAAATGTCAACACATCCATCACATTTAGGTGATCATCTTACGTGAGAGAAATCTCATTTAGAATACTAAGTTACATATTAGTCATCTACTACTACTTCATCCTAACAGGTGCATTGGTCAAATCCTCTAACAAGGTGGACTTAACATTATTATGCAAAATCTCCTTACTGAGTGCATACTTCATTGTATTATATAAATCCTTTTACCAGGTGTACCTATTTATCTTTATTGGTCCTTACAGGGTAGATCATGAGAAGTGATCAATTGTAAGCCTTAATAAGCCAACTTTATACTGTAGTGCTAAAGCTTGTGGGTATCATCCCCACCCTAGTTTTAATTTATATTTGGAAGGTTTTTGGGTTACCAATTACTGTGTCAAGTGTTATGAATATTTTACTGCTTTTAGTGTTTAATACATGCAATCAAATTGAATTAGCTTATAAAGGATTAATTGGTAAATTGGAGTAAAAGTTTTATTAGTTCTTGATTCAATCCCTCCCCCCCCCCCCCCCCCCCTCTCAATCACTGAAACTACATTTCCAATAGCATCTTTACTATCTTACATGGTCCAAAATTCTTCATTTTCATCTTATTACATGTACCTAATAGAAAACACTTATTTCTCAAATGAACTATCACTTCATCTCCAATTAAAATTTTTGTATACCTCCTTTTCTCATATTAATCTTAATAAAGTGCTTCATCACCTCCTCATGGATATTCTTCAAATGTTCAAAAATTCTTTTACTTCAACACTACTTATTTCTCCTTTATCCAATTATCTTAACTTTGAATTATTTATGGGGTTGCTCCCATATACAATCTAGAATGGTGATTTACCAATACTCCTATTGATAGAATTATTGTATGAAAACTCCACCTATGGTAAAATCATATCTCATTCCTTTGGTTTATCTCCAACCAAGAATCTTAGTGAATTTTCCAAACTATGATTAACATCTTCAATATTAGTCTATGGATGATGTGATGAATTGAACTTCAAATTTTTCTTCAATTTCTTCCACAATATATGCCATAAATACCAAACAAACTTGGTATCTCAATCTGAAACTATACTCTTTGGATGACTATGTCATCTCACCACTTCTCTAAAAAATAACTCTACCACACGAACAACATCACTAGTCTTCTTTCAAGGAATGAAATGTGTCATTTTTGTAAATATGTATGTTAAATTTTAGGGATCATTGCAGATGTAATAGCACTTCCATTATATTTGGTATGTATTTTCCAAAAGTATCCTTCCTAATATCAATAAGCATAAGCCATGAATATATTGGTATTTAACCATTGTTGTTTATTAGTGCAACCACTTAGTCATTTACAAGCCAAAGTCAAATGGCTATCACTATGACCGAACTACTATATATAGGCCAATCATGTACATGAGCAATTATGTACTGAGCTCTATAGGAGTCAAGTAATTTTATGGTCACATAGCATTTTCTATATGATCTAAGCTCATCAAATACCAAGCAAGTATCAAGTATACATGTGCTGAGTCACATAGTATGTGTTGAGTACAATACATGTCCAGCATCAGGAAAAAGTAAAGACCAAGGAATGTAGAGTTTACATAAAAGTTAGGAATGGAACAAAGTTTGAGGCAAAATGATTATCAGGCTAACTTGGTAGGAATGTTTAAATTTTGTAGAGGTTGTTACAAAAAAATTACTACTTACAAAGGTTGTTACATGATGTAGATCACAAATCCCTATGTTGTGTATTCAACAATCAAGATAAAGAGGCAGAACATGGAATCATCTAGAAAAATCTTTACAAAATTTTTTAAATAGTGATAATCTTAACCTAGATCTGGGGTATGCAAAACAAGAGAAAGAGTGGAGAGGTGTATGAATGTGTGAGTAATAGTGAGAGAAATAATGGAGAAGTGTATAGATGCAAAAAATGATTAAAGTGAAGTATCAAGATTAGAAGTCAGTGAAGGGTTCTATTATCATCTAATAGAGAAAGTAACCTAGTCATAGTAGTGATGTGAAAGGGAAAGAGAAGTAATATCATATCAAAGGAGATGATTAGTTAGCAAGGAGAAGACTCAAAATCAACTTACAGAGAAAACCAAGAGTCAGGTACTAAATCAATTTTAATCAACTTGAATTAGGTAAATATCTTAACAGGGCGGTCTTAGTAGATCTTTGTAAATCTCTGATAGAGTCCTTACATTTTTGTAAGTGTTAAATCCTCTAAAAAGGTGAGACCTAGTAGTCTCTTAAGCCTCTAATAGGGAAAACTCCTCATAGGGTAGATCATATCTTATGATCAAGCATTGTAACCTTAATTGGTTAACTTTATTATTGTATTAGTGAAGATTTGTGGGTGTCATCCCCACCCAAGTTTTACCTTCACCTTAGACGGTTTCTTTGTAATAAATATTGTGCCATTTTATTTTCTAACATGTGATTGATCAGATTTATACATTATAGTAGATTTAAATTATAAGTGTTACATAAACAAGTTTACTGATAGATGTGAATGAATTGGTGAAAAATTTTAAGTGTTTAAGATTCTAATTCACCCCCCTCCCTACCTCTTGGTATCTATTTTATCATGTTTATACCTCCATCAATCAACAATTGGCATCAAATAATTAGTCTTCTAAGAGAATATTAATATCTTAGAGATTAGATCTTGGAGATGGAGGCTTTCAAAATAGACAAGGTTATTGACAATTAGGTGATTGGAATCTAAATCATATTATAGAAATATTAGAAGGAAAGACAAGATCCAAAGGATTTCCTAAAAAAGAGAAAGGAAATTACCATCCAGATAATAAAAAAATTCCTATGAAGAATTTGAGATTAGAGAAATGTTTGAATCAATCAATCCAAATGATAAAGCATCTATTGATCTACTTGACAAGAACCAAATCTTGAATAACGAATAAGAGGACTAAAAGGAGAACATGAAATCTAATCAATAAGACTATGTGGAATGACTAAACAAAATAAGAAATTTGAAGAAGAGAGGACTATGACTAAATAAGACAAAAAGGTAATGGCTACAAGTCTTGAATAAATGATATCAAATGTGTAGAAGCTCACAAGTCATCAACTGGACATGATGAATCAACTAATGCTTGCAAATTAAGAATTGAATCATAAGGATTTGGAAATTGCAAATCTCAAATCACAAAAGGACATATTGAAGAATGAATTGAAAATTGAGAAATAATCCATGGAGAGATTCAACAAACCAAAAGAGGCAATGAAGTAATTTAAAGAACTTATGAAGTTGTCAACTTGTTTTGATCAGTTAGAACATTCATACACTAAGAAAGGAGAATCATCTAGGAATGGAGAACTAAGGAATGCAAAGTCAAAGGACAATAAACATGTTATCCTTGGTAAAACTACAAATATCTATCAAAGAAAACATGGTATGCAAAATTCTAAACCTAAGTTTACTAGTTACAATTTTTACTACAAGAAAAATGGACATCAAATACATGAGTGTAGGCCAAGATCAAGGAATACAACTTCTACAGCTAAATTTGAAGGATATTGCTATAACTGTTAGAATTATGGGCATAGAGAATATAAATGTAGATCATAAACAAAATCTTACTTGACAAATTAGAGGAAGAATTATGCACCTAACAATGCATGTTCCAAATGTCACAAGTTTGGACATCAAAGCAAGAGCTTCAGAAAATAAAACAAAAGACAAAGGCAAGGGCAAAGTGGAGACTGAGAAAATTAGAAATAAATCAAGTAGAAATAGAAAAGTAAAATAGAAGATGGAAATAATGGAGTTGAGGTCACCCAATCCAATGGGGAACTTGATAATGTCATCTCAAACTAAGAAAGAGAGGTATGTATGGAATTGTATACTTAATTGCTATATCATACATTAGTTCCTTGCATGAAAATGTGCCAAAAGTTCATATCTACATTTGTGAAGATGCATAAGAAAAAAATTGTGAAATTTTTTGAGTGTCAATAAAATTGTCTATGTTGACTAATCATTACAACATAGATCAAGCAGTTAAAAAAGGGAATGGTAGAGACTGAATGTTATGGAAGAGACCGAGCTATAATACAAAGACCTAGTTGAAAGGAATCAATATTGACTGAGATAGTTGGCTTCCACTCACCTAAGTACACAACATTGATGGAGACCCTAAATTAATTAAAAGAAGGTATATAATGAATTTTGAAGACATTATCACATACCTTGCATTCATATTTTTGAGAGCATAGAGAGATTTGGTATTTTAGAAATTAGCAAAGATTTTAAGAGAGATTTGGATGAAGAAGCTTGAATGAGTGAAGATCTTAACTATGCCAAGTATTGAGAGAAGAAAGAACTTCAAACCCTAACTACAAACATAGCAACTTTATCAACTGCTAGAATCAGTCAAGCATTTATTAGAATCCAACTGGTGAAGAGTGACACTTGTCCTCTTCCAAACTTTTGTGCTACTCTAGATATTGCTATGAAATGAGACTTAATGGGTGCACTATCCTCAATACCACCTAAAGTCATTATGATCCATGATGTTAGAAAATGTTATATGTATAAAATTGGAGAAGTAGGAGATTATGAAATCAAAGAATATTATGAGAAGCTATGTAATGAAGGAATCTTGAAGAATGAATTTCAAATTGTTAAGAGGAAAGGGTTAATTTATGCCCTAGAATTCTTGAGAAATTTAAAAATTGAGTGGATTAAAGTTATTTTGAGAAAAAATCATGACATGAAGTATTGGCTACAAAATGAACCCATGGAGATCACAAAGAAAATGATTCATAGGGTTACATGTGTAGACACCTAAAAAACCTTTAGAAAATAAAGTATTTTTATTTTCTGAAAAAGTCCTGATGACATCATCATTTATTAATTAATTAATTAATTAATTAATTAATTAATTAATTAATTTTTATGCCATTAAATCCCTTTATCTTAATTAAAAATATTTAATTAAGGAATCCCTCCCAAAAATGTTTAAATCTTATTTAAACATTATTTTCTTATTTAAACATTATTTAATTAATAAATTGACCAAAAATCCTAAAATAAATAAAAAATTTATTTTTTGCCCAAAACTTGGCCAATTTCCTTATGACCAATAACCTCTTCCAAAATCTTCTAATCCTTCTTTAATTTCGATTAAAGGCTAATCTCATCATTTCCTACCCCTAATCCCAACTCAAAATATTTAATTAAGGTTAAATATTAATCCTCATGTTTATTAAAATTTTTTTAATAAATATCTCCTCAACCCAAACCCTTGAAATAAATAAAACTTTATTTATTTCCTAAAAATCTAATTTATCCTCATCCTAGGAAATTCTAGACTATTCTAGAAAGTCTTTATCCTCATCCAAAGTCTAGACTCTTCTAGAAGATGTCTTTAAACCTAATCCTAATCCCCTCCTAACCTTGTCACATTCCCTAAACATGGGTTAAAACTTACTAACCCAAGCCAAAGTTAACAAATATCTCCTCCTTCACCCACCCTCATTAAATGCCATCCACTTGCCTATCCCTAAGCTAATCCTAAACCATCCTAATCCATCCTCTAATCATTTGCACAAGCCTAAGCAAGCTTAAAACCTTTCTAATCAAGTCCAAGTCGAATTTTCTCTCATCACCCTCAAAATATCTCAACCATAAAACTTTATGAAGTCCACTAGGTCATAAATGACTCTTACAAGCCCTTTTATTGCTCTTACAAGTCATTATGAGGGTCTTTATGAAGATTTTATCCCTTGAGCCTCCTTTGTTGACTCATCCTTCCCCTTTCCTCCATCTTCTCACCATGTGACATGTTTCACTCCTTGATTGGCTATAAGGAAGCACAATCCATGTGCTCTTCTCTCATGCAATCTGAGCCCTCCATAAGCTTTTTCCCATCCTTGCATCTTAGCCCTCAATCCCTCAAGCCTCTTGCCTATAAATTGGATCCTTCCCCTTTACAAAATAACACAATCCATGAAGTAAAGTCATAATGCCATTTTGAGAAGCCATTTTACATCAAAACCATACACTCACACCCAAATTTCAACTCCATTTGAAGCCCTTTTTGAAGCATAAGCTTGAGCATACATCCTATCTATTTAGACAAAGCTATTCAACAAGAGAGCTTCTCATTGAGAGAGCCCATTAATGGCTCATATTCTCAATTGAGAGTTCATCTTAGTCTATCTTGAAGTTTATGAATTTTGTTTAGTTTGTAGAAGCTTTATTTAAATTTGGTTTCTATTAGCATACTAGCATTGCTCATATACAACATGTTATCCAATACTAGACAAGAAGAAAACCATGAGATGTTTGAGTCATGAAGAAATTGAGGCAAACACAAGAGACAAGTGGAATGGATGTGGTATATCCATTACAAACATCTCTAATCCACTAATTGAATTTTTAGAGATGGTCATAGCTCACAAATTCTATCAATTGAGTAGATTGAATAGTGTACCTTGTATGGCTATGGATCAAGCATGGAAGATAGTAATGAAAGATATGAGTATTATCTTGCTAAGGTACAAAGACTACAACTTGTAAAGAATCTATCATCCATAAGAAAAGTGAAGAATCCAATGTTTAAGTTTGGATCCCTCAATATTTGTATATTCTTTTTTATCTAGAATTTTCATAGTATTAGTGTTGTTGTATGGGAGCAACACAAAACAAATGACAAGGTAGATAAATGAGTATATTACTCAATTAGGAGAAAATTTTGAGAATGTAATGAATGCTTATTTTGATGAATTCAAACAAAGGGTGAAAAGGAGAATGAGGATACCTAAAGATTTGGTTAAAAAATATTGTAGTGAAATATATTTTCATGTGGATACAGACAACACTTTTTTATAGGTAGTGAAGCAAAGGAAGGCCTGGTTACAAATTTTTTAATATGAGATAGATAGTGGTGTAGTGAGTGAAAATATTGATGCACTACTAAAAGAAGAGATGGATGTCAAGGATGAACCTTTCGGTAGATATAAAGAAGCCAAAGAAAGAATAACTATGAATATCAAGATAACTTCATAGAAGAAGAAAAGGAAGAAAATGGTTGAAGAACTAGAAGCTAAATTGGGCACCCTAGGCAAGGGAAAAGAACCATTACAATTAACACAAGGTCTCAGTGAAGATGAACAAAAAGATAATGGTGATGAGGAAGAGGAAGAAGAATAATGTGAAAAGGGAAAATCCCTAGTTGTTGGTTTTCCATTGAGAAAAAAGGCTCAAGGAATAAAGAAGAAGTTGGCAGTAACACCTCCACCACCAAACAAGCCAAGGACTAGGGCAACTGTTAGTACAAAGAAAATCACAAAGAAAAAAGTAGCAAAGACTATTGAGCCTAGTGCCCTCAGAACACAAGAAGGAGATTGGTTAGAGGACCACCTAGAAGGAAATCTAAGTCTATTGATGAGGTATGTGCAGACATAAGGATTTCCCTAGGTTTATCTAGTTTTGTATTTGTAAAATATGATACATTGAATAATGATGATAGAAATAAATTTGAGGAGTCTATTGTAGAAATGATCTCAAATTTCAAACTAACTCCTAGTGAAATAGAGAAGAATATACCTCAAGATCTATATGATAGATTGAAGAGAAGATGGGAATAGATAGAGAAGGAAGAGAAAAAGATAAGGACTGATGTAGTAGTCAAAGTAATACCTAATTTATCCAAGGAGTGAGAGGACACATTTTTGGAGAAGTATAGGAGCAGATGTGTTCCAAAGTATAGAATATTTTTTACTTTACTAAATAGAGAGGAATTTGTAAAAAAACAAAATGAGTTTTTTTGGAAGAGTATTTTTGAATTCTAAATAAAGAGAGAAGAGATAGACAATATAAACACCAAAGATGATTATAGCAATGGAGAAAGTTCATGTGTGCCAAGCCCACAAGGTAGCACGTCCCCTATACATGCTGACACCTTTGACACTCTAGAGGTCAAGTAGTCAAGGCTCACAAGTTCAAAGGTAGATGGTAAAGAGAAAGAAACAAGTAAAAATAATAAGATTTTTTCAGCACCTCAAATTGAGAAAAGAAAATAATCAAATCAAATTGAACCAAGCGTGACTATTGTTATCTTGATCATATATGCACAAGCAAGACCAAGTGGTGACAACACTTCACCAACTCTCAAGGTAGTGCCAAGTAACAACACTCCTTAATCTAGTAGAAAGAAGATGGAAATAAAACTTGTTTCACAAGATATTGAGGTTAGTTTGGATGAAATAATTGAGATGCCACAATTGGACCTGAAAAATCTTACCTTGGAGAAAAAAATCTTGTTGCAAGAAGTTTTGGCAAAGAAAAAGAGACAAGAAGAGCTAAGAAGAGAAATTAAGTAGAAGAAGGTACTATATGATGTGAAGCATATTTTCGTTGATACTTTTGACATTCAATATTTTGAAGAAAATGTTGAATCATCAACTAGCTTGTAACTATAGATGACCAAGTGAATGTTGGATGTATGGAATCAAATGAGAAGTTAATGGATTAGTTTGCTAGAAGATTTGAAACCAAGGTTGTAGAAAAAGTCTCCATAACCATTTCTAAGCAAAAAGTGAAACTACAAGAGAATGTACAAGTTATTGTTGAACTAATTTAGAAGGTACAACATTTGTACACAATTTTTTCTGATGTGTCAAGATTCACTAACAATATTTAGGTATAAATAAATAAGATTTAGGCTGAGATGAAGAGATCCAATAGCATTATTTCTAAGTCAACAAGATCAAGTATTGATAATTACAATAATTTATTAAATATTCAAGGTACATTCATCAAGCTTTAGGTAGTTGATAGTAATATGAGATCCAAATCAATCTCTATTTAGGCAATGATGATACCTCATTTGGAGTTCATGCAAAGAGAACTAAAAATAGCCTAGGATCTTATGATAGAAGATCATAATATTTTAGTGGTTGATAATTTAATTGATTTGGCTGCAAGATTATAATTACAGATTACTATTTTTTAGGCAAACAAAATGACATGGGATTAGGCATTGCCCATGATTACCATAGTTCATAAGGAATTCATTGAAAAATATGAATTACTTCCACCCATTTCACCCCAGCAGTAGTGACATCCGTGTTGAAAAATAAGGGGGAATGTGATGAAAAAGGGAGAATGAGTCAAAGGGAGAATATAGATTTGAATAAAGGTAAAATGGATTTTTTATTCATTTTTGCATTGTTTATTTGTTATTCATTGGCATAAAACATAAGTGGGAAGCTCATTTATCAGATTGTATTGTAATGCTGTGAATATGAAAAAGTATTTTTCTACTAATGTCAAAGGGGGAGATTGTTGGTATATCTAACCATTGTTGTCTATTAGTATCAACCACTTAGTCATTTACAAGGCAGATTTAGATAGTCATCACTGAGATCAAGCTACACTATATAGGTTGAGTCATGTACATAAGAAAGTATGTACCAAGCTCTATAGGAGCTGAAAATTTTTATGGTTATAGAGCATTTTCTATATGAGTCAAGCTCTTTAGTAACCAAGAAATTATCAAGCATACATGTGCCAAGTCACATAGTGTGTGCCAAGAACAATACATGTTGAGAATTAGGAAATAGTTAAGACTAAGAAATGCAAAGTTTACATAAAATTTAGGAATGGAATGGAGTTTGAGGGAAAATAATTATCAGGTCAACTTGGAAGGAACATTTAAATTTTGTAGATGTTGTTACAGAATGTTTAATACTTGTAGAGTTTTTTATAGAACATTTACATGAAGTGAATCATAGATCTCTATGTTTTGTGTTCAATGATCAAGATGAAGAGGAAAAACACGAAATCGTCTAGAAAACTCTTTAAATGTCAATTATCTTAACCTAGATAGTTGGTAAAACATATATTATGCATATAAACAAATAGCTGAAAGACATTATAATTAATTTCTAAGATCTTAGTCATAAGTCTCACAAAATGCATACTTACCAATATCTCTAATATGTATTTATACCAACAACTCAAAGATAGTCAATTTAATAGCATCTAAGCACATATTTGTAGGTCTCATGAAATACATATTCACATGATTAAGTACTACACTTACTCAAAATGTATAGCACAAAATTTTAGTCAATTGAAGCAACCACACATCAACTCTCCCTCTTTGTTAGGGAGGATCAACACATGATCATATACCACCTCAATATAAGAATATCTTTTATCAACATTTTGATATCATGAGTATTGGTTTAATATAATATCAATATATGATATTCACCAGTTAATCAAATAGGCTTTTGATATCACATTTGGTATTAAGAGTATTGATCTCCCAGAATATTGGCATCTAATATTTACCTAGTACTCAAATAAGGTATGATACCACATCTAATATCATGAGTATTGGTCTCCTAGAATATCATATGATATTCACCAATTACTCAAAATAAGGTTTGATACCACATCTAATATCAAGAGTATTGGCCTCCCATAATATCAATGATATTCACCAAATACTCTAAGTAATGGTCTTCCAGAATGTTGAGATGAAAGACATTCACCATTTACTCAATTTATTTGATCTCATAATATGAGCTATTATAAGATCATCACCTTACAGTAACTTATACAAATACAAGTGACATCATTTGGAATTCATCACTTCCTTATGATGTACACAAGGAGTAGGCCCATTGAAATCACAAGGTTGCAATGTATGAATCATAGTCCTCTTGATTATGAATATTTATTGATCACTAGAGAATCCATCTCATAAGGGTTTACTCCCTCTTAATCAATAACACCAAGATCATTGAAGGTTAACTAAACAACATCCTTAGCCTTCTACCTCTCTTTCAAGGTTCCCTCTAATAACATGATAGGCTCCTTTTGAATCTCAATCTTCCTTTTCTTGCAATAACACTCTTGCAGGAAAGTATCAAGGAACATAACTCTTATAATATAAATAAGAATGATTTATATAATAATATAAGACCATTCTAAATCAATATATATAAATATCTAATTTAAAGATATACTTTAAGCTATACTCACTTATATTTATAAGAGATTATATTACTATTTGGATGCACATCAACTATTTCTCGTACATTTCATGATGTCAAATTATTAAATTAAAAGTGTTGGTAATATAAGAGGGGTAACTGAGAGGGGAGGGGTGACTCAGTTACTAGTAAAATAAATTCTAGATCCCTTAGATATCAATACAAATATGCAAACTAAAAAACTGAATAGTGTTGAAGCTCAATAAACACATAGAATGTTGTAACTCGTTAATAACTAAATTAGCTCAGGAAATTCTTAACATATAAAAATTTAATGTTTTCTATAATTAATATTACTTTAAGTAAGTTGCAAACACGTAATAGAAACTAGCATGAATGTTGGAAATATTCTTAACAATGCTAAGTTACTAAGAGAGGAGGGATGAATCAGTAACTTCTAAAACTTCTATAATTTTAACTCTTAATCCTACAATCCAATTAGCATTTAATCCTTCACATATAATCTGATCTAATTGCATGTATAAGAAACTAAAAATATGAAAGCATTCATAACACTTTGATGCAAAGATTTAGTGACCCAGAAACCTTCCAAATAGAAAGTAAAATTGGGGTGGGGATGATACCCACAAGCTTTAGTATTGTAGTATAAATTTGGCCTATTAAGGCTTAAATTGATCACTTTTGATGATCTGCCCTATTAGGAGCAATAAAGACTACTAGGTCCACCTTATGAAAGGATTTACAAACATACAATGAAGCATGCACTTGGTAAAGAGATTTGTAAAAGACTGTTAGGTCTACTTTGTTAAAGGATTTGACTGATCCACCTATTAGGATGAAATAGTAGTTGGTCATTGATCTACAACTTGGTTTGTTGAATAAGATTCCTTTAAGTTTACAAATCAGCTTGCTATGATAGATGAATCTTTGCTACTCCTTATACTATTGTAGTCTTTGTAATTAACTCTTTTTTACTCTTTTCTAATTATATTTGATTACATTGCATTCACATTCACACACTTGGATATGATCCAATTTATTACATATATACCAATCCAATTATATAATTACAAAGTCAACCACAATACAAGTTTACACAAATATTACAGAGTCAGGCCAAATGAAGACACTGGAGTTTTGAAGACTACCTCAGTTTGGTTCTGATATTCAACATCCACTATCAATGCTTGGCATCATTATGCACTCTATAGACATAGAAGCTTAGTCTATATTGATCACTTTCAAGTAGTCTTGAACTCAGTCTGCACTAGTGACTCATTGAATACTATTAAACTCATCATATAAATTGAATCACTTGTTTACCTTTTGCATAGCTTGGTAAACATTATCACCTTGAGCTCAGTATAAACTGAGTCACTTGGTTAACACTAAGTATCTCAATTCACACTAGACTTGCATTACATAAATTATGAACTTGGTAAACAGTACACAACTCAATTTGTACTGGTAAACTCAGCATACACTAAGATACTTGGTTTACACTGTTGAGCTTCACTATAACTATAACTACTTGGTAAACATTGGAATTTGTCCAAAGGACTTGGTAGCAACTATAGAACTCGGCAACAACTAAAATTCTTGGTAAATAATATTAACTATATAATAAGCTTAGTAGCCATTTACAATCTAAATAAGTGTATGTCTCTAATAAAAAACTTGACTGCTATGTTAACAATCTCCCCCTTTGGCATTAGTGAAAAAAACACTTATCATCCAAAATTGAATTCAAAAAGTTTCCTGAATACCTTTTATCCATCACCTTATGATTCTAGCTCAGTAGAGTATACTATTATTGAGATTGTAAGATATATATTTGTACATGGTAAGGTTATTTCATATAGTATACTATACATCTTCTTTCTAAATACAACATATACTTACTGTACATGCTTTCTCCCCCATTTCTTTCATAACTTATTACATTTTCTACCCCATAACTTTTTACATATTTGTCCATCTGTCTCCTCCTATACATCTTTCTCATATATTTTTATTCATAGTATTTATTCCCCTTGTACATATATCTTTCTCCCCCTTTTTGACATTAATGCTAAAGATTTATTCTATTTATTTACATAGTAATGCCAAAATGAGATAAAAATTCTAAGTGTAGCCTGAGTATGATAGCCAAAGTTTTATCCCAATTGTCTTGTAGGAGGTTACATGTGTGAAGTGTAATCTATACTTCTACTGATGATTCTATCATGTGGTCTACTACAAAGAACTTGTCATCATGGATGAGAGTTTTAGAATGCACAATATGTTTCTGTAGTGCATCCATGTTGGGAAGAATCATGTTTTGTATATCTACCAATGTAGATCTGATCCTTAATTCTTCTCTAAGTAGTCCTCCTTGCATATCTATCAAAAATCTTATCTTCTTGAAGTGTGTAAATATTTAATTGGGTCAATCTACAGTTGTTGAGCACTTGCCTTAAGGTCTTCATCTATTTTGGACAATTTGTCCTTTATTTCCTTGGTAAAATTAGAAACATCACATAGCTTACTAAAAAGTGTTGATACATTTGTACAAGATGTTTCTAGAGAACCCAAAATTGCAGAAAGTTCTACTTGATAGATACCTATTTGATGAGCAATGTGCTCCAACACTTTATTTCAAAATTCTTTTCTGCCTTCTACACTATCTTATCCTGCCCATCAATATCTTCATTGAACTTTTGAACTACCTTTGCTAGTTGATGCAAAATTGGTTGTGAAGAATCAATCTCAATGCCTATTGCCTCTACCAAAATGTTCTTTGCATCCTTAATAATTTTAAATTCCTTATCTCTTTCCTCTCTTGATCTCTACTATTTGGTTGTCTTCTAGAGGGGTTTACCAAATGTCTACATTTGGTCTAGATTAAACTTGGAAATGTCCCAATTAGGGATTACAATTTTCTCATCAAGGTCTATTTCTTCCTCCATCTCTTTTACTTTACCCAAAAATTTTGTTCTCGGTTGAGCCTTGGTCTTAACTGTCCTTGCACTTATTGCTTGTGTTCCTAGAATAGAAATAATTGTAGACATACTAGGATTAGCTATAAAAGCTAATATTGCACTAATTGAAGGAATTCTAAAAAAAGTACCTGAGGAATCCAAAATTGATGTAGCAATCATAGATGTATCCAAAACTATTGTGCTTAAAAATGATGTAGCCAACTTGATAGAAGAGGGAAGAATCTGTAGCTTAATAGATGAAGTGGAGGTCAATTAATGATGTGCTGAGCTGAATCAGAGAAAAGAGTGATTAAATGTTTGGGTTGTCACTAGTGGTCACAATCAATCTTAGTGGGGCTATCTTCATACTTGATATTGTCACTAGTTTTCTTGGACAGTGAGGAAATGAGGCAATGAATACTATGGTTATCTTAACTGGATCAGTTTCCTCATCATCTTGATTTTCTTCCTCAGTAGCCTCTTGCTCATATTCCTCTTCATCTTCTATGTTATCAAACTGAGTTTCTTCTTCAACATTTTCTTCTTCATATTTCTCATCTTTATCATCATCATTATCATCTTTTACGTCAATAGGAAAATCAATCGATTTATGTAAAAGATAGATATTTTTTCAAGTGTTAATTGCATCCTTTACAACATGTTCAATATCTTTCATTAGAATCAGACAAGTGTTGAATTTCAGAGTTAATTTTTCTTGTGACTATTTTACATCTACAACTAATATGCTCAATATAAACTACCTCAGGGTTTTCCCATAGATGTCTTTCATAGTTTGTATGGAAAATTCCCATCTTGGCTTGATTTTCTCCAACAAAATATTAGGAATCTGAGAAGCAAGCTAGTCTGGTGAGTATTTCCATTTACCCATTTTTTCCATGACCAAATCTTCTATCTACTTCTACTCTTTAGCTATCCTAATTTCATACTTTAATGCCTTAAAGTTTTTTATACTGGGTCCAACTTCCAGATCTTTCAATCTATGTTGAAAGGTGGGTGGAGGTTTTTTGAATATAATGTCTCCTCCTTCCTTGTCAATTTTCTTCCTGGAGGATCTTCTTGTAAATATTGTAATGGATGGCTTTGGTGACTTGGTGATAATTACCTTTCCCTTCTTCCTTAATTCTTCCTCATCCTCTACTTCCTCGTCTTCACCTTTTCCCTTGATCAACAAAAGGGTAGAACTTTTTTTTAGTTTAGCAATTCTTTTCTTTCCTTTGTTAACCACCTAAGGGAGCTTTATTTCTAGTTCTATCTAGGCTTTTGCTTCATTATAGGTGCTGAAATATGCAGCCTTAGGATCAACTAATTCATTAACAAGTGCCTCAATGATGTCTTTTGTTTTATCAATATTAACCTCATATCCATGAGTTTTCATCCATGCTATTGTATGCCTAACTACCTAAATGTATGTTTTTTCACTATCCACCATGAAGCACACATCATCCTTATAATCTTCAATAAGTTTCTTGGGGATTTGGTATGTATTGTTCATTTTCTCCTTGAATGCATCAAAATAGTTTTCCATGATACTATTATAGTTCTCACACATCTCAACAATATACTCATTAATCTAATAAATTACAAGCACATCTTTTCTCCAAATAATAGTGCCTTTTAAACGGAAGAATTTTTGAACATAAAAGAATAGAAATGTTAATAGGAAGCCAAACTTACATGGATTATTCTTTGATGTCCTGATGCTTTCCAAATTCTTGTTGAATTGTCTCAATAGTGGCTCGACAAGGTCAAAAGATATATTATTCTTCACTACCTTGTATGCAAGGTCAACTACTTTACACAACATGTTGTTTAACCTACTCAAGCTATAGATCTTGTGTGCAATGATATGGATTTTGAATTTCAACTCCATGTTTGTGACACTACTAATCTTCATTCGTCTACCATCCTGTTCTGGTAGAGTTTTCTTTTCAAGTTTTGCCCAACCTAGGGTTTTGGTCATATTAGCTTTGGCTAACATTGGGAGACAAGTGATTTGATGAATCATCTTCTTTGTGATCAATACTAGTTGCTCCAACCACAACTTCCCATTGTACACTTGACTAAGGATAAACCTAATCTATTTTACTTGAAATTCATGGGGCATGTAAGCGATGTGAGTTAACCCTTTAGTTTCCAAGTGTTTGTGCTTGAGTTTCAAAATTCCATTCACACATATTTTATCTAGGGCATCATCCATTTCCAAAGTGCCAATCTCTTGAATAACACATTTAAAGTGAGTGTGAATATCATTGATCAATAGTACCTTTGGAGGGATTTGAGACTGTGCTCCACTTAGATCAAGGCTTTTGATGATTGTAGGAGTGATCTTGAAGTTTGGTGCCTTCCATTCTACTCCACAAACTAACATATTTGATCCTCACTTTGCCTTGTTACTGTTGGATGCCATCTTCACTCGGAAAGGTTTGAGAGAATTCAAAATCTTTCACTGACAATTTCCTCAAATCACTTGGATGCTCTAAAGATTTCACTTCACAATAGCTCTCAAAAATTTCATGGTAAGAATGACTTTGATTCCATGGCTTTTATCAAATTTCACCACAAATACTTCAACATGAAAGGTAGTTTGATTAACATCATGTTGAGAGACTCTCATCCACTACGCTTGCATTGAACACTCAACAAAGTCTTCATGACTCAGTAACCATATGCATCTTCGTTACTCATGACCTCACTCGATAAAGTCTGTGACCCAACCTCACTCAATAGAGAAGGTAACTCAGTAGACACTAGTGCCATTTTACTTGGTGATCCCTTTGTATCTTGAATACAAATATGGACCTTTTTTGACTTTTCAACTAGAACTAATTTGGATGTCTTCTTTGATAGCCTAGTTCTAGTTCTCCCTTGAGAACTTAAGTAGAAATGGTAGAATCAACCAATTCTTGAGTGACTTGATCACCATTCCTTGGACTTGTATTCTTAGTAGACTTTGGAACCCATTGCTATCTCATCTATTTTCAAAAGTTATTATCTTTTTCCTTCTTCTCATCTTTAATTCTACCAATATTTATGTAGTTCTTGGCAAGATGATGAAGTTCTATACAAATGAAACATCTTTTAGTAGTATCTCTTTTCCTCAAATGATGTTTTACACAATTCATTCCAATGTGTCCAAATTCTCCACAATAATGACATCTACACCAAGTGTTGTAGTTTTAACCAAATATTGCTTTCACAATTTTCTATGCTAGATTTAATAACTTGGTTTTGCATTCTGACAACTTGTGTATTTGTTTCTTACATTTGTGACATTTTCCTTCAAATCTTTGTTTCTCTTTGCATTCATTAGCCTTCTGTACATACCGATTGCAATTGTAGCACTTTCCATTGAATTTTTCTTTTCCATTGCTTCAACATTTGTTTGAAGTATGACCTATCTTACCATAGTGATTGCAAGTAGGTCTTGATTCTTTTGAGCTTGTTGCTTGGATGATTATCCTTCTTCTATATATCCAATTCCTGCTTCTCTTTTTTATCTATAGAGATTTTTATTATTCAATTGATTCATGTCAATCACTAGATCTATTGTTGTTACAACTTTATTCAACTTCATATGTTCTGTAACAAAATTTGTTTTCTCTTTTATATCCATCTTTTTTATGTTGATTACTGTTATTTGATTCATTGACATTTGAATCCAACTCTTCACATTCGAAAGACAGATTATCTTGCTCTACAGACTCGTTGTATTCATTACTACCTTGGCTTTCAGCATACTCATTATCATCAAGAGACATATCATGAAATCTATAATCATCATTTTCCATCTCCTAAATGAATCTTTCAATTTGTAAAAACCTTTGTAATCTTACAGGTGCTGGCCAATTGACTGAATCGGGCATTAGAACATCGAAGAAAACATTTGGTAGGGAAGATTCATTAGGTCTACAATGAAAAGGCATCTTACTGATTACTGAATTAAGCCTTAAAAAACATTGTTCGACACTTAGACCTTGAGTATTGCCTACTTCAATTTTTATAAGATTGACAATCCTTCTGTAGACCATTGTATTCAACATAGCAATGTTATTATTCACAATTTTCAAACTCTCAGAATTTGGTAAATTAATCTCAGATCTGAGATCTGAATCCATGATAGAACAAAATTTCTACCTCTTCCTTCTAGTGCTGAAAAATCACTTAATAGAGGCACTGATTCTAACATTTGACTTCCATGAAAAGAAAACATGAAAACCAAAATACCTTAAGTGCTGATGCAAAACCTCAACCTGTTGATCTGGCATAGGTGCAAGACTGAAATTCCTTCACACCACTTGTCAAAACTTTGTAGAGTTGCCACCTCCTTTCAAGAGGATAAAGAGATCACTACTATGATCTACTTTTTACATTTCAATTTCTTTATAACAGCAGTTCAAAACTTATCAAGAATTTAGAATTCCTTTCCAAGAAACTATCAACAATTTCAGATCTACCCATACAACTAAAAATCCTTCAAAATTTTGCAATGAAATAAACTAGGAACAAACTGGTATAGAGATTTGAGAGTCGCCACTCACACTTGGTGAGAAATAAAACAAAATTTGTTGTTTGATAAATCTAAACCAGACCTTCAATGGAGGAAATACTTGTAGATCATTATTATCTTGAAAAGAATTTACACTTTATAAACGAATTCTTGACTCTGAAACTTTCTCAATAGTATTGGCAAATTGGACTAATTGAAGATAGACCTATGATAGTCATAGAACACAATTTTCATCCAATTTTACAACCTACTGCTGATCATGAATAAATTTTAACTAGGGAACATGAAACTTCAACAAGGAAAAGGGAACACATCTCGCTACATATTTGATGTATCCAATCTATTTCATGGCAGAGATTTTGGTTTTTTCTGAATGCAACTCCCCAGCAGAGTCGCCATTTTGTTGGTGTTTGAAAATGTTACCCATTTCCAATTACCCTGATGAGAACAAAATGCATCTAGGGGCAGCTAACTTCCATTATCAACACATCCATTCAGACACCAGGCCAACTATAAGGCATGACCCTTCTTCTTCTTTAGGCTCTGCAAAACCTAGGCAGGTGAACCTATAGATTCCTTATATGGTACCAGTTATCAAAGCATACACTGAATCTATTATGAAGCAGATAAAACCCTTATTTCTCCTAATAACTTATGAAATAACATATATCTGCAGTAGCTAGATGCAAAACAATGAAATTCATAACCTGAGTGAGGGCATTCTGTTTATAGCTCTTCAACATTAAAGGGAAATTGATTTGATTAAAGATGTTGATTCAACAAAACCTCACAAATGCAACAGTATAACCAGTGATCCTATAATTGATCAGTTTCTAATCCATTGGGAAATTCCATGAATTCAAAACATACATCTATGACATTAGGATGTATCTCATATACCCAGACATCAAATATATCCAACCACCTTGTGATTCAGATATCAGTGTTCATTCAGGTCTCATTCTCACAAAACATCCTTCTCAAATAACTAGTAACCTTGTTCAAACATATCGAGCATTTACTTGGCCCTTTGGTCCAACAGCAAAATACATCAAACATACAACCTGAAAGGGATGCAAATGGGTCTCAAATCTTTGTTCCAAAACCACATAAGACTTACAGATTACTAAGATAGGAGACAAGAACTAGAACAAAACTAGTGAACTTGTTGCTCATATGTATTCATTTCTTTGAAACTATACATTCAGATGCATAAAATTAAAACATGAAACAACCTAATATCTCAGAACTATCTATATTATCTCTACAATGCTGTTCACATGAGAGTTCTGCTGAAGAAAAAGGTGTCACAGTTATTGAAACATGTCAAAATACTGGAACCAATGGTCTCACAGTGAAAAAACTGGAATCCCTAATGGTATCACAACAATGAACTTTTTCTTCCCAGAAACTAGAACCCCCACAATGAAGGAAAGCATGAAAAAATATAAGAGAAGATGAAATTCTCGGATCTAATATGCAACTGCCATCTGTCCACCTGGAAAAACCTTCTCAACAGGTTAAAACAAATTTCAAATCTTTTCCCTCAAATGCTGAATCAAATCCTCATCATTCTAACTCCAAAAGGAAAAAATATCTAAGATATTTTATTCACCCTCGTAATTGATTTTTGATTCTAAAATGCATTCATGGTAAAAATGAAAAACCAGTTACAAAGTGACTTCAAGAAGGCAATATAACCTTTCTTTTTTATTTTCTCCACATTCAGGCTTCAAAAAGTATTCAAATCTGCCCTGAAACCAACTTTGATGCTCTGAGATCAAATCTGCTCCTTTCACTGAGAATGCCCCAGAATTTATAAAATTGCTTATAGATTGAACCAGTGCAGACCTGTGCAAAAACTGATCCCAAATTTGGAAAATTTAGCTTCTCTTGGTTCCAACGGTATATTGAAGTGCTTATTTCAGACAAAAACTGCCCCTGATATGGTCACTTGAAAAACAAGCCCCTAGACTGAACTTTGGCATTTAAAAATGAAAAATTTAAAATTTTACATAGTAATAACTATATAAAATTTGAAAATATTTCAAATTCTCATTCTATGCGTTTATATTCTCTGAATTGAAAATCACTTTGTTGTCTCCCTCAATCCACTGTCGCCATGTGTCAAACATCGATTAGCTGTGACCTTTGGAATATTCATTGATATATATTAATAATTAATTTTTAGCTTTTCGTAGCCCTGGGACCCTTTAACAACTCCATTTCTGCCTATACGCTGAATGCTACCTTTTATATTTTTACGCTCACGAGCGTACCATCGAAAGCCTTTATTTTGTGCCTTTCGCTCATACGAGCCGTGCGTATCACCGGAGAGGTTTGGAAATTGTTTTACATTATTATGCTCACGATGTATCCGTGGACCTCTTCAAAATGTGACTTACGCTTTTACGAGCATGAATTCCACGTAGTATCGGCATTTGAAGTTTTACCTCTCCCGACCATACGGGCAACCAAAGGAGCGTAAGGCTTTTCAAGTCAAGTTTCACTCATACGAGAGCGTAACCCCGTGAGGCTTTGGATTTTTCCTTCCGGGCATACGTTTGAAGCTTGTATTTCGCAGGTCAAAATATGACTAACCTTTTGACCCATGGGCCCCTCAAGACCATGGCTCCTCACGAGCCTTTCTTGTGAGATACTATCACTTCTATTTTGAATCATATTTAAAAACACAAAAATCCCCCACATAGCGAATATGGGATAAAATAGCTCACCGTATCCTTCCTTTCTATAGCTCTGTTTGATGCATAGATGACCCTGCTACGTGGTCTGCAATGCTATCTTGGCTCAAGCTTCTTTATGTGTGGTGGCTTGCTTTTTATTTCATCCCTTGACTGCAGGTTTTGGCATTCAATGTGTGGTTTTCTGCTATGTTTGCATTGACCAACGTTTCTTCAAACTATGCATGGGTTTTATTGTTTTTGATTGACGTGGGTCATTGCATTTCCTGCCCATATCTTACCATTTGCTGCAGGGGTAACTCTTTAACATGCGTCCTTTCTATGTTTAGACTGGCGTCTGCCTTGATCCTATGAATGCGTGGAATCTCTTAAGCTTTCATCTGCTATGTTGCTTTGCTCACGCGAGACATAGTGGAGGCATCCTTTTGATTGCTTTGACCTGCGTTGAGCTCCCCTGCTTCTCCTTGACTAGCGGCTTATATGCTAGGCGGCTACTGCTTAACATGGGCGTCCCCTGTATCTAGACTTGGTGTCAGCATTTCAAAATTTTATATATTCCTTTTTAAAACTAAAACTGCCCTGTCATGGGCCTTGGGTTCTGTGACCTTGCAGGCCAGTCCTCCTGCAGCTTTATGATGGGCATTCTTGTTCCTGTGTGTGGGGTTCCACTTAATGCTCAGCATCTTGTAAACTTCCAATACAAATCTTTTTATTGGCATGGACATCTTTGAACAATGCAGGTGTGAGCTTCTTGTTCTTTACTTACCCTTGGTTTTCTTTGTTGCTATGGATGAGCTTCCTTTTGCTTAAAACCATGGCATTAAGTCTTCTTAACTTGTTGCCTGTGGATCTTGTTGACTGCGGTGATTCCTCCTTTATAAGTACAGGGCCTTTTCATTTATACATGCAGATTTCTCATTAATTCCTAGCTTGGTGTGAGCATCTTTGCCTTCTTCATCAGAATGCACAAGACCTGCCAAACCTCACAAGGTAGACACTCCTCATAAGAGTGAGCTCCAGTGATTGAATTGACCATGAAACTTTCAAATCACAATTTGACCTTATACTTATATCTTCCACTTTGTCAAGTTAGATCAAATACAACTTAGAATAATCAATATTCATCACTTTAGTTAGCTTGAATCAATAAATAAAGCAATTAATCTTAATACAACAAAATAAGAAAATCCTTTGTTAGTTGAGTTAGTTAGCACTTGCAAAAATCCTTTGGCAACTAAGTGAGCATAGTTAGCACTGGTTCCATCCAAATTTCCTTCATTAACTGAGTGAGCTTGGTTAATACTCATTTTCTGCAACTTTTTTCTTTCATGCCTAAATGAACTCAGTAAACACTACCTTCTAAACTAGGCAAACACAAGAATGTTTGGTAGACACTGAGATATATCTTCACTACTTGAGTGAGCTCAGCATATACTAATTGATAATGATATGACATTTGTGTAATATCAAAGACAACACATAATTAATCAGTTGTATCCAACAATCTCCCTCTTTGACATTGATGTCAACACAACATGTCATAGTACAATGAAATTTTGGATTTAAACTTGAGAACTCCCTCTAATAGTATGAAGTCTTCCTTTAACTAGATTCTACCTTCTATTTGCAACAACTACTACCAAGTTCATTTAGAACATTCTCCCTCTTTTAGAAAACTTCTTCTTTAGAAAACTTCTCCCTATCTAGCTCCTTGCTTTATTCTAGTTCCAAAAATTTCTTAGAGATATGATAGTAAACTTCTCTATCTTTTACACCACATGCCAAAGACAATAATTCTATAAATACCAATGTACTTTAAGTACCGATTCATTTACAATATGCCCTTACTAATTTTGCACCAACTGATTGATCTTCAACATGTTCTGGTTGATGCATTCACTAAACTTCATTTACTGAATTTTAGATAGGGGAATGACCCTTAACTTACCTCTTAGATATAGAAATGCATCCTTAGGTAATGGCTTGGTGAATATATCTACAATCTATTCCTTTGTATTCATATATTGTAATCTGACTTCTTTATCTTGCACCAACTCTCTTAAGAAGTGATAGTTTATTGCAATATGCTTTATTTTGGAATGCATTACTAGATTCTTCGATATATTGATTACACTAGTGTTATCACAATATATGACAACTAGATCTTTGATCTCTACCTTCATTCCTTCCAAGAACAATTGACTACTACTACTACATTTTCTACCTCTGTTGTGGATCGAGATGTACAATTTTGCTTCTTGCTTGACCAAGATACTAGTCTTTTATCAAGAAATAATGCTCCACCACTAGTGCTTTTCTTGTCATAAAGACTTCCTACCCAATCAGCATTAGTAAATACTTTCAAGTCCAAATTTCCTCTAAGTTTATACCATAAACCATAATCTTCAGTACCTTTCAGATATCTCTTGATTCTCTTGATTGCCATCATATGATTTTCCTTGGGATTTGTTGAGAATTTTTCCACTATTCAAACTACCATAGCAATATTAGGCGTTGTGTTTACTACATACTATAATTTTCCAATCATTCATCTATATGTGGTCTTATCTACTTCTTTGGAATCATCATTTTTGGAAAGCTTATGTCCAGGAGACATAGGAGTTCCAACTGGTCTTAAATCTTCCGTTTCAAATTTCTTTAGTATTTCCTTGATATACTTAGATTGAGTAATGTAGATACAATTTTTGTTCTATTATGTCTACAATCCAACAAAGAATTTAATCTCACCAAACATAGACATTTCAAATTCTTTACTCATTTCTTCTAAAAATGCTTTGCACAAATCATCATTTCCTATCAATAGAGTATCATCAACAAATATTTCTACCAACACAATCTTCTTGTCTACTCCTTCCTTGATATACATACTACTATTATCATTTTTCCTTTGAAAGCCAATCTATACCAAGTAATTATGAAGTCTTTCATACCAAGCTCTAGAAGCTTTCTTGAGACTTATGTAATTCATAAACCATGTCTCTTCTGCTAGGATCTACAAAACCTTTTGGTTGTTCAATGTAGATTTCTTCATCAAGAATGTGTTAGTCTCAAAATGGTTTTGACATTTGAGTGCCAACACACTTAACCACTTTCTACATTGAAGTTGAGTACACTATATACATTGAGTCAGAATTCCAATAGGTGCCGAATGATCTTCAGGTGCCAAGCAATCTTTAAGTGTCGAGTGAAGATCAAATACTAAGTGACTACAAGTTCTAAGCATGATACAAGTGCCTAGTAATATTTAGGTGCCAAGTCATAGATGATGTTGAGCAGGATAGAGTCACTACACTATCCAAGTGAGCTAGTCTCTTATATGTGCTGAGCATCAGGAATTAGTAAGTGTTGAGTAACATAGAATGCATATATGAGTTTGAAAAGGCACAAACTTAGATGTAAACCCTTGTCATGGCCGACATATGATGAATCTCGAAGGATCTAAGTGATAAGATTGAATCTTTTGTATTTCCTATGCAATCTACATGCAACCAATGAGAAAAATGGAGAAGGCATGCAACCAATAATAAAAGTACCAGGAATGAGTGGAAAATAAAATTCAATATGGATCATAGATCCATACCTAACCCAAAGTCTTCAAAAGTCTTTATAAGGAAGACAAAATCTCATTGTAAGTAATGAAGGAAGAAACATATGGAAAGCTATAGTGAAATTCAGAGTGAAGAGTGAAAAGACTTAGAGGAAAAGAGCAGCAATTAGATATTTAGTTGATCAGAACAAAGCAAGGAATATGAACAGATATCAGTTTTCAGAGAATCAAGATCAGAGAAAGTAGATCAAGTGCCTAAATTCAGCAATCAAGTATTGTAAGCTATCAAGTTTATTATACCTAATATTCTCTAGCAATTGTATTAGAAAGGAAATCCTATGTTGATAGGTTAGGTTAAAAGCTAGGTTGTAAAACCTTTGAAGAGGTGATTAAATCCTTTAACAAGGTGACACTTAATGAAAAGTGTTTGTAAATCCTTTAACCAGGTCATTATTGATACAGTGTAAAGCCTTTAATAGGGCAAGCCTTTCATAGGACAGACCATCAGAAGTGGTCAAAACAATTATTGCTACAGTGATTTTGTGGGTATTATCCCCACTCTAGTTTTACCTTCTTATTCTTGGAGGGTTTTTGGGGTTATCAAAATCTAGTGTTATGTGTTGTTGATGCATGTCTTTACTTCATGTTTATTTCATATGTTTACATGAATGTAATATACTTTCAATTAAAAGTTTTAATAGACAAAGTGTAATACTTCTGATTCACCCCCCCCCCCCCCCTCCCCCCCCCCTCAGAAGCATTCTTCCCATTTGAATATTCCAACAATTGGTATCAGATCTAAATTTCTCACAAGGAAAATCCTTATAGCTTGGAGAAAAAGCTCAGAAGATGGAGGTCTTCAAACTTGGGAAGATAATAGAAAATCAAGTGATTAATGTTCAACTCGCTCTATACAAATTGGAGGAAGCTAGAGAAGAATTACCAAAATCTTTGAAAAGAAGGAAGGATATAGCTATAGCTGAAAATGATATAAACTACAAGGATATTGATACCACAAAAGTATTTTCCAATGGTGATACTAAAGATTTCAATGCAGCAATAGCATAACTGATGGAATTGAATAAATCTCAAGGAGAAGAAATCAGAATCTTGAAGATTGAACAAGAATCATGAGCCATAATATTATGTGAAATCACTGAAAAAAAGAAAAGAGCGGTTGAGGATAGAGTCATGATGGAAGATGACAAAAGGAATCTTGCAAACATACTTGAAGAAAAATGTACTAAATTAACAAAGATCTCAAACATGCAGATGGATACACTTGCCTAAATGATAGACTTCTTCATCAAGAATGTAGATTTGACATCCAACTGATATACTTTACACCCTCTATGTGTTGCATATGCTAGTAAGGTTCTAACACCTTCTAATCTTGCCACAGGATCAAAAGTCTCACCATAGTCAATACCTTCTTCTTGAGAATAACCTTTGCGCACTAATCTTGCTTTGTTTCTTGAAACTTTTCCATCTTCTTTCAGCTTATTTCTAAATACCCACTTTGTACTAATTACATTTTTATCCTTGGGTCTAGGAACAAGAGTCCAAGTTTTGTTCTTTTCTATCTTCTCTATCTCTGCATTCATTGCTTCAATCCAACTTTCATTTTCTAGAGCATCCTTAACACTTCTAGGTTCAAATTTAGCAAGTGAACATGTACCTTTTAATTTGCCTCTTGTCATTGTTCCATCTAATTTGACTCCAATGATCTGATCAGGTGCATGATTCCTTTTGACATATCTTGCTAATACAAGCTCTTTGGTCTTTAAATGAGTTCCACCATCTTCATTTTGAATTTTAGTTTCAAGAATAGGTCCTTATGCCTATGAATTGGGTACATCAAGCTTGGTTTGAACTAGCTGAGTAGCCTCTAATTGTGACTTGAGTCCTTGTAGCTCAAGTTGCACTATCTGCAACTTGTTAACTATTGGAGTTTTTAGGGACTTGGGAGATGAAGCTTATTTTCTCTTAGATATATTTGGCAAGGTATCAGGTTCATAGTAAACAAATATCCTCTAATCTTCTAGCCCCTTGTTACTTTCTTCTTCACTCTTTTTTGCAAACTCATCAATTTTGACATGTGCACTTTCTATAATTTTATGAGTAGACAAATTCAAACATCAATGTGCTTTACTTCTGTAGGAGTATCATAGAAATATGCTTTCATCACCTTTTACATCAAATTTTCCCTTTCAAGATTATTTCAATATCTAACCTTTCCTACCAAATACTTTTAATTAAATTGCATTAGGTTTATAGCCATACCATAGCTAATAAGGTATTTTGTTTGAATCTTTCTTCAAATGTACTCTATTTAAGGGATGTACTACAGTACGGATAGCTTCCTTCCAGTATTTGGGAGTAATGTTCTTTTTAATCATTAGGGTTCATGCACAATCCATGATAGATCTATTTCTACTTTCAACTATACCATTTTGTTGTGGTTTACCAGGGGTTGATACTTTACTTTTGATTACTGTTTCAATGAATAAATGATTGAATTCATAGGAGATGAATTCACCGCCTCTATTTGATCCTAATCATTTTAACTTCTTTCCAGTTTCCTTTTCTACTCTTGCTAGATACCACTTAAATTTTTCAAAGGCTTCTAATTTTTATTTTAGATACATTGCTGTCATCATTCTAGAATAGTCATCAACAAAAATAATGAAAAAAAATTCCCCACTATAGCTTTCTATTCCAATAGGTACACATAAGTATGTGTGAACAATTTCTAAGACTTCTTCTGACTGGTAGTCTTTCTCATCTTGCCAATTTGGAAATTCTTGCATAGACCCATGTGAGGCTTCTTCAAACTAGGAATACCTCTTACTCTTCTATGTTTTCTTATCTTAACTAGGTTATCAAAATTCACATGACATATCCTTTTCTGCCATAACCAACTTTCTTTTAGTTGAGCAATAAAACATGAACAATCACTAAGATCATGATAAAATAGATTACCTTTTGTTTGCTTCCTAGATCCAACCAAATTTCCTTTTCCATCCAATAGTTTGGCCTATCCATTCAATAGATTATGCTTTAGTCCTTCAACCCAATAGGCATTTTCACATACAAGTTCTTTAGTCAATAAAAAACATCCTTTTCCTTTTATGTTACAAGGTTCATTGTTTCCAAATCTTACACTAACTCCATCATAAAATTCCATGTGCTCCATATATCATTTTTTCTAATATGTGAGATAAGTTCCATCTTATCTTCTTCATCATTAGATTCATCTTTCATAGCAATATATACCATTTCACCTTCACTATTATCAGAATCTTTAGCTATAAAGCAAGATTTCTTACCTTTGTCCTTAAAGTTCTTGTGGTTCTTGGAGTCCTTCCTGACTTTATGCTTATTATTTTTCTTCTCATCCTTGATTTCCTTATTTGGAAACCTAGCAACAATGTGACCAACTTCTTCACAAGAAAAGTAGATCAAAAGAACTTTACTTTTCTACTGTCCTCTTCTTTTGGAATACTTCCTTGCAAGTAGGGCTTCAACAACTTCAAGATCACTATCAGAACTTTCTTCTAATGTTCCATCTTCTTCACTTCTTGATTGACTAGACTTTAATTTCTTACCCTTCCCTTTGAGTGAGAGTTTAGCTTGAAATGCAGATTCAATATTCTTTCAAGTAGGAACATAGTTTTCATAGTTGTCTAATTCAAAAATTGTCAATCTTCCAACTAGAGAATCTAGGCCTAATTTTTTATTTGGATCACATCTCATTTCTTAAATAGCAAACACTCTAATTGCATAAATAGGAAAAAAAAAATTGAGCACTTTACTTGCAATATTTTCCTCCTTAATGTCTCCTCTAGATGCTTTGATTGTGCTTACACTAGCCTTGATTCTTTCTACATATTTTTCAATGTTCTCATCTTCTCTCATTCTTATTTGATCAAATTTTCCTCTAAGGTTTTCTACTTTGGCTCTTCTTACATTTTCATCTCCTCCATAGATATCTTTTAGTCTATTCCACATTTCATAGGTAGTTTTGCAATCCTTTACCTCATCAAATTCAACATAATTGAGAGTTGATGCAATATCAATCTTCATGATATTATGATTCTTCCTTTCAACAATATCTTCAACTAATAATGTTCCAGTGGGTGTCTTGTATTCAGCATCAAGATACTTGCAACCTAAATTACTGATGGTAGCCACATGTAACCTCATAAGTCCTTGCCATGTTGCAAAATTGCCTCTATTCAACTTGGGAATATCTCTTTTGTAAGACATCATGATTTTTAGCTTAGGTCCATGAAACGCTACTTGCAAGAACCAAAATCTCTTATAAAAATTGTTGGAAATATAAGAGGGGTAACTAAGAGGGGAGGGGTGAATCATTTACTACTAAAATAAATTCCTAATCCCTTAGATGTTAGTACAAAAATGCAAACTAAAAGATTGAATACTACTAAAGCTTAGTAAACACACATAGAATGTTGTAACTCGGTAATAATTGAATTAGCTTAGTAAATGCTTAACATATAAACCTTTAGATGTTGTCTATGATTAATATTACTTTAACTAAGTTGCAAACACATAGCAAAAAATATCATAAACATAGTAGGCACTAGGATTTAACGTGGAAACCCAATTTGGGAAAAACCACCAACTACAACTAGTTACTATTTTTCCCTCTATTGAAGTGAGCCCTATTAGGAGCCAACCCTGTTAAAGGTTACAAAACACACTGTTAGGTGTGACCCTATTAAAGTATTTAATCACCCTATTAGGAGTGGCTTGGTTAGAGGTCTTGAGATAATTCAATAGAACTTCCACCTTGTAGAGGATTTGGAAATGGTTGTTAAGCCAACTCTACTAAGAGATTTAGATCAATGCTACAATGGTTAGAGAGTAACAATGAGATGACTTGATTTGAATGACACTAATTTTTTTATTAAAGATCTCTATTCTAGCTTGTATTTGATCCTTTTTGATCAAATATATCTTTGTTGCTCCACAAGGATATTTTTCTTATCCTTCAAATTCACTTCCTCTTCTCATCACTAGCTCTTCAATCACATCACCATAAAATAAACACACTTTGAAATCAAAACTTGACCTTATACTTATATCTTCTACTTTGTCAATTTGACTCAAATACAAGTTAGAATAATCAATATTCATCACCTTAGTCAAGTAGAATCAATAGATAAATCAATTAAGCTTAGTACAAAAAAATAAGAAAATCCTTTGTTAGCCAACCTAGCACAGTAGAAACTAACTTAGAAATTATTTCCTTTGTTAACCAATAGAAGCTTAGTTAACACTAAAAACTTATGAAAATCCTTTGGCAACCAAGTGAGCTTGGTTAGCACTAGTTCCATCTAGCTTTCCTTCATTAACTGAGTGAGCTCAGTTAGCACTCACTTTCTATAACTTTTCCTTTGACACCCAAGTGAACTCGGTAAACATTACCTTCTGAACTAGGCAAACACAAGAATGCTCAGTAGACACTAAAAATTATCTTCACTACTCGAGTGATCTCAGCATATACTAACTGATAATGATATGAAATTTGTGTAATATCAAAGATAACATACAATTAATCAATTGTATCCAACAAAAAGATGTTACACACAGATATATTTCATATATTCATACTATTTCCATTACATACAAAATAATAATATATTATACTTACCTTTGGAATCGTTACCCAATACTTTTATTACCTCAGTACTTTACTGAATGTATACCCTTATGTTTCAAGAGTCACAACTCCCACATCATTGAATAATGATCTATATAAGGACTTTAACACAAATCAAGCACATCAAGTGACCCTACTTTTCCAATCTAGTATAGCTTAAGATTACCACAACTGATGGCACAATTAGTCTCAATATGATGTCACAACCACATTATTTGCAATAGCCACCAACCTTTGATCCTTTTCACTATTGATATTGTTAAAGTTGATTTCTAGCTCCTCTATTCAATCTATGATCAAAATAGTTATATATATTATTATTATATTAATTTATCTCATATAATTAACACACATATATAATTATACCTCATAATATATATAGACATCCAAATTGACTAAACACTTTAACAATGTTAACCGCCACAAATATGGAATCATGCCCTCATTGTATCTTTGGTAAACCAAGAGAAAAATCCATGTTAAAATCCTCCCACAACTTCTTTGGTACAAGTAATGGTTGATACAACCTAATATTCCACTTCACTCCTTTTTCCATGGCATACTCTACACAAACTTCTTCACATCTTGCTACAACTATGGCCAATTATAATTCTATTAATCTTAGATTGATTTTGACAAGTGAGTTTCTATACACTTAAGTCATTTACTTAGTTCATGTTGAATAGGTAACATATGTTGAGCAAAACATATAAGTTAGAGCATTCTAAGTAAATAATGAGTGTCGAGTCACTCATATGCCGAGTCACTCAAGTGTGACAATATGTGTCGAGTGATTTAGGAGTTGAGAAAGTAGTACATGTCAAGTCATTTAGATGTCAAGTGACAACATTAAAGTTATAGTATGTGCTGAGCACTAGGAACTTCAGATGTTGAGTAACACAATTTTGTCATAGTTGTTTGTATTGGCATAAATCACTATGTAAACCATTTTTGGGCTGACTTAAGGATTGAATTATGATATTTTGTTGATAAGGATGAGTCTTAATTGGGAATCACCATGTATTACATGCATTCAATTAGGTAAAGGGAAGGTTTAAGTGGCAATATAGGTGAATCACAACTATTGATTCATACCTAACTGTAAGTCACCTAGGTCTTCTTAAGGAGGACAAACCCTAAACTTATTATGAGTGAAAAAGGGAATGAATGAATGATCAAGGAGAGTTTTTGCATGCACAAGCCAGGACATTCATGGTGACCAAGGTATTATGATCTGAATTGCATTGAAGAATTAGTTAAAGGAGAATAGAGGAAAGAAATAGTGAACAATAGAGAGACATCTGATCAAGAAGGATCAAGTACATAGTAGTATAGAGGTGACCTCTCATCAAGCATTAGAGTGCTAATCACAAGATCATTGTTGAGACATTCTAACAGGTGAATAAATTAAATCTCTTAATAGAGTAGTCCTAATAGGTTGTATTTAAATCCTCTAACAAGGTGCTTACTTAATTGTGAGTTGAAATCCTTTAACTAGGCATACTTCTAATAGGGTGTTTAAATCCTTTAATAGGGTAAGAGCTAATATTATTTGTAAGCCTTTAACAAGGAAAACCTTTCATAGGGTAGATCATGTTTCATGATCAAATATTGTAACCTTCATTAGATACATTATTAGTGTAGTAGTGAAGATTTGTGGGTGTTATCCCCACCCCAATTTTATCTTCTCATTGGAGACTTTCTAGGTAATCATATCTTGTGTCATATATTTGTGAATGCTTGCTTATTTACATACTTTAGATGTATATACTTAACATGGTATTTTAGTTTACTTATTGAATATATGAGATGGATGTGTAGTGAATGTTTTATGGGCAAAATTTTAAAGCACTAATTTATCTCACCCCCACTCAGAGTTTACCTTTCCTATTGTAATTTCAAAAAATTCTTAGCAACCAAAGAAATGGTTTTATCTCTACCAAAGTGTCATCCAACCCTCACTACGCTTCTTCTTGATGAGATTCTCTCTCATAGAAATTTAGGAAATGTGCAATTAAATTCCTTTGAATAGTATACCATGTTGGATTATAAAATCTACTATAATAGGTTTTGTACAATCTTTCCAAGCTTCCCTAGAATTAGGATCCTCTAGAAACAAATTCTTGAGTTACTTGAACTCAACCACCTCAATCTGTATCTTTTTCAATTCATTTTGTCTTCTACTAAGAGAATTTGCAACTCTATTAGACTTCCCACTCTTGTATTTTAAAAAAAATGTATAACTTTGCAAAAACTCAACTCATTTCAAATGTCTTTAATTTAGTTTTACTTGACTATTCAAATATTGCAAATCTTGATTATTAGTATAATAAAAAAACTCCTTAGGAAGAAGATAATGTCTCCACTTCCTTAATGCCTAAGTATAGCATAAAATTCTTGATCACAAATAGAATAATTTATTTATGCATCATTCAACTTCTCACTTAAATTAGCAACAAGTCTACCTTCTTTGATCAAAATAGCTCCTATTGTATTATCACTAACATCACAGTCTAATTGAAACACCTTGTTCAAATATGAAAGTGCTAAAATAGGATGCTTTGCAACTTTATGTTTCAACAAATTAAAACTCATATCATCTCTTATAGTACACTTAAATTATCTCCTATCCCCTCTCATTATTTTAGTCAAATGTCCACAAATATTGTTAAAACCTCTAATAAAGTTTTTATAAAAACTAATCAATCCATGAAAGTATCTTACCTCTTTTGCACTCCTTGGAGTATGTTATACAAGGATAGCCTTCACTTTCATAGGGTCCATTTTAAAACCTTCTATTGAGACTACAAATCCTAAGTATACTAAATCCTTCATAAAATTGCACTTCTTTAGATTTATCAGAAACTTATCTTCCCTCAACTTATCAAACACCTTACAAATATGCATCAAATGCTCCTCCAATGTCTTGATAAAGATCAAAATATAATCTAGGTAAACAATGACAAACTTACCCAAAAACTCCTTTAGTGCCTCATTCATGCACCTCATGAAAGTGCTCGGTGAGTTGGTTAGTCGAATAGGCATGACTAACCACTCGTACAATCATTCCTTTGTCTTGAAGGTAGTATTCCACTCATCTCCTTCTCTGATGTAAATTGTATGGTACCCACTCATCATATCTATCTTTTTGAAATACATAGCTCCACTCAAACATTCCATAATATCATCCATTCATGGTAATAGAAATTGGTACTTGATTATGATTTTGTTGATAGCTTGATAATCTATATATATCCTCCATTCTCCATTCTTCTTTGGTGCTAATACTGCTAGAACAACACATGGACTCAAACTCTCTTGAATCAACCCCCTGCAATAACTCAAGAACTTGTTTACTCAACTCTTCACTTTCTATTGGTATCATTTTGTACGCAGCCTTATCTGAAAACTAGCTTATGGGATTAAGTCCATCTGGTGATTGATCTTCCTCACTAGGGGTAATCCATCAAATATGTTATCTCACACAATATAAGGAAACTCTCCCAAAAAATCTATAACTTAATCAAGTACCTCCTCTACTTCTTCTTTACTATCTTTTGTTATTAAAAAAAACACATATTCTCACACTTCATACCTTTGAGAAACTCCTTTCCATCAATAAACATATTCTGGTAGCACTATCTAGCTTTTCCTCTTTCAACCCTAATGGCTTCAACTTATGTTTCACTCCATCCTATGTCAAAGTTTAGGTATTTTCTCGCTCATCATGTACAACATGCATGTCAAATTTCCATGGCCTATCTAGCAACATATGGCATAAGTCCATAGGTATGATATCAAAAAGCACCTATAATATCCCTATTTAGATATTTCCTTAAATTTTCCCTAAATCTTGGACATAGGGTTTAGTTTGTATTAGGTCTCATTTTTTATAAAAATGTTGGATAGGAAGAATATAGATTTTAAATATGATTGATCAGATGCCTAAAAGAGAGCACAATTACACTCATATATATAAATGTGTGTGTGTGTGTGTGTGTACACATATATATGTCCTTGTGAGAAAAATAAGACAAGACATGACTCTCCAAAATAATATTAAGTACTACCATATTAAATTATATAATATATTAATAATTTAATGTCTCATCCATTAATTATATTATTATTATATTATATATTTATTTAAATATTATTTTTAAGTTTGTACTCTATTTTTTTATAAGTAAACAGTTGAGGCCTAAGTTATTTATTATTATTAAGAAGATTAATTATTATTATGTGTTAATCACGAGTAGATTCAAACCCAAAACCTCTTCGATGAGAGGCTCGCAATTTACCAATGCGTTGTAGGCTCTTGCCTAGCTTGTACTCTATAATTATTACCATTATGAAATGGTGTTAAATTATTATAATCATATATATTAAGATATAATGCTAAGTATTATTATAGTTCATTGATATGTAATATTATATCAATTTAATATGCTATATTAATAATTAAATTAAATTAATAATAAATTATATTATAAAGAACTCATTGATTTATTATAATTTATTCTTTCAATATAGGGACATCACACCACCTCATCTTGGTAGCCTTCAAACTTAAACTTCACTAAGCACTCCTCATTAACCATTACCTTGTGGTCATCCTACACCTAGGTAGTATGGTATGGGCATGGATGTTTCTTCCTCTTGAGAATTAACTTTGTGACCATCTATTCTGAAACTATATTGTCAGTATTCCCACCATCATTGATCACAACATAGCACTTATTTTTACATTTGTACCTTGTGCAAAAAAAACTCCTCCTTTAATCAAGTTCATTCTCACCACTCAACAAGACTCTTCTATTAAATAGGACTTCTCCTCTTTTAGAATCTTTAGAATGGGATGATTTTGCATCTTTATCAAAATGTGCAACTTTGGCCAAGCCTCTAGTTCTTCTATCAGTCCTTCCTTGGTGTTGGGAACATTAAAATGATCTATCCCCTTCTCGACAATAAATACATTTTCCATGGAAACCTCCTCTTTGAGATCCTTTCCCTCTACCTCTTGCTCTTTGATCTCTATTATTCTAATTCCCCCCCCTAGTTTTTATTACTACTTCTAGCCTCATCCATGTTCACTAAATCATCATTTTGACTCCATAAGACTATCTTCTAGATCTTTCACCATGACCTCCTCCTCTATTATTGTTAGATCAAAATTCTTATTCAGCTTTTTCTCAACTCTTAGGAAAAATTGGTATGCCTCTTCAATATTATTCATTCAAACCAAACTCAACTCCTCCTGAATGGTTGGCCTCAACCTATTAAGATAACATATGGCTTTCTCCTTATCATCTTTTGTATGGCCAGTTTTGATGAGAACTTGGTTGAACTCTTTGGTATACTTCTGAATAGATCTTTTTGCTTTCTTGAACCCTTGTATTTTTTTTTGTAGATCAAGTGCATAATCTATAGTAACAAATTACCACTTTGATTTAGCTATCATCTAATCCTACCTAGTGATTTTGTCTTTGCCTCTTCTATTTTTCTCTAAAGAAATCTCATGTAATGAGATCTTCACATGACCCTTCAATTTTTCCTTTACAAATTTGACCCTACCATGATCATCAATGTCTTCATACTCAAAGTATTCCTCCATTTTTTTGATATAATTGATCAAATCCTTAGGGTTAAGATTTCCTAAAAATGTGGTAACCTTGAATTTAAATCTTTTTCCAATCTTTGAGATGGCCTTAAAAAGTCTTTATTCTTATGGGTTTAGAATCCCCTCTTCTTTGGCATTTACTTCTTCTTCATCTTCATCCTCACTTTCATTCCTTCTGACAAGATTTATTCCTCTACACATTTTTTCATCTAATGCTTGCATCTATCTGTAGAGGGATCTAAAACCCTTAGGTATAATACCTATGGCTCTTCTACCATTCTCTATTTGTGGAGGAATTTTTGTTCTTCTATTGAAACCCTAGTGCAAACTACCTCTAAATCAGTGTTCTTTCTATACACTCAGCCCAAACTATGGTCTTAGTGCAACTACCTCACAGTCAGTATCTATTTATACACTTAGGAAAACCTAGCTCTAATACCACTTGATCAAGCATGGTCTCCTTAATACCACAAACACATAACAAAAACAAATAAATAACAAAAATTTGCGAGAACAAAATATGAGCTTCTTATTATCACTACAAATGCAAAATTATAGAATTTTTTAATATAATATCCAAACCCATATGGGCACCTTCCCTACAATAACTTGCAACATAGAGCTACAAACTATCACCCAGTGTTGTCCTAGACAGCGTACATAGATTCCTTAAATAGTCATTTTTACACCACCCAAGAAGCTTCTAGGCATCAAACCTTAACCCTTGAGACCAACTCTAAAATTACATATAGAGTCAGTCGAATACACCTTTGACACTTATTTTGGAAATTTTGGTTGACCCAACTTTAGAAGGTCATAACTTTTAAACCATTTTTCTAATTAGCTATTATAACCCCTTTTCAAAATCCACATCTTCTATTCTACAAGGCCCCAACTCGCACATGCTCTAATCGACCCCATTTTAGCGACCATTCAGGCTTTCTAAGCTCTTCAAACTAATCTTGAAGTTTTTAATAACAAAATTACACACCACAAATCCTTGATAACTCCTTAAATACTCATGATATTGAACTAAGACTCAACTAGTAGACTGTTATATCCAAGATGAACATCCACCTCTAAAATTATAACATTTTGAGTTTGTATATCTAACTTAATAATAATAAGCCTTCACGAAAAATAACTCTACACTAAGACAACCCTTATTCAATAAAAAAAACAAAAATATTTTTGGGTGATGCAAGATTTCTCTTACACCTAGCATGCCCCAAAATCAATAAGGAAGGTCGAAAAAATTTCTAGGACAACTCTGGCTGATAGTTCACAACTTTTTCATACAGATTATTTTAAGGAAGGCACCCATGTGAGTTTGTGTATTATATTTCAAAAAAAAAAATATTGCATATTTTTGTTAATAATAAGAAGCCCATATTTTGTTCTCGCAAATTGTTGTTGTTTCTCTATTTTTGTTATGTGTGTATGATATTAAGGGCAGCCCCTTATTGGTCCAAATTAGTACTCAAAGTGCAGTATATTAGTACATACACTTTTTCAAACTTTATTGATTATTCTAATAATCTTTCCCACACACTTGGTTACTATCTCTTTAACTATCAAAGAAATAATAAATGATATGCAGTAAAACCATACAATATTCCTCATAGAAGGATACATTAATGACATAAAATTTTATATGGAAACCTTGAGTGTAAGGGTGAAAAACATGGTGGGAATCATGTACCCACTAGCCTTTCTTGGAAAGAAAAAGGGTGCTATGTTAAAGGCTTTCATTTGTTCCTTATGAGAATGCATCATGTTAGGAATGCTAGTAATCTATTAGGATTACAACAACATTAAGGATACCTCGCTAGAGGATTTTGATCTCTTTCTAAGAGACACCCTTGTTAAATAATTTCAAAGACTTCTTTCAAGTTTTTTTTGTTAAAGGCTTAAAAATGATGCAATGGCTAGAAAGAAAACTAATGTGGTGATCTACATATATGGCACACCTTTCCTGGGAGATCCTATGTTATGTTATCTTGTAGATGCTCTAATATTCTCTACTTCTCTATCTTGGGTGAGCTTCTTCCTACTCTTTGCCCTTATTTTTCTCATTCTCTTGGCACTTGTTGTAGCTCCCTATTATAAACTACCTTCCTCTAGTGGATTCTCTAGCTTTCATAGTCATGGAGATAACAACATTCTTGGATCTTAAATCACTCCCATAGACTACTGATAAAAACCCTAAAGTTACCCCACTCACACTAAAATTTGAATTTTTAACTCCATAGTGAGAATAGTCACAAGATACCCATGACTACCTGTCTATAGATGTCTATGCTTATAGGTTAGCTTAAGTGTATGCAAGTCTATAGCTAGACTTGTGACCTTGTGTGCTTCAGCTATATTTTTTGGCACTACTCTACTACATGTCTTTGTCATGTTAATACCTTCCTCCTTTATTGTCACATCAATGGTGACTAGGCCACAACCACTTAGCATTCATGCTTCTCTCTCCACTCCATTGTCTTAACCAATACACCAGTCTACATTGCACTTGAAATGCCTTAAGATTTCTTTTGAACTAGTTTCCAATCAATGACAATAGAATAATTTAGCTCAATACTTTAAGTTCATCACTCACCACTTGTCTGATTGATGTAATTGTTATCTCTAAAAGTTGTGCCTTGATTGAAAACTACAATTCTAGGATTCAATCACTTCAAGTAACATGGAAGCACTCCTAGATAGTGGGTGTACCAAGTTTAGGAGTGAATCTCCAAATTATAGGTCAATTCCTTATGATGTCCACCTCTTTACTTATTCAAATTGAAATTAAACTTAAGGGGGAAAGGGATAGAAGGATTTCTTGAAAGTAAATGTTGAAAGGTAAATTGAGGTGATACATCAACATTAATATGAGGATATTATTGGATTGACATGATCAGACACTTTTGAATAGTTGAAATAAGCACAATATTGATCAATTCTGACTCATACATAATTATTTCATAAGAAGGAAAGCACTTCAAGTAAGATGCTAAAAGGAGTGATAGTGTTCACTATTAATTATTTGAGATAAAGTACAAATTCATGACTTATAACCTATATGAGCACATCCAAAATGTTACTTACAAATAAAACTGAGACATGAACTCAGGGGTTTAGAATAAATCACAAAAGTTATATCATATTAGTAATTTGAGAAACAAAGACACAATAAGGACTTTTGAACTATTCCTTTATTTTAGATTTCAAAGGTAGTTCTACAACATTCCTCCAGATTGATTGTAGAGAAAAAAATGAGGAAAAGCTATAAAGGACTCAAGAAAGATCATGACAACATCAATTTTGCATAGAACTCCCAGGATTTAACAAGCTAGCTCACTTTTCCACATCTTGGAAATCCTTATAAAGAGAAAGATTCCAACCAACTTCAAATGTATGGGCACAAATCAAAAAACTATTAGAAGAATCTGAGATATTTTAGAAAGTTACACTTTATGCTTACATTTTACATTCTTTCTACTTTGGTAAAACCTAGGAGGCTATTATGATATTTAGTAGGTGATATTTATCATAGGGAATCTATAACTAATTATGTTTTCCCTTTAATCATGAAATTTTCCTAACTACATCAGCTAGTAGGGCCATCACAGCTTCAACTGCTCCCATCATGTCCATTTCTTCCCTAAGGTCATTCAAAATATATGATTCTATCTTTTCATCTATCGGCTTTTCTTTATCTAGGATTAGATCTTCATTTTCTTGTTTTAGCTCTACAACTTGAACCTATCATTTCTCACCACCTTTGGTTAAATTCTTAACTAATTGCCTAGTGAGATCATAGATATAATAGTTGAAAAATCAATGTCAAACTTTGACCCCTAATATCTCAATGCTATGATCACAACTTAGTCACTCTATCACCACAATTAAACCCTTAACATCATTTTTTACTATGATCACACAACCAATGGAAACACTAACCATGTTTCAAACTTGCAACATATTATGTGATCACTAAATTCTAGCTGACATTGTGCCAAGCTTGAATGTTGATTTTTTACTTAAATGGTATGAGATCATAGGTTCATTACTTATATCTTGACTCAAACATTAACCCTTGCAACCAAGTGATGCAGGAGCATCCTAGGTGTAAGTGCAATCTTGCATCACCCAAAAAAAGAATAAAAATTGTTTCAGTCTTTTCTATTTTAATAAGGACTAGTAAACAATGTGGTTGCTATCTTTGTCATATGATCTTGAAATTTTCTCATTTTCTATCGGAAGGTTCATTTTAGAGTTGTAAGCCTACCATACAAATCTCATTTCTCGTGCATTCGTATCAAAGAAGTTATTGCAGATTTTTGATGGAAAAAATTGCAGAAAAATCTTCAAGCTCACTATTGGAGGCCTTGGAGTGCTCATATGAGGTCTAAAAACACAATAGAATGGTGCTACTATGGTTCTCATCTTGTAGATTAGGAGCTACTATTTTTGAAAATTGGTTATAATAGCCAATCAAAGCAATGGTTTGTGAGTTATGGCCTTCCAAAGTTGGGCTACCCAAAATTTCTATAATAATTGTCAAAGATGTATTTGGTCAACTCTATATGTTTTTTTAGGGTCTAGTAGCCCTATGTATTAAGTTTCAATGTCTAGAACCTTCTCGGGTGGCATAAATTTCCTATTTAAGGAAGGCTCAAACATTGTCTAGAGCAACTCTAGGTGGTAATTTGCAACTTAGTTTTGCATATTACTATAATGAAGGTGCCCATATGGGTTAGCATATTATACTTGTGAATTTTGTAATTCCGCATTTGTGGTGCAAATAAGAAGTCCATATTTTGTTCTTGCATTTTTATTTTCTTTTTGTTATGAGTTTATGGTATTGAGGAGAGCACTCTTTTTCAAGTGGTATCAAAGCTAGAGATCATCGATTATGAAGTAGTTTACACTAGGACTATGATTTGGGCTGAGCGTGTAGATAGATCATTGATTGTAAGGTAGTTTGCAATAGGGTTTTAGTCGAAGCATGAAAATGCCTCCATGAAGAGAGTGTGGTAGAAGAGTTGTGGGTGTTACCAATGAGGGTTTTTGAGCCCTCCAAAGCCAGATGCAAGCAATAGAAGAACAAATGCATAGATGAATAAATCTTCTTATAAGAGATGAAAGGGAGGATGAGGAAGAAGTAGATGAAAATGCCGAGGTAGATACAATTATAAATCCAGATGAAGAAAGGCTTTTAGAGGCCATCTCCAAGATTGGAAAAGAACCTAAATTTGAAGTTTCCACATTTTTAAGAAATATAAACCCAAAGGAGCTAATCAATCTTATCAATGAACTAGAGGAATACTTTGAGTATAAATATAATGAGGATCTAGATAGGGTCAAGTTTATAAAGGAAAAACTAAAGGGACATGCAAAGATCTGGTGGCACGAGGTTTAGTTGGACTAGAATAGAAAAGGAAAGGACAAAATCACAAGATAGGATCAGATGATAGCTAAACTAAAGTGACAATTCATTCCCATGGATTATGAGCTTGATCTATTGAAGAAAATGTAAGGGTTGAAGCAAGAAAAAAAATTAGTTCAAGAGTATATCGAAGAGTTCTACCAAGTTCACATTAGAACCAGACATGTAGAATCTGATAAGTAGAAAGTGACTTGTTATCTTTATGGGCTAATACCAAGAATTCAAGATGAGTTGAGTATGGTTTGAATGAATAGTATTGAGGAGGCATGCCAGTTTTCCATAAGAGTTGAGGAAAAACTGAGCAAGAAGTTTGATAACAAGAATAGTGGAAGAGGTCATGGTGGAAGATATGGTAGACAATCTTATGGTGGCCATAATGATGATCAAAAAATAAGGATGAGGGTAGAAGTAGTAGTTAGAACTATAGGGGAAACAATTCCAATCATTTTCAAGATTAGAATAACAAATATCATAGAGGGAGAGGGAGAGGACAAGGATTTGAAAGAGGAGGCTTCCTTGGAAAATGTTATTATGATGTGGAACCTAATCAAACTCAAAGGTTTATTCAGTGTGATTTCCCTCCACATTATTTCTATGGAGTTTTGGAGGCAACACCCCCAAGACAGGGTCAGGTTCCTAGGGTAGCACCCTAGGTGTACTCCCTATCATAGTATAGGGTGGGGTTGAGGCGCAACACCCCCTAAGGAAATTTTAGGGGTAGTTCCCCCAAAGCCAAAAATTCCCTTATTTTGTAAAAGGTATTAGCTACTATATTTCTATTATTATAGCCCTAGTTTTGTAAGCCACAAAAGCTTCTATAAAAAGGCTTACAGTTAGGGATTCCATAATGAATGGTGATATTGTAGCTTCTTGTAGCAATATTGAGTTGCAAGGGATTATGAATTGTAATCAAGTTGTAATCACTAGATAATAATAATATTGGACTTGCTATTGGTGGGTGTAGCCTAGGGATTGGGTGAATCACATTAAATCTTGGGGTCATGTGTTCTCTTTTATGTGATCCACTATTTTTTGGTATTGGTTATATTTGCATGCAATGATTATTTTTGTCTAAGGTTGATCCTAAAAAAAAATTTCACTATGGAGAATAAGGGCATAGAGTATTTGAAAGTACCCAATGCCAAGGAAAGAAAAATTAAAGAACAGAAGGCCAGGCCAAAGTTGTACATGTTGATGAAGATGCCAAATCATCACATTCTAAAGATGATGAAAGAGGAGAAGTCCTAGTTAACAGAAGATTCCTACTAAGTGGTGAGAATGAACCTAATCAAAGAAGGAGCTTATTTCACACAAGGTGGAGATGTGAAGATAAGTATTGTGATGTGATCATTGATGGTGGAAGTACTAACAATCTGGTGTCAAAAATGATGGTTACCAAGTTGAAGCTAAATAGATAGAAATGTCTATGTCCATACTATATTGCTTGGGTGCAAGATCACCACAAGGTCATTTTCAATGAGCAGTGTTCAGTCAAGTTCAAAATTAGAAGCTACAAGGATGAAGTACTTTGTGATATCATACCTATGTACACATGTCATATGTTGTTGGGTAGGTCATGGTAGTTTGATAGGCATGTTGTACATGATGGGCAAGAAAATACTTATACTATAACCAAGGATGGAGTGAAGCATAAGTTGAAACCATTGAAGGATAGAGAAGAAAAGTTATGTAGTGTTGCTAGAATATGTTTTGTTGATGGAAAAGATTTTCTCAAAGGTATAAAGCATGAGCATGTGTGTTTTTCTATAATTCCAAAAGATATTAAAGAAGAAATAGAGGAGGTACCTATAGAAGTTGTAGATATATTGAGAGAGTTTTATGACATTGTATCAGATAATGAACCTAACATATTGCTCCCAATGAGGAAGATCAATCACTAGATGGATTTGGTTCTAGGAGCTAGTTTTCCAAACAAGGTAGTGAATAGAATGACACCAGCAAAAAGTGAAAAGTTGAAAAGACAAGTTCATGAGTTGTTGCAGAAGGGATTGATTCAAGAGAATCTGAGTCCATGTTTTATAATAGCAATATTAGCACCAAAGAAGAATGGAGAATTAAGGATTGTGCACAAACTCTAATGCTATCACAAGATCATAATCAAGTATAGATTTCCATTTCCAAGGATGAATGATATTATGGATTGTTTGAGTGGAGCTGAGTATTTCACAAAGATAGATATGAAGAGTGGGTACCATCAGATATGTATCAAAGAAGGTGATGAGTGGAAGACTACTTTCAAGACCAAAGAAGGACTATATGAGTGGTCAGTCATGCCTTTTGGGCTAACCAATGCACTAAGCACTTTCATGCAGCTCATGAATTAGGTACTAAAGGAGTTTTGGGTAAGTTTGTTATTTTTTATCTTGACGATATTTTAACCTTTAGTAAGACATTGGAGGAGAATTTGATTCATATTCACAAGGTTTTTGATAAGTTGAGGGAAGAAAAGTATTTGATAAACCTAAAGAAGTGCAATTTTGTAAAGGAGTTGGTGTACTTGGGATTTGTAGTCTTAGTAGAAGGTCTGAAAATGGACCTAGAGAAAGTGAAGGCTATCCTTGAATGGCCTACTTCAAGGAGTACAATAGATGTAAGATCCTTTCATGGATTGGCTACATTTTACAAAATATTTATAACAAGTTTTAGCAGTATTTGTGGACCCTTGACTGAAACAATGAGAGGGGATAGGAAAGAATTTAAGTGGACTATAGAAGCAGATAAGAGTTTCAATCTATTAAAACAAAAGGTTACTAAGTAGCCTATTTTAGCACTTCCTAATTTTAACAAGGTGTTTCAAGTAGACTATGATGTTAGTGGTACTATAATAGGGGTTGTTTTGAGCTAAGAAGGTAGACCTATTGCTTACTTTAGTGAGAAATTGAATGATGCCAAAAGAAAATATATTTTTTATGATTAGGAATTTTATGCTATAGTTCAAGTATTGAAGAAGTGGAGACACTATCTTATTCCTAAGAAGTTTTTTTTTTGTATACTTATCATCAAGCTTTTTAATATTTGAATAGTCAAGGAAAATTGAACCAAAGGCATTTAAAGTGGGTTGAGTTTTTATAGAGTTATACATTTGTTTTGAAACATAGGAGTGGGAAGTCTAACAAAGTTGCAGATTCTCTTAGTAGAAGACAACTTTTGCTGATAGAAATATAGATAGAAGTGGTTGGGCTCAAGGAACTCAGTACTTTGTATATAGATGTTCCTAATTTTGAGGAAGCATGGAAGGCTTGTACAAAACCTATTACACTTGGCAGGACAAAGTGGTTGGAATTTATAATCCAAGATAGTATGTTGTTCAAAGGAAGCTAGTTGTGCATTTCAAGAAGTTCAATGAGAGATAATCTCATCAAGGAGAAGCATAGTGGAGGATTGGCTTGACATGTTAGTAGACATAAAATAATAGCTTTTGTTGCTAAGAATTATTATTGGCCATAGTTGTAGCAAGATGTGAAGAAGTTTGTAAAAAGTTGCAAAGTATGTCAGATGGGGAAAGGAGTAAAGTAGAATACAGGGTTGTATCAGCCATTACCTATACCAAAAAAGCCATGGAAGGATATCAGCATGGATTTTGTTCTTGGATTACTTAGGACACAGTGCAAAAATGATTCTATTTTATGGTGGTTGACAGGTTTTCAAAGATGGCACATTTTATTCCTTGCAAGAAGGCTAGTGATGTTGTTCATGTGGTAGAGTTATTTTTTAGAAAAGTGGTGAGACTACATGGTCTACCAAAGAGTATAGTTTCAAACTGAGATACCAAATTTGTTGAGTATTTCTGGTGTACATTATGGAAGAAGTTGAAGATAGATTTGAAGTTTAGTTCATCACATCATCCACGAACTTATGGATAGACAAAAGTTGTGAATCACAATTTGGGAAACTTGCTAAGATGTTTGGTTGGAGACAAGCCAAAAGGATGGGATATGATTTTACTATAGGTAGAATTTGTATATAACAATTCTATGAACAAGAGTATTGGTAAATCACTATTCCAAATTGTATATGGGAGTAGTCCAAGAAATGCTTCTGAATTGAGGTACTTGGATAAAGGAGAGATAAGTAGTGTTGACATAGAAGATTTTGCTAAATATTTGAAGAATATCCATGTGGAGGTGAGGAAGCACATCATAAAGATGAATACATTGTATAAAGCTAAGGAAGATGTGAAAAATAGGTATAAGGAATTTTAGATTGGAGATGAAGTCATGGTTCAATTGAGAAAGGAGTATTTTCTAGTGGGTACATATAATAAGTTGAAGATGAATAAGTTTGGACCATGCAAGATAGTGAAAAGGCATGATTTTGGAAATGCATATGAAGTGGAGTTACCTACTGAGTTGAATATTTCACCTGTATTTAACATTTTAGATTTGATAGAGTATTATGAAGGAGGTGATGGAGATTAAGTTGTAGAAGTACAATGGAGTATTCCAATAGCTAGTTCAACTACAAATGAGATTAAGGAGATACTGGATAGTCATAGTGGCAAAAGTAAAAGAAATAGAATTTATGAGGAATATCTTGTAAAATGGAAAAGGAGGTTAATAGAGGATTCATCATGGCTAGCAAGGGAGGAGGTTAACCATCTTGGTTTTCCTCTAAACACCTGAGATGTGTTGGGATCACCTCTCTAATTACCCCAGGTGTCTAATGTAGGAGCATCCTGGCTTCTTGCATCACCCAAAAAAAAAAGTTTATTTCAATCTTTTCTATTTTAATAAGGACTAGTAGATAGGGTGGTTACTATTTATGGGAAATTTCTATTTTTAGTAAGTTTTTCAAATGAGGTTGAGATGTTCTCATTTTCTATAGGAAGGTTCATTTTAGAGTTATAAGGCTACCATAAAAATCTCATTTCTTGAGCATTAGTATCAAAGAAGTTATTATAGATTTTTTATGGAAAATTTGCAAAAAAATCTTCTGGCTCACCGTTGGAGGCCTTGGAGTGCCCAGATGAGGTCTAAAAACTTGACAGAATGGCGCTAGTACAATTTTGAGCCTATACATTAGGAGTTGGTATTTCTAAAAAGTAATAATAGCCAATCAGAGTAATAGTTTATGAGTTATGGCCTTCCAAAGTTGGGCTACCCAAAATTTTTAAAATAATTGTCAAAGATGTATTTGGTCAAATCTATATGTTTGGTTAGGGTCTATTGGCCCTAGGTATTAAGTTTCAATGTCTAGAACCTTCTCAAGTCGAAATAAAATTGCCTATTTAAGGAAGGCTTTAATATTGTCTAGAATATCTCTAGGTGGTAGTTCACAACTTAGTTTTGCAGATTACTATAATTAAGGTGCCCATGTGGGTTAGCATATTGTACTTGTGAATTTTGTAATACTACAGTTGTAGCATAAAAAAGAAGTCCATAATTTTTCTTACATTTGTTATTGTTTCTTTGTTTCTATTATGAGTTTATGGTATTGATGGGACCATCCTTTATCATGAAGTGATAAAGGCATATGAACTATTGTTGAGCAATGGGCCCATTGGTACATGTGTCATCCTCTCTTTATGTTGCTTTGGCTAACCTTCTTTCTTCTTTTGTTAGTGACAAAGTGGTAACTGTAGATCCCTTTTGATCTAATATCTTATGGTTGAGTGATCTCTTCCTTCTACTTCACATATCCAACAAATAAAAACTTGACATTTGTAGTCCCATACTGTTGGCACCCTTTTGCATCTTCTCTAATGGGATAGTCCTTGCCTCTTTGGTTAGCAACATAGCAATGACCACTAATCTATCTTTGATCAAATGATTGGTAAGATGCATGATCCTCTCTCTCAAGAGTCAAAATAGGTCCCAGAATGTTACACATTAATTGTTTGCACCTTTATAGTCATAACCTAGGATTGACCTTTTGACTTTGCAACCATGCAACCATGGAAGAGTCACATTATCACCACTAAAATTCTTGTTAATGCTAAATTCTATGAAATTGCATGAATAGAACCTTTCCACATACACAGGCTTAACTCATGATTAGCCTTAACCCCCTGTGAACATGTGAACAAGGCCTTCACATTTTTGTAGCATTAAACATGATTCCCCATTAACTCTAGGTGACCTTGTGATCAGATGGAATTGCTTCTTCATAACTTATATCTTGACCTCAGCATTTAATCTTGCAATCAGGTGACTAGTTTTTTCATTGACTATGTTCTTCCTTAGTGCATTTTTATAGCTTGAAATTTTAACTAGATCCTTATCCTTGCAATTAGGTGACTAGGTAGATGTTGGCTTGGAACTCAGACTCATGATTAAGCTTAACCACCTGTGATTGGACTAAAAAATCTTTCATAGCATCGCCCTCTTTAATCCCTAGTTAGCTTGACTCTTTACAACCATGTGAACATGAAATTAACCACATGATGACCATTTCATACCATCACCACCATTTTGAGAGTTAAACCATTATTGTTTGTGATCATGTCACCAAGTATGAATTGTAAGGTCACAGCTTATATCTTGAGTGCAAGCATAAGATATTTGATTTCAAAAGGTTAAAGAAGCTTAGGGATAAAGGAGATGAGACATGATTAATTATTTTATATATCCCTCTCATGCATGCATGGATTTAATGAATCAAACATAAGGATGTAAAAAAATATTATGGGTACTAACCTAGAGGAAAGAGATTGGTCAACATCTTTATTCATTTTTTGCATAGTGATAAAAAATGGTAACACTTTTGGTAACTTCTACTAAATAGCTACCTACTAGGCATCAAACTAGTGACCTTTGTCAATCTATTAGGTACAGAGTCAAAATAGATATGTAGTTGGATCACTTCTAGAATTTAAAAGGATGAGAATGAGGATACTTCTATACTAGCATGGATGCAAGACCTTGCTTTCCCAGCCCTTTGGAACTCAAGAACTTTATTGAAAATAGGAGAAAGTGGAACTAAACACACTTGTGCTAGAACAACACTTAGGGAAAACAAAAGAAGGAAAAACTATATACAGGAAGGAACCTGAAGATCATACCTCGAAGCAAAGACTGAGGTGCATCCTATTCACATGGATTGGTAGAACTTCTCCCTTCATAGTTGATAACTAGTAGGCATTATGTTCTTTGCATTTTAAAATCATGAATGGCCCAATCCACATGTGATCAAACTTGTTATGGTAGCCTGATTTACTTTTTAAAACATCCCAACCTAGAAGTAGATCTCCTTCTTTGAGAACTCTTAGCTTGAATTTCTTATCGAACACCTTCTTGGTCTAGATCTACTAACATTCCATTATCTAGAATTATTTATTCTTTTCCTCTTCAAGCTCTAGCAACTTAGCATACCTCAATTTCAATGGATCATCTTCTTCAAAAAGCATTAGATTATCAGTTAGCTCTAATGAGGGAAATTATGCAGAAATAGGAAGTTTAGCTTGTTTTCCATATACTAGAACATAAGGTGAATTTAAAAGAATCTATTTGGGAGTGATTTTTTCAAGCCATAAGGTTGATCTCAACTTGGAATGCCAATCACATTTTTTGTTTGCTAAAGTCATTTTCAAAATCCTTAGCAAGTTTTTATTTGTACTTTCATCTAGGTCATTTCCTTGAGGATAATAGTTTGATGAAGTTTTGAGATATACTTCATTCTTCAATTCCTATTAAATTATTCTCATCCCCATAAATGCTAGGGAATTATTAGATATAATGGAGTTAGGAACTCTGAATCTACAACTAAAATCATCATAGAAACTCAAACTAGAAGTTTCATTGGCCTCCTTTAGAGCTATTGCTTCTATCCATCGTATGAAATAGTCTATGGCAGTTAGAATCCATTTGTGGTCTGCACTAGAATTTGGATTTATTGGACCCACAAAATCAATACCCCACTTGATAAATGGTTAGTCAATTAGAAAAGGATGTAGGGGTAAGGTAACCAACCTTTCTTTTCTAGAAAACAATGTACATTGCTTGCATTTTCTTTCTTAGGCATGAGCATCCTTAAAAAGTTGGGCCAATAATATCCAGCCCTCATGATCTTGTAAGTTATTTTCTTTGGAGAAAAGTGACCTCCTTCATCATGGAATTTCTCTAAAAAAATTCTAGCATGTTCATTGTTAATATGCCTGAGAAGTACTCCATTCATATCTTTCCTAAACAAAAGGCCATCAGCTAAAATGTAAGGTACAGATCATAACCTAAAATAACTTCATTTAGCTTTGTCTAGGGATGGAAGACATTCTCTAGTTTGCAAGAAAAGGACCATTTCTTGTAGCCATCTCTCTAAATGGTCCTATTGTGGAATATCTTGATTAGCTAGGATAAAATCTGCTATATCATCTATGGTCTGAGCCTTCTCATTTTCTAGTTTCTCACATAAGCTTTTCCCTTTGACAAGCTTGGTCACTTAAATATCTACATCATATTGCATGACTCCAGTTATCCAACTAGCTCTCTATTTCATTTAGATCCTTGCTCAACAAGAATTTTTTCACACTAGGGTGAGCTAACATAAGATGGATCTTGTTGTCAAATACCAAGTGTTTGAACTTTTTAAGGCTTTTTACCATACAAACAACATATTTCTCAATGAAACTATATCTTTGTTCATATTCTTCTAAACCTTGAGTGAAGAAAGCAATGATTATTCTAAAACTTGATCATTCTTTTCAATCAACATTGTAAAAATTTTATCCATACTACCATATGTATACAATGTGAAGTCTTTTGATAAATTGGGATTCACCAAAGTAGGAGCACCTCATAATGCTTCTTTTATTGCTGCAAAACTATGTTTGGCTTCTTTTGACTAGCTGAAAACAATGTTTTTCTTGAGCATTATTATCAATGGTTTTAGCAAGTTAGCAATGTCTAGGATGTAACATATGACAAAGTTGATTCTCCCAATAAAAATTTGCAATTCCTTTTTATAATATGGCAAAGGTAGCTCTAGGATGCCAGAAACTCTTTCAGTATCAATGGTGATGTCTTGCTTGGATACAACATATCCCAATAGTTTTCCTTCATGGACAGAAAACACACACTTCTTTGGATTGAGAGATATACCAAACTCTCTACATATTTTTAAGATTAGCCATAAATGTCCAAGGTGATCTACAACATGTTTGGAGAAAACTATGATATCATCCACATAGATCAACACAAATTTGTATATCAAATTATTGAAAGTCATTTCCATGGCTTTTTGAAAAGTTTCCCCTACATTAGACAAGCCAAAAGGCATCCTTTTATACACCATAGTACCCTACTTCATGGTGAATGTAGCTTTACATTGGTCTTCCTGATTGAATAGAACTTGATTATAGCCAAAATATCCATCGAGAATTGAGAATCTCTTTGAACCCAAAACATATTAAAGCATTTGTTTGATGGATGGCAAAGGGTGACGATCCTTTAATGACACTCTATTGAGGTCTCTAAAATCCACACATAATCTTAGCTCACCATTATTTTTTTGGACATGAACCAAGTTTGATATCTAGCTAGTGTTTTTGATAGGAAATATTATTCCACTCTCAATGAGTTTGAAAACATCTTCCTGCATTAAGGGTTCTAAATTTGGATTGCCTAGCCTTTGCTTTTGCCTAATAGGTTTTGAGTTGAGCTCTAACTCAATAGTATGTTTGGCAAGGCATGGATCAAACCCCTTAAGATCTATATACCCCCAAGAAAAAACATCATTAAACTCTTGAAAAAGATGGATGTAAGATTTCCATTCTTCAGCAAGCACTTCCTTACCAAAATTTAAATTCTTTCCCTCTACAATCTCAAGATTTCATAATGATGTTGTTCAATTAGCAAGCTAGTTTTTTTTTTCATTTTGACTTGTTCATTAGTGTTAAAGATAGAATCTAGAGTAACCAATCCCTTGGGCAGTTTATTGGAACTTAGTTGTATAATCTAATCACCATATTGTTTCCTCACTTTATGTTGATTGAAGGTTGAATGCATTTCCTTTTCAAGCATAAAGTTCAAAATTTGTTCATCAATATCAAAAACTTTCCAATTAACATCATTGTTAGCTATAGAGGTTCTAACCATAACTTTGATATACTTTTGTACATCTTCTTTGCTAATGTTTCCAACTATATCAAATTATACTCAAACAACAGCCAAACTATCAGCATGTTGATTCAATCTTCTAGGAATAAAAACTATATTAAAAGCATCAAAGTCTTCAATTATACCCCACATTCTTTTCTTATAGCCTTTTAATTTATCATTCTTAGTCATGTGCAACCCTTTCATCTGGTTGACAACTAACTCACTATCTGCAAATACTTTTATGCAATTGATCCCTCTCATTCTAACTCACTCCAATACTTGAATTAGCCCCTCATATTTAGTTGTATTGTTCATGCATGAAAAACTAAAATGGAAGGTTGTATAAAATATATCTCCCTAAAAAGAGATCAACATTTCTCACCCACCTGAACCATTCTTATTCCTAGAGCCATCAAAGTATAACTCCCAAACTTGCTCTTGTTTCTCAAGATGATTAGTTGAATCTTTGACAAGGTTTGGCATCACTAACCCAGCCTCTTGAAAGACATAATTCCCTAGACCAACATCTATAATATCTTCAATGATAATATCATTGGCCTCCTTTGTTGAGATATTTTCTACTATCCACCAATCTAACAAAACATTAGGGATACCATCAACATGATTATTTGAATCTTCAGTAGCAAGGTCCCCTTCTTGATCAAGTGTAATACAATTGGCATTGATCACACTAGGTGTGTAAGGTTTAATATTGTCTTTTGCAAGTAACTCAAACCTAATTGTTACATTGGTCCTATATCTAGTCCTAAATGGAACATGTGACCAATATGTAGATAAATAGCCACCTATCTTGGCTATGAATTCTCTTGACAAGCAAAGGGAAAAATATGGATGAAAATCTATCACAAAGATATCTTGGGGAATATAAAAAGTAGGTAATGCGTGGAGTATTAGACTTGTTCTCTTTATGATACCTAATGTGTTGACACATGAACCATCTAGTTGGACTACACCTTTCTCTAAGGATTCATATTTTAAACCTAGTTGGTTTGTTATCTTCTTAGGCATAACAAAGCTTGTGGCCCAACTGTCTACCATGTAATTATGAACCAAATTATTTAAAATAATCAAGGAACCATAAAATGGTGGAGGTTTTACATCCTTACCTTTGATCTAATTTTTCTTCTTACTATTAGCCTGAGAAACGAGCTCCCCATTTTGTGAATACAACACTATTAGGCTCATCAACAACTTGATTTAGAATATCTATCGCCAAGGCTTCCTTCAACAAGTTAACTTGTCCTAGAATATCTAGAGAATATCACATAGACATGGTGATACTCATCCTTTTCATGTTCTCAACAATATTAAATGGCATAGTAGCATGTACCTTTGCTTGGATTTTAGGGATAGTAGGATGTACTTGTTGATGTAACTACTCATGAGTGGCAATAGAAAGATTTCTTTATTTCTCTTTCTATCCTTGGAGTGATTATGGTTTCTTAACTGATATGTCCATACTTGTCCCTACATCACCATCTAGGGCTCTCTTCCTTGATCTAGTACGGACACCACTTGTGGTACTATCTCTGTTCACACCACAATGTTACTCTTCTTGCCTATTCATGAATGTAGCATCAACAGGAGGAACTTCTAGATACCTCTCAACATCAACATCAAATATAGGTTGTGTACTAGAAGCACCTTGAACCATTAAGGCTTGATTCATCATCCCATTGGAGTAGATAGCTTGATTGAGTTGTTGATTACAAGGATAACACAAGTCATAGTCTGTTGCTAGGTTATTTTGTGTAGGGACCATATCTATAATAGTACTTGGAGGAGGAGGAGCATTTATCTGATTAGGATTATAAGTATTAAAAGGTCTTTGATTATAATTCTATTGATTAGGTGTGTACTATTTTGGAAAATGTTGTTGGAAGGGCTGATTTGGAATCTAATTCTGAGGTTGGAATGGCTACACCACCCTTCTTAATATTTACTAGCTCATTAGTCAAGGTTTGCATGATGCTTTCCATCCTTTTTTGGGTCATCTCTTAGCTCTTGTAGCTTTGATGAAGGACCTATAGCTATGGTTTTCTAGCTTGGAATAGCTAGTAATGGGTTAAAATGTGGTATGGCTAGGGGTGTATTAGGTTGGATATCTAGATATAAGAATCAGAGGCCTAGGATCAATTTTACTTACTTGAATAAGACTATCCCCAACTCCTATAGAAATTTCAAAACCCTATGGTAATGAATAAACCCCGTAGCTTTTCCTTTGAATGAGGCTACAAAGAGCTTCATAGCAACACCTTCCTTAAGGACATGATGCATGTTGCATAATGTTGCAACATCTCTGATATGTTCAAATGTTGTTGCCTGGTCTTCTCTAGTGAAATCTAGTAAACTCTTGGAGGTAGCTAGAGGAATATCATGATATTGAGTGAAAATTAGTGGACTCCCTTGATTAAAAGGGATGAAAGCAAATTGCCTTACCATTCATGCTTGGAAAATTCTTCTCCTTGGAATTGCAAAAATGACAAGGATTGTTGGTGGAGGGGTAGACCTAACACTTCTCATATGAACAAGGGTATCCTAGATTCTTTTAGTTGTTCTACCTCTTCTTCTAGGTGGGAATAAATATCTATATTAAAAATTTATAGAGCTACTTCTTGTCTGCACTCTTCTCATAAATTATATGCACGTGTCTTTCTTTCCATAGTTAGAGTCACCAGATGTGTATATATAGTTTCCTAAATAAGTTGATTAGCTATTGTACACATGAACAACAACAAGAAAATATGAGTGAAATTATTAGAAACTCTTTTCTCAAGTCTCATTAGGTGTGCCAGAATTGTTATCTCACAAAGTTGTGCCTCGACTAAAAACTACAATTCTAGGATTTAGTCACTTTGTGTAACATGGAAATACTCTTAGGTAGTGGGTGTACTGAGGTTAGGAGTGAATCTCAAGATTATAGGTTGGTTCCTTTTGATGTCCACCTATTTACTTCTTCAAACTAAAATTAAACTTGAGGGGGAAAGCGATAGAAGGATTGCTTGAAAGTAAATGTTGAAAGGTAAACTAAGGTGATACACCAATGTTAATATGAGGATATTGTTGGACCGACATGATGAGACACTTATGAATAGTTGAAATAAGAATAATACTAATCACTGGAGACTCGTACATAAGTATTTCATAAGAAGCAAAGAAATTTAGGTAAAATGCTAAAAGGAATGATAATGTTCATAGTTAATTATTTGAGATAAAGCACATATTCATGACTTATAACCTATGAGCACATCCAAAACCTTACTTACAAATAAAATTGAGACACAAACTTAGGGATTTAGAATAAATCACAAAAGTTATATCATATCAATAATTTGAGAAAGAGAGACACAATAAGGACTTCTAAAACTATTCCTTTATTTTAGATTTCAAAGGTAGTTCTGCAACATTCCTCCAAACTGGCTGTAGAGAAAAAAAATGTAGAAAAGCTATAAAGGACTCAAAAAAGATCACGAAAACATCAATTTTGCATCAAACTCCTAGGATTCGACTAGCCAACCCCATTTTCCACATCTTGGAAATCCTTATAAAGAGAAAGATTCCAACTAGTTTCATATGTGTGGCCACGTGTCAAAAGACTATTCAAAGCATTAGAGATATTTTAGAAAGTTACACTTTACATTTACATTTTACATTCTCTATGTTTAGGTAAAACTTGGAAGGTTGTTATGATATTCACTAGGTGATATTTGTTGTAGGCACTCTTTAACTGATTATATTTTCCCTTTAATCATGAAATTATCCTAACTATATTAGCTAATAAAGCCAGTACATCTTCAACTACTCCTATTACATTCATTTATTCCCTAGGTTTTTTCAAAATATTTGATCCTTCTTTTCAATCTCTTGACTCTGCTTAATCTAGGATTAGATCTTCATTTTCTTGTTTTAGTATTGCAACTTGAACCTATCGTTTCTCACCACCTTTAGTTAATTTCTTAACTAACTATCTAGTGAGATCATAGATATAATAGTTGAAAAATCAACTTCAAACTTTGACCCCTAATATCTTAATGCTTTGATCACAACTTAGTCACTCTATCACCATAGTTAATCCCTTAACATCATTTTTTACCATGATCATGCGACCAGTGGAAACATTGAATGCATTCTAACCTTGCAATATATTTTGTGACCATTGGATTCTAGTTGTGACATTCCACCAAGCTTGAATGTTGACTTTTTATTGAAATGGTATGATATCACAAGTTTGCAACTTATATCTTGACTCAACCATTAACCCTTGTAACCAAGTGACAAAGGCATATGAACTGCTATTGAAAAATGGGCCTGCTAGTATATGTGCCAGCTTCTCATTATGTCACTTTAGATAACCTTCTTTCTTCTTTTGTTAGTGACAAAGTAGTAACCATAGATCCCTTCTAATATGATAGCTTATGGTTGAGCAATCTCTTCCTTTTGCTTCACATATGCGGTGAATAAAAACTTGACATCTAGAGTCTCATACTGATGGCACCCTTCTGTGACTTTTCTAATGGGATAGTCCTATCTTATCAACATGTCACATTGTTTCTTTGTCACTAGGGATAACACCATTTCTTCTTTGTTTAGTGACATAATGATGACCACTAATCTAACTTTGATCAGATGATTAGGAAGATGCATGATCCTCTCTTTCAAAAGTCAAAATAGAGATCACAATGCTACATGTCACCTCTTTATTCCTTTGTAGTCATAACCTAGGATTAATCATTTAAATTTGAGACCATGCAACCATAGAAGAATTGCATTATCATTGTCAGAACTCTGGGTAACACTTAATTTTGTGTGACTACAAGAGCATAACCTTTCTGCATGTTTGCAAGCTTAACTCATGATTAGCCTTATCCCCTTGTGAACATGCAAACAAGGCCTTCACATGTTCATAGCCTTAACCCCAATTCCTCATTAACTCTAGGAAACCTTGTGACTAGATGGAATCACTAATTTGCAACTTATATCTTGACCTCAGCATTTAATCTTGTGATTAGGTGACTGGTTGTTTCATTGGCTATGTTCTTCCTCAGCTCATTGTTGTAGCTTGAAAGTTTAATAGGATCCTTATCCTTGTTATCAAGCAACTAGGCACATGTTTCTTTGGAATACAAACCCATTATTAAGCTTAACCACCCATGACTACATGAACAAAGCTTTCATAGTGTCACCCTCTTTAATCCTTGGTTAGCTTGACTCTTTTCAACCATGTGAATATGAAATTAACTACATGATGACTGTGTCACACCATCACCACCATTTTCAAAGTTAAACCAAAAAAGCTTGTGATCATGTGACCAAGTATGAATTGTAAGGTTGTAACTTAAATCTTGAGTACAAACATAAGACATTTGATTTGAAAATGTTAAAGAAACGTAGGGATAAAGGAGATGAGACATGACTAATTATTTTATTTATCACTCTCATGCATGCATGGCTTTTAATGAATCAAACATAAGGATGTAAAAAAATATTATGGCCACCAAGCAAGTGGAAAGAGACTACTCAAAATATTTATTCATTTTTTGCATAGTGATAAACAATGGTAAAAGTAACATATTCCAACAATATCCCCTTTCAAATTGATGGAAAACATTCTATACTTCATCATGAGTTAACAAGATACTTAGGCTGAGACTTGACCTATCTCACTGGTAGTTGATTCATTCTACATGTATGTCATTAGACTATTTATTTCTTTTATTGATTCTCCTTGATTTTATATCTTGATTTCATTATTTTCATGGGTGTTTGTTAATGCTCCTTTTAGTATATGCTCCCCCTAAGGTGAATACTCTCCTTATATTTATTTTTTCTTGTGTATGCCTTTTCTTCTCCCCTGTCTATCTTTCATCTCCCCTTGTGGCTTTATTTTTTCTATTCCCCCTTTTTGTTATCAATGACAATGGGCTTGATTTCTTGCCCCCCCCATGATGACAATCCCTTGGTGCCATATTATTCACAATTTTTTGAAAATTTATTTACACATTTCTCTAGCTGAGTTGAGAAGGGTCTCCCTTGTTTCCTTTAAATATTTTAGCATGATTATTTCACTTTGTAGCTCTAATAATTTCTTATAAGACACTTCTTTTGTCTCTACTAGTGGTAAGGCAAGTATCTCATATATGCCTTTTAGAGTTACACTAATAGATCTGATTGTTGGAGTTAAGAAGCATTGAAGCTCTATTAGTTTTATAGTCATCTTCTCTACTTCATCTTGTAGCTAGTTCAATAAGTACATTGTGTCTTGTATCTTGGTGATATATTATATTTTTGATCTAGAGAGTGGATCAAATACTTGTGTAGTTGTATCAACCTCTTGTTGATTCTTTTCTTTTGACTGCTCAAGGTCACCTTTTAGGGTGTGTAATGCACTTGGTTTTTGAATTACTAGTTTTATTTCACTCAAATATTTTGACATCTTGTTGAAAAAAATTATTCAATTGTATATTTTATTTGATCTTATGCAAAATGTCAACCCTTTACTAATTGGTCAGTGATAGTCGAGCTCACTTGCCATCAAAGGTAGATTCCTATTTTTGCGAGTGTTCAGTTATAACAAAGTTTAGAGATAGTATTGACTAAGTTCAGTTGTTTATCAAAGTAAAGTTAGCATGAAATTTTTTCTAACTCAGTTGGGTTAGTTAACATCAAAACTCTTGTTCTAACCTAGTTGTTCTATGAATGAAGGGATCCTCTGTGTTAACTAAGTACTCAATTCTATATTAGCCTACTATCAACATATTAAGTATGATAAATTTATTGGTTAATATTAGCTAACTTAAGGGATGATAATTTTTTGATTAAAAGAGTATTCAAGTTGACTTGAAAAGGTGAACCATATACATGAAAGTTCAAGTTGAGGATTGAAATGTGGAATTGAAGAAGATGAATTAAGCAAGTGAATTCAAAAAGATGTTTGTAAGAGGGAAGAGTATCTAAGTTAACCGAGATGAAAAGATCATTCTAGTCAAGGAAGATCAAGTAATCAAGCTAGAATAGAGATCTAAATCAGCAAATTCAGTTGTATCAGCAACCAAGTCAAGTCATTGTTACTCTCTAATAATTGTAGTAGTGACTCAAATCTAATAATAGAGTTATCCTAATAGTTAATTAGCAAATCCTCTAACATGGTGGTATTTCTAGATTGAAGTGTTTGAAGACCTCTAACAAGGCCACTCCTAATAGGGTGAATTAAATCTTGCAACAAGGTCACACCTAATAGTGTGTTTTCTAACCTTTAATGTTGGCTCCTAATAGGGCTCACTTCAGTAGAGTGAAAACCTATAACTAGTTACAATTAGTGGTTTTCCCAAATTGGGTTTCCATGTTAAATCTTGGTATCTCTTGTGATCATGTTCTTTCTTTTATTATTCTTCAACTAAGTTAGTAAAGGCTAATCAAATCAAATATATTAAGATCTAATTATCTATGTGTTAACTAAGTAATAGCAAAATATTTATTGCTCATTAAGTTTTAGCAAGGATTGGTTTAAAGTTGTGTTGACATCTTAAAAGACTTGGATTTTTTTTAGTAATTAATTCACCCCTCCCATTTCCAAAAATTGGTACCAAATCTATTGGTTCTTGTAGATAAGGTTTCAAGGATCTAAGATAAAGATCAAGATGTCATATAGAAGGCAAATTCCTAATTTGAACCGAGATAACTTCTAAGCATGGCAAGAACTCATGAAGTTACATTTGGCAACCATTGGAGACATGTGCCTAAAATGCCTGGAGAACAAGTATATGGCATCTATGGGACCTTTGTATATGGACCAAATTATGGAAAAGAAGAATCAAAACATAATAATGAATGGCAATTCTTCTACTCTCAATTATGTTGAATTTGATGAAGTCAAAGATTGTCCTAGTGCTCATGAAATGTGGATTGAGTTGAAAGATATCTATCAAGGAGATGACAATGTGAGGAGAGCTAAGGGGGAAATTTTAAGAGGTTAGTTTGATCAAATGAATATGAGAGAAGATGAAAACATTTCATAATACAGTAAAAGAATCAAAGAAAATGTGAGTGCAATTAGAGCCTTAGGAGGGAAAATAGATGTTGTGACAATGGTTAGCAAGGTACTTACAACTCTTCTTCCTATTTATGCAATTAGAGTTTGAGCTATTCAAGGAATGAGATGTGATCCCAAAAATGATATAACTTTGGATGCACTAGTGGGAATGTTGACAAACTCTGAGTTAGACAACCTTGATTACTATGTTCCAAAATCTAGTAGCATTGAGTCTGCATTTCAAGCTAAACTATCACTCAAAAGAAAGGTGAAAAATGTAAAGGTAAACAATCTAACAGTGAAGGTGAAGATGATTCTGATGATGACCTTGAAATAATTGAAGCCGTACTTGCCAAAAGATTTCCTAAAGGAAAAGGAAAGTACAAAGGTAAAATGGCTCTAACCTATTTTTCTTGTGAAGAAGTTGGTCACATTTCTACAAGGTGTCCAAACAAAGAAGGAAAAGAAGAAAAGAAGTATAACAAGTACAAAGGAAAGAAAGGTTTCAAAAGCTACAAGTATTTCAAGGATAAAGTTAAGAAGTCTTGTTACATGGCTAAAGACTCTGATAGTAGTGATGATGATGAAATGTTTTACACTACTATTATAGATGAATCATATGATGAAAATGATAAGATGGCCCTTATTTCTCATGTTAGCAAGATGAAACATGGATCATAGGTAGTGGTTGTTCTCACCACATGAGTAGTGATAAAACAAAAGTTTAGCACTTGGAACACTATGATGATGGAAGTGTCAAATTCAGAAATGATGATCCCTATTATGTAAAGTGAAAAGGTTTGATTGCAATAACTAATGAACTCAAATGTGGCAATGCATATTGGGTTGAAGGACTAAAACACAATCTACTTAGTGTGGCATAGTTGAAAAAAATTGGATTCAAGGTAGAATTCATGAATGGAAAGGCCAAGCTACTAGATGGGAAAGGAAATCTAGTTGGGACTAGAAATCAAATAAAAGATAATCTATTTTATCTAGATCTAATTGTAAGCTCATGTTTCCTAGCACAAGTAGAGAAAAGTTGGTTATGACATAAAAGATTGTGTCATGTGAATTTTGATAACTTGGTTAACATAAGCAAGAATAAAAGAGTGAGAGGCATTCAAACTCTAAGAAAACCTAATATGGACATGTGCAAAAAATTTCAAATTGGGATGATGGGAAAAACAAGCTTCAAAAGCAAGAATTGTCATTCTGAAGAAGTTCTAGAACTAGTTCATATAGATCTTTGTGGACCTATTAGCATAGAAAGATACTATGCAGATAAGTATTTCACCTTTTTTGTTGATGATTATTCTAGGATGATGGTAGTGGTGTACTTGAAAGATAAATTTGAAGCCTTTCAAAAAATTCAAGTGGTATCTACTTAAAGTGGATAAAGAAATAGGAAAGAAACTAAAATGTCTAAGGTCAACAGAGGAGGAGAATTCATCTCAAATGAATTCAATGAATTTTGTAATGAAAGAGGAATCAAATGACAAGTATATGTAACTAGTTTACCTCAACATAATGGCATAATAGAAAGAAGAAATAGACCCATTACTAATTATATAAGAACACTGATGGTAAAGAAAAATGTTACAATCAAATACCGGAAGGAAGCAATTAGTAAGCAATTCATACCTTAAACCAAGTTCAAATAAAGAAAGATATAGATCAAACACCTAATGAATTATGGTTTATGGGCTATAAATCTACTATCTATTATTTCAAATTATTTGGAAGCAAATGCTACATCTTAAAAACAAAGAAAATAAAATTTGATGTGAAAAGTAATGAAGGCATATTCCTAGGATACTCCAATAAAAGTAAAGCATATAAATGTCTAAATCTTACTACTGACAAGATTATGGAAAGTGCACATGTAAAAATTGATGAGTTTGTAGAAAAGAGTAAAGAACAAAGTAGAAAAGAACCTAAAAACCATAGAAATTTTTTCTACTTTCAACCTAACACTTTACCTAAACTTCAAGAAAATGTAATTGGAAATAAGTAGCCTTCACCACATGAGTCACCTAAATCTCCAATTTAATGCAATTTGTAGCTAGTGCAAATTGATCCACAGTATGAGGGACTTGAGTCTTAGTTAGGACCCAAGTTTGAGACAATGGAACCTAAGTCATAGTCTAAAGGATTGGAGTTATAGATAGTGGGACTCATGAATGATTCAGAAGATCATTTTGTGCATGCTGAACCAAGTGAATTAGTCCAAAATCTAGAAAGAATGAACCTATACTTGCTAGATATGTCAGATGGCATCATGGACCTAAGAAAATCATTGGAGATCAGTCAAAAGGCATGATGACAAGGAACAAACTAAATGCTACATGTTTTCTTACTAAGTTTGAACCTAGAACTGTTAAAGATGCATTAGACAATGAAAGTTGGATTGAGGCAATGAACAAAGAGATTGAAAAAACTAAAAGGAAAAAAACTTTGATTCTTGTTCGTAGACCAAAGGACAAAAATTTAATTGGCGCAAAATGGGTATTTAGAAATATCAAGGAACAAGAAAAGGTTAGTATGCAAAGGTTATGCTCAAGAAGAAGGTATTGATTATGGAGAAACATTTTCTCCTATCGCAAGAATAGAAGGTGTTAGAATACTACTTTCTTATGCTACACATTAAGTATTCAAATCATATTAGATAGATGTAAAGTTAAATTTTTGGAATGGAATCCTAGAAGAAGATGTCTACATTGAGCAAGTTGAAGGTTTCATAGATCCTAACAAAAGGGATATGGTTTCTAGATTACACAAAGCTTTATATGGTCTCAAAAAATCTCCCAAAGCATGGTATGAAGCATTTTATAGATATCTAGTAAGAAATGGTTCTCAAAGGATAAATGTTAATAGTAGTCTATACATCAAGGAAGGACTAGAAAAAAAGATATTGCTAGCAGAAATTTTTTAGATGATATATTATTCACTAGACATGATGACTTATGCAAATCTTTTTCTAAGGAAAGGAGTAAACAATTTAAAATATAAATGTTTGGAGAGATTAAATTCTTTTTTCGAATACAAATTCAATAGAAGAAGGATATGTCTATATTACTTAATCAAAGTACATCAAGGAGATATTGAAGAAATTTGGAATGGAGGATTCTAGACTAGTTGGAACACCTATATCTACTAGACATAACCTTTCCAAAAATGATGATTCCAAAGAGGTAGATCAAACTGAATATAGATCAATGATTGGAAAACTTCAATATGTAGTACACACAAGACCTAACATTACATTAGTAGTTGGTATGGTGGCAAGTTTTTCTGCTAATCCAAAGGAAAATCATATGATGGAAATAAAAATATTTATGAGGTATCTAAAAGGTATTAAAGATTATGGTTTCTGGTATAAGAAGGGAGGAAATTTTGAATTAAATCCTTCACTCATACTAATTGGGAAGGAAGCATTGATGACAGGAAAAGAACTAGTGGTGGGGCTTTCTTTCTTGGAAAGAGGCTAGTTTTTTGGACAAGAAAGAAACAAAATTGTGTCTCTCAGGCTACAGAATAATCAAAATATGTTGCTGTAGTAGTCAATTGTTCCAACATCATTTGGTTCAAACAATGGTTCTCGAGTATAAAGGAAGAAATTAATGATCTAATAGATATATTCTATGATAACACCAGTGCAATTAACATATCCAAGAATCTAGTGATGCATACCAAGACAAAGCACATTGCAATAAAATATCATTTTCTAAGAGAATTAGTGCAAGACAAAGAGGTGAGATTGGAATATGTGAATACAAAAGAACAAATTGTAGACATATTCACCAATCCATTACCTAAGGATACATTTTTGTATCTAAGAGGTAAGTTAGGGGTCACTCCCTTGTCTGAAGATAACTAAACAAAGATTACGGATCCATTAACTAAACATTTGAAGATCTATCAAGTTCATGTCGTATTGTCAGAATAGATTGCATATGAACTAGTATATCGGTACATGGAAAATCCACTGAATGTTGTATTTGGTATGAGATGTCAAAGATGGAAAGTTTTCTGTCATATCAAAGAAATTTTGTATCAATAAGTTAGAGATAGAGATTGCAGTCAGAGAAATCAGAGAAGTCCGAGAAAATCATTCCAAAGGGAGAGATTGATTTCAAAGGGAAAGATTTATGTTAGAGGGAGTTCTCACTAATAGGGGGAGTTCTCATTGATGAGAATCATAATGAAACTAAGGATATTATCCTTACTTCTATTTTTCTTTTAGAAATTCTTTTTATTATGACATGTTGTGTTTTCATAACTAACAAAGAGGGATATTGTTGAAAATAATTACTCAATTTTATATTGTCTTTGATGTTACACAAAATATTAAGCATTTACCAAGTAGTCAATGATAGTCAAGTTCACTTGAGCATCGAAGGGAGTTTCCTCTATTTGTTGAGTAGTCAGTTATAACCAAGTTCAAAGATAGTATTGATCAAGTTCAGTTGATTATCAAAGAAAATCCAGCATGAAGTCTATTCTAACTAAGTTGTGTTGCTTGACATCATAACTCTTGTTCTAACCAAGTTGGTCAACAAATGAAGGATACTCTATGTTAACTAAGTACTCAATTCTGTATTAGTTGACTCTCAACATATTAAGTCTGATAAATTTATTAGTTAATATAGTCTGACTTAAGGGATGATAATTATTTGATTAAAAGAGTACTCAAGCTTACCTAACAAGGTGAATCATATAAATGAAAGATCAAGTTGAGGATTGAAATGTGGAATTGAAGAAGATGAATTAAGGAAGCAAATTTGGAAGGATGTCTATAAGAGGGAAGAGTATTCGAGTTGACCAAGTTTCAAAGAACATTATAATCAAGGAGGATCAAGTAATCAAGTTAAAATAGAGATCTTAATCAACAAAGTTAGTTGCATCAGCAATCAAGTCAAGTCATTGTTACTCTCTAATAATTGTAGCAGTGAATCAAATCTCCTAATAGAGTTAGCCTAATAGATGTTTAGTAGATCCTCTAATAAGGTTTCATTTCTAGATTGCAGTGTCTGAAGACCTCTAACAAGACCACTCCTAATAAGGTTAATTAAATCATCTAATAGGGTAACACCTTACACTGTATTTTGTAACCTTTAACACAGTTCACTCCTAACAGGGTTCACTTCATAAGAGTGAAAATTGTTGCTAATTACAATTAGTGGATTTTCCAAATTGAGTTTCCACATTAAACATTGGTGTCTCTTGTGTTCATGTTGTTTCTTTTATGCTTTTTAAACTAATTTAATGAAGGTTAATCACATTAAATATCTTAAGATCTTATTATCTCTATGTTAACCGAGTAATGGCAGAATATTCAATGTTAATCAAGTTTCAGCAAGGATTTGGTTTAAAGTTGTGTTGACATCTTAAGGGACCTGGATGTTTTTTTTAAGTAAATAATTCACCCCTCCCTCTTAGTTACTCCTTTCCATTTCCAACAATCTCATATTTGAGTGTCTTGAGTTCCTCAGTTTTCTCTTCAAAAGTTTCTTCTCCTCTTCAATATTTATTATGGGAACCTTTTGTTCTGCTATTCTTGGTAACATTACTATCCTATCATGAATATGTATTATAACATCTCTAATTTGAATAATCAAACCATCATCTTCATTGTAGGTTTCTCCTTCTATGAATCCTTCCAAAATATCACAAGCATTAGCTAATGTCCTTTATCATTTATAGTATTTTCAATTTTTCTTCATCTTCTTATAATTTGTAGTGATTTGAGTGAATTTTCCTAGCTACTCTAATTTCATTGCTTCAATTTTTATTTCTCATCTCACCTTCTCTTTCATTGAGTTCTAGCATTCTTGCATCTTTAACTATCTCTAAATGATATAGTGCTCCCTCATCCTTTGATATGTTGGATCATGTTAGTTCTTGTGATTCTTCTATCCTTGCTTCTCTTATTTCTTCTTGATTCCTCTAAGTCTATTTTTCTTTTCTTAGGCTTTTTGACACTCCTTTTTTCTTTGGAAAGCTTTAATGAAGGTTCAACTATTGGAGTCTATTGTGGTTGAGTAGTTTGCATGGCTTCTTATGTTTGTGTTAGATCAATTTCTCATGCTTGTACTTCTTTTGAATCAATTTGAACTTCCATTGTAGGTAGATATTTTTCACTTAATTTACTATATGTTTCTATCTCATGTGTTTCTTCTATCCTCTCTTCTTTTTCAACTTCTTTATTGTAATAGATTATTTTTTGTTCTACTTCCTCTCCTTCTATAGTTAAGTCTGTGACATTTTCTCATTCTTTGACTACCTAAGTGTCATCTTTGGGCTTCACTTGTGTATTTTATGGTGTTGTAGAGGCTACTTTTGTTTCTTTCTTTCTTTTGGTTCTTAGTTTAGATATTGATTGATATGGGTCCTTTGTTCAACATGTCATATAGGCTTCTCTATTAGCTTCTTCTTGGTGCTTCTAGGACCTGTTGTCTTAGGTTGCTCCTTTTCCATTTTTTCATCTTTGGTTGGCTGGCCTTGACCTCCTACTTTCTCAAGCTAGTTTACTTTTCATGTTTATAGAGTTGTGACCAAACCTTCTTTACATTTGCAAATGCACCTGTCTACAATCTTGTGGTGATTAATGCAAAATTCTCAAGTGCATTGGTGTTCTACCTGAATGAGTCTACAAGATCCATGAACTCCTACCTATTTAGGTTAGGTCTTATGTCTTTTTATAGATTTATATAGTATTTCCTTCTATTTGAGTGTGGCTTTATACCATTTCTCCTTTATTATCTCAGACAGTTTCTTTAGAAGTTGGGACTCTACCTCCATTGTCATCCTACTAGCTGTAATGAAGATTACAAGTACAACATGTATTTATTTAATACTAATAAATTCTCTCAATCTTACTAGTGCAATAGCAGCTAGTAGTGTCACTAGTTTCTAGTCTTTATTTTTTGTAGTGCTTCTAGTATTTGGTTGATGATATTGTTTATTTTATCTAGTTTTTTCTATTGTAAAAACTAGGTTCAAGGTCCTTGTAAAACCTAGGTTCGTTTTATGGTCCTTTTATATGGTTTTAGGTCCTTGTAAAACCTAATTTTGCTACTATTAAACTACAGGTTTTAGGTCCTTGTAAAACCTAGTAGTGTTTCATGGTTTATCTTTTTCTTTTTTGTTAAGGGTTTTGGGTCCCCTTCAAAACCTATTTTTATGTAAATCTAAAACATGTATTTTTAATCCTAATTCAATCATCACTTGAAAAGGTTGTCTCATAGATAGGCAGTTCCTCATCCTATCCATCTACTAGTTCTACATTAAATATATTATTTTATTGTGCCATTGAGATTTGCATCACTAGTTGTATCATTTGTTTTCTTTGATTAAAACCCTAGGTTTTAAAGAAATAGATAAAAATTTTCACAAACTATCTCAAAGGGTAGCTCATGATAGTTAGGGTTTCACAAGAAAAAACTCTATTGATCTTAAGACCACAAAAGTATCTTTTGTTTAAAGAGCTCATTATTAATAGATTCAACATAAAAGATAACATTGTATTCCAAATAGTAACCTTACCTCTTACCTAACTCGACCTTTGTGAAATTAATGTTTTTTGAGTGTTGATCTAGTAGTCATATTTTGATTACAACGTATCTTCCACTTTTAGATGTGATGCAATCTCTTGAGCCATTGAACATGGCTTACCAGTTTTACTAAGGGACCAATACAAGACTTACCTCACTTGCCTCACCCCTTGTTAAAGTTGTATTTGCTTATCTTGATTGGTTGGAATAACCACTTATTGGTGAACCTATTCCTTCTCAAATCTTTTCCCAAGTGCTCATTGAGCTCTTCTTGATCCATACTTTGGAAAAGTCATTGTTGACTTACCTGGTATCAATAGCCTTCCCTTTTCCATTGTCTCCACAGTTATACTACTTTGGGCTTTTCTTTACCTAATAGTTCTTAACAACATGAAATATCTAATGACATATGTATTATGTCTTCCCCATATTGTTCCATGGTCTCACTTCACTCTGAGGATCCATCCACCATTTTTACTATGATGTAATGTGCCCATCATTACCACTAGCAAAGAAAACTTGTCTCTAGGTCCTATAACGTAACTAGTGTGATCTAGTGCTCGATCTAAATTCCCCCTTAGTGTGACCATATATGTCACAATAGTAGCATTGTTCCTCTACTCTATCTTCATTCCTAAAATCCCTACATTATTTTGTATTATGATCATACTAGCAATAATTATTACATATTTCTCTATTTGTGTTATGTCTATCGGTTGTATCTTTTCTATGTGAATACTCCTTTAGCTTATGTATTATTTTACCACACTAGAGATAAGTGGGTTTTTTTGGTGAATACCTCTTTTTTCCTTCCTTTTTTCCTTGGTGGTCTTTGAGTCTTTTTCCTTCAAGGTCTGTCATCTTTCAGTTGTATGGATTCCTTGGACTCTCCTTTTTTAGTTGAGCTAGTAGTTTTTCCTTGTCTATTTGATGGTTATCCTCCTCTAAGTTGGTTTCCCTTGTCCTTGAAATTATACCACATTCTTCCTTTACTACCTTAATTTTGACCATCAACTATCAAACTTGCTCATCCATTTGTTTGGCTTCCTTAGTCAAAGTGTTCAAACATTTTGTCTTCTCATGATCATACTCATGTCGTATGCTATTTTTTTGTACTACATATATGTGTTCTTACTCCATAAAAGATATTTTATTCTCCTTTTATCTTAGTAGATCCTCAGCTTGTTATTGTGTCTCATTAGCTAGACTCACTTCATTATAATCTTGATCTCTTTCTAGGATGACTCTACCCTTCTCATCCATAGCTACACTTAATCTTAGTACAAAATGTTCTTGTTCCTTCTTTAGGACCTTGATCAATCTCTTTAAATTATCATTCTCATTCATGATTTTAGTTATATATTCTTTTGATTCTTCAAAATAACTTTGTTCTTCAAGCTTTCATATTAGCTATTGACTTTCTCCCATTTTTCTCATCGACTTCCTTCTCTTAGTGAGATTTGCCCTTAATTTATCCTTCAGATATTTGATAGTATCTAGTACCTCTTCTAGATGTATTCTAAGTAATGTCATTGGATCTTCCCTTGAGTTATTAGACTCATCACTTTCAAGGTGTGAGCTTTGATACTAGTTGTTGGTCCAAATTTGTACTAAGAGGGGGTCAATTAGTACACACGATTTTGCAAACTCTACTAGTTATTCTAATAATCTTTCCCACACACTTGGTTACTATCTATTTAACTATAATATAAATGAGAAATTCTATGTATTAAAACCATAAAATATTCCTCATAGAAGCATACATCAATGATATATATTTTTACATGGAAACCCTTAGTGTAAAGGTGAAAACCACAGTAGGAGTAACATACCTACTAGCCTTTCCTTGCAAGAAAATGGGTGCCATGTTAAAGGCTTATCTATCTTCCTTTTGAGAATCTATCCTATTAGGAATTCCAATAATCTTTTATATCACAATATCATGTTAAAGGCTAGCTCGCTAGAGGATTTAGATCTCTTTGTAAGAGACACCTTGATAGAGGATTTGAAAGACTTCTTAAGAGTCTTGCTATTAATGTCTTACAATAGATACAATGGTTAGGAAGAAAATAATTTAGTGATATAAATATATGGCACACCTTTCATGGTAGGTCCTCTTTTATGTTCTCTTGAAGGTTCTCTAATCTTCATCTGGTGCTCTAGCTTGGGTGAGATTCCCCCTACTCTCTTCCCTTTTTTTTCTTGCACTATTGGCACTTGTTGTAGCTCCCTATTCACAACTTCCTTCCTATAATGGATTCTCTAGATTTCATAGTCATGGAGAAAAATATGTTCTTATCTCTTTCCTTCTAACATTAATCCTTTTTACTTTTTCATTTTTGGCCAACTCTTTACAAAATGTGTCAAGTGATCCTTACATCACTCCCATGGGCTATAGACAAAAATCTTTAAGTTATCCCATTCAAAATATAATTTGAATTTTGAAATCCATAGTGAGAATATTCATACGATGCCTATGACTACCTATTTGTAGATGCCTATGCTTATAGGCCATATTGAACATTTGCAAGTCTACAACTAGACTTGTGACCTTATGTGCTTCAATTGTATTCTGTTACACTACTCTACTATATTTCTTTGTTGTGTTTGGAACTTCCTCTTTTATTATCACATCAATGATGACTATGTTATAACTACTTAGCATTCACACTTATCTCTTCATTCCACCATCTCGATCAATACATCAGTCTACTGATGGTTGCAATTGTAATGCTTTGATATTTCTTGTTATTTGGTTTCCAATCAATGATAATGCAATCTTTTAACTCAATTTGTTGTGTTCATCACTCACCACTTTCCTAGTTGATGTAAATTAGTGAAACACACCCTTCATCAAGTGGTATAAGAGAAAAAATTTCTAAGTGTGTAAGTAGATTATCAATTGTGAGGTAGTTTACAGTACCCAAATTGAGGTTTGGGATGAGCATGTAGAAAAATCACTGATTGTGAGGTGGTTTGTACTAGGGTTTCAGTGAAAGAGAACAAAATGCCTCCACAAAGGGAATAAGGTAGAAGGTTCAAAGATTTTGTGCATGAGGGTTATAGAGCCCTCTACTAACAAATGAAAGCATTGAAAGAAAACATTTGTAGACAGATGATTCTTGCATTAGTAGATGAAAATGATGATCAAAGAGAAGAAGGAAATGTTGATCATGTTAGAAATTTATTCAACACTCCTCTCAAGATTCTTGACAAGGCCTTAACTACCTTCTATGTACTATAAGTTGAGTGGTTGTATCAAGCATCGATAGATTAGTATTTTGGTGCAATGGTGACCCCACTTTAACAAGTGGTATCAAAGCATGGTCACAAGTTTGAATCCTTAGACCCTCAAGTAACTCTAAGGGGGAGATTGTTAGAAATTTATTTAGCACTCCCCTTAGGATTTGTGACAAGGGCTCAACTGCCTCCTATGTATTATAAGTTGAGTGGTTGTATCAAGCATTGATAGATCAGTCTTTTGGCACAAGAGAAACCCCACTCTAACAAATTAGGAAGTAGAAGATGAGGACTCAAACCAAGAAAAAGAAAAGATTTTTAGTTTTTAGGGACATTTCCAAGATTGGAAAAATACCTAAGTTTTAAGTTCTCATATTTTTGGCAAATCTTAAACTAGAGAATTTGATCATCGATGAATTAGAAGAATACTTTGAGTATAAAGATATTGATGATCTAGATAGGGTCAAGTTTGGGAAGGCCAAACTAAAAGGTCGTGCAAAGATTTGGTGGTAGGAGATGCAATTGGAGTGAAATATAAAAGGATAGGATAAAATTACAAGATGGGACCAAATGATATCTAAATTGAATTGAAAATTCATTCACATTGATTATGAGTTTGATCTATTGAAGAAAATGCAAGGTTGAAGCAAGTCAAAAGATCTGATCAAGAGTATACAGAATAGTTCTACCAAGTTCTCATCAAAATGGGCCATCCAAAAGATGACAAGGAGAATTTTACCTTAATGAGTTGAGCATAACTATTTAGGAGGAGCTGAGTATGTTTCTATTCAAAAATATTGAGGAGGCATTCCAATTTTCCCTAAGAGTAGAAGAGAAGTTGGACAAGAAGTTTAAGAGTTAATAAAGTAGAAGAGGTTGTCGTGGAAGATTTGTTGGATGATCTCATGGAGGCTAATATCCAAGAATCAAGTATTTAATGCAACATTTGATATAAACTAAATGAGATGAAAAATATAAGATAAAAAAGAGTTACAAAAACTTCTAATTAGAATATGTGAGCTAAGCTAGTGCATTGAGGAAAAATAAGCTAACAATGAAGGTAAAACAAGTGAGTCTTAATGTACTCAATGGTACAAGTCAAAAATTATAGCATAACAATAGAGTGCAAGCATAAGAAATGGGAGAGAAAGGAAAGAGACTCATTTTAAAGAGAAATTGATAGTAAATAATAAGAGGAAAAATATATGGTGGAGAATGAGTCTCATGTTGACTTTGTGCACAAGAATCTCCAAGAGGAAAAATCAATTTTAGTATTTAAGAGGAAAAAGATGTGTGGACAAGAAAGAAGATTATGCCCACCTTGAAAATTATCCCCTCACATGTGTAGACAAAAATGTTTTTCTTTTTCTTTTTATAATAGGAATTATCCTTTTCATGTTCGCACCTAGGATCAGAGGCACTTTGGGAAATTTTATTTAATTAAAATGGGATATGATTATTTTAATTAAATAGGAACCTAGGATAAGGTGGTCAAATAAAAAGTATTTTGAATTAAACCAAGATTTGATCAAAGATAATAGATAAAATATATTTAGAATAACATTTAGGACTTTCAAATAAAAAAGGGGCCTCATAATTTACTATAACATTTTTGGGTGATTACATTTTCTCCTCTTTGAGTCAATGTGTGATTGATCTAGGAATAGTTTGAGTCAAAGAATTAAGATGTCAAGATAGCATCCAAAAAAAAAAAAGATGAATTAGAACCCATAACCATAAGATGAGAACTAAAAATTCTAGGATAAATAGTCAAGTCAAGATGAATTAGAACCCAAAATGATAAGATGAGTACCGACCATCAAAGTAGATAAGTTAAGAGAAAGTAGATGGATTCAATCAAGATCAAGAATAACTTTAGTGGCTAATATTCTCCAATTGGCTAATTTCACTCACTAGGGACCCCAAATTCAACTTCTTTTTTTTAACTTTTGGGATGTACATGTCACCTACACTTAACCAAAATTGAATCCCATGCTTAGGCCAATCGCTAATAATATAACAAAAGTATTTGTATTTTAGTGATTACTTCACCAATAGAATCTAATTTTTCTATGTGGTAAATTATATATTTTCACCTATAATTTCCAAGGATTACCTTTATTAATTGTCATATTAGCCAATATTTGGTAAAATGTTAAGTTAGGTTAAAGATTAAGTATATCGATTTAACATGTATCTCTATTTCAAAGACTTTTCATGAAGCTTTTTATCATTTATCACTTTAGTCCAAAATATATTTAATTAGGGACACATGTCTTTATTTTGGGTAATTTCTTTAAAATTTGGTATCCTTTTAAAAGTTTGACTTGAAATAGGATATAGGACACTTATTTGAGATTATCCACCATTTATAAATAGTAGGGGTGTTGCCCCTAAACCACCACTCAATAATTTGGATATAAATTATAACAATAAAAGTATGTTAAATTTAACTTTTAAGTTTGATAATTAATTAGGATCCATTTAATAATAATAAAATAATGATTTGTAGGTATGTGTACTTATATCTATGATTTTCATTAATAATGAAAGATTTTCCAAGATTTTATAGAATTTTCATATGATTGAAAAAAAATGCCAAATTTTTTTTTAAAAATCCTACATAAAGTTAAAAATTTACCAATATAAAAAAAGGGTGGTTTCCTAAGATTATTCATGATCAAGATGAATCAAGAGACATAATGATAAGATGAGCACTAACAAGTCCTAGATCGATAGATGTAGTAGAATCAGTTTATAGAATTGTAGATATAGTATTCCTCCCCTCTTAGGATCAAAATTGAAATGAATTAGAACAAATGAAAAAATGGGATAGATTTTATCAACTTGAGATAAGATAGGGTCCAAGATGAAAGATAAGAGATTAAGAACAAAGCTTGACCACTAAGTGTTGAAATTATGCCCCATTTGATTGAGTTTGAACAAAAAGATAAGTCATGAGAATTAGCTCAAAATAAGAAGAAATGTGAAATTAAATGAATAAGAAAATATGTAAAGAGAATATAAATGATGAAGAAATGATGATTGGCTCAAAAGATTCAAATATTATGCCTCAAAAGGGTCAATCAACTCTGCTGGAAGAGAAAAAAAAATTTAAGCACAATTTTGACCATCAAGATAAATCTAGATTTCAATTTCAAAATCCTAAAGATGGATCCAAGATGTTGAAATTAGGTAGTAGTTAAATTTTTCATGCATCTAAGAGTTTAATAAAAAGGTCAAGATTTTATATAAAGGATTCAAAATGGTAGATAGATATCATGATATGATTAACCCCTGTGGTGACAAGACAGAAGAAATGTTGAAAGAAAGACTAGATAAGTTGACAAGACATGATCAAGAAGAGAAAGGTAGTTGAGAATAGTTGACTACATGTCCAAGAAAGATGAAGGAGACTCTCTCAAAATTAAAATAAAAAACTAAGCTAGAATGAACTTTAGAATGAATACTAGTATGCAAAGAGCAAGTTGCAAGGGTCAAATAAGTAGGTCCTAGTCATCGTCATCATGCCTTATCAAGGACATTGCAAAATCATAAAATCATCACTAGGGTTAACTATGAGGATATAAATATGATCTATGTTGGCTAGAATTTTGGGAACCCAACCTATCTATCAGAGACATAAAGGTCCTGATGAAAGTGAAATTTCATTCCCTGGGTTTTGTGTAGCAAGATTATGATTGCATTAAGTCACAAGATGTCAAGATGGCCATATGCATGGTATTGAAAGAGAAATCACAATGAATAGATAAGGACATACCTTTGAAGATCCTAATTCTCAAGGGGGTCAAAGAAAAATTCTCAAGACACCTAAATCCAAAAACTACACCTATGGACAAAAGTCAAAGGAAAACATGCCCGAGCCACCCAATCCTTTAGTTTGAATGGCATCCTCGAGAAACTAAGGAGAGAACACTCATCAAATAAATTGGCATAGAAAACACACAAATAAAATAATTCAAGTGATTCTTAGTCATTTTAGTTGAAGTATTTGTGTGAAATTCAAGCTACTATCTCCCTAGGACTCATGTATGCAAGTGAAAAATATCACATCATCCTAGAATCTAAACAAAGTGTCAACTCAAGGTAAGGTATCCAATAAGTGTTAAAAAACACTTGATATCAAGGGGAGTCTTGCAAAATAATATTTACAAAGACGATAAAGGAAAAACAAATGCAACCAAGAGACCCAATAAGCTATATAGTTTCTATCCCCTAGACCTAGACAAGGATCAATTGAAAACTAGGGAAGAACAATAAGATATGAGATGGATTTAGGCTTAGAGTGCAAAGCACCATGTTGATAGACATAATAACGAGAGTCTTAGATAGTACCTATTTCTAGGAATACACCACTTGGTAGTGCTTTTTTTGGATTTTTTCAAGACATTTTATGATTATTATTTTTTTCAAGTTTTTTGGTGATACATCAAAGTGCCTATTGTTAGGTTTCTACCAAGATTATCATTATTTTAGGAAATTTTCTTCTTTTTAGGACTATAAATTATCTACAAATATTTAAGAAATGAGAGCACCGAGCATATAGATTTCTGAGCTATAAGACATTGATAGGCTCAAGGAGTTATTCTCTCTTAGGTGTAGAAAGATAATAAGCACTGGATTTAAAAGTAGTAGTGATAATGTAGGGACCTGGTCAATTAGGTTCAAATTTTCCTTTTTGTTCTTTATTCCATTGATTCTTTGGATTATATCTAAGGACTAAGTCACCAACTTGGAACTCCCTAGGATAAACCTTCTTATTGTATCTTGTAGACATTATATTATGGTAATCTCTCATATGATCAAACGTAGTTTTTCTGATGTTCTTCTTGAAGCTCTAGTTCTTGAATTTCATAGCTCTATAGTCTTCTTAGGTGATCAAATCCTTTTGTATCTTGTATAAATTCTTTTTTGATAATCTCTCATATGATCAAAAGTTTTTTTTTTACATTCTTCTTGAAGCTCTTGTTCTTGAATTCTCATAGCTCTTGTTGGCTCCTGATTTAACAATTTTGAAAAAAGACCAACAAACTAGACAAATGCATCTAAGCCTAGCAACTTCCTATGATGAATGCACCTGACTGCAGTCCTAGGCCAACTTTAAGGCATAACTCCTTCTTCACTTTATGCTTTGCTAGACCTAGGTGGGTGGACCTATAGATTCTTTATATGGTACCAGTTATCAAAGCATACACTAAATCTAATATGAAGCAGATAAAAACCCTTATATCTCCTATTAACTCATGTAATAACATAGATCTACAGTAGCAAATTGCAACTCTATGATATTCACAAGTAGAGTGAGGGCATCACATTTAGGTTCTTCAACATTAAAGGGAAATACAATTTATTAATAATGTTGATATCAACAAGACCCAAATATAAGCAACAAAACCTTATGATCCTATATTTGATCAGTGCCTTATCTATAGGGAAATTAAATGAATTATAACCATACATCTTCTAGAAATCTTAGATGTATCTCTACATCAAGATCCCCGATCTATCCTTCACCTTGTAAACAAACATCTGCTTCAGATTTGAATCTCATACTCAAATCATCCCATCATGAAATCTACAAACCCCATGATAAACAACAAGCAATTACATGGCTCTTTGTTCCATCTACAAGAGATTTTAACCACATACATTCCAAAATGAAATGCAACCTAATTCATGCTCTTGGTTCACAAATTAGAAGAAATTGCACATCCATGAACAAGGGACAAGATTCAGACTGAACTAAAAACCCTTTACTACTCTTTATTTGTTTTCCTTGAAACCAAATACATGAAAGATGTATAGAAAACTAACTCACAAATCACCTCACAAATCTAAACTATTTGTATTAAAACATAAATGTTGCTCATACAAGAAGAAGTGCTGAAGAATGGTGTCACAGTCATTAGGACACATCAAAAACTGGAACAAAAACTTGGTATCTCAGCAATGACTGGTTTTTCTCCCAATACTAGAACCCCTCCAATGGATGAAAAATAGAAAGATATAGCAAGAAGTGAATTCCCAGATCTGTTATGCAACTACCACCTATCCACTTGAAATTCAATCTCTTGCAACTGAATTACCTCTCTCTTCTTTCTACCATTTTGATCTGATATGGTTTTCATCATCATCATGTAACTAATTTGCAAATATCTTTGCTGAAATGATGAAAATTTTTGAGTCACCAAAATATCTGATATGCCTCATGAAATGCTGGTGAAATTTTGAGTTTTTACTAAGTGAATCTGATCAAAATTTGACCCAAACCACATTTTCATTGCCTTTTAACCATATTCAGGTTATTATTATGTCAAAAAAAAAGTTCTGAACTTGTCACCTAACTACAGTTGCACCATAAGAATCTAAAAGAAAACCACTTGTAGGTTGAAACAACTACCTCCTATAGAAAAACTAACCTTAGAATTAGAAATTTCGTCTTCTCCTTATTCCGATGATATATAATATAGCATATCTAGCCTCTCAAAATCCCCCAGAAAGTTGATTTGAAAATCACTCCCGTGGTAGAAAAACTCAGGAGTGCAACTTTAGATTTTTCAAAAAAAATTAAAAATTCTTTAAGTTTGAACTTTATAAATAATCCTTCTTTGAATTTAAAAAATTTGTACGTCACCCATTTGAAAACATTTTAAACTAGACATTTTTATTTATTTATTTTTTATTTTCCTATGCCTTCAAATTTGGGGTCAACCCCCTGTTGACCAACTTTTTGCCATGTGGTAGCCTCTGATTGGTCAACCTGCCACCAGCGCTCACCCACTTGCCCGCATTTCTTAATCGGTGAGCATCTTTCTTTTGCGAGATTTCGCCAACCACTGAATCTGCACCATGTGGCACCTTTTGAGTGCTTCTAATTTGGACCTGTTCTAGATTGCCACCTCATTGCCACTTGCTTCATCCTTGCCATGTGTGGTCTTTCATTTGCTGCCCAACTACCACCTTAGCATGCTAACAGAGCCTGCCACATCATCTCCTAATTCGGGCCCATTGCCACTTTGTAGCAGCCTGCTTTCGTGTAATATTTAACCATCAGACAACTCTATAATGCGATCTTGCGCCATCCACAGGTTGTGGACACATAGCATGAACTGGGCACATCTTGGTTTTACGTGACACATCATCTCATTTGTTTCTTCAATCAAAATTTCACCTGTATCGCTGTCCAAGCTAGCACTCAATATCGACAGGCCCCACATTCTCTTCATGCCTTTGCCTTTACAAGGAACACTTGTCATAAGACAATATAGTGTGTATTTGGAATTGTATTTAAAATACAAAAAGACCTTTCCCACAATGAATATGTTATAAAAAGCCTATTTGTTCCATGCGGCTTTTATGCTTAAAATGTGTGATCTCCCTATTCTATACTTTTTTGTTTGGTGTGAAGACTCCATTCTGCTCCCACCTTGCCTGGTCTGCTGCTCCTTTGTATATTTGGCATGTTCATGTTTGACATGAACAAGTGGGTTGCCTTGTTTCAATTGCATTTTTTCTCGCTCTTAAGGCATGAGAGGCCTTGTTTCTTTGCGCATATGTTTTCCATTGACTACCTCTGCATTAATCATGACGTCTCCCCTACTTGTCGTTGGTGGAATGCTTCTCGGTGTTGAGTCTTCCATTTGCAAGGCGGCTCCCTGTTGTCTTCAACTCAATGTGTGAATTCCTCATCTTAAGTCTACTCACCTTGGACTAATTGTCAATCGAAAGCTTCTCTGCGTACTATGGCAACACTTTACTTGGTTACTCCTTGGCTTCCTGTGAGAGTGTCTAGCTTTTAATGTGGGCTCTTCCTTGTTCGCGTAGAGTGTTCTTTGTTTTTTATGATGCATCTACCACTTTTTTAATGGTGTTGACTATTCATTGCAATCAAGGCTACCTACTACCATATCCGCATTAACTCTTTTCATTAGCATCTAATTGATGTGTGACTATGGTCTTCTTCCTAAGAGACATGGGATATTCCTCTTATTTAGCCATGGGGTCTTGTTTATGCTTGTCGCTGTCTTCTTGGTGCAATCAGCGACTTCTCTATTTTAACATGCTTACCACATGCTCCTCTCTTTGTTGAGTAGGCAGGTTCCCTTCAACTATGCTAGCTGGCTCCCTTTCAAATGTGTGAGAGCTCCTTTTTATGCTTGCCTTCACATGAGACACCTCCATTGAAGTCCTCTGCCCCATAGCCTCATCCACGTGAGCTCTCCTTTGGAACAACAACAGCAATAGCAACTATGCTACAATTGGGTGGATCCTCAACCTCTGTGACATCAGCATCACAAACATCTTTCAATTCTATGTGATCTTCCTCATCATGGGTTCCTGCCTTTGCATCCATTTTTGTTTCCTCTGTCTCATTGGCATACTTATCTTGATAGAGTTTCATTATCAACACCTGCACATCAAAGTCTTCCATGTCTTAATATCTTGAAGATCTTCTCTATTCATGTTCTCTTTCAAGGAAAATATATATCCTTTTATTTAAACAATTTCATAATCCATATGTGACTTTTTGAAAAACACCCTTCCTATTTGTATATGGAATCTTCATCAACTAGCAGAGAGAGTTCTTCATATTTAACTTCTATCCATTTGCACTAGTCATGGACTGCTCATAGAGCCGAATCTACTTGGTGCTTGGGAAGAAAAGTTCAATGGCTACAACAACTTTGGCACTTATGTTATTTTGCATCAATCCCTCTTTGCAATCTGCTACAAATTAGTCGAATTAATCGAAAACCCCAAAATGGGTTTGACTAAAAAAATTTTCATTTCCAAACAACTGAACTGACAAATTGATCCAATAATAATCTCAAATTGATTGGAAACAAGTTTGATCACTGAACAACTTTTAAAACTCATTTTATCATTTTCTACAAACTATCACTTTTGTGCCAGGAGGTCTATTGACTGGCCTTAAAAATTGACCCAAACACTTGATCGGGCTCTAGAAACTGGCACACTGAATCTCTCTTCTACACACTTACACCCTATCAAATCTCATCTCATGATGAATTTGGGGTCAAAATATATTCACTGTCAAAGTTGACCTCTTAGAACTGACTGCAAGAGAACATGTCAGAAAGCACTAAATTGGGTTCAGAATCAGCTTCAGAAACTGGGCAAATTGACACTTGGGAAGACGAAAAATGGGGCATTGAATCTCTATCACGAGCTGAATATGGATCTGCGATTTGGGCTCACGACGAATAATTGGGCACCAATAGCAGATAGTTAAAATGGCCTACTTGGATTTGATGACTGGAAACAATGGCAGAAATACATTTTTTGCAAATGGAATTGACCTAGAAAAGTGTGCAGATGGATTCGTCATGTTTTGAAAACTAACACACTTGGAGTATTTTTAGTGGACAACACAGTGGTATAATCCATTTAATCTAGACAATCATGGATCTCAGGTTATAATGTCATGAATAGGGGTACCAAATAGTCTACAAATGCTAACACCAGTAAAAAGGTAGAAATTGCATTTGGAATCGCATTTGAAAGCTGATCAAACAGATTTGTCATAAGTTGAGACTTGAAACATAACTAGTCTCTAACATCTATAATGTAATGCAAAAGGAATTTCAACATTTGGGTCAACTAGTCAAAAGTTATAACTAGTCAAACAGGGCTTCCTAGAATTGTGTGCAATTTGCAAATGTGTGAAAACAGTAAACTACCAACTTTGAGGCATTCAAAACCTAGTCAAACGAACTTGAAATGGCTTGAAATCTGAAACATAGGCTATTAGGTATGGACACTAGACACTTTCAAAGCAGCAAGTAATGAAACATTTCTGGGTGTGCAATATTCAACCACAAACACAGCCTCCTGTCACTATTTGACACTTTGGGTAAAATGCAGATTTGGCAAATGCTCTAAACAAGACTTCACGAAATGGCTCAAGATGACAATTTAATTTCATAGAACACTTAGATGCACTGAATGGAGGGTGTTAGAAACATTAAACACCTCACAGGGCTCAAAAGTACAGTCGGGTACATAGGCATCAAAAAGCATTTATAGGACTCAATTTTCTCAAAAGTGCTCAAAATTTGGACTACAATTTTGAGCACCAAAAGTGGCTCTGTCTGGGGATGCATGTCCCTTGCAGGCATGGCAAGATTTTAGATCTCTGGAGGAAGCAGACCACACACCTAACTTCAAAACTTCTCTCAAATAGCTTTATTGAAAGCAAGAAACTACCACTAAGATTATGTACAAACGATGGCGCCAAGCCATCAAACTTCAACAAAAGTGTTTAAATCTATCATAAACATGATTCTCATTTGAACTTGCGTGAGGTAAACTAAAATTACTTTTCGTATCAATTTCACCAATCAGCTTAGCATCTTGAATCAGCTATCTTGGTAAAATTGAATATACAACTTCATCTTCATAATGCACATAAAAACTAAATACACTTTCAACCACTTGCTCATTATGAAAGTTTTGATCAGCATGCTCAAACATATTAGACTGAAACTAAAAATCCTCTTCATTTACTAATTCATGCATGCTATCAATTTTGAATGTAAAGGCATCATACTCAACATGGGGAAAAAGGTCACACATACCTTTAAAATATACAGCCTTATGTATAACCAGATGATATTCAAATGAACACTCTGACTTGTACTCACACATGTCATCAATGTCTGAATCTAAAGCTAATCTACAATCTTCAAATGGTTCTTCACAATCAGCAAACAGATTAGTCTTCACATCAGAGAGTTCATCATAAAACTCATTGCAAGGTGCATACTGATTTTTAAAAACAACTTCGTCAAACACCTTTTCATCTATCTCATCAAATGCAACATAATCATCAGTTTCACTATCAAACTTGGAAGAAGAACATTCTGATCTCTTACAGCAATAAGACAAGGTATCATCATCAAACTCATTCTCAACTAAATTTGAATTATCCATGTGCTCTTCAAACAATGGGTTAGCAACTCCATGTAGTGATCCTGTTTGAACATTATGACAAAAAATGGGTTGATCATCCTCAAGATTTTCATCATATAGAGCGTTAGTATATACTTTAAAACCATTACCCATTTCATCTTCATGGAGACTTTCAACATGTGAAGAAGAATCATAATCATATGAAGACACAACATCCACTCCGTCAACGAAGCATGTAGAATATAAATCAAAGTTATTTTCATTGTCTTCATGTAGGTGATTCAAATGTCTTGTAGACCTATCATTATTTATCTTAGTAATAGGTGTTGATGCATTAACCTTAGGATTACCTATCTGTTGATTATCACTGCATGTATCCTCAAGAAATTCATTGACACAACCAATCAATTCTTCATTATGAATAATCCTTTTATCCTAATATTGTGTAGACAACTCTTCTTCATAACTTTCAACCTCAAACTAATTTGCACAATTCTGAACTGGAAATTCACTTTTAGATTTAAGAAAAGAACTCATTCCTCTACTAGCATAAGAGTTACAACTTCCATGATTGCTTTCTTCTTCCCAATCAGCATCTGATTCACATGAAGACGCATATGTACTAGCATTGTCCTCTTCTTGACTCGAGTAACAACTCTCATCATCAACTTCATATGACACCTCTTGATAATACATTGGATCAGAAACTTCATTATCACTTGAAAGATGACTTTCAGCTTCATCATACTCACATTGATGATTGTCTTTCAAATTCAAATTTAATAACATTCTCAACATGATGCAATCTCTCAATGAGATAATTCATTTCTTGCCTATCTTGCTGATCAAGAAAATCCATCTCTACTGCTGAAACATTATCAACATATGAGCTTAGTTCTTCTGACTGTGATTGAGATGAGTGTAACTTACATTCTTCAGCCTGTGTTATCTCTCTATTACATGTCGGATCAGCAAAATTAAGTTCATGATTAGAGAGGTAACTTTCAACCTTCTCATTTGCACAAAATTGAGATCTAGGTTCAGCAACTTCAAATTTTTAAACGTTAGTTACATCATCATACTAATAATAATCATGAGAATATCTTACTATTGTAACTAAAATTTGATTCGTAAAATCAAGATAATGTTGAACCCTATCAAAGTTTGAGATATATCCTACTACTGTAGCATCATGAACATATGTGTCTCTATTTGCAATAAACTCACTCTTCTCTACACACATATTCTAATCTAAATTTTCAATCTGATAATACATTATAGTAGGGGTGTTGACATTATGATTTGAAATTGAAACATCAACACTATGTTTATCCTTTCTTTCTAACACATTATACTGACAATCATCCAAGTTAAAATGACCTCTAGTCAATCTGTACTTCAAATTATTCTCAATATCTCTAGTAGTCATAAAAGCCTAGTATAATGTCTGTGGTTCTTTATCCCTTAATAGATGATTCATTTTCTTGTCAAATGCATCAAAATACACCGCTAAACATATTTGATCATCGACTCTATAATTCTTAGAGATTTCATTCAGAACTCTTGCAAATCTGATGTTAAATTGAGGGACAAGTTCATTAGTCTAAATATGAATATTCAAGAACTTGTCATAAGAATCAGATATGCTTACCTACTCTCCAAATTGCTCCATGAAGGCTGAATGCAACTAGCTCCAAGATGAAATAGAACACACTGGTAGAAAAGAAAACCAGTCTCTAGCATCACCTTCCAAGGTTTGAACAAATAACTTCATGTGCATGTCCTCATGAGCAATTTCATAGTCACCCATCAAATCACTGAATATCTAAATATGATGACTAGCTAAAACATGATGGTTTCCACTAAACTTAGGCAAACATTTTCTAATGTCATTTGGAATGACATTCAGGAAACCATAAATGCCATTGAAACTTAATGGCATATACTGCTTGGTAGAAATGGATCTAGAAACTTCACTAACCGGCTACATATTAGGTGAAATAAAACTTGATATTTTTTTTAAGGTTCAAAACTCATTCACCATTAATACTTAGCTTCACAACTTGTAGCAGATCTATACCCTTCTACCAATCCCAACTTCAAGAACATGTTACAAACTTAAATAAAACTGACTAAAACTTGATCTAATAAAGTGTATAAAACCTTAAAACTATTATCCTCCTCTTAGTGCTAAGAATCACCGTATGGAGAACATGCTTCTTAACAATCAATTTTCATGAAAAGAAAATACATGAAAATGAGAATACCTTAAGATCTGGATGACTAAAAGTTCTCTATCCACTACTTACAACAGCAAACCCAAAATCTTACAAAATCATTACTGAACCTTTTGAACTAGCACATCACAAATCTTACCCAGCTTCTGAAGGTTTCAACCTCTTCGAATCTGCTTTTCTCATGAAATAACTAATCACAATTCATGCATAGAACTACACTGGTACAGAGATTAACATTGAGTCACCACTCACATTAAGTGAGACATGAATTGCATTATATCTTGAATAGAATTACAAACTGATTTGAAACAACAATAGATAGAAGAAACTTCTTTAGATTTATCTCAAATTTGAAACCTCTAAATAAAGTTGAAACACAACTTCTTGACTCTGAAATCACAACAGCAACTCACAAAATTGAACTAATTGAAGATAGACTTATAACAGTCATAGAGCAAAATTCTCATCCAATTTTACAACATATTGTTGTCCATGAATAAAACTTACTGGGGTGCATGAATTTTAGCAAGGATATGGAAAACACCTCACAACCCTACTGTTGTAGCAACACTTTTCTGATGTATTGAATCTTTTTAAAATTCTCAAGGTTTGTCCATTATATAGATTCAATATAACTCCCCAGCAGAGTTGCCATTTTGTTGGCTCCTAATTTAACAGTTTTGAAAAAGACCAAGAAACTAGACCAATGCATCTAAGCCTAGCAACTTCCTATGATAAATGCACCTAACTACAGTTATGGGCCAACTTTCAGGCATAACTCCTTCTTCACTTCAGGCTCTCCTAGACCTAGGTGGGTGGACCTATAGATTCTTTATATGGTACCAGTTATCAAAGCATACACTAAATCTAATATGAAGCAGATAAAAACCCTTATTTTCCCTATTAGCTCATGTAATAACACAGATCTACAGTAGCAAATTACAACTCTATGATATTTACAAGCTGAGTGAGGGCATCACATTTATGTTCTTCAACATGAAAGGGAAATACAATTGATTAATAATGTTGATATCAGCAAGACCCAAATATAAGCAACAAAACCTAATGATCCTATCTCTTATCAGTGCATTATCTATTGGGCAATTAAATGAATTATAACCATACATCTTCTAGAAATCTCAGACGTATCTCTACATCAAGATCCCTGATCTATCCCTCACCTTGTGAATAGACATCTACTTCATATTTGAATCTCATACTCAAATCATCCCATCATGAAATCTGCAAACCTTGTGATAAACACCAATCAATTACATGGCTCTTTGTTCCATCTATAAGACATTTTAACCACATACATTCCAAAATGAAATGAAACCTAATTCATGCTCTTGGTTCACAAATTAGAAGAAATTACACATCCATGAACAGGAGACAAGATTCAGACTGAATTTAAAACCCTTTATTGCTCTTTATTTATTTTCCTTGAAACCAAATACATGAAAGATGTATAGAAAACTAACTCACAAATCTAAACTATCTGCATTAAAACATAAATGCTACTCGTACAAGAAGAAGTGTTGAAGAATGGTGTCACAATCATGAGAACACATCAAAAATTGGAACCAAAACTTGGCATCTCAGCAATGACTGGTTTTTCTCCCAATACTAGAACCCCTCCAATGGATGAAAAATAGAAAGATATAGCAAGAAGTGAATTCCCAGATCTGTTATGCAACTGCCACCTGTCCACTTGAAATTCAATCTCTTGCAACTAAATCACCTCTCTCTTCTTTCTACCATTTTGATCTGATATGGTTTTCATCATCATCCTATAACTGATTTGAAAATATCTTTGTTGAAATGATGAAAAAAATTGAGTCACCAAAATATCTGATATGCCTCATGAAATGCTGGTGAAATTTTGAGTTTTTACTAAGTGAATCTAATCAAAATTTGACCCAAACTGCATTTTCACTGCCTTTTAACCATATTCAAGTTATTATTATGTCAAAAAAAAAGTTCTAAACTTGTCACCTAACTACAGTTGCACAATAGGAATCTGGAAGAAAACCTCCTATAGCTTGAACCAGCTACCTCCTATGCAAAAACTAACCTTAGAATCAGAAAGTTCATCTTCTCCCAATTTCAACGATATATAATATCGCATATCTAGCCTCTCAGAAAACCCCAGAAGTTGATTTGAAAATCACTCCCCTGGCAAAAAAACTTAGGTGTGCATCTTCAGATTTTTCAAAAATTTAAAAAAGTTCTTTAAGTTTGAACTTAGAAATAATCCTTCTTTGAATTTAAAAAATCTGTATGTCACCCATTTGAAAACATTTTAAACTAGACATATTTTTTTAAAAAAATAAATTTTTCTATGCCTTTAAATTCGAGGTCAACCCCTAGTTGACCAACTTTTTTCCATGTGGTGGCCTCTGATTGGTCGACTTGCCACCTCATCACCACATGGCACTCACCCGCTTGCCCACATTTCTTAATTAGTGAGCATCTTTCTTGTACGAGATTGTGCCAATCGCTCGATCTGCCACGTCACACAATCTAAGTACTTCTAATTTGGACCTATTCTAGATTGCCACCTCATCACCACTTGTTTCATCCTTGCCATGTGGAAGCCTTTCATTTTCTGCCCAACTACCACCTCAGCATGCTGACGGAGCCTACCACATCATCTCCTAACCTAGGCCCATTGCCACTTGGCAACAGCCCACTTTCCCATAATATTTAACCATCGGGAAACTTTATAATGTGGGTTTACGCCATCCACAAGATGTGGACATGTAGTGCAACCTGGGCGCATCTTGGTTTTGTATGACACATCATCTTATTTGTTTCTTCAATCAAAATTTCACCTGCGCCACCGTCCAACCTGGCACTCATTATCGACTTGCCCCACATTCTCTTCATGCCTTTGCCTTTACAAGGAATGCTTGTCATAAGACAATATAGTGTGTGTTTGGAAGTGTATTTAAAATATAAAAAGACCTTTCCCACAATGAATATGGGATAAAAACCCTATTCATTCCATGCAGATTTTATGCTTAAAATGCGTGATCTCCCTATTCTATTCTTCGTTATTTAGCATGAAGACTCCATTTTGCTCCCACCTTGCCTGGTCTGCTACTCCTTTGTATATTTGGCATGTTCTTGTTTGACATGAAAAAGTGGGTTGCCTTGTTTCAATTACATTTTTTCCTGCTCTTAAGGCATGAGAGGCCTTGTTTCTTTGCGCATATGTTTTCCATTGACTTCCCTTGTATTAATCATGGCATCTCCCCTTCTTGTCGTTGGTGGAATGCTTCTCGGCGTTGAGTCTCCCATTTACAAGGCAGCTCCCTATTGTCTTCAACTCAATGCGTGAATTCCTCGTCTTAAGTCTACTTACCTTGGACTGATTGGCAATCGACAGCTTCTCTGCGTACTATGGCAACACTCTGCTTGGTTACTCCTTGGCTTCCCATGAGAGTGTCTAGCTTTTAACATGGGCTCTTCCTTGTTCGTGTTGAGTGTTCTTTGTTTTTTATGATGCCTCTACCCCTTTTTTAATGGTGTTGACTGTTCATTGCAATAAAGGTTGCCCGCTACCATATCCACATTAACTCTTTTCATTAGCATCTAATTGATGTACGACTATGGTCTTCTTCCTAAGAGACATGGGATATTCCTCTGATTTAGCCATGGGGTCTTGTTTATGCTTGTCGCTATCTTCTTGGTTCAATTAGTGACTTCTCTATTTTAACATGCTTTCTGCATGCTCCTCTCTTTGCTGAGCAGGTGGGTTCCCTTCAACTATGCTAGCTGGCTCCCCTTTCAAATTCATGAGAGCTCCTTTTTTATGCTTGCCTTCACATGAGACACCCCCATTGAAGTCCTCTTCCCCATAGCCTCATCCACATGAGCTCTCCTCTAGAACAACAATAGTAATAGCAACTATGCTACAACTAGGTGGATCCTCAACCTTTGTGACATCAACATCACAAACATCTTTCAATTCTATGTGATCTTCCTCATCATGGGTTCCTGCCTTTGCATCAGTTTTTGTTTCCTCTGTCTCATTGGCATACTTATCTTAACTTGATAGAGTTTCATCATCAACACTCGCACATTAAAGTCTTCCATGTCTTAATATCTTGAAGATCTTCTCTATTCATGTTCATTTTTGAGGGAAATATATATACTTTAATTTAAACAATTTCATAATCAATATGTGACTTTTTGAAAAACACTCTTCCTATTCGTATATGGAATCTTCATCAACTAGCAGAGAGAGTTCTTCATATTTAACTTCTATCCATTTGTACTAGTCATGGATTGCTCATAGAGCCGAATCTACTTGGTGCTTGGGAAGAAAAGTTCAATGGCTACAACAACTTTGGCACTTATGTTATTTTGCATTAATCCCTCTTTGCAGTCTACTACAGATTAGTCAGATTAGTTGGAACCCCCAAAATGGATCTGACTAAAAAAAATTTTGTTTCCAAACAACAGAACTGACAAATTGATCCAATGATAATCTCAAACTGATTGGAAAGAAGTTCGATCACTGAACAACTTTTAAAACTCATTTTATCATTTTCTACAAACTGTCACTTTTGTGCCAAGAGGTCTATTGACTGGGCTTAAAAATTGACCCAAACACCTGATCAGGTTCTAGAAACTAGCACACTAGATCTTTGTTCCACACACTTACACCCTGTCAAATCTTGTCTCATGAAAAATTTGGAGTCAAAAGATATTCTCTGTCAAAGTTGACCTCTCAGAACTGCCTGCAAGAAAACATGTCAAAAATACTAAATTGGGTTTGGAATCGGCTTCAAAACCTAGGCAAACTGACACTTGGAAAGATGAAAACTAGGGCATTGAATCTCTGTCACAGGGTGAATATGGATCTATTATTTGGGCTCATGACGAATAATTGGGCACAAATAGCATATAGTTAAAATGGGCTACTTGGATTTGATGACTAGAAACAATGGCAGAAACACATTTTTTGCAAATGGAATTGACTTAGAAAAGTGTGCAGATGGATTCATCATGTTTTGAAAACTGACACACTTGGAGTATTTTTAGTGGAAAACATAGTGTTATAATCCATTTAATCTAGGTAATCATGGATCTCAAGTTATAATATCACGAACAGTGGTACCAAACAATCTGCAAATGCTGACACTAGTAAAAAGATAGAAATTGCATTTGGAATCGTGTTTCAAAACTGATCAAATGGATTTTTCATAAGTTAAAACTTGAAACATAACTAGTTTCTAACATCTATAATGCAATGCAAAAGGAATTTCAACATTTAGGTCAACTAGTCAAAAGTTATAACTAGTCAAACAGGGCTTCCCAGAATTGTGTGCAATTTGCAAATGTATGAAAACAGTAAACTACCAACTTTGAGGGATTCGAAACCTAGTCAAATGAACTTGAAATGGCTTGAAATCTGAAACATAGGTTATTATGTATGGACAGTAGACACTCTCAAAGAAGAAAGTAATGAAACATTTATGGGTGCGCAATATTCAACCACAAACACAGCCTTTTGTCACTATTTAACACAAATGCAGATTTGCCAAATGCTTTAAACAGGACTTCACAGAATGACTCGAGATGACAATTTAACTTCATAGAACACTTAGATACACTAAATGGAGGGTTTCAGAAACATTAAACACCTCATTGGGCTCAAAATTATAGCCGGGCACATAGGCATCAAAAAGCATTTATAAGACTCAATTTTCTCAAAAGTGCTCAAAATTTGGACTACAATTTTGAGCACCAACAGCTCTATAGTCTTCTTAGGTGATCAAATCCTTGGAGGAGACTCATAGGGAAAGAATCTCAACCTCAAGTGGTAGAATAGCTTCTTACCCATAGAATAATGTGAAAGGTGTAGCTCTAGTAGGTGTGTGAATTCTAGTCCTACAATCCCATAATGTAGGATTAATCTCTAAGAGCCAAACTCTTTTGGATTTGTGAACATTCCTATACAATATTTTTAGGAGAGTTTTATTAGAGGCTTTAGCTTGACCATTTCCTTAAGGATAATATATTGAAGACCAATATTGTTTAATCATAAATTTCTTGTATAGATTCCTAAGATATTTTTTTTTATACTATCCTCTATTATTAGTGACTATAGATAAAGGAATGCCATAGCAATAGATTGTGTGATTCACTATAAAGAGGGGCATATGTTTTCCTATAGAAATAGGAAGAGGAACAACTTCAACCCACTTTTAAAAGTACTCAGTCATTTTGAAAATGAACTTATGATCACTAGAAGAACTAGGATGAATTTTTCCCACTAAGTCAAAAGCCCACAACTAGAAAGCTCATTGTTTGATAGAAGGTATCAAATCACATCTAGCAACATGGATCAAGTTACCATAAAGATGAAATTTCTTATAGAACTCAATATGCATCATAACATCAATTTTCATGGTAGGCCCATAGTAATGAGACTTAAATAGTTTTTGAGCTAACACAAGGCCATTAGAGTGAAACCCACACATTCCATCATGGACTTCAACTAAGGATCGTTCAAACTAATCCTTTTCCAAGCATCTAAGAAGCATCTCATTTAAACCCTTTTTTAAACAAGTCACCAAAGATGAGGGTATAGTAGGGGGCATTGCAAATGATATTTTGTTTCTCATTTTGGGTTAAGTTGTCAAGTATGATTTGGTCACATAAAAAGGAGTAGATAGTAACATGGTGGGAAGAGTTATGACTAACAATGGCAAAAATGACTCAATCATTAGGGGAGTCATAGATGGGGTGTCATATCTCTTCAACTAGAAATTCAAATATGGATTCATGTTCTTGTAGTTTTAGAATAGATGCTAAAGTATCCATAGTATCAACAACCTTATTCTCATCTCTAGGAACTTGTTGGAATATGAAAAAAGTGAAGAATTGCTCAAAGAATTAGTCAACTTCTTGTAAGGGATCAATTTTTCATCTTTACTTTGGTAATTATTATTTATTTGATTGATAACAAGTTGGGATTATCCAAAGATGTGCAACCTTATAATGATTCATTCAATAGAAACTTTAATCTCATTTTTTAGGTCCTCATATTTAGCTATGTTGTTGGTGCAAGGAAATAATAATTTATAAGATTTGGGAATAGTGTATCCATGAGGGGTAACAAGAAATATACCAACACCAGCACCATTCTGAGTGTGAGATCCATCAAAAAATATTTAACAAGTCCTCTCAGTTACATACATGATGGATGAGTTAAGAAAGTCAATCTAGATAGGTGCATTATCGTGTAGTAGAAAATCAGCTAGTTGATCAATGATATAATGTCCTTTGATAGCCTTATGATCAGCATACTGAATACTAAATTTTGAAATAATCATCATCCATTTAGATAGTCGACCAATAAGGGAATCCTTACTTAAGAGGTACTTGAGAGGATCAATTTTAGAAACCAAGTGTGTAGTATGCACAGGCATGTTCAAATTTTTGATATGCAAACACCACATCAAGTCAAGCCTTCTTGATGTTTTTATAGTTAACCTCATAAGGAACTAGTGTTTTTTTGATATATTAGATAGCTTTTTCTTTTTTGTTTTCATCTTTTCATGCTAGTAATGCCCCTAACAAAGTAGTTGTAGCTAAGATGTACAAAATCAAATGTTTTCCTATGATGTAAGGCATTATAATAGGAAGTTTAGCCAAGTACTTTTTGATCTAATTGAGGTTTTCCTCACATCATTCATTCCATATGAATGTGAATCCCTTGTGTAAGTTTTTATTAAAAGCTTGTGACCTATCAACTAGCTGAGATATGAACCTCTTGATTGACTGAAGGCATCCTTGAAGACTATTGAGTTGACTAATACTACTAGGAAGTGGAATTTTCGTGATAGCTTGCACCTTCTTAGGGCCAACCTCAATTTCTATAGAAGATATTATGCATCCTAGTAGTAATAAAGTTGAGGATTACAAGAGGGAATGTAAGGTGGAAGAGACTATTAAGATGCCTGAGGTGATGATTGTGGAAGCTAAGGGAAGGAGTAGAGATGGATGAATACCCATTTAGGAGAAAGAATGATGACCTTTTGAAATCCCCAATAGTGGAAGAGTATTATCCTTGTACTTTTCCCAACATGATTGTCTAGTATCTCCTTAATCTCTTTCAGAAATGACACCAAAGGTGGATTTCTTAATATTTATCTTGAACTAGAATTATTCCATATGGTCCAAATCAAGATCAAGTCTACTAGATTAGTGTTCCCTTTCTTAGATCTAGCCAAGGCGTCATCTACATATTCTTCCATATTCTTATACATCATGTGATGGAAATAGTGGTCATAGCTCTATGATATGTAGCACCAACTTTCTTTAACCCAAATGGAATGGCATTCCAATAGAAGGTACCACATACACATGTAAAATCATTTTTCTCTTAGTCTTCTAGAGCTATCTTAATTAGGTTGTATCCCGAGAACCCATCCATTAGAGAGTACATCTCATATCCACTATCATGTCAATGTTAGGATGTGGGAAATCATCCTTTCAGAAAAAATTATTTAGGTCTCAAAAATCTATTCATACTTGAATGGATTTATCATTCTTGGAAGTAGGTATAATGTTGGAAATCCATTTAGAATTTTCTATAGCTTGTATAAATTTAGTAATTAGGTTTTTTTTCTAGTTAAACTTTTTGTAAGAGGGAGATATGTGGATGCATTTTTCTCAAATTTTTTTGACTGGCTTAACACTAGGATCTATTGATAGATGATGCATCATGAGTTCAATGACAAGTCCTAGCATATCTACATAGGTCCAAGAAAAGTTGATCTTTTTCTCTTTAGTTGACAAGGATTGAGCTAGATCTATGATCTTAGGAGACTATTTTATTCCAAGATTTATAGGTTGTGTAGGCTCAATGAACATTGATGATTTCTCCTAAAGTAACTAGTTAGACTACCAATTACCTCATCCTTGGGTGCCTCAAAGACATTTTCTCCCTTAAATACATTTTTAGTTTTTACTATTATCGTCTTAGACACCACCAAAAAGTGGCTTTCACCATCAGAGCACCTCTTCTTTTTCATTTTTCTTCTATCTTTATGACTAAGATACTATATATCAAATTCTTTCATGATGGTAGTTGGCTCACTGGTGGAAGAGACTATGAGTGCAATGGAATTGAGATATCAAACAACTTCATAGTCATTTTGGAAAGAGGGTAGTTTAGGTTTTTAATTTTTTAAGGACTACTCATTGAGATAAGGATACATGAGTGGAAGTGAGGTGGAAGAGTCCAAGTTATTAATGCATAGGGAGTCATCACTAGTGACAAGAAATTATGATTCTATAAGGTAGTCTTCGAGGACATTCAAATCAGACTAACTCTTGGTTAAGTCAATGTGGTCCACTAAATCAACATTTGTGTTTAAATTATTTATCCCTACAAGTGGCTTGTCTACTATATCAATTTGGTTAGCATAAGAATGTATAACACTAACCCCAAATTCATGAGACACAACTTAGAAAGAATCCCATTAATATTTATCATAATTAGTATTATGATCACATTCTATCAGGGGAGAAATTTTTCTCCTAATTCTATCTCTATTAGGATCTTCTATGGCTGATTCATTAAGCTATCTAGAGGAGGATGCTTCAACATTATGATCATTGGATTTTTTATTATGTCCCCAAAGGGTGTAGGTAAAGGGCACAAAGTCCTCATCATCTTGACTAGGAGTATGAGCAAGTTGGACTTCCTCTTTTAAATAATTTATAGTAGGATGTTCTTGGTCATAAATAGGTAAGCCATCATCAATAGTGAAACCTAGGCCAATAGTATCTTTTCTTTTTTGTTCATAAGTATGGCTTAAAGGCTCAATGAGAGGATGTTTGTTATTAGTTAAAGGACTATTTCCTAGATATCCCATATTCTTAAGAAATACATCCTCTACCATAGTATTTTAGGAGAAACATAAGTAGTAACTATAAATTTACTAGGTGTTCCTCTTTATAGATCTATTCTCTAACAACTTCATCCTCTTTCTCATCTTCTAATAGGACCGAGGATTGGAAAAAAGTACCAAATAGTGTCATGGTGGAAGTTGTAAGTCTCATACTCTCTGAAGGTTTTCCATAGGAGCAAGAATCAAGTGTCTATTCCCCTATTCCAATGTCCATCATTTTCAATTTTCTTTCATACCCAACATGTGCAGTTTTGGCCTCATCAATAGCTCTATTATTTAGAACTAAAGACTCATCAATAGTAAATGTATTGATACACAAGGATTTTTTCCCAAGAATAGATATCTTTGTACCATTAAAAGGGAGCTTAATAAATTGATGGTAAGTTGAAGGAACTACCTCTATATCATGGATCTATTGTTTTCCTAGCAGAATACTATATGCAAAGGGTACATCAAGAACCTAGAAAACTACATCCTTCTCAACTGGATTAGCTTGGATAGGCAACACCACCAAACCTTTGGAAGATCTTTCAACCTCATAATTATCTTTTATTGTGATCTTTCTCCTAGGTCCAATAACTAATTTAGATAAACCCACTTATTTTACAATATTGAAAGAGAAAATGTTTAACCCAGCACCATTATCTATTAGCACATGTCTTACTCTGTTGGAAAATGAAGATGGGGTAACTGAGAGGGGAGGGGTGAATCAGTTACCACAAAAACAAATTCAACAGTCCCAAAGATGCCTTAAACTTAGTTGCTCCTGCTACTCGGTAAACACATAAATTACTGCTTAAAACTTGATAGATGTTTAGTTAATTTATTAAGCATTTACTGAAATAAGCGAACATGCCAAAGAAAGTAATCATGAACACAGTAGACACCAGATTTACATGGAAACCCAATATGGGAAAAACCACCAGCAACTAGTCACCAATTTTCACTCTTCTGAAGTGAGCCCTGTTAGGAGCCAACCCTGTTAAAGGTTACAAAACACACTGTTAGGTGTGACCCTGTTAGAGGATTTAATCACCCTGTTAGGAGTGGCCTTGTAAGAGGTCTTTAGAACAATTCAACTGAATTGCCACCCTGTTAAAGGATTTATGGAATGGCTGTTAAACCAACTCTGTTAGGAGATTTTGGAATCACTATTACAATGGTTAGAAAGCAACAATGAATGATCTGAAAATACATGCAACTTATCTTGCTGAATACAGATCTCAGTTTAGCTCCACAAGATCCTTACTGATTAAATATATCTTTGCAGCTCCAAGATTTCCCTCTGCTCAACTCTGCTTAGGCACACACAAGTCTCTTCCTTGCACTTCCTTGCACTATCCATATACACTCTCTATTCCACACTTTTCTGCATCTTGAGCACCTCTTTATATACTATACATAATACCAGGTCGGCCCAACCAACTTGACAAAACATATTCCAAAGTCGGCTTGAACTAAGAATCAAAACAAAATTCTTCACTGGCCGACGCTGCTCGGTCAATACAGAACAGAAAAAACTGCTTCCTGTGTTAACCGGCAGAACTTGGTAAAAACTACAATTACCGGGGAATTCGGTAAACCTTCCACTTCCTTTGGAAACCGACTAGACTCGGTAAAAGCTGTCTTCGACTACCGAGTGAGCTCGGTGAAAACTAAGCTTTCCTTAGCTTACCGTGTGAACTCGGTTAACACTAACCGTCCGCTACAAAATCCTTTGATACCTGAGTGATCTCGGTAAGAACTAAACTTTTTTTAGCTTACCGTGCGAACTCATTTAACACTAACTCACCGTGTGACATACAGGAACGCTCGGTATACACTGCAAAAGGCTTTACTGACCGACTGAGCTCGGTAGACTCTATAAACTATTTTCCTGACCGACAAAACTCGGTAGACTCTGTTTGATAACTGATATGGCATTTGTGTAACATCAAAGACAATACACAATTACTTAATTGTATCCAACATTACTCAAGTTTGATAGATTTGAATCTCAATGTGAAAGGTAAGATTATATCTATGGATGAGAGATTTTTTGTCTTTGTAAAAAAATGACAAGTATTATAGAGTGGAAATATGATTAACCATAGCTTGGAATCTATCAAAGTCGATATTAGTGTGCACATTGGCTATGCATGATGCTTTTTCCTAGAATCTCCTTATGTAAAGGCAACAACTCTAACATAACTCAAAGATAGATATATGTGTGGGAGTATGTCGAAGTTGATCCACAAGATTGCAAGTAGACTTAGTAGTAGTAGAAGCTTGTTTGGAATAGGAAGAACCTTCTTTCTTAGGATTTGATTATTTGGAATAATTTGCACCTCCAAGGATAACCTTAGGTTGGCTCCTAGTAATAGCATTAAGTATTTCACCATGTCAAGAAGAATTTACACCTCTTTGCATGGTTTATATTCACTAAAATTTTTTCTTTGTGTTAAACAAACACCACTCAAAATAAACTTAGGTATCACATCAACATTTGAATCATATTTAGGCTCATCATAATTTGGTTTCAACATGTGAATGCTTTCACTTAAAGGCTCAAGCATCTAAATGACATTTTCATATTTGTGTAAGTGTAGTTTATTTTGGTATCTCTATTTTTATTATTAGATGTTGCAATTTCTCCTTTCTCATACTTGGTGTGAGGATCTTTGGAAGCCTTATGATTAGTATTTTTAACAATTCCATTGACACCAACCTTCTCACTCTCAATAAGATCTTGAATGATACCTTTGGATTTGATACAATTTTGAGTATTATGAATATTTCCCTATGATAATTGCAATAATGATCTTCTCTCCACCATGGAGGCTTAACATCATAATCATAGGGTTTTGATTTTTTAGGTAGTGTGATGATCTTATTGGAAAGTATATTTTTAAGAATAACATCATAGGAATTAGCCAAGGTAGTGAAATTACATTTAGGTTTTCATGTTCATGTGGATTTAGATTTTTTGGAGTCAATAATTTTAGCATCCTCTTGTTGTTTAGTTTCTATTACATCACTAATCAATTTTAATATGCATTCCTTAGTCTTAGGTACATCAATCACCCCATCATTTATAAGATATGTGTTTCTTTCCATGTTTTGTTCTTGTCTTTTCCATTTCCATTTCCATTATTAGACATGTCTTTATTCAAAGTTATCTCTCCCTTCTTGACTACAACATCTTCTATGTGAAAGGAACTCTCAATCATATCATAAAATGTGAGGAACACTTGTTTCCTAAGGTCATAGTGCAATTATGGTATAATATTGTTGACAAAAAAATCAATTTTCTCATTTTTAAAAAGCTATTGAGGATATCTAAAGTAAATATTCCTCCACATTTATAGGATGATGACAAGATATCTAGAGTAAATATTGAGCATCGTGATAGGATGTTGAATATTATAAGAAGAGTGTTCAATAAACCTTTAACAAGTTCATCAAAACACTTGAGTAGGGTTGTCATCTTAGTAAACTATTGCATAGCTTTACCATTTAAACTCCTTGTAAAAAGTCTCATGAGACAAGTGTCAACATGAATAAAGTCCATGCTTAGAGCATAAAATTGTCTTATGTGATCATATGGATCCCCTTTTCCATAATATTTGTCATACTTAGGGATCTCAATATCTTAGGAGTAAGGCATCATGTAGAGACATTTCTCAAAAGGTAATGCACATATAGACTCTATAGCAAAGGTGGATTTTGATTTTTCTTTTTCTTTCCTCAAATTTGACACTTCTATTTTCAAGTCTAGGATCTCTTTTATGGAAATATCATGATGAGTTGTCTCTTTCTTTTGAATCAATCTTTGAACATCAAAGTTATGCAGCAATAATTTCATTTATCTAGAAGCCAAATGAATGAAGTATTGATCTCCATTTTTCTCTAATATTTTCAGCATAAGTTGTTGGTAGTAATAATCTTGGTGAAACTTCAAGAGTTCTTCCTCGGTGACTCAATTATCTACCTCACTTACATGTTGAGGTCTATGTGAAGCATTTCCATGATGGGAAGATCTTGGTGGAGACTCAAATCCATTAAGATGATACCTTAGAGATATAGGAGGAGTGTTGTGTCTATTTACCTTGTGGTCAAATCATTTGTCAATTAGTGCCAAAACACTTAATCATTTTCTTGGTCACATTACTACCAAGCTTTAAAGTGTAAAATAAGTTGTTGTAATGTCAACCAAGTAGAAAGTAAGTATTAACTGAGTAGAGAAAAAATACAATGTCAACTAAGCTAGTTGTGTTAACTAAGAAAAGCTAAAGTATTGTTGACCAAGTTGTAGTGTCAACCAAGCTCTACAATGTCAACTGAGTTCTATAGTGTTTGTTGAGTCAACAATGTTAACTAGGTTCATACCTACTCCTAAGTGATCAATTTTGACCAAGCACGAGTGTCAACCAAGTGCTAGAGTTTGTCAAGTTCATTGTGTTTCCAAGTGTTAGTATATCACCTAAGTGATCTTCAAAACCTAAGTATCAATAGTGAGTCGAATTGGTGAAGATTTTTGAATATGGTATTGTAGCCAACTATAGAAGGTAATTCTTTAGATTCATATATATATAAGATATCTTTTCATATCAAAATGAGTGAGTAATGTAAGAGCATAAGTATGAATATGAATTAGAAGACTACAGGCTACAAGCAGTATAAATTTTAATCCTTAAGATTTATTTCCAAATACTTTGGTGAAATTGTTCCAAATTAGGAATAATGAAACATATCCAAAGCTGTGACAAAAAAATAAATCTATTGCAAGTTATAGTCTCTGTACTTACACCCATTTTCTCTGTAATAAATTAGAAGTAAAACAAGTAAAATGATACCAAACCAATTCTATGTGAAAATATTATGAATATAGTTTAGGAATATATAAGTAATTTATTTTTTCCAATCATAAATAATTTTTCTAGCACAAATCACTACCTATAATTCCAACAAAGATCTTTAAAAACTAGTTTCCACTAAAATATGCATAACCTTCACAATCTGCATACAACTAACTCAAACAAAAAGGAAATGGAATATAATTCACATATATTTCCAATGAATATTATTAGAGGTCCTCAGTCTCCAAAATGTGTCCATAATACATGTTGCAACATGACTATATTCAAGGAATCTCAAATCTGCAAATACCCACTTTCACCAAAATGCTCATAACTTATTCATTTATTTATAAAATTGGACCAAACCAAAAGTATGAGAAGGAGGATTCATGATTCTATATATCCATTACTATATTACATTTTTTTCAGGCTGTACAAGTATGTACAAGTCCTAGAAACAACACTAAAACTAAAAAACTAGTCAAAACCACAACAATAGAATGCACCAAAAATGTATCAAAACATTTCCTCTTCTCAAATATTTATTTTGTTTGACCATAAAATGGTATTTATATCCATTTCATAGTTATAAACCTTCCTAACTACCCCCAAGACCAATCATCTACCTCTTTACATCATTTTTGAAATGTTAGCAACTTTCTCAATGTTGCATTTTACAACTTTTTATGCAACTTTTACATTTTTGACAAAATGACTTCAAAACTTTGTCAAATTTCTCTATACATATCCAAATGGAATATTTATGACCTTTTCTAATTATTTTACCCTTCCATGGGTCTTTTACACAAATTTGACCATGTAGACCTAAACATTACCTATTTGACAACTTGAGCAATATTGTGCACATGCTTACATTTCTTGTCATCACCTTCACAAATGGATTAAAAATGAAAAAATACATCATATACTTGACTTTAAATGACTCAAAAACCTTATATATCTCATAGTGACCTCTAGGATTAGGTGCTCCTACACCAAGAGTGGTGTCATCATTTTCTTCTTTGCAACTTCATTTTCTTTAGGTAACAAATTTAGCCTTCTTGGTTGGTGGTGTAAAAACAACTAGGTCTTCACCCTGATTTCCTTCTCATTCTTCCTCTTCCTCATTACCACTATCTTTGTCTTCATCTTCTCCAAGACCTTGTGTGAGTTGCAAAGGTTCTTTTCCTTTATCTTGTGTGCCTAGTTTTTCCTCTAGGTCTTCAATCATTTTCTCTCTTTTCTTCTCCTTAGAAGCTATTTTGATATAAAAAATAATTCTTTCCTTAGCTTCTTCATACTTCCCAAAAGGTTCTACTTTAGTATCAATCTCCTCAATGTCACTATCAATTTCATAATCAAATACTTTTAGCCATCATTTCCTTGGCTTTACTGCCTACACAAATATGTTATGTGTCTACTAAAAACCATACATCATTATAGTATTTCATTACTAACTCTTCTAGTATTCTCTTCCACATTTTCATTCCTTGTTTGAATTCTTCAAAATATATGTCCATGATATTTTAAAACTTTTCTCCTAACAAAGTTATGTATTTATTGATTTTTCTTGTCACTAGTTTGCCTTGCTCCCAAACAATATTACCAGTACCAGGAAAATATTTATGAACATAAAAGAAAATACACATAATAAACAATCTAAACTTACACATAGAGTTTTTTTTTCCTTCTTAATGGATATCAAGTTTTCTTCCAATTGTGATTTATGCAACTCAGCAAGATTATGTTCATGATCTTTTATAATAATTTTCCATGTTTGGTCAACTACCATACACAACACACTATTCAATATACTTGATTGATATGATTTCTATGAAATTACTCTCACTGTAAATTCAATCAATGGATTAGTGATGTTAGAGATGGACAATCCTTGCCTATTCCACTCAAATTTTGTGCTTGTCTCAATTTATTCATGACTTTATAATCCCACGACCCAAATAGTAAGGAATAGGGGATCATAGAGTGGATAATAGGGAAAGAAGCAAGAGTTCCCCACCTAGAGATGTAGAGGGACAAGGTGACTAGGAAGAGGCCTCAATTCATCAGATTGATCCACCACCAGTTATAGTGATAGCACCTAGGGACATAAAGAATGAGATTATGGGTTTGATCCAACTCAAACCACCTCTTTTCACTGGAACCACCAATGGTACATAGGTAGAGGCATGGTTACAGAGCTGAGAGAGGTGCTTTGAGTTGTGGTCATATGGGAGCAATCTAAAGGCCACTTTCTATCCACTTATTATGAGACAATGCTTCTAATTGGTGGAAACAAGAGGAGACCATAGGAAAAGTTAGAGTAGACACACTTACTTAGGAGGCATTTTTGGCTAGATTCAAGGATATATATATTTCAAAGCATTTTAGACATAGTCAAATTGAGGAGTTCCATGATCTCTAGCAAAGAGGCCTTACTGTAGCATAGTATGAGAGTAGATTCTTAGAGCTCCTTCCTTATGTCAACTACATGAAGGATCAGAAGCTATGGATCTATCGATTTACCAAGGGTCTTAACTTGTCTCTTCAGAATTTAGTACACCTAGCTTTTTTTAGCACTTTTAGGGAGGTAGTTGAGATAGCATTGATTGTGAAAGATCTCTGTAACAAATAGGAATCCTAAGATTGGTCCCATAACTAGAATTACTCCTAGCATTTAGGACAACATAAACACTCATGGAAGGGTAATCAAGGTCATTTAGCAAGGTCCTCTAAGGCTCCATAGGTATAGCAAAATTCATAGTAGGATAATAGGTAGAAGTCAACACAGGGGTATCAGGGCTCTAAGCCTAAGTAGTGTCAGTCCTAGGGGTCCTAACGAGATCAAGTGCCAAAAGATCCATATGTATAGCTAGCTAGGACTTAAGAGTCCTCCTGTGGTGGTTATAGTGGATCCAATAGGATAGTAGTCAGCAGTAGTCTAGGCCACAAGATGTTTTGGTTCAAATTCATGGACCATGTTATGCTTGTGGTGGTATGGGTCATATAGTCAGAGAGTGCCCATTGGGAGGAGTAGCTAGTAATTAGTGGGGAGTCACTTTAGAGCCTATGGTAGGAGACACGTGTAGATTCCACATGGTATTTGTAGTGGTTGACAACTACCAAGCCAAGCATCTGGCTAGAGTCATTGAGGCTATAGGTATAATCAAGGGTATTAAGGTTTCTATATTGTTTGATTTTAGAGCCATTGATTCTTTTGTATCTCCTTTTGTAGTGCAGCATTGTGGGCTAGTGTCCATCAAGTAGAATGATAATTGGGAAGTTGAATTGGCACCTAGGGTTAAGGTTATAGTTAATTCCTATATTCATGATTGTCAGATTCAACTTGGAGACATGAGCGCAATCTCAGATCTTCAAGTTACCCCCCTAGGATTGTATGATGTAGTCCTTGGTATGGATTGGTTATATGCACATAATGCTAAGATGGACTACACATAGAAGAAGATTGAATTCTTTGATGCTTGTGGTATTTATATGGTGACTTCAAGGGTGTAAAGGTCGGTGTCTCTTCATATGATCTATGTATGTAGCTTAAGTGGTGTCTACGAAAGGGATGTTAGTTGTTTGTAGTATCTAGTAGTAATAAGGAGGAAGACAATGAGAGGGAACCTTCTCTAGATGACTACCCAATATTATAATAATTTAAGGATGTGTTTCCCTTAGAGCTTCTAGGTATGCCACCACCTAGGGTAGTTGATTTCCACATAGATCTAGTGCTAGTAGTTGAGCCCATTTTAAGGTCTCCTTATAGGATGGCTACACATGAACTTAATGAACTTAAGATTCAATTGGAGGAACTCTTAAGGAAGGGACTTATCCATCCTAGTGTATCACCTTGGGGTGTGCTAGTGATCTTTTTGAAGAAGAAAGATGGATCACTCAGATTGTGTATTGACTATCGACAATTGAATAAAGTAATGATCAAGAATTAATACCCACTCCCTAGAATTGATGACTTATTTGATTAGTTGCAAGGTGCTCAAGTATTCTCCAAGATATATTTGAAGTTAAGATATCACCAATTTTGGATTGTAGAAAGTGACATTCATAAGACCACATTCCGTACAAGGTATGGCCACTACAACTTCACAGTGGTACCATTTGGTCTTACAAATGCCCCAGCTATATTCATGAGGCTTATGAATGGGGTGTTTCATACATTTTTGGATAAGATTTTGGTAGGGTTCCTTGATGATATATCGATATATTCATGTGACAAGGAGCAACACAAAGAACACTTGAGGTAGGTATTACATATTTAAGGGAAAATCAACTATATGCCAATTTGTCCAAGTATGCTTTCTTCAAGAAGGAATTGCATTTTTTAGGTCATGTGATATCAAGAGATGGAATCACAATGGATCCATCCAAGATATAGGCCATCATGGATTGGCTAGCACTAACTAATGTTTCAGAAATTAGAAGCTTCATGGGATTAGTAGGAAACTATAGGTAGTTTGTGGCAGGGTTCTCCAGAGTAGCTCATCACATCACCTCACTTCAAAGGAAAAGGAAGAAGTTTGAATGGTCAGAAAAGTGCAAGAGGGCCTTCTAAGAACTCAAGAGGGAACTCACCAATGTACCAATCCTAGTAGTACCTAATCCTTCATCAAATTTTATAGTATGCATTGATACTTCACTAGATGGTATTAGATTTGTTCTCATGCAAAATGGTTGTGTCATAGTATATGAGTCTAAAAAACTCAAGACTTATTAGCTCAACTATCCCACCCATGATTTGGAGCTTGTAGTAGTAGTTCATGCCTTGGAAAGATGGCATCACTTTATTCTAGGACACCACTTTGAGCTTTATTCAAATCACCAAAGTTTGTAGTTTATTTTCACATAGCCCAATCTAAATGCTTTATAGAGGAAATGGACAGAGTTCTTATGCGAGTATGATTTTGATGTACATTACATTAAGGGAAAGGAGAATGTAGTCACAAATTCCTTGAGTAGAAGACATCATGAGATATCTTCTATGAGTACTAAAATAGATTTGAGAGAGCGCATTCTACACCATCTTCCCAAAGATGTATTTTATATAAAATTTTGTTACTCAGTCCACTCTTAGAGACCCCTAGAAGGAAGATTTTCTGATTTTTCATTGGGTTTAGATGGAATACTATGCCATAAAAGGTTCATCTATGTATCATTCTCGAGTGACTTATCTGAGTTTATCATTTTAGAGGCTCATAGAGCACCCTATGCAGCACATCCTAATGTCAAGAAGCTTCATGAAGATTTAAGGTAGTTATATCATTGGCCATGAATGAGAATGTAGATTGCCAACATCATAGCCAAATGCCTAGAGTGTTAGAGAGTTAAGGTAGAACATAGACATCCAAGTGGACTCTTGCAACCACATGAGATACCTAAGTGGAAGTGGGACACTATCTCCATGGATTTCATTGTTGGTCTTCCAATGTATTCCCATCATCATGATGTCATCATGGTGATGGTTGACAATTTGACCAAAGTTGCCCACTTTTCACCCATTCACAACACCCATAGTGGCACAGGTATTCTTGCAAGACATTGTGAGACTCCATGGCATTCCTCATAAGATAATATCAAATAAAGACTCCTTATTTACCTACTCATTTTGGAGAGAATTGCAAACATCACTAGGTATCAAGCTCAACATTAGCATAGCCTATCATCCTTTGGTAGATGGGCAAACAAAGAGAGTTAACCAGCTCTTAGAGGATATGTTGTAGATGTATGTGATGGACCACTAGTCCAGGTGGGAAGAGTACCTCCATCTTGCAAAATTTGTCTATAACAATGAGCATCACACTTCATTAGGCATGCCACCCTATCAAGCCTTGTATAGTAGGCCTTGCAAGACACCCCTGAGTTGGGATAGGATTGAAGATAGGATATCTATAGGGCCACAGTTAGTCAAGGACATGGAGCAAAAGGTGGTATTGATTAGACAGTGCCTTAGAGAAGCCCAAGATAGATAGAAGAAATATGCAGATGCAAAGAGGGTGGATAGAGAGTACATGGTTGGTGAGAGAGTATTTTTTAGAGTACAACCACTTAAGAGCCCAATCCATTTTTAAAAAGGCTCTAAGTTAGCACCTCATTTTGTGGTTCCCTTTGAGATTTTGGAGTGGATAAGACCAGTTGATTATCATTTAGCCCTACCACCTAGCCTGTCATGCATTTATGATGTATTTTATGTATCTATATTAAGGAAGTATATGTATGATGAGTCTCACATCATAGATTGGGATTTTTTGCAAGTGGAGTTAGATGGATAGATAGCATTAGAGCCCATTCACATTTTGGCTTGATGAACACTCATACTTTGAGGTAGAGAGCTAGACCAAGTAAGGGTCCAATGGGATTATTGTGATGAGGCCACGGCTTCACGGGAGAATGCAACTCAGATAATGACTCGGTACCCATATCTTTTTTATGAACTCCAAGAGGAAGTTCATGCCTAGGGGGGATGATGTGAGGCCTCACCCTAACCCATCATATCATAGATATTTTATTGTGTTTTTCTATTCAAGACTTAGATGGATATTGGATTGTGTTACCCATTGATTTTGATACTTTAGTAGTTTTTTTAATTTATGATATGCACTAAGAATTGGATATTATGTATGAAATGATTGAATGCATATGGATGCAATTTTATGGCATGATAGTATTAGATTATAATAAGATGCAAATGTTAAATTGATTATGATGATTTATGATATGTAGATAAATGTTAAATTTATTATGATGGTTTATGATATGTAGATTTGAGATTCTAACATCTTGAATGATTCAAGTGAAAATATTAGGAAAAGGAATTTAATTTGAATTATGTTAATATGGATTTCATAAACTTTAAATTATGCATTTTATGATATACATGTTATATGACCTCCTTGGACTACTAATGCTTGAGTTTAATGTGTAGGAAGTGGAACCATGGAAATTTTTAGGGGAAATAGGTTCCAAACCTTTGTGAACACAATTTAACCAAGGAAAATCTTTGGAAGATTCAAAAAGCCTCATTATGAAAGTATTTTTCTTTGTAAATGTGAGTTTTCTTGCATATGGAAATGTTTAATCATAAAGATGCATTAGGGACATGTCATGGTGATGTGGAATGTGTTTTTATGTGTCACTTGACACTTGTGAACTTTGTGTGCATTGACATGTCATTTAGGGTTTTGATCATGGTGGCAATTTATGCCTAAAACTAATTACCTTGTTAATGAGAAAGTAAACCCACTTGACAAGGAGTAAGATGGGTCACAATCAAAGGAAATTCGAATTTCGACTTGGCTAGGGTTTTGAGGGGTCTTTAGGTGGTCCCAAAGTGTCTTGTATATGAAAATAAGATACCAATATGATAGTATATCATGTTAGGGACCTAATTTTGACCATGTGAGTGCCTATATAGCCTAGGGGGGGCCTTTACCTATGCATTCTTCCATCAATTCGAATTTGGACTTGTCACATGTGTTTTCTCCCATACTCCCATTAAGTCAATTATAGCAAATTTGGAGGGATACAAGTTCATAAGAGGAAGTGGATTGGTGTCTTTGCTAAAATCATTAGTGGGAAGGCCTTATTAGAGAGTCTTGGTCAAATTGGTGGGTTGTTCACCCACTCTCTAACTTTGTAGACAGTTAAGGTTTTGGAGGGAGATTAAGGGAGCTCTACTACGACTATCATTGCCTTTAGCTTAGACCAAGGTTGGTGTCTCAAACCATGTGTCATTTTCTTTCTTTTAGTATGGAAAAATAAATCTGCAAGTATGGAGGATTTGTCAATGGAGCATGCATTGCTTTGTGAACCTTTCATTCTAGACTTTGGTACTATGTTGTGGTAATGTGAATGTGTATTGTGTTCTTGAACATTTCATGGTTTTTCCTTCTTGATTTTCTTGTTTGGATTTGAATTTTGAATGCGATCATGGGTGTGAAGGCTTCACTCACCCTTGGGAGGGAAGAGAAGCCTTGGGTAAAGGGATTAGTTGGGCTCAACATTGGAGTTGAGAAGATTTACCTTATGATGAGGAGTTGTTGTTCTTTCATGGAGTATGGGCTCCATTGAAGCCATATGCCTTTGTTCTTTTGGGAGATACAAGGGATTTGTGTGTATGAAGGAGGAGATTTTTATGATGGCTGTGAGAGGAAAATGCAATTGCAAAATGATGTTTATGTTGGTTATGTCATCTCCTCTTTGAAGAGCCCACCTTCACCCAATGTGTAAGCCATGGGAGGGATTTGTTTTATGTTAAGTGTTGTGTTCATGCAAAAGCAAGTGATGTATGTGTGTAACCCATTTGGATCTTGTTTCCCCTACTTGGTGGGTGGCTTCATAGAAGCCTAGGATGGGAGGTGAGCCTCCATGATTCCTAGTTTGTGTGCATATGAAGTTTTGCAAAGATGGATTCCTTGAAGATATTAGGGTTTCACTCTTGACAAAGTTGAAGAAAACCAAGTATCTAAAGAGACAGAAATGTTTCATGTCATCTCAAATGTATTGTGATATCAAGCTCCCATTGTGCTTTCATTGTGGGGTAAAAGATAATTTTTATCATTGTTTATTGTTTGAAATTGTGAAAGGAAAGATTGAGAGATGGTATATATTTTACTCATAAGAAAACATTCATTAAGAGATTTGATGTATTAGGATGAAGTTATGAAATAAGATCCTTCTTCTTATGTTATTTGTAATTCATTTGATAGAAAAATTTCATAAATATTGTGTGCAAGAGTATTTTAGATATAGTTGATCAATTCAAAATATAGATGTTGCAATGTAAATACATATGTTATGAAATGGAAGAAAATTGCCATACTTTAATAGTTCATTTTGAGAGTTTGAAAATTTGATCGTTTGGATTTCAAGTCCTAAGATAACATCATCACATCATCACTAAAATTATATGGTAGAACAAAATAAAAAAATGCTTGAGGAGAAAAGATGCATAATCCAAATCTATGAGAAGACTTGTTGTAGGTATATATTTCTCTCTAGAAAATGTATGGAGAAAGGAAATAAATCCATCCCTATAATATAGAGTAATAAAATAATAGAAAAAATATACCCTAGAATTTAGTACATCAAATATTAATAGAATAGTATTTACCCCAAAGCGAAGGAGATTTAATAACATCAAATATCCACTTTATATGCATTACAGATAGAGAATCAAGTGAGTCACGTGACTTTCATGTCACCATCATTCTAGTGTGTGTGTGTGTGTGTGTGTGTGTGTGTGAATATATGATGATCCATCTATGAATAAACTACAATCTATGTTAGATCTAGAAAAAAAGAAACTCACACACCTATTTCCTAGACCTAGGTAGTGATCAGATAATTTTTGCCTTCCCCACTTAATTTTAATTATAATATTTAAATAAATAATAAAACATAAAAAATAAAAAATAAAAAAAAATAAACAACTATTTTACAACTCCCCTAGCACAAAACTTTCTAATGTCCCTAAACACATGCATAGAGTGGCTTGAGGAAGGGGACAACATGCTGACATGATGTCAGCCCACCTCTCTAGGTGCCTCCACCTTGGGATAAGGAGTGTGCCTCCCTAGAACCTGTGTTGCATAAAAATGTAACTAATGAAATAACACTAAGCAACTAATGCACATTCCTACATTATCATGCAAAATCTCAAAATATGAAAGAAGACATGTAAATAAGCAACATGAAACAAACAAGAGCATGAAAGCATTCAAAAATATCACTATGAAAACCTCATGAAACCATCAAGTGATTGATGATTTCACATTGTTGTGGGATGTGGTTGCTCACTATTCCTACAGCATAACAATGAGGTAGATAGTGCTTCCTAGAAACTGAGGAGAGGGCTCTCCTTTTATAGGAAAATGGATGCAATAGAAGGTTGAGATTCAATGCAAGATGGAGGGATAAGATCTCTCAGGATCGATGAGGTGTCAATGAGGTGGAGGAAAAGTAGACTTCACATGGATTAGATTTTTGACCATTCAAAGGGAGAAATATGCTCACACATGTGTGAGCAATCTTTGATGGTGAAATGATCAATGAGGTGTGAGAAGCATGGCTTCTCACACATGTGTGAGACAACTTGATTCTCATGCAAGAGGACAAGTGTGAAAGGGCTGTGAGAAGGCATGGCTTCTCACACATGTGTGAGACAACTTGACTCTCATGCAAGAGGACAATTGTGCAAGAGGTGTGAGAAGGTATGGCTTCTCACACATGTGTGAGACACCTTGATTCTCATGCAAGATGAAAAGTATGCAAGAGACATGCAAGACATGAAGGATGAGGAAAGTGTGAACATCTCTCACACATGTGTGAGGATTCCTCACACATGTGTGAGCACACACTTAGGATTAAGAGGTGATTAGCTAAGGTGATTATGCAATGATTAGGGAAGTGGGTAGGTTTAGCATGATGGGTTAGTTAGGATAGTGATGTTAGGTGAGGGTTAAAAGTAGAAGCTATATGCTCAAATAGGATTAAATGCAATATTTAATTCCTAGTGGGATTAGGAAAGGGATTAATTAAGTAAATTAAGTACTTAATTAAAGTGAAAGGGGTTAGATGCAAGTGGGAATAGGTTAGGATTTAAATAAACCTTAGTTTATTTAAATCAAGGTAAGGAAAATGTACTTAAATAAATGCAAATTTATTTAATTAAGGTAGGGGAATTAAATAAATAATGAATATTTATTTAATTGGCTAGGAATGGGTTTTGGACAAATTTAGGTGTCTACATTTTTCCCCTCTTTGATATAGCATTAGTAATGTTATATCAAAGAAGAATAAAATATAGTGGCTGAAAGGATAAGATTAGTAGCGTGATGCCCCATTCATGAAAGGATGAGGAAGGATGATGAGGCTGGAAGGGTATGCCCCCTCGAGAGGACATGCAGGTTAGGAGAACACAGATGTTCTCTTGAAATGGATAGGAAGATGGAAGGGAGTTATGCTGCAATGGCATGAACAACTTAAGTTTGATATTGTATTTAACACTATGCACCAAGGTATGAGGAACCAAGATGACAATGTATCAAGTACGTGATAAAAAATGGGTCTAATACAACCATATGTCTTATGAAACCATGATATGGAAGATCATGATTCCTGGGACAATACGATGCAAAGACCATTATACATGCAAAAAATTCTAATGCATACAAGTAATCAAGCAACCATGCACAAAAGACCAAAAGCTAACCACCATTTTGCCCCTAGTCAAGCTGAAAACTCATTAATGGATTGATTGATAATGATTGATTAAGGATGGCAAAGCTAACGATAAGTGTAATGCGCATCCAAGGATTGGGAAGGATTCATCCCATGATAATGATGTTTGAATATAATAAATGGATTATCAGCTGATTTGGTCAAAGTGATGAATTGATTAAATATTGATGTATGAGATTGCAAGATTAGATTGATTGAATTAGTATTGATTGCATAGTGAGACTTTTTGATTTTTTGGTTTTATGGTGGGTAGAAGAATGAACATGGATGAGATTGGAAGAATAGATATTGATGGGATGAAGAATGATGAGAGTAGGATCGATATGATGGGAAAGAATTAGAAGAATTTAAAAATGACTAACTTAGAGGATGAATGAATTAGATTGAAGTGAGTTGGAAGAAGTAGATTGAATGTGATATAGAATGAATAGAATGGATAGAAATGAATTGATTAGATGAATGTGAGAGAATGGATAAAATGAATGAATTGAATGAATGTGAGATAGAATGGAATAGAATGGAACCAATGACAAGGGAGAGTCAAGGTAGGGTAAATGGAGGAGAAGCAACGTGAGGTGGTGGATGACAGGAATGGTGAAAGGATATGAGGGGCCCAATGATATGGTGGTGAAAAAATGTGGGGCCAAGGATCATGTTTCGAAGGAGTCCAAATGCCCCATACCATGGATATGAAAATGGAAGGAAAAATGGTGGGAAAGGATGCATGAAAATGGAAGGAGATATGGTGGGAAGGGAGGCACGAAAATGGGAAAATGGCATGAAGGCTTAGCATATTGAGGAAGACAAGGCATGTGCTCTTCCAAAGCATGTATGAACATTTTGATATTGTGCCTCTAGTATTGAGCATGAGCATGGACATGAAAGTACAATGAATAAGGAAAATGTGAGGGAGGGTATGAAAAAGGATTAATGATATGAAGAGTATGGATGACATCTGGGATATGAAGGGGATGGGATGGATGGGATAACCAAGATCAAAGACATATGAAAGGGGGAAGGAAGCATGTAGGAGTATGGATGGAAAATGGATGAACATGAGAAGGACTATGGAATGCAAGATATGGATAACATGTCAAGATCAAAGATGTGAAAGTGGATGGAAATATGTAGGATAATGGATGGACATGGAAAGTGCATATGGATGGAAGGAAAGTGAAAGTAAAGATCAAAGATGGAAATAGATGAACGGTAGATGGAATTATGGAAGAATGGTATGGATGGAGCTTTCCCCCTGTATAGAGTGCAAGTGGAAGAGGAAAAGTGAATGGATGGATAAGTGGAATGGGAAGGCAATAAATACATGATAGGAAAATGAAGGGAAGACTCAAGCATCTATGTACATGGATGGTATCCCTTGATATATTATCCTATTCTCTTTCTTTTTTCTTTTATTTTCAAGGAATTTTTATTATTTTCTCATAGATGTTGGTAGGATAGGGAAAAGAAGGATGAGGTGGATTGGGGAATGGAGGACAATGACTTATGAAAAGTTTTGGATTAACGGGGTGGTGTGGGTGAGAGGAAGACATGGTTAATGGATGCTAGGTTGGAAGACTTGTGAATGAATGGATGAAGGAGGTGGAAAGATCATCAGTGACACACATCTTGAAGGGTGGTGGAAAGGAGGAAATTGTGGAGGATAGGGAGGAGAAAGTTTGGATTTTGGGATATAGGGACCCAAAATGGAGGAAGGAGATGATGGATTTAGGATGGTGGATTTGAGTATATAAGGACCCAAAATGGATGTGGAAGCCTTTGGATTAGCCAAATTGGATGTCATTTTGAATCTTTCTTTGAGATTCATTGCTACATTAAGTAGCTTTGGTATCCACAAAATTTTTGCATTTTTGATTTTCAGCCTTTGCGGCCTTGTGATTTTGCTTTGGATCAGATTTTTCTTTTCTTGAACATGTCTTTTAGAGGTAACATGTTGATCCTTGGATTTTTGTGGATTTTTGGCATTATTTGCTTTTTCTGTAGCGTCCAATTTTCTTCCATTGGCTATGGTATGGGTGCATGAAGGTAAATGAGATGGAGAGCTTATGGATTTTGAATGTTGGAAGGAATTCAAGGATGTGTGCCTTTGTTGATCTTCAGTAGGAGCATGAGCGGATGAAGGGGAAAACATGGATAGTGTGGATGGATGTTTGTAAGGACCCAAAATGGAAGGAAGGGATGAAGGGTTTGGCAGTGGAATATAAGGACCTAGAATGGACGGAAGTGAGGAAGGAATGGGAATATGGATATAAGGTCCTAAAATGGATTTGGAAGAGGAATGATAGGAAGTTTTAGGTTTGGAAGGAGGAATTTTATGTTTGGAAGGAGTGAAAGGTGTACCAACATCTTGAGACCGTATTTTTGCAATGGGATACTTATCATTTTCAAGACAAGATGCGAGTCCAGGTGTATGGGGTTCATGAGTGGATTGGATAGGTATGATAGGATCATGTGGAGGATTATGAGGGATAATAGGATCTTAGGATGGAGTGGGATAATGAAAGGAAAATGAAGGGGTACTTTGATCTTGACTTAGAAGGGGATCATGAAGCAAAATGAGTGGATCATGAGATGGAATAAGATCATGAGATGGAGGTATTTGATCTTGACATGGAGGAGGATTAGTGGATGGAGTGGAAGGAACTTCTGTATGAAGTGGAGGATCTATGGATGCTAACTTGTGAGATGGAGTGGAAGCAGTAATGTGCATGGTACATGGAATGTCTTGATCTTGGTTAGGAAAGGGGTCATGAGATGGACTAGGAGGGATAAATGGATCTTGAGGGATAGGGGAACAAGGGGATGGAGAAATGCTCAAATCTAGAGGAGAAGAGGAATCTATAGTGACATGCTTTGGAGGAAGAACTTTGGGTGATTGGATCTCTTCATTTTGTATTGTACATTTAGCCAAGAATTTAAGTGAGAAGAACCCATTATGAGGTGGGGATGATGTTTTTGGAGGATTAGGATTATTTGAAGGTTGAACTATGGGTAGGGGATTTCATGGAGGTTTTGGGTTGGATGGAACATGAGGACTAGGATCTTCGAAACATGGGCGAAGAGGACACATGGCATGGAAGTTGGACTCTTTTTGTTGACTTTTGAAGAGATAATTCTTTAATTGTTCCATTTCCATGGCAAGGGCATTTGTGTTTGAGGAAGTGTATGAGCTAAGAATGGAATTGTATGGAGTTGAAGGATAAGGAGGTGGATTTCCCTTGTCAAATGTAGAGGTATAATGAACATGAGATGGATGAGAGTTGGATATGAAGGGTGGAGGATGGATTTGATATGCAGGTTGAACGGGAGTTATAACTCCATATTGTCTTTGAAGATCATCAACCATTTGATTAAGCCAACTTGGATCCATAGATGTTAGAAGAAGAGTGATGAAATATTTGATATGAACTTAGGACTAGGAGCCTTAGACTTTGACTTGATTCGATTTGACTTGAAATTGATTGGATTCAAAATTGGTTGGATTTGATTTTGATTTGATTTGATTAGGGTTTGATTTGATCTGATAAAAACCCTATGATATTGCAAACAAGTGAATTTTGGATTTGAATTAAAGTCCAATGTTTGTGAAAATGCTCCTATGACCAAAGTAGAAGATGTGATGCAGACTTGAATGAAATGAGATTAGAAAGATTGATTATGGAGGAATATGTAGATGGATCGAATTAAGAATTGATTAGAAAAGAATGAATTTGACAAGGGATTGGATTAGAAGGATGATGATGTGGAGGATTTAATTAAGAGTGCATGATGAGATTGATGGAAGAAATTGAATCTAGATGATGATGAAGCATGACAAGAATGAAGATTAGGAATTAGATTGAATGACAAGGAAATGATGTGGACAAATGGAGATGATTAAGACGTCAAGGAAATGGTTTGAATGATGAAGACTAGATGGATGAGGGTGATGACTTGGATGGAAAGAAGATGTGACGTGGAAGTGATGTGGAAAACTTGACTAAGAGGTCTTAAACCAAGACTTGTTTTTGTTGTTTTTGAAATTGTTTTTGATTTTTTTGGATTTTTGAAGTTTTATGATTTTTTTGGATTTTATGTTTTAAGATGCAAAATATATACAATGAAATATGTACAAGGAAAGTGTGTTTCAAACACTCAAGAATGTCAAACACACCAACAAACCTATAAGGTTGCAACTAGGCTATACAAGGATCAACTAGAGGGTGTCCTCAATATATGCAAGGTACGTGAGGCCCAAATCTATAGATGAAATAAAATAATGCCACACAGCCAGGGGGAGATGGTAACCCAAATCTCCTCCTTCACTTCCCAAAGGTATAAAGTTCTTTGGGGCTTAGCCAAGAGTGAAAATATTTTGCTTCCAAGAGAGGTGTCTTTTGATTCACCTCCTGATTTTTATACTCTACCAGAACACTGGAGTTGAGGTCGTCCCAAGGGGTGATGAAATCCCCAAGCAAGCCTCCTAAAAATGAAAAACAAGACCACTTATTTATTGTGCACCCAAGATCACCTGAAGGTGCGAGGGGAGAGAATACATAAGTGGCCTTGGGGTTCAAAAAGACACGCGTTCATTCCCAATGAAACTTTAGGTTTTGTAATCTACTTGAAGACACATGTGTTTATAACATACAATGTTCTTTCCAACTTGAAATGTCGCCAATGTAAATGAAAACATGGATTTATCAAAAAGAAAGTAAATAGAGCATGTGTATAAATAAAATGCTGAAAATGAAATTAATTTCCCTTAAGGCATTTAAGATTGTGTGAGTTTTTTTTAAGCACCAATTCCAAATGTTTGCTAACCTAAGCATACATGTCCATTCCCTTAAGGCATTCAAGATTGAATTTGATTGTTTTAGCATTTAACCATGCATTCAAAGATGAGTTTTTAACCATACAAGTTTATTCCAAAATAAAATTAAGGCAAAAACCTGCAATCAATATGGTTAGTGAGAAAATATCCCTACAAAACCACAAGTTAGTGCATCAAAAACCTTGCAAGGAAAGTGATAACACAAAGTTCAAACTTTGATAGAAAAAATAGAGACATAAACAACATCAAAATCTCATAAAACCAACATCAACGCAACAGGCTCGGAATCAGCTTTTCGATGATATTTTGTTTTTCAAAAATGGAGCCCATATGCTCAAGTTATGAGCAAAAAAGGGAAGGTTACTCCTTATGGCTTAAAAGGGCATGTGGACTACTGATGTAGTGTTGACATCAGCGACCTGCGAGGTTAAATTTGACAGTTAGGAGAAAGTCAAGCAATTTTGTTTTTTGTTTTTTGAATGTTTTTGAAAGAAAAAGGAATCTAGTGGGATAGTTAAAAGATTTTTTCTTTTTTCTTTTTTTAAAAGGAATTGTTTTTATTTTTTTAAATAAAATTTTTAAAAACATACAATAATAACACTTAAAATTTAACCTAAGTATATTAACAAAAAACACAAAAATTTGGAAGGGGCCGGAGGGGTTTTTTGAGGCCAGGCGTAGGAGGAGCGGGAGGTGCAGAGGAGTGGGAAGTGTAGGGTTTCGTTGGAGTGGGGAGGAGGTGGTGGTTGGAGTTTGTGGGGGATCGGCTGGGAGAGGTCATTGGCCCAGCAGAGGAGCGAGAGGCGTGTTGAAGCGACGGCGTGAAGAGGCCGCAGGGAGCAGTGACGACAGTGGAGGTGGGAGAAATGGAGGTCAAAGGTCGTGGTGGCAGTGGCGCAAGGAAGCATTGCGAGCAAAGGCGGCGAGGATAGAGCGGCCATCGCAGATGGTCGCAAGTGACAGCACTGTGGGGCAGAGAGGATGGCAGGCCGTGGGGATGAAGAGTGGAGGAGATAGGCCGCGGCATATGGGAGTTGAAGGGAGGCAGCAGAGTATGTGGTTAGCCATAGGCAGAGGCGGGAGAAAGGGTGGCTCAGGGAAGGAAGTGGGGAAAACAGCGGCTGGGGGTTGTAGTGGGGGGTGTACAGGTTGCAGCGGGCATTGGAGAGGCAGGAGTGACGGGAGAAGGGGGAGTGAGGGGGCAGAAGTAGCGACTGCACCACTCGCGGGTGCTGCCACAGGGGAAGTGGGGTGTAGGGGCGGCACTCGCTAGCGCCGCGGGTGGCCGACCCTGGAAAAGGGTTTAAAATTTTATTTTATTTTATTTTAAATTTTTTATTTTGTTTCTTTTTATTTTATTTTATGTTTTTAATTTTGATTTTTGATTTATATTAAAAAGAAACTAACAAAAAACTTTTTACATATATAAATGCTAATCCTTTTTTTTTTTTTTTTTAAATTTTAAATTATAACTAACCCCATACTTTTTTTTTATTAAAAAAAAATCTATATAAAACCAAAGTATCAATAAAGTAAAGCAACCCTCTCCTCTTTTTTTTTTTGGCTTTTAACCTATTTATCTATGAACAAAGAAGGAGTAAATTTTTTTTTCTTTTAAAATTTTTCCAATAACGAATATTTAATGCATATGTACTCTAGAACTTGAAAACAAGGCAATAAGCAAAATATAAAATGTTTTATTTCAAAAAACTTCCCTTAGGTCCTCCAAATGCAATGATGCACTTTATGGCTTGATTAGATGCTCCTCATGAAACTTGATCCCCAAATGCAAGCTTTCAACCTACAAGCTCACAAAATACTCAAAAACACATTAGATCGTTAGTTCGAACCCATGAAGTGGATCCCACCGGGAGTGCCAAAATGTGTTGCATAAAATGTAACTAAGGAAATAACACTAAGGAACTAATGTGCATTCCATCATTATCATGCAAAACCTCAAAATATGAAAGAATACATGTAAATAAGCAACATGAAACAAATAAGAGCATGAAAGCATTCAAAAATATCACTATGCAAACCTCATGAAACCATCAAGTGATTGATGATTTCGCATTGTTGTGGGATGTGGTTGCTCACTATTCCTGTAGCATAACAATGAGGTAGATAGTGCTTCCTAGAAAATGAGGAGATGGCTCTCCTTTTATAAGAAAATGGATGCAATGGACGGTTGAGATTCAATGCAAGATGGAGGGCTAAGATCTCTCAAGATCGATGAGGTGTCAATGAGGTGGAGGACAAGTAGACTCCACATGGATTAGGAAAGTGTGAACATCTCTCACACATGTGTGAGTACACACTTAGGATTAAGAGTTGATTAGCTAAGGTGATTATGCAAAGCAAGCATGATTAGGAAAGTGGGTAGGTTTAGCATGATGGGTTAGTTAGGATAGTGAGGTTAGGTGAGGGTTAAAAGAGGAGCCATGTGTTCAAATAGGATTAAATACAATATTTAATTCCTAGTGGGATTAGGAAATGGATTAATTAAGTAAATGAAGTACTTAATTAAAGTGAAAGGGGTTAGATGCAAGTGGGAATAGGTTAGGATTTAAATAAACCTTAGTTTATTTAAATCAGGGTAAGGCAAATGTACTTAAATAAATGAAAATTTATTTAATTAAGGTAGGGGAATTAAATAAATAATGAATATTTATTTAATTGGCTAGGAACAGGTTTTGGACAAATTTAGGTGTCTACAGAACCTAGGAAAACTTGTATGTGGTGATGGGATAGCTTAGTGTGGTTTTTGGTGGAATGTGAAGGGAGTCATGTGTGTGGGGATTAGTGGTGGGAGGTTAGAATTAAGCTTTTAGATAGAAATAGGTGGCAAATAAATTAATAAGTTATGTTAGTAAATGGAAGTAGATTAGAGGTACTAGGGGGTAAATGGGTAGTAGGACCTTAGAGTGAGTTATTTTATTTTATTTGTCTTATTTCATAGAATGTGTTCCTTTTATTAAATAGGTTTCCTTTTAATAAAAAATTTAATGGTTACATTGTGATTAGGTCATGTGTTAGTGGTTAGGATTATAGTTAAGTTAGTAAATTAGGTATGAAAAAATTAGAGTTAAATCACTTTTAAGATTATCAAATCATGTTTAAACCATTAAATTATAATTAAGCTATTGAATCATATTTAAGTTATTAAACCATGTAATAAAGTATTGGTGTGTGGTAAAGGGGAACATAATTAAATGAAGGGATTAAAGCTATTTGATGGTAATTCTTTATTTTAATTAACCAACACTTCATCATAATAGAATAGTAAAGTAAGACGAAAGGATTAAATTAGAAAGGAGGTGTGTAACATTGGTGGGAGCCTTCATTTTATCTTAACTTTATTTAACCCTTAATTTGAAGATGGTATGATCCTTAGACAATATATAAACTAAAATGAAATGGAACAATAGAACACAATAAGTTATGATTACAAACGCACATATGACATGATGACCTTAAGAAAACAAAACATCTAGAACAATCATGAAACTTGTTCCCTTACATATATGAAAGGTACTAATTTTCAAGGATAGGATATGGAGTTCAAAAGGACACATCCTCATCAACCTCTTAGTTTTTCCTCAAATTTTAGGTACTAATGGTTCCCCCTTGGAAACTTGAAATATAGTAAATTGGATTGAATAAAATGCTTCCATGACAATCAATAATAATGACCTATTAGGGTAACCATCCAATGTCCTCAAGGGGTACGAGATGACTATTCTAAATACCAGTAGTTTGATAGAATATTTATAGCTTAATGTAGGTCTTCACATTCTATTTTAAGTTCATCTTTATAAAAAAAACATTGGTTGAGTTTTGTATCATAAATTTAGGGCATGACATTTTCTTGTCTAGAGTAGGATAGCCTAAAACCTTGTGAATTATCTTCTTAGTTATCTCAATAGGTCCATTATGTAACCATAAATTCATATCATGTATCCTACTCAATACAACCTATATCTATTTGATCTTAAAATTGCTTAGAAAATCTAGTGCATGGGTTAACCCTTTCCTCTCAATAATTTTAAATTATTCCTTTAAAACTCCTTCATCACACAATTTTTCATATGCCTCTTGAATCTCATAATTATCAGCTTCTCCAATCTTACACATCTAACAACTGTGTACATCATGGATCATGATTAATTTAGGTAGTATCAAAGATAATGGCCCCATTGAGTTTCCTTTCATTACAATCTCATGAATAACACAAAATTTAAGTGGAGGACAAGCATCACTCTTCATGAATTGAATGTTACTTACCTCTACTCCTTGGCTCTTTCCTATGGATGATGAAGATATCATTTTTATCTATAAGGTTTTGAAACTACTTTTCTCTCGATAATTCAACACAACTCAAATCTTCACTTGATTAAACATCTATCTCAAATTCGCTCTAGATCTCCTTGAAAAGTCTTTTATTAATTTCTCTAAGCTCTTGAATTTTGTATGAAAGGTGTGAAAAATATCTTCAAAATTCACTATATACTTCCTTTTCCTCAAACTAGGGTCTCTATTAATATTGTCATCACTGGTACATGGAATCTAGCTGTCTCGATTGATATTGTGCCTTTTGAACTAGGTCTTCACTATATAGCTTGGGATATTCCATCTAACTTGGCCTATACACTAGTAGGGCATCTGAAGTAATTGATGCATCTAAAGTACTTGATCCATATTGCAATGCTTGGTTAATATAGACAACTTTACTAACATTCAACACTAACTCTGTAGATGATTATTTTGCACTAGTCTTTTAATAGATCTATTCTTATGTATCTTTACTTATGCAAATATGAACTTTTAGCTCATTTTATGTTTGGAACTAATATTAGATGTATCATTTAAATATGCATCTCCTTACATACTTTTCATGATTAGTTTGAGATGATATGATCACCTCCTCTATTGGATTGGGTGATCTCAACTCCATTTCTTCTACTATTTCCATCTTCTACCTTTTTCTTCTAGGCTTATTTCATCTCCTTGTTTGTTCAATGTCCACTTTTCCTTTTCCCTTTGATGTGATCATGATTTGATGTTGGTACTTGGGTTCTGTAGTTTTTGACATTTGGTTTTTTATTGAATGTCCAAACTTGTGACATTTGGAACATATATTCTTGGGTGAATCAGTATTCCTTTTATTAGTCCAATAGGGTTTTGTCTATGATCTACATCCATATGCTTTATGTCAAAACTTTTGACAGTTATAACAATAGCCTTCAAATCTAGGTGTTGTAGATGTATTCTTCATTCTTGATCTACACTCATTTATTTGATGTTCTTGTTTCTTGCAGTAAAAATGATAACTACTAAATTTGAGTTGAGGGTTTTGCATACCATTTTTCTTTTGTAGATGTTTGCAATATGACCACGTTTTGCACAATGATAACATGTTGCTTTCCTTTTATCTTTATATTTCTTAGTTCTCCACTCTTGGATGATTCTCCTTGCTTAATACATGAATGTTTCTTCATGTGACCTAATCCAAAAGTGTTGCTAGATGATCTCATTAGTTCTTCAATGTATTTCATTGCTTCATTAGGCTTGTTGAATTTTTATACAATTTTTTTCTTATTCTTTAGTTCATTCCTCAATAATTCATTCTTTAATAGTAGATTTTCTATTTCCATGTCCTTTCTATTCAACTTCTAATTTGCAAGCATTAGTTGATTCATCATGTCTAGTTGAGTGTTTGTAAGATTTTGCACATCATTTGACCTTTCTTCAAGTCTAGTTGCCATTTTCCTTTTGTCTTCCTTAACAAAAAACTTGTCTTCATCAACTCTCTTCTTTTTTTAGTCACTTCACATAGCCTTATTGATTGGATCTCATGTTCTCTTTTTAGTCCTTTGAATTATCGATTTAGGATTCTATTCTTTTAGATCTACAATAGTTACATCACTCTCACTTGAATTTCTAGTTTCAAATAGTCCTTGAGTATCAACTCATTTAGTTGAATGGCTAACTCCTTCCTCCTTTTTGAGAATTTCCTTAGTTCTTGTCTAGATACTTCATGTTGTTGTTGTATGAGCTCAATGTCAATCACTTGATTGTCAATAACCTTTCCCAATTTATAAGCCTCTGTTTCCAAGATCTAAACTCTCAAGCTATTAGATTTTTTTCAAGAGAACCTTTTCTTTGATACCAATTGTTTGAAATCATAAAAGTTCCACTAGTGCTAGCTTTATTATGGTTATCAACATTAGCATTAATTGTTATGATCCTAGTGTGTGGCCTTCATTGGCACCTTGGGGTTTTGATGCAATGGTTCATATCATGTGGTATTAGAGCCTCCACCCAGGTTCAAGTCTTAGAGTAGGTGGCAATGTCAGCATTGCAATGTTTTTTTGGGGCTCATATGGTCAAGGGAGGGCCCATCGTATGGGTCTACATCCAGCCTAAAGTCTAGACTACAGAGCATGGTAGGATATTATGATCCTAGTGGGTGGCCTTCACTAGCACCTCAAGGTTTTGCTATAATGGTTTTTATAATTAATATTAACATGACCTACACCTTTACTATTACAATTCTCAACTAATCTTTTCAATTGATTAGGATTAGACTTTAAGTAATCCAATGGAGATATTTGGATTCTTACCTCTTCATATTATTTTATGATGTTAAAGGAATTAGTTGATTTACTTTTGTTCTCATTTTGTGAAGATGAAGTTACTATGCCACTGTCTTTATTAGCTTTGTTTCATTGTGCATTATTTTTTATAGGAACTAAATTATTAATCATATTTCTTTTATTTTGACCTTTGGCCATTACTATTAACTAAGGTCCTTCTAGAGTAGCAAAATAGTCACCTCTTACTTCTAAATCTGATTCATACTCCAAGAAATAATTTTTAGAGTCATCACAAGGAGCATGATCATCTTCACTTTTAGGAAATTCAATTTTTTGTTCTATGTTATCCACCATCTATCTATATATGATCATGTTAACACAAGTATCTCCATCATGATCTACCCTTAGATGTAAAGCACACATATTTTATCTTTTTGGGGCACCTTCGATTGCTAATCTTTGTTGGATAGGTGGTATTTTCAATGTGTTACCTCCATTAGGGTTCTATAACCTTCTTGATGAGGTTGATGAAAAGAATGAGCATGCCTATTGATTTTTTTCTTCAATAAAATGAGCTCATTAGACAATTTTTGAAGCATGGCCTCTATATTATTAGAAGTACTAGCTATATAACCCATGGTTCCAGATTGGAATTCTATTTTCCACTTATCAAAGGCTATCATGTCATCTACCATCTCCATAGCTAGTGTCTGGGTAGCTTGCAAGTTTTCTACATTTGCTCTTCTAATTTGATATCCCAGATCAAGAGGCATAGAGCTAATGTAGAGAGTCTTTTTATTATCATTTGTAGGTGCACTTGCAATAGGTATTCTTTTGATGAGTTTATTGAATTTTGCCTTAAAATCTCTCATGGAAACTAATGGTTCTTTCTTTATATGTGCCAATTGTAACAACAATACTTGTTCATCCTCTATACTTTTATAACATTCCTCAAACATTTGTTTTATTGTATCCCAATTTGTGATGCTTCCTATAGGTAAATTTTGAAACCAATCAAAAATATTGTCTACAAGTGTATCAATGAACATTCTGATAGCCACATCCTCATGTTGAGGATTTACTACACCACAAGCTTTATGGAAAGAACTTAAGTGTTGTTCTGTAGAAGTGGTACCATCACCATTAAATTTTGGAAAATTATTCCTTGATGCTCTTGGTAGATCATTATTAGCCCCAAGGGCAAGAGGACCAATAGAATTTCCCCATGGTTGTGCCATAGCTACTAGTATAATATTCTAGTTTGTCTAAAAAGTAACAAAAAGTGGAAGTGTTGCACCAATCAACAAAAAAACATCAAAAGCAATAGGAATGAAAGTCCTAACAAAATGAGGAAAGAAGATTGACTTCTCTATATTCTATTCAGAGGAACCACTATAGATAGGTGAGTATCTTGAAGTTTTTAAATCATAGATTCCCTTGCACATGCTCTTCCTCTTCTATAAAGATCTTCTAGATTGGAAAAATTAGCCTTCTTGAGCTCTTTGTATATGGGGTAAAGCTTTCCTTTCTCCTTGGCACTCCTGGTGTATTTTGAAACTAAGATGTATCAAATGTTTAGAAAAATGGTATTTTGAATTTATCTTCACCAGTCTTCAACTTTGGATTTGCTTCTTTTCTTTAGCAAGTTGAGGCTATAAAATGGGTATTAAATTCCTATGAAAAACACCTGACTACCACAAGTCCTTTCTTACAACTCAAATATATGGAATTAGATTGCAAATTAATATTGAGGAAAATTTCTCAAATCTTTTACTTGAAATCTCCCCAATAAAGTTGCCAAAAATTGTTGGTTAAGAATTTGTCCACCTATTAGATTTTATAACCTGACTCTTTGATACCTAATGTTTGGAGAGATAAAAGGATGTTTACCTATAAATGGGTTAGCGTATGTATTCTATCAAAGCCTTGTGAATTATTAGGTATAGCTCCCTATGATTTGCAACAATATGCAATGAATATGTTTTTATGAGATCAAAGGTTTTCACATTACAAGCTCTTAACCTGAGAACAGTAAAGAATAACCAAATTTTTTGTAGGTACAAACAATTTAGGCAAGATGGATTTGAATAACCTATCACACTCAATGGAATAACTATAATGGATTATCATAATATTTCTAACCCTTACTTCTTTTCTAAATGTACATTAACAATCTAAAAGTAGAAGAGGAATGAAGAAGATATACACATTAGCGAAAATGGAATTGCTTTCACTACTAACCTTGAATGAAATGGAATCACACTAATAACTAATTTCATACACATTTACCTTTCATTTCCAAATGAAACTGATGCAAGGTGCTCTGTTTAATACCATAACCACATAATAGAAACAAAGAAACAATAGAAAATGCAAGAAAAAAATATTGACTTCTTATTTGCATCGCAAATGTAGAATTGCAAAATTCATAAGTACAATATGCTAACCCACATGGGCGCCTTCAGTACAATAATCTACAAGATAACTTGCTAAGTATCACCCAGAACTGTCTTAGATAATGTTTGGACCTTTCTTAAATAGGCATTTTAATGCCACATGGGAAGGTTCTAGATGCTCAAACTTAATATCTAGGGTATAAAGACCCTAAGAAAACATAAAGAGTTGGCCAAATACATTCTTGACAATTATTTTAGAAGTTTCAGGTAGCCCAAACTTAGAAGGCCATAACTCATGAACCATTGCTTCGATTGCCAATTATAACCACTTTTCAAAAATGTCAGCTCCTAATCTATAGGCTTAGAACTATGCTAGCACCCTTCCATCAAGTTTTTTTACCTGATCCAAAGATTTTTCTACAAATTGTTCCATCAAAAATCTACAATAACTTCTCAAATATTTAAGTTGGAGTAATGACATTTTTATGGTAGGCTTATATCTCTAAAATGAATCTTCCTATAGAAAATGAGAACATTCTGAGCTCATATGACAAACTTACTAAAAATAGCAAGTTCCCATAAATAGTAACCACCCTATCTACTAGTCATTATTAAAATAAAAAAGACTAAAAGTAAAATATTTTTGGATGATGCAAGATTGCCCTTACACCAAGATGCTCCTGCATCAGACACCCAGGGTAATTTGAGAAGTGACCCCGTCATGTCTCAAGTGTTTAGAGAAAAATCAAGATAGTTAACCTCCTCCTTTGCTAGCCATGATGAATCCTCAACTAGTATCCCTTTCCATTTGACCAATTATTCCTCATAAGTTTTTTTTTTTTGGTACTTTTTCCAACACAACTATCTAGAATCTCCTCAATCTCCTTTGTAGTCGAACTTGCTATTGAAATGCAACACTGCACTTCTGCAACTTCATCTCCATCACCTCCTTCATAATACTCTATCAAATCTAAAATATTAAATACTAGTGAAATATTCAATTCAATAGGAAACTCCACTTCATACGCACTGCCAAAATCATGCCTCTTCACTATCTTGCATGGTCCAAACTTCTTTATCTTTAGCTTATTATATGTACCCACTAGAAAACACTCCTTTTTCAAATGAACCATGACTTCATCTCCAACTAAAAATTCCTTATATCTCCTTTTCACATCTACCTTAGCCTTATACTATGTATTCATCTTTATGATGTGCTTCCTCACCTCCTTAGTACTACAATTGATAGAATTATTATATACAAATTCTACCTATGGTAAAATCATATCCCATCCTTTTGGTTTATCTACAACCAAGCATCTCAGCAAGTTTCCCAAACTATGATTCACAGTTTCTGTTTGTCCATCATTCTATGGATGATGTGATGAACTAAACTTTAAATCTATCTTCAACTTCTTCCACAATGTATGCCAGAAATACCCAACAAATTTTGTATCTTAGTCTAAAACTATACTCTTTGGAAGATCATATAATCTCATCACTTCTTTGAAAAACACCTGTACTATGTGAATAGCATCACTAGTCTTCTTGCAAGGAATAAAATGTGCCATCTTTGAAAACCTATTAATCACCACAAAAATAGAATCATACCCATGCTATGTCCTTGGTAATCCAAGAACAAAATCCATGCTGACATCCTCCCATGGCTTATCTGGTACAGGTCATGGCCGATATAAGCCTATATTTTTCTTCACTCTTTTTGCCATCTGACATACTCTACAACTCTATACAAACTTCTTCACATCTTATTGCAACTATGGCCAGTAATAATTCTTAGCAACCAAAGTTATGGTTTTATCTCTACCAAAATGTCCAACCAATCCTCTACTATTCTTCTCCTTGATGAGTTTCTCTCTCATTGAACTTCTATGAATGCACAACTAGCTTCCTTTGAACAACATATTAACCTAGATCATGAGATCCAACCACTTTTTCCTATCAATTATAACTGGTTATGTATAAGCCTTCCATGCTTCACCAAAATTAGATTAATCTGGATACAAAGTACTGAGTTCCTTGAACCCAACCACCTCTATTGCATTTCTATCAACAAAAGTTGTCTTCTACTAAGAGCATCTACAACTTTATTAGACTTCCCACTCCTATGTTTCAAAACAAATGTATAACTCTACAAAAACTCAACCCACTTTAAATGCCTTTGCTTCAATTTTTCTTGACTATTCAAATATTGCAAAGCTCGATGATTAGTATACAAAAAAAAATCTTGGGAAGAATATAGTGCCTCTACTTCTTCAATACTTGAACTATAGCATAAAATTCCTAATCATAAATAGAGTATTTTCTTTTTGCATCATTCAACTTCTCACTAAAATAAGCAATAGGTCTTCCTTCTTGACTCAAAATAGCTCCTACTGCAATACCACTAGCATCATAGTCTACTTGAAACACCTTGTTAAAATCAAAAAGTGCTAAAATAGGTTGCTCAATAACTTTCTATTTCAATAGATTAAAAATCTTATCTACTCTTATAGGCCACTTAAGCTCTTTCCTATCCCCTCTCATTATTTCAGTCAAGGGTCCACAAATACTACTAAAACTTCTTATGAACTTTCTATAAAATGTAGCCAATCCATGAAAAGATCTTACCTCTGTCACACTCCTTGGAGTAGGCCATTCAAGCATAGCCTTCACTTTCTCTAGGTCCATTTTTAGACCTTCTCCTGAGATTTCAAATCCCAGATACACCAACTCTTTCTTTACAAAACTGCACTTCTTCAGGTTTATCAACAACTTTTCTTCCCTTAACTTATCAAAAACCTTGCAAATATGAATCAAATGCTCCTCCAATGTCTCACTAAAGATCAATATATCATCTAGGTAAACAATGAAAAACCTGCCTAGAAACTCCTTCAATACCTCATTCATGAGCCTCATGAAAGTTCTTGGTGCATCGGTTAGCCCAAAAGGAATGACTTACCACTCACATAGTCCTTCCCTTGTCTTGAAAGTAGTCTTCCACTCATCACCTTCTCTGATATGAATGTGATGGTACCCACTCTTCAGATCTATCTTTGTGAATTACTAAGCTTCACTCAAATAGTCCATAATATCATCAATCTTCAACAAAGGAAATCTATACTTGATGGTGATCTTGTTGATAGCACGATAATTTTTGCACATCCTCCATTCTCCATTCTTCTTTGGTGCTAACACTATGGGTACAACACATGGACTTAGACTCTCTCGAATCAACCCCTTTTGTAACATCTCATGAACTTGCCTATTTAACTCTTTGCTTTCTATTGGTGTCATTTTGTGTGTTACCTTGTTTGGAAAACTTGCTTCTGGAACCAAATCCATCTGGTGACTGATCTTCCTCATTGGGGGCAATCTATCAAGTACATTATCTAATACAATATCAGAAAACTCTCCCAACATATCTGCAACTTTTACAGGTACCTCTTCTACTTCTTCTTTACTATCTTTAGGCATTATAAAAAAACACATATGCTCATGCTTCATACCTTTAAAAAACTCTTTTCCATCAAAAAAATATATTTTGAGAGCACTACATATTTTTTCTTCTTTATCCTTCAATTGCTTCAACTTATGTTTCACTCCATCCTTAGTTAGAGTGTAGGAATTTGCTTGCCCATCATGTACAACATGCTTCTCAAACTGCCACAGCCTACCCAAAACCATATGACATATGTCCAAAGGTATAATATCACATAGTACTTTGGTATGATATCACATAGTACCTCATCCTAGTAGCTTCCAATCTTGAACTTCAATGAACACTGCTTATTGATCATGACCTTGTGGTCATCTTGCACCCAAGCAATATGGTATGGATGCAGGTGTTTTTGCTTCTTCAACTTCAACTTGGTGACCATTTTTTTTGACACTAGATTGTTAGTACTTACACCATCAATGATCACATACCAACACTTATCTTTACATCTAAACCTTGTGCAAAAAAAGCTCCTTCTTTGCTCAAGTTCATTCTCACTACTTAGCAGGACTCTTTGGTTAACTAGGTGATGGGGACACAACCCAAGCACAGAATGGACACAACAGGAAAGGGAAAATTTTATTAACTATAAAAATATGCTAGTACACTTAGTGTAGAGAAAGAAACTCCAAAACATGCCCTAAGGGCTTACAATAGCATAAGTCTGTAGATAAATTCTTCTCCCAATACCTTCTCTCAAACTCCACTCTGAACTACCTTTTACAATTCCAAAAATGTTCTTAAATAGACCCCAGAGGGTTAAGGATTAGCAATACATTCTAGAAAGTTCTATTTGGCATCCACTAACCAAATAGAAGGCTCTAGAAGTCGCATTAGAAGTTGGCACAAATTTAGAAGAATCCAAAAATGGTAATTGAACTTTCAGAATGCATAACTTTTGAACTGTAGCTCTGATTGACAAACTGTTTACATTTTTGGAAAGCTCTCAAAGAACTCTATAGCCCTATGGACCAGCTTCACTCATCCCCCATATTTTGGTGCTTTTTGAGGTCAGTTAATGCCCCTAACTTGACTTTGAAGCATTCTTAGGAGGTCTCCAAAAACTGAAAAACTGTGATAACTTTCAAACCGTGGGGCCTTTTGACTTGATTCTTTTTCTGGAATGCTCTAAATTTAAATTACAATCATCTAACCAATTTACACCATTTAGTTCACCAAAATGATGGCTCAATTACATACTCCTATTTTTTTGGCATTTACACATATCCCAAGGTGATTAAAAACTCTAACCCAGAACACTAATAGTGGAATTGTGAGAGTTGGAACTTTTATTTGACCCAAATGGGTATCCAAAAATGAAAACACATGAAACAGAAACTAAGTCTAAGTACATTTTTTTGGATGACACAGGATTGCCCTTATACCTCTGGATGCTTCTGCATCAAACACCTAGGGTAGATTAAAAAGTGACCCTGTCACTTTATGAATGGTAGAGGGAATCTCAAATGGGAAACCTTAGCTGTTGATATCCAAGTTGAGTCATCGATCAATCGTCCTTTCCACTTGACCAAATACTCCTCATACTACCTATGTTTGGTACTCCTACCCACACGATGATCTAGAATGTCTGCTATCTCCTCCTTCTTAGAAGCAGGAATTGGGCATGGCTCTAACATCGGCTCCTCATCTACACCATCATCATGATACTTTGTTAAATCTACAATGTTGAAAATAGGATAAATGTGAATACCATCTGGCAACTCCACCTCATATGCATTTCCTAAGTCATGTTTCTTCAAAATTTTGCAAGCGCCAAATTTCTTCATTTTCAGCTTGTTGTAAGTACTGGCTAGAAATCTTTCTTTTCATAAGTGTACCATGACTATATCCCCTACTTGGAATTCCTTATGTCTTCTCCTTTGATCAGACCTACCTTTATACTCTTAATTCATCTTGGTAATGTGTGCCTGAACCTCCTCATGTAGATGCTTGATATGTTTAGAAAATTCTTAAACTTCAGCACTTGTCCTCTCCCCTTGTTCTATCTTCCTCAATTCTAGTGCAGTCCTTGGGCTACTTCCATATACAATTTGAAATGGTGATTTACCTATACTCCTATTTACAAAGTTATTGTACGAAAACTTTGCTTGTGGTAGAATCAAATCCCATCCCTTGGGCTTATCCCCAACTAAACATCTCATCAAATTGCCCAGACTTCTATTTACCACTTTTGTTTTGTCGTCAGTCTACAGGTGATGTGTGGAACTGAATTTCAAGTCTATTCTCAACTTCTGCCACAATGTCCTCCAGAAATACCCCACAAATTTAGTATCTCTGTCAGAAACTATACTCCTTGGGAGGCCATGTAGTCTTACCACCTCTCTGAAAAATAAGTTTACAATATGGACAGCATCATGAGTTTTGTGGCATGCAATGAAATGTGCCATTTTGGAGAACCTATCAACCACCAAAAATACTGAGTCATTAACCCTTTGTTTCCTCGTCAATCCAAGAACAAAATCCATACTTATGTCCTCCCATGGCTTTGATGGAATAGGCAATGGCTGATATAGTCCAATATTGTGACTAAATCCCTTAGCAACTTGACAAATCTGACAACTCTGTACAAACTTCTTCACATCTTGTGAAATCTGAGACCAAAAGTAATGTTTTCTGAGAATGGCAATGGTCTTATCTCAACCAAAATGTCCTACCATCCCTCCACTGTGTTTCTCCTTAATCAGATTTTCCCTCATGGAACTCCTTGGAATGCACAATTGACTACCCTTGAATAACATACCATCTTGAATCAGATAGTCTAACCACTTAGTTCATTCTACGACAATAGGCTCTTTACAAGCTTTCCACGCTTCAGCAAAATTAGGATCCTCAGGGTACAAATTCTTGAGTTCATCAAACCCAACTACTTCAACCTACATTACTGTTAGCAACAACTGCCTCCTACTTAATGCATCTGCAACCCTGTTAGATTTTCCACTTCTATACTTCAACACAAATGTATAGCTCTGTAAGAACTCTACCCACTTCATATGCCTCTGATTTAATTTACCTTGGCTATTTAGATAGTGTAATGCCTGACAATCAGTATACAAAACAAATTTCTTCGGCAATAAATAATGCCTCCATTTCTTTAAGGCCTGAACTATTGCATAGAACTCTTGATCATAAATAGAATACTTCTTTTTTGCATCATTCAATTTTTCACTAAAATATGCAATAGGCTTACCTTCTTGGCTTAATACAGCCCCAATATCATTTCCACTAGCATCACAATCCACTTGGAACAACGTTCTAAAATTTGGAAGTGCCAACACATGTTGTTCTATCACCTTTTTCTTCAACAATTCAAAACTTCTCGTAGCTGCCGCAGTCCATTTGAACTCTTTTCTATCCCCTCTTATTGTGTTAGTCACAGGTGCACATATGCCACTAAAATTCTTAATAAACTTTCTGTAAAAAGTAACCAGACCATGCAATGATCTTACTTTAGTAGAAAACCTTGGAGTAGGCCATTCCAATATGGCTTTTACCTTCTCTAGATCCATTTTGAGACCTTCAGGTGATATAACAAACCCCAAGTAGACTAACTCCCTTTTTGCAAAGATACATTTCTTCAAATTAATTAATAGTTTCTCTTCCCTTAACCTTTCAAGGACACTACGAATATGCAATAAATGTTCTTCCAAAGTCTTCCTAAAAATTAAAATATCATCCAAATAGACAATAACAAATTTTCCCAAGAACTTCTTAAGTACCTCATTCATAAGCCACATGAAGGTGCTTGGGGCATTCGTCAATCCAAAGGGCATAACTAACCACTCATAAAGACCCTCCTTGGTCTTGAAGGCTTTTTTCCATTCATCTCCTTCTCATATCCATATCTAGTGATAACCACTCTTTAGATCTATCTTTGTGAAGTACTAAGCTCCACTCAAACAGTCCATAAGATCATCCATTCTTGGCAAAGGAAATCAATACTTGATGGTTATCCTATTTATAGCTCAAGAGTTTGTACACATCCTCCACTCTCCATCCTTCTTTGGTGCCAGTACTGTAGGTACTACAAATGGACTCAGGCTCTCCTGAATCAAACCCTTTCTCAATAGCTCCTGAACCTGTCTATTTAGCTCCTCAGTTTTAGTAGGAGTCATCCTATGAGTAGCCTTGTTAGGAAAACTAGCTCCTGGAATTAAATCTATCTAATGACTAATTTGCCTTACCAATGGCAATCCTTCTAGAACATTATCAGAGATGATATCTCCAAACTCACTAGTAAATTTGAAACTTCAAGTGGTATTTCACTACTACCTTCTTTATCTTTTCTAGGGATCAAAGCATAACACATACGCTGGTGTTTCATTCCATCTAAAAACTTCCTTCCATCAACAAGACAAATCCTAGCACTGCTACATACATTTTCACCTTCCTTTTTTATGGGCTTCAATTTGTGGCAAACTCCATCCTTTGTTAGAGAATATGCATTTTGATGACCATCATGTATTGGATGCCTATCAAACTACCATGGTCTACCCAACAATAGATGGCAAACATCCATTAGAATAACATCACAAAGAACTCCATCATGGTAACTTCCAATTTTGAATTTCACTAAACATTGTTCACTTACCAGGACCTTGTGACATATTTCACCCGAGCAATCTGATAGGGTTGGGGATGTTTCTCCCTCTTGAGCTTCAACTTAGAGACCATCTCCTCTAATACAAATTTATTAGTTCTACCACCATCAATGATCACATCACAACATTTATCCTTGCACTTGCACCTGGTATGGAATAGACTCCTTCTTTGTCCTAGTTCAATCTCACCACTTAGTAGGACCCTTTCATTTACTAAAGTCTCTCCTCTTTTTGCATCCTCTGAATGTGGTGATTGTGCATCCTCATCCACATGAGCAACCCTAGCTTGACCCTCAGCTCTCGTATCTATCCTTCCTTGTCATTGAGGGCTTTCAAAGGCAGGATGACCTTCTTCATTGCAATGAAAACAAGTACCATAGAAACCTCCTCTTCCTTGTCCACATCCTCGACCTCTTCCTCTCTGATTTTCGAACTCTTGATCATGGGAGTGGTTGAAACCCTCGTTCCTTTGGTTCCTACTAGTACCCATATCTTCATTTTTCTTTTGAGTTTCATTTTAGCCTCTAGATGACCTACCACTACCCTTTCTTCCTTGACCACACCCTCTTTGTCTTCCTTCAAACCTATTATTTAGCTTCTCTTCAACTTGTAGGGCAAACTGGTATGCCTCTTCAACACTGGTCATTCTTACCAGACTTAATTTCTCCTACATGCTAAGTTGTAACCCACTGATATAACAAGCAACCTTCTCCTTATTTTCTTCTGCATGCCCTGCTCTAATCAAAAGTTGGTAAAACTCCTCTATATATTCTTGGACTAATTTTCCCACTTGCTTTAACCCATGCATCTTCTTAAACAAATCAAGCTCATAATCAATAGGAATGACCTACTTCTTTAATTTGTCCACCATGCGATCCCACCTTGTGATCTTATCCTTTCCTCTTCAATTTCTTTCCAATTAAACCTCTTGCCACCAGATTTTGGCATGGCCTTTTAGTTTGGCCTTTGCAAACTTAACCCTATCTAGATCCCTCATATCCTCATACTCAAAATACTCTTCTAGTTCATTGATCCAGTCGATCAACTCATCTAGTTTCAGATTTCCTAAACATACACCCACATCAATTGTAGGTCTTTTCTCAAACCTAGTAATAGCCCTAAAAAGTGTTTCCTCTACCTGATTTAGAACTTCCTTGTCAAATTCCCCTTCTAGTCCAATTTCTTCTTCTTTATTATTGTCCTCACTTTCGTCACCCACAGTAACATTTGTTCCTCTACGGAGCTCCTCCTGCAACGCTTGTACCTGCCTTTTGAGGGCTCTAACCTCCTCAAGGTTAATAGCTCTAGCCCTTCCACCATGCTCTCTTTATGGAGGCATCTTCTTAATTCAAACCCACAACCACATGGTCTTGGTGCAAACTACCTCATAGTTGGCGCTCTGTCTACACACTCAAGAAAACCAGCTCTGATACCACTTGATGGGGACACAACCCAAGCACAGAATGGACACAAAAGGAAAGGGAAAACTTTATTAACTATAAAAATATGCTAGTAAACTTAGTGCAAAGAAATAGACTCCAAAACATGCCCTAAGGGCTTACAATAGCATAGCTCTGGAGATAAATTCTTCTCCCAGTACCTTCTCTCAAACTCCACTCCGAACTGCCTTTCACAATGCTAGAAATGTTCTCAAATAGACCTCAGAGGGTTAAGGATTAGGAATAAATTCTAAAAAGTGCTAGTTGGAATTCACCAACCAAATAGAAGGCTCTAGAAGTTGCATTAGAATTTGGCACAAATTTAGAAGAATCCAAAAATGGTAATCGAACTTCCGAAAGGCATAACTTTTGAACCGTAGGTCCAATTAATGAACTGTTTACATTTTTAGAAAGCTCTCAAAGTTCTCTATAGCCCTATTGACCAGCTTCAATCATCCCCCTTTTTTTGGCCCTTTTTGAGGTCATTTAATTCCCCTAACCTAACTTTGAAGCATTCTTAGGAGGTCTCCGAAAATTGGAAAATTGCGATAACTTTCAAACCATGGGGCCTTTTGACCTGATTCTTTTTCTGGAATGCTCTAAATTACAATTACAATAATCTAACCAATTTACACCTTCTAGTTCACCAAAATGATGGCTCAATTACATACTCTTATTTTTTGACATTTACATGTATCCCAAGGTGATTAAAAACTCTAACCTAGAACACTAATGGTGGAACTGTGAGAGTTGGAACTTTTATTTGGCCCAAATGGGTATCCAAAAATGAAAGCACATGAAATAGAAACTAAGTATAAGTATATTTTTTTGGATGACACAGGATTGCCCTCATACCTCTAGATGCTCATGCATCACTAGGACTTCTCCTCTTTTAGCATCTTCAGAATGTGAGGATCTGGCATCTTCATCAACATGTGCAACTTTTTCCTGGCCTTCTATTCTTTGATCTATCCTTCATTGGCACTAGGTACATTCAAATTCTCTAAGCCCTTCTTCTCCATAGTGAAAAAATTTTCCACAAAAGCCTCCTCTTTCAGACCCTTGTCCTCTACCTCTTCCTCTCTAATCTCTATTGTTTTAATTATGGAAATTATTGGAATTGTTTCCCATCTAGTTTTGGTTGCTACTTCTAGCCTCATCCTTATTCTTTTGATCATCATTGTGACCACCATAAGATCATCCACCAAATCTTTCACCATGACCTCTTCCACCATTCTTATTGTCAAACTTCTTGCTCAGTTTCTCCTTGACTCTTAGGGAAAATTGGTATGCCTCCTCAATACTACTCATTCAAACCAAACTTAGCTCATCCTAAATGTTAGGCCTTAACACATTAATATAATGGACAACTTTCTCCTTATCAGCTTCTGCATGAGAACTTAGTAGAACTCTTCGGTACACTCTTTAAAAGATTTTGTTGCTTGCTTCAACCCTTGCATCTTCTTTAATAGATCAAGCTCATAATCCATGGGAATGAATTGTTGCTTCAATTTATCTTTCATCTAATCCCATATGGTGATTTGGTCATTTCCCTTTCTATTTCACTCCAACTGAACCTTCTGCCACCAGATCTTCACATATCCCTTCAGTTTTGCCTCCACAAACTTGACCCTATTAGGATCATCAATATCTTCATACTTAAAGTACTCCTCCAGTTCATTGATCTAATTGATCAACTCCTCTAGAGTAAGATTTCTTGAAAATGTGAGAACCTCAAACTTAGGTCTTTTCTAATCTTGGAGATGGCCTTAAAAAGCCTCCCTTCCTTTGGATTTTAACTACCTCTTCTTTGGCATTTTCTTCTACTTCATCCTCATCCTCACTTTCATCTCTTATAGAAAGATTTATTCCTCTTCACATTTGTTCTTCCACTACTTTCATTTTCCTTTGGAGGGCTCAAAAACCCTTAGGTGTAACACCTAAAGCTCTTCCACTATGCTCTTTTCATGGAGGCATTTTCATGCTTCCATTGAAACCCTAGTGCAAACTAACTCACAATCAATGATCTATCTACACATTCAGCCCAAACCACAGTCCTAGTGCAAACTACCTCATAATCAATGATTTGTCCACATGCTCAAGAACTCTAGCTCTGATACCACTTGATGTAGGGTGCTCCCCTTAATACCATAAACTCATAACAGAAATAGAGAAACAACAAGAAATGAAAGAACAATATATCGACTTCTTATTTGTGGTACAAATATAAAATTATAGAATTCATAAGTACAATATGCTAACCCACTTGGGCACCTTTAGTACAATAATCTACAAGACAATCTGCAAACTATCACCTAGAGTTGTCCTAGACAATTTTTGGGCCTTTCTTAAATAGATAGTTTTATGCCACTTGGGAAGGTTTTAGATGCTCAAACTTAATACCTAGGGCTAACAAACCCTAACAAAACATAAAGAGTTAGCCAAATACATCCTTGATAATTATTTTAGAAGTTTCAGGTAGCCCAACTTTGGAAGGCCATAACTCACAAACCGTTGCTCTGATTAGCTGTTATAACCATTTTTAAAAAATGCTAGCTCCTGATCTATAGGCTTGGAACCACACTAGTGCCCTTCTATCAATTTTTTAGACCTCATCTAGGTACTCTAAGGCCTCCAATAGTGACCCTAAAGATTTTTCCACAAATTTTTCCACTGAGAATCTATAATAACTTCTCTGATACTTAAGATGGAGCAATGAGAATTTTATGGTAGGCTTATATCTCTAAAATGAACCTTCCTATAGAAAATGAGAACATTCTGAGCTCATATGACAAACTTACTTAAAATAGAAAGTTCCTATAAATAGTAACCACCCTATCTAATAGCCCTTATTAAAATAGAAAAGAGTGAAAATAAAATATTTTTGGCTGATTCAAGATTTCCCTTACACCAAGGATGCTCCTACATTAGAAACTATCTAACATGTTATGAAAATCAATGAGAGAAGAAATAAAATCATATATAAAGAAAGTAAATGGAATCACTATACTACAAACATCAAATTCAAATGGAATTCATTTGATTATTCATAGAAACATACATAAGTGTATTTCAACTCTCAATGCAAAACTACTCTATGCATGGGCCACAAAACATGACAAGTAAATAGGGTAAATGGAATTACAAAACAATTCACCATCAAGTTTTTCAACCTATTTAATGTTAGATAAGGTTACATTTATAGTGTGTTTTTATACTTCAATTCAGTAGAGCAATAGTAAAAAATAGGAAAGGAAATAAAAAAATGAAATTATCTAGTGATATGAACACTAGGCATCTTCTCCATCAATGATTCTAAATTCATGGTGCTTCTAAAAACACGCAATGACTCTTCAACATCATGCAATCTTAGGAATCCCATAGAAAATTATTGTTTTCTTCATCTTTTGATGTTTTGTACCAAACCTATAATTCATAATACAACAGTCATTATATCTTTAAATTTCCATCATTGATCACAAATTGATAGTTTAGATTAAATCATTGTAAACCCTTTTAACTTCCTTTGCATTTTCTTCTATAGGTCCCTTTGTGTACACATTTTGAACTATTGTTATGTCGTTATAATAACATTTGAGAAACTTTTTATAGTGACATAACGATAAGCATTGATTTCTTTTTTATCTGATGGTAACAATAAATGATATTATGTTTATGTTTGATTGTGATGCAGGTCCACTTTCTAGCTATGCACACCATGGAAAACATGTGGCATAATTTTATTGCTCAGAGAATCTAACATTGATCTTCCTTTCTTCATGGTACTTCATGACTAGGTTCTGACTATGTCTCATGGAATATAATGGGCCCAATAGGACACGTGTTATTTTGTTGCTATGTCACCATGATTTTTGATTGAGAAACTTTACATGGTGACATAACAACAGCCATAGATCTTGCTTAAGATTGAAAATCTTCATTGTGTTCTTTGATTACTATGTATGACTAAAAGGAGTTCCCACCTATGTCACGTATCATACTATCATTATGTATCTATAATTAGTAGTCAAGCAACTTTCCATAGCGATATAATGACAAGCTTTGATTTCAAGTTTGATCTATGGTGATGGTTCATCTGGAAATCTTACCCTTAGTTGGGTCTCATAGATAGGTTTCAACTCATCACTATGTCACCATGATTATTCCTCATGCAACTTTGGAAAGCAACATAAAAACAAACATAGATATTCTTTTGATCTTATGGCTATAATTCAAAAATGTTAACTCACTGATTTCCTTTGCAGTGTGGGTCCATGTGTTCCACATGTCACATCATCATTATGTCACTTTATTTATTCTTCATGTAACTTTTTATAATGATATAGTGACAACTATGGGTCTTTGTGAGATCTAACAGCTGAGGAGATGCATCATTGAATACTTATAATTTGATCTTAAAACACTATCTGTCAATCTAGTCTTCATCTAATGATTTGGACTTAATCTTTGAGTCATTTGACTTGTAAAATTTTCCACATAGATAGTTGGATCAAATATGAGTCATCAATTTAATTTTCAAAGAAATTCATACCACCTTTGACTGGGTTCTTTCACCATTTGTGAGGATTTATCTATTTCTCCTGCATTCAATTCAATTTCTCTAGTTTCCATGATGTTCTTGTGATCTGCATATCATATTTTACCCATGGTTCTCATATTATTTTTTTCCATTTTCTCTAAATATGCCTATGATCTCTCCATTCTACCTGTATTATGCCTTCAATGAAAAATTGATCATAGAGTTAGGGTTTCTGAACAACTTCCCTCTCATCTGGGAAATGCATAAACTTACCCTCCCTTTCCTAATCACCTCATATGAACAAATGCATTATATTTCTTTGAATGTCCACCCAAGTACACATAAAGGGATAGATGAGAGGAGAAGTTCCTTAAGGGTAATCTAGACACAAACTCAAGACATTAACATTTGACTTGACTCAAAACTCTAGGGCAAAAAAGATATGAATTGAAACTTGGGCAACAAGTTTCTAGTTGTGTGTGGTTGACATCATGTTGAGGATCTATTTTGAATCCTTGATCTAACAGCACATAATTTTTTGTGTTGTGTGCCTCATGTTCTATACCATCTTCTTTGGTTATTATTTCCTATGATTTCATCTAGAGTGGTGTGTTATTTCTTTTAGTGTAGTTTCATGTGGTGACACGGAAACTTGTGTGGTTGAGAGACAACTCCTTTCTCTTGTGTGGACCTATCATTAATCATGCATGAACATTTGATGCCCATTTCTTGGGTTATTGTTTACTCCTCCAAGGTATGACCTACATTATAATTAAATGTCTGACTAGATGACTTTTGGTCTAGTTGGATATATATGAACTTTTATTTAGATATAGGAAGTGAAGAGATAGTATTAATCCTAGGATTATGATCTTTAAGTCATGATGTTATAAATTGATTACTTTGGTCATAACCCAAAAGGCCTTACAACAAGACATGTTGATTATTGATGGTATATTTTATCATAAAATTTGTACAATCAATTAGTAAATCCATGAAGGGAATGGTCTCTTTTCTACATCTCTGCATTTTGGCTCCATGTGTACTCTTTGAAAGTTGTTAGGTGTTTAGTTATGATCTAGTTTTGTTCACCCACCCATCCCCCTTCTCCCTATCCCTTTAGCAATGTATTAAGTGGTATCAAAGCATGATTTTCTTCTCTTGTAAGATTGGATTTGTGGAGAACCTTAATTGGATTTGTTATCAGGTGGACAATTTGGAATTTGACCTATAGCTTAAGAAGATTATGATCTTGCAAGAATTGTTGTCAAGACGGTTTAAGGAAGAGGAAATGAAGATAATGTCATTATAGTTATGTTGAAGAAAGTTGTATCAAGACTTGAAGCTATAGAGATATCCCAGAGAAGAAGTGTACATCTTGAGGATGTTTGTGATGATAAAGAAGTGGCCCCTAATAATAGTCTCAAACCTTGAGTAGAACAAGACAAGGAGAATCTTCAAATAGTTTTGTCTAGGGAAAATTCCAAACCTGTTGTTGAAGTTGATTTCTATGATGGAATAATTGAGACTGATGTTGTATTGTATAGGATCTCTAAGATGGATAAGCTCTTTGATTATGAAAGTACTCTCAAAAATAAGAAGGTTAAGACAATAGTCACCAAGTTGAAGGGTCATGCTTCACTTTGGAGGGATCATTTATAGACTGAAAGATGGAAAAGAGGAAAATAAAAGATCAAGACTTGGGCATATATGTTTAGCAAGATGAAGAAAAAGTTCTAAACTATGGATTATCAAGTTAATCTATTGAGAAAAATGAAAAATTTGAGATAAAAGGACATGACTATAAAAGAATACACTAAATAATCCTACAAGTTCAACATCAGATCTAGACATATGGATGATGAAGTTGAGAAATTGGCTAGATACCTAAATGGTTTAAGCACATCAATTCAAGATGAGATTATTTATGTCAAGTTAGATAGTGTGGAAGAGTCATATCACTATGCCTTGAAGGCTAGGGAAAAGTTGGCAAATAGACCTAATCAAAGACAAAGAGGAAGAGGTGGAAGATTTCAAAGAGGTGGAGGTAAAGCCTATGGATAAAGTAGCATATCTAATAGTTCAATGCAAGATAAGGGAAAGATGAAATGGAAAGAGGAACCAACTGGTAAGAGAGGTAACTACACAAGAGGTAGCTATATTGGTTACTCTAGGAATAGTAGTGGAAAAAGAGAAGAAACATCTTGGTTTAAGAACACTTATTTCAAGTGTGGGGGAAAAAGACATAGGGCCTTTGAACATACTAATTTTGGCAAGAAAATTGAAGGTAGTTGTAGAAATACTTTGGCTTTTGAAGAAGTTGTTGAGCCACCTAATAAACTTATGCATGGCAAGAACTTGGTGTTGAGAAGACTCTTGTGGAATGAGGAAGTTGATGAAGAACCTATTCTAAGTGAGATTTTATTCAAGACTAGATTTACTTATTGGAAATGTTGACCCTATGGCAAGACATATTGTAAATTAGTGACAAACCACTTAAGATATCCAAGAAAGTTGGTTAAAACTACAACCAAACTTTCCACAAGGGTGTTAGGAATAAGGTGTTTCAACCTTGGATAGTTCCTATTCTTATTATTTGTTTTTTAAATGTATTTTTTGAAAATAATGTAATTAAGTGTGTGTACATGTCAAGTTGGCATGTTGATGTGTCACTTTACTTGCATGTGTTAGTATCTTGAATAGTGTGTAAGGAGATCATGATTGAAAATGGTTATGACAGATTCCAATGACGCATAAGAGCTATCTTTGGAAGATATGATGATGGGTGAAGACATGTGGCAAATTGATCATTGAGTATTGTACACTCAAGTCTCCATCTAGCCCATTAGGTTTGGGGCATCATCCCAAAAGAAAATTTGGGTTCCTACTTTTTCAAAGAATGGTAAAACCCTAATATCATTCTTCTTTGGAAGTTTCCCTAAAATGGAAAGTGCATGATATAAGTGACTTTAGGTTTGTAGATAGGAGAGAGTGAAAAGTGTATTTTTGGTTACTACTAGATTAGTCTTTTGTGTCCTAAAAGAACTTGCATTGCAAGTGTGTTGTAACCATTGTGTTGAAGATAATACATTGTGTAGGTTTTGGAGTGGTGGGGTTGTCTTACCGAAAGGTTTTTCCCCATCGACATATCTTTGTGTTTGTTTTTTCTTTCTATATCTATTTTTTTGTATTCATTGTTGACTGCAATATTGTTGTTTACATAATATCAAATCTAAAATTGTAAGGATTTAAATAGAATTTGCACAATACTTGCCTTAATGGATAAGAGTTGTTTCCACACCTGAGTTTCCTTAAATAGGGAGCATATTTCAATGTAGCTCGAGTAGATGAACGTATATTGTGTTAACCAAGCTCATAGTATAAGCTGAGCTTTTCAATGGGAAACAAGTTTCACATGTAAACTAAGTTCACAGTGTTAATGGAGTCCACTATGTGAACAAAGCTCCTCTACCACCCAAAGTTTCTTGTGATATTCAAGCATCCATTGCTAACCAAGCAATAGTGTCACCCAAGCTCACTGTATTACCCAAGTGTTAATAGATCATCAAAATCACTATAACGCTTGAGCATCAATAAATAAGCCAACTCAAATTTATATTTGACTTTTATAAAGATATTTATTGTGGAAGCCAACTTTATGTGAAGCTATTGTTTGAAGGGTATATAAGGAAGACAAATTTAATTTGTCTAAATATATGTGAGATGTGAAAAATAGATAGAGTGGGAGATACATGAATATTTGAAGGAATGAGAAGAAAATATGGATCAGATTGAGAAAGCAAGTTACAAGGCAGTATAAAGGGTAGAGTAGAGACTCATCCATCATATTTAGCTGATTATATTATTCAAAGGATCTAATTCAACAAATGAAGTTGCAAAGAAGAGATCATCTTTTTGATTCATCCTAACATGTGCATCAGTCAAAACCTCTAGCTAGGTGGACCTAATAGTCTTTTTTAAAATCTCTTAACATAGTAGATACTTGATTGTATTGTAAAATCCTTTTGCAAGGTGGACCTAGTAGTCCCTTCATACTTCTAACAGAGTAGATCACAAAAGTGATCAATTGTAAGCCCTAATAGGAAAACTTTATTGCTATAGTAGTGAAGCATTGTGAGTGTCATCCCCACCCCATTTTTACCTTCTAATTGGAGGGTTTCTAGGTTACCATATCTTGTGTCAAAGTGTATGGTATTAATTTATTTATTTCTTTATGTTGATGCATGGAAGTAGATTAGATAATCTAAAGAAGTAAAGCTAAAGTAATCTTAGAGGGAAAAGTTTTATCAGTTCCTAATTCACCCCTACCCTCTTAGTCACTTGCTTGTCATTAAATTCCCAACAATTGGTATTATAGAAGGGTTCTCCTATCAAAGGCTTAACAGCTAGAGAGTAAAGATCTAAGGAAATGCAAGTGTACAAGTTATACAAAGCTATTGACAATGAAAAAATAGATCTACACAAGGCTATGGAGCAAGTCAAGAAATTCAAGGAACAACTTACTCACTCCCTAAAAAGAAAGAATTAGCTATACAAATGAATCACAATCTCTACATGAAAGAAATAATAGGAGATATATACAAAGAAATAAGTTCATAAGAAGCCGATATAGCCATGGAAGATCTACCGGTGAGAAATGATACTCTACAAGAAGAAGTGAGAAATTAAAAAAGAGAACAAGAAAGTCACTTGGTTAGGCTATGTGAAGTCATGGAGAAAAAGAATAAATAAATAAATGATAAATAAATGGAAAATGAAGGAAGAATACTACTTGCTAGAAGACTAGAGGAAAAGATCAATTAAGTTTAATAGTTATCTCAACATCAAGAAGACATAGCAAATCAACTAGATGATGCAAGTCAAGGAATCACCAATCTAAGAAAAGAAATTGAAAGACTCTAGAATGAACTAAGAGTTGAAAAGGAACTAAATGAAAGAATATTAAGGTCATAAGGAAGTGTGAATCAATTATATGAACAAGCTTTGAATGGACTCAAAGGCACTATAGGCTTAGGATACACCAATCAAGGAGAATCATCATAGAAACAAGCACAAAAGAATAAAGGCCTAGATGCAACACTTGTGGAAAAATAGGGCATACATCAAATGTTTTTTGGAGTAATTCCATGCAACCAAAGTTCAAAGATTAGTCCTACAATTGCAAAAAATATGGTCACAAGGCAAATGAATGCAAAACCAAATCAAAGTTTGAAGGAAATTGTTTCACCTATCACAAACAAGGTCACAAATCTTTACAATGTAGATCAAATCCAAACATTCAATACAACAGAACCAGACAAAGAGAATTTATTGGTTGGGACTAAAATACATGTGGAAGATATCATTATAGAATATGAATGCATTGGTGTAAATTGTGTAGAAACTCACATCAGAAAAAGAAATACCAATATAAGATGTTATGTATGCAAAAATATAAGTTACTTGGAAAGAAATTGTATGAATAGAGACACAACAAATAATGGTAAAGAAAATAAAAGAAAGTCAAAGATTAAAGAAATCAAAACTTAGAGGAATTAGAAATAAGTAAGGAAATTAGAAGAAATCCCAATGAAAGAAGCTATTATCATCTAAGCTAATGTTTTTGGTGAAACATCTACATCCAACTAGGCATCCATGGAGATAACTAGACCCAGGGAATCAAGAAAATCTTACATCAGCGCCAGATGTGAAAAAAGGAGCAATTCAAATTAGCATAGTAAGATGCACAAGGTCAAGTAACATAGAACTATGTTTTAACTGAGTTACAACTTAGTTGTAACTAAGTTATTTGTTATCACCAAGTAGAGACGTGTCAGAACCTAGTTCTAACTAGGTTGTGAAAGGAGAAGTTCATGCTAAACTTGAATTACTTAACCAAGCAATTCTACCTACCATTGTATGATGCATTTAAGAGGACCTAAATTTTGAATTTTTAGATGAAAGGAAAAATATAGGGTTTTATTTTTACCTTTCATTCAATTTTATAAGCAATTTTTAGCACCAAATGATCTATATGTGAATTAGTGTTGAAAAGAGAAGTTGTAGTGAACATTTCAATTGTTGCAAATTTCATCTTTCACTTAGTATCATGGCATCCAACTCCAACTCAAAGGTGAAGAAGGGTTTAGAAATGTTAGTGATGAACATGGTTTGTGAGGTACCCAAATTCAAGCTTCATCCACAAATTGTTGAGAAAAAGGATCCAATGGGAGTGCACTCTTCTTTACCCTCAAAGGTATTGTTGATTAATGATATCAAGTCCTTATACCACTCTACTATTTAAGAGTTAGCCACATTTGAGATGAATGAAGTGTACAATTCTATGTGTGATAATGGAGTATTGAAGCCTGAACATAGATACTTAGAGATCAATGGTTTAACACATGCCCTATACATCCTGAGGGATTTCAACATAAAATGGATTATATTCATTTTGATCAAAATTCATGACTATCTATAGCTCAAGAAACTTGTGAAGATTATGAAGAAGATGGTTCACTGAGTTACAAGTTACCCTATGTTGAATAAGCCTAAAATGATGAAAACCATAGCTCGTGGTGAATTGGAAAAGAAGACCCTATCAAAATGGGATGGTAGCGGAATGAAGCTAAACAATGTCATTGACATGGAGCTCAAATTTAGGATCCATGTCATTGCTCACAAGATCTATAGCTCTAGTAGACCAAATAGTGTCCCCTTGAAGTTGTTGACTTAGCTTACAAGGTGATGAAGAACAACATGTAATTTGACCTTTTTGAGTTGTAGCTCAGTCAACTTAGAAAAATACAGAGAGCATATGATCTTCAAAGAAGAATGTATGTAAGTTTGAATCCCTCCTAGTTTATTTATTCTTCTATGTTAAAAAGTTATTTCCATTGAAAGCTAGTGTGGACTAGAGTAAGGATAGGCTGATAATTTATCAAATCAATGATTACATTCAAGAGTTGGGAGAAAATTTTGATGATATAATGGAATCATATTTTGAGAATTTCAAGCAGAAAATGTAGAATAGGTATAGGATACCTCAGCAGTTGGTTTAGCAGTATACTCAAGATATTTGTTTCTTGGTTGATTGTGATAACACTCATATTCAAGCAATCATTCCTAGGACTACATGGGTAAAGCCCTTGGGATATGATGTCAACATAGATTATACAAGGGATATCATAGAGGCTCTTCTTAATTAGACTATTGACCCCAAGACAACATATTTTGGTACCTATGATGGAGAAAAGACCAGGATATCTCTAGAGATAGAGATTCCTCAAGCCTTGAAAAGAGGAAAGAAAAGGATAGAGACCCTAAAGAAGAAATTGAAAGGTGACCCTCTCATGCTAACTAAGGGTAAAGATGAAGATGAAGAGGAAGAAGAAGAGGGAGAAAAATAAGAAGAACAGGAAGAACAGGAAGAGGAAGAAGAGGAGCAAGAACCTCCTAAGAAGAAAGGAAAAATGTTTAAAAGGGTGTGCCCCATTCTAATTAGAAATGGAGACACCCTAGTTTATTTTTTTAGGCTTTTCAAAACCCTAGTTTGGGGTTCGTGTCATTTTAGCATTTTTATCTAGTTTCTTAGTTCATGTCCAGGTCCTAGTTCAAAGATCTGGATTCCAAAAATAGAGTTCTTAGAGAAGATGTCTTTTGTAAAATCAAAAGGTGCATTAGTGCACCCCATGAGGTGTAGTAGTGCACCAAAGTGCTAAAAGAGGGACATTTCTCCTTTTGTGCTATGCAAATGCGCAGTACCATGAAGTGCACCTTATCACCCCTTCTCCTTCCCACTTCATTTTCTTCTCCTCCGAGTTTAGAAGACTACAACATTATACCTCCATAGGTGTACCCTCCATCATTTCTCCCCTACAAACAAAAAATAAAACATCAAAAAGTGGTGCTCATCAGTGCACCTACCCAAGTGCACTAGTGCACACCACTCTTTTTTGCAAAAAACATTAGAAAACCTTGAAAACTTAGAAAATTAAACTAACAAAAGCTGAATTAAGGTGCACATTATCACACCTAATTAGGTGCACTAATACACACCTTAAAATACTACCTTTTTTGTGCCAAAGTCAACATAGGGTGCACATCAGTGCACCCCATGAGGTGCTTTGATGTGCAACTTATTTTGTAAAAACTATGCTAAAAAAATGGTACACCAGGCACACTTGTTAGGTGTGGCTCATGCACCCTTTTTTTGCATTTAACGGTTACAAATTATATTTTCTAGTGTTTTCAAATGGTTAGAGGTTTTTGATTTTTTTGAATCATAATTAGGATTTGTTTTAATTGACATCTTCAACTCTCTAGACTAATGGTTGCTTCTTTGAATAGGTGAAAAGGGCATCCTTAACTTGTCGAGGTCATAATTTTTGACCTAAAGCTCAGAATTCAAAACTGTTTACACCATTGGAAAGAAGAACTAAAAATCTAATTTTAGTCCCTAAAATAGTGACTCTTCAGCTACCCAATTTTAGGGACCGATGAAAGTTTCAACTTGAGATTTTGATCAGAAGACCTCCAAAAAAGCCAATTAAAAGGACCTATAAAAACTTGTAAAAAAGTATGAAAGAGTTTCAAACATTTGATCATTTTAGATCATCTAGATCACTTGGTCTCTAACCTAGAAGGATCAAACACTTGGAGAGAAGAAAATATCAAAGATACAGAGGTTAGACATATGAACCAGAACAAGTTCCTCATCTTATGCAACTATTAATGATAAGATTCAACACAAGTGCCTTGTGATTTTAGAAGCAGAAGGAGTTCAGGTCTATGAATTTTTTTTGGCTATAAAGAGATTATAAATCATCAAAAAGGGGCATATAAGTACACTAGAGTTCTCCCAAACCTTGTCTAAGAAAAACCCAAAAACTATTTTCAAAACTAAGAACTTTGATTTTTTGGCAAATTGAGCTTTTGAGGTGCGCCAAGTGCACAGGTGCGCTAGGTGCACTTTTAGTGGTGTTTTGGAAGGTTTTTGAAGAAGTCATAGGTGCACCAATACTAAACTATTAGTTTTAAAGTTAGAGCTTTTCATGCATCAAAGACTCATGCTGACAGTAGTTTAACTCCTACATATGCCTAGTGAAGAAGGAGCTCCTATTTTTGGCACTTCTAGTCACTTCTCCATCATTTGAAGAATTTTTATTTCTTATTGTTTCATTTTTTCTTTGTTTTATGACATTTAAAGGCTCATGCATCCAATCAATGATATAAAAATGGATGGAGTCCTACTTAACACCAATTACATAGTCAGTTTGTATATAAATAGATTTGTTTTATTAGTTTAGAAGCATATGATTGCATAAAGATATCTCTCACTCTCAACACAAATTGAGGAGAAGATTTATTATAAATACGGGAATGAAATATGTAATCAAGGTTGCCACCATTATTTTGCAATAATATATTATTTTAGTGCTCGCATTTGGAGTGTAGTGATTCTTGCCTATGTGTATTATATTTTTTGAATGTATGTTCATGGAATGTAAATAAGCCAAAAATTTATTACATTATTTTTGGTTGTGCAATATTTTAATTCTAGTGTTTTCTATGGGTTTACAAATTTCACTGATGTACTTAGTTTGAGAAGAGATAAACATATTGTTCCTGCATAGCTTTTCATCTCACATGAGTGCACTTTCCATGGCCTTACAATTTTATGAAAAGTGAAACATCTTATAGTTATTGAATTCCCATTGATAATTGCATCAGTGGAATCAATGAAGCTCTACTCCTATTTTCATTGGTTACCTAGCAATCTTTCCAAAAGCTTAACTTGTAGATGCATTGTTTTCATAGCTTATGTTTGCTAGGATTTACTTTGCATGTTATTTGCTTAAATTTCTTGTCACTTTATCTTTGTTATTTGCTTTGCTAACCCTTGGTTAATTTACGAATTCATATAATTGCATTTTTAGATTGCATTCATTCAAAAAATAGAAAATACTGGAAACATATCTCTTTTGTGGTTAATTATGAGACATCAAGCAGATTGGTCATCTTATCCAAAATTGGTTTGAACCAACAGCAGCATCCTCATGAACAAACACATTCATCTTCAACTAAGAAGATTCCAGTAGGTCACAAGATTGTTCAAAACCTTGGAGTTGATCCCAGATCAACTTTTTAAGAGAGGAGTTTGAAAGGATTCTTGTTGTTAAGCATCATAAAAAATTACAACTCAATAGTACCCAAGAAGGTAGCTACCCTTGTAATCATTACTACCATGAAATTTGAGAGGAAACTGAAACTACATGATAAAGATGATGAAGAGGAAAACACTCCCATCATCTAGCTAAAGAAGCATCCACTATCTTTTGAGCAACAAGATAACAAATCAAGAGAAGGAAGTGGCATGGCAAGTTTCAAATACATCAAGTATGAACTACAGGTAGAGAAGAGAAACAACATATAGAAGATGTTCTAGTGGAGAAGACAGCAAAATGGAAATATGACCCGAAAGAGTTAAAGGGCTAAGCCCCTGATGCCATAATAAAGTAAGTTACACAAAGTTGGACTAATGCTATAAAAATAGAAAGGGACATCAAAGAGAAAACTCTAAAAAGCATCATGCCTAACCTCTCAAATGTAGAAATCAAGGAGGCCATGGAAAAGCATGAGAATAGGGAGACTCCAAGATTCAAAGCATTTCAAAATGTTACAAACAATATTGAGGATGTTCTGTAGGCCACAAAAAATTTGTGGAAAACCATTTTTAAGGAAGAAGGTAAAATGAAGAAGGATGAAGAGCAAGAGGTACATACTATAGAAGAGTCTAAGACAAAGATGATGGTAGTAGCTATGATTCTATTGCTACCCTCCACTCTAAGTCAAACCATTGCTACACCTAGTATAGAATAGTCAGAGAAGAAGTAACAAAGTCTTCCATCTACCCAAGTAGGAACCTAGTTGTAGACTCAATCTACCTCTAGGAAAATTTTAACCGAGCAGAAACCAAAGGACGAAGACAAGGTTGAAAAACAAGGCAAAGAAGAGACTAAGATTCAACCACATGGAGAGGAGAAGAAAGATGAGGAAAAAGATAAAGCAATCATAGTCTCTCCTAGTGCTAAATGAAAAGATAAGGATAAGGTAAAGATCTCTAATGAGATAGGCCTTGATACTTAGATAGTGATTCCAAATTGGGATTATTCTAATCTCACTACTAATTAGATGGAGATCTCGAGTGATCTATGGAGAAAAAGGTCACAACAGAGGAAATTGAGAGAGCAAACAAATTTTGAGGCCTCACCTCGACCTATCATCATTTTGATACTCAGGATTTGGATATTTTGACATATAATTGAGACTTAGATGAATAGTGGCTCGTATTATCTATTGATTTTGGTATTTACAGTAGTAATTTCCATCTATGATATGTATTAAGATCCAAATTTTTGTATGGGTTGATCTAACAAATACAAATGCAACTTTACACATGTTAGTGTAGAAAATGGATTATGATGTGATTCAAAATGTTAATTCGGTCATGTTAATTTAAGATAAAATTTGATATGCAGATTTGGATATTTTAATGTTTTGAATTTGAATGCTTTATTTGAAATGACTAAGGAAATTTAATTGAATTATGTTAATATGGATTACGCAACATTGGAATTTGTATGCATTTATGATATATATTTTATATGATTTCTTTTTGAACTATCAATGCTTGAGTTTAGTGTGTAGGAAGTGGAACTATGGAGATTTATTAGGAAAACAAAGTCCAAACTCATGTGAAACATTGTTTAGCCAAGGTGAATATTTGGAAGATTCAAAAGCCATGGTGTGCTATATTTTATTTTGTAAATGTAATCTTGCTTGTGTGTGACAAATTTAATCTCTAGAATGCATTAGATACATGTCATGATGATGTGTAATGTGCTTTATTGTGTCACTTGTCACTTGTAGTTGTGGTGTGTTAATGGCATGTCACCTAGGGTTTTGGTCATGGTAGCATTTAACCTTTAAACCTATTTACCTTTCTAAAGATTAAGAAAACCACTAAATAAGGGATAAGATGAGTCAGCATCGAAGGGAAATTTGATTTCAGAATTGACAAGGATTTTAAAAGGTCATCGTGTGGTCCCAAAGTGTCCTTTTTGTGAAAATAAGCCACCCATATGTTAGTATAACATGTTAGGTGCCTAAATTTGACCATGTTAATGCTTAGCTAGCCTAGGGGTCCCCTTAACCACTGCATTTTTCCCCCAATTTGAGCATTGAGTTGTCCCATGAGTTTTTCCCCATGTTTCTACTAGGTCAAAAATAGCAAACTTGGGAGGGACAAGGTTGTACGAGATAGTGGCTTGATGATTTTTCCAAAAATAGATTGTGGAAGAGCCTTTTCAGAGAGACTTGGAAAAACTAGTGGAATGTTCACCCGCTCTCTATGTTTAGAGATAGTTAGGGTTTTGAGAAAGAGGCTAAGGAGAAGGGAGCTCTTCATCAACTATCATTGCCTTTAGCTTGGACCAAGGTTGGTGCTCAAGCCATGGTCATCTTTTGCATTTGCATAATGATGCTAAAAGCATGCATTATTTTTGTGAATTCATGTATTATTGTTGTGAATCCATGTATTGTGTTTGAAATTTGTGTTACATGTATTTTCTTGGTTTTCCTTCTTGATTTCTTGCTTTAGTGTGGGATGTTGAATTGTTAATGGGTGTGAAGGCTTCACTGACCCTTGGGAGGGAAGAGTAGCCTTGGGTGAAGGGGTTAGTTGGGCTCAACAATGTAGTTGAAAGCCTCTTCTCTTGGAGAGAAGAGGAGGATTACATAGAATATGGGCTCCATTGAAGCCATTGTCTTGATATTATGATCTAGGGGTGATAAGTGGAAATTGTGAAGAGAATCATGTATGGTGCAAGCCTTGTAGAGACATGGTGAAATTTAATAGAAGCCCACCTTCACCCAATGTATTTATGATTCCATGGTGAATAAATGTGCAAACCATGAGATGGATTGTTATGTGTTGTTTTGTGTGGTTGTATGTGTTAGAAAATGTTTATATGTATCCCATTTAGGCTTTGTTTCCCCAGCTCAGTGGGTGACCTCTTTGGAGACCTAGGATAGGAGGTGAGCCTCCATAATTCCTATTTTTGTGTTGGTTGTATAGGTTTGTGAAAATGTACTCCATGAAGAAGTTAGGGTTTTTCCCTTGACATTGTTCAAGAATCAAGTGTTGTGAAGAAATCATCCCTTTCATGTCATTCTATTTTGGGTTTTGATGGCAAAATATCCACTTTTATCTTCTTTGTAATGTGAGGGGAATTTACCTCCTATTATATACCATTGTGTATGTGTAAAATGAGAATGATGTTATGCATATAGTTGGCATTGTGGGAGAAAGAATGCCATACTTTCATTTTTGGATAGAAGGAAGAAAATAGCTCATGTAAAGGAATATCCATCATTCTGGAATTCATGTTGCAGATAAGTGATTAAACTATTGTACATATGCAAATTCATGCATTTAATCCATAGTCAAACCTTGTGGAACTACATGTGAGATAGTCAATGTAATATTTATTCAAGGTAGGAGGAGTGAGATTATTGTAAAGTTTCATGTTATGTGGTTGATGTAATGAGAATAAAGGAAAAAAGGGTTCAAGTATTGTATTTGTTCATATGTATGCATGGAAAGAATTCATTATGTTATCAATAAGAAGAAATTTCCATATATGATTCTATTCATCCCTTTGAAAATATTTAAATTTGATCTTGTACATTAAACTTGAGTCATCTAATACCAATACATCTCTAGACTAAAATAACATCAACCTATCACCTAAGAAATTCTCTAAACTTCACAGTAGTAAAAGAAGAATTTAACCCGAATATAATACATAGTCTAAAATCTATTTGAGAAAGTATGTTGTAGGTGCATTTTACTTCTCTAGAATTTGTATGAGAATGGGAAATTTAATCTCTATCTATTATATACTAATATAATATTCAATTAGAATATTCATAATCATCTTTCCATCTAGACAAGACAATTGAATAATAATGGTCCTAAGATATATTAGGCCACCATCACCTAGTTGAAAGAATGGGGCTATTACATGGATGACTCATGACTCAAAGGCAAAGAAAGATATAAAAAAGTAGAAATAGAAATAAAATAAAATATATCACTCCATTATGGTGCATCGACCCTATACAAGGACTGATCACACATGTGAAAAGGGGAAGCCAGACCTTTGTTTAATATTTTTTTTTTAAATGACATACTTTATGTACCTCCCTTTTTATCCACCCCAAGTCTCAAGGCGTCATCCTGAAGGAAATATAATTATATGTTTTAAATTTGTGGGTGCTTAACTAGGTGAAGAAACACATTTATATTTGATAAACCAAGGGGCCCTATCCTTCATGTGTAGTGCAGGAAACCACCTTGTCTAGGCATATAAAGTTTGATTGACCACGTAAACCTAGGTACTTAGGAAGGGTCATAGGAAAAGGGGCCCATGTCAAATCGCACCCATGGAGGATGGGAATGTTCTTAGCTGACACGTGGGTCTAAGAGTGGTAAGAGGTTCACTTGGGATGGGGAGTAGTATTAAGGTATATGTTTTAAGTTGGGGTTGTTTGGTTAGTTTAGTATGTGATGCTTTAAGGAGGTTAGATAGTAGGAATTAATAGTAATAAAAGAATTTAGTATTAAGATAGTTTAAGTTAGTATAAGTGTTTAGTAGGTAGTTGGTAATAGTTATTGACCAACTTCAATAGGTATTTAGAAATTTTTTTCTAAAGTAGATTTAGGGAGTTAAGGTCTTATCTTTTTAGAAATTTTAAGATGAGTATAGCTAGTGGATAGTATAGTGGCATTTATTACTTAAGTTTATCTAATTTTAAACTGTTAGATTAATGTAATATTATTAGTAGAAATACTAATATTTAGTAGTGTTTAGAAATTAAAATAAATAGTTCATATTTCAATAAATCAAATTTTAATTTTCCAATAGGGTGATGATGGTGTACAATGAGATTAGAATACTATGTAAATGATAAAGAAAAATGTATATATATACATATTGCATGATAATCAAATATTTGGAACATATGTGCATGTCTACATGTTCCCTATTTCCAAGTTGATAGAACTATATTGGATAAAGATTTGATATATCATACAATGTTGGTTTTCAAGTTAGGATATGACATTTAAAAATAATATCTCATAAATCATCTAGCTATATGCTTTTACCTAAACTTTAACAAGTGTAGCATTGTGAAAACTTATTGATCATCACTGAATTTTGAAGACTATAGTCCAAAACAAAATGAACCCTCCTACATCAACTAAGACTATTTAACCCCAAACTACATATTGTTATTCTACCCATGATACCTAAGACTGGGTTGAAATGTTAATATTTCCTAGAAGTCATTACGTATCTTTCTCTATACTATAAATCAACTTAAAATAACACCTTCAATCTAATAACCTATGAATATATCACCCCAATGTAATTAATCACAACACAAGAAACATGAGTACATTTTTTTCAAACATCATATAGTTCAATAGAATATTCATAACAAATATAATTTTTTATGTGATTTTCTATAGTTACCTTTCAAAGAAAAAAAATTGTTGGTTTTTTTTTTGCCTTGTAAATTTTGGGCATGATAGAAATAGAGAGGAAGTTCTTGAAGACATCAAGGACATATTTTTGGATGCATTAAAAATTGAGGTAAATAATGAGGCCCGTGTTATTTAGAAACTAGCAGATATTGAACATATTTTCAATAAGGACATAGATGGGTAGGAAAAACTTCTACAAAGGGTAGAAAGAAAGTTTGAGAATTACTTTTTGGAGAATGTAGCAAAGAATATTGCTATTGATCAAGTGAAACTATCCACTCTTATTGGAACTCTTGAAGGAGTTCTAAAGAATATTGTTTTATTGTTCACAAATTTGTGTGATACATCAATTTTCACTAAGGAAAAAAAAGACAAGCTAACCAAGACTAATGGATATTTGAAGAGTGGTAGTAGTTAGTTAGCACTTGACCTGAGTACTAGCTCAAATAATTTTGTGAAGGTCATAATTTTGATAGATTTGTAGGCAAAGTTATTGAGGGAGGAAGCCAAAATAAGAGCAACCATCTCAAACATCCAGAGCATGATAATTCCTCACATGGATGTGATGTAGAAGCATTTGGGACATGCAAATACATTAGTTCATGACACCAACTTCTCAGTTATAGATCTCATGATGGAGTTATCAACTAAAATTCAAATTGAACTACACATTTTGAAGGTACTACAAGAAAATTGGGATAAAAATATGTCTTTATTTGAAAGTGCATAATAATTTCTTCATATATTTTTGTATTACCTTGTCAGTATATTTTTTTGGCATTTGTGAAAAACAAGGGGGAAAACATATTAGTATATAATCAAAGGGGAAATATGTATATGAAGAAGTGTATAGAGGAATATGTATGATCAGTCAAACAAAAACAATTTTGAAAAATCCAAATTTAGATAAGTTGTAACCAAGCTACAGTTTCCAGTTCAAATCGAGTTATAGAAACCAAACACATGCAAAGGGGGAGTTTGATAGAAAAATTTTGATTAAAATTAATTTTTTTACTAACAGAACTACTCAAGATAAGTGTTTGTGTGACTAATACCAAAGGGAGAGATTGTTGACCCTATGGTAAGATATATTATCAATTAGTGACAAACTACTTAACCTATCTAGGAAGGTTGGTTAATAATAGAACCAAGCTTTCCACTAAGGAGCATATTTCAATGTAGTCTATGTAGATGAAGGTATATTCTATTAACAAAGCACATAGTATAAACCAAGCTATTCAGTGGGAAACAAGTTTTTTGTATGAACCGAGTTCATAGTGTTAATCGAGTCCACTATGTGAATGAGCTCCTATATCACCTAATTTTCATTATTTCTCTAAATATATGTGAGATTTGAAAATTAGATAGAGTGGGAAACACGTGAATATTTGAAAGCACAAGAAGAAAATATGGAGCTGATGGAGTAAGAAAGCTACAAGGCAGTATAAAGGGAAAAGTAAAGACTCATCCATCATAGTCAGGTGATCATACTATTCAAAGGATCTAATTTAGAAAATCAAGTTGCAAAGTAGAGATCATCTTGTTGATTTATGGAGGAGTAAACTAGATATTAATAGAGGCTAAATCAGGATCTATAACAATTTATACCTTTTCACAAATTTTTCCACATCCAATAATAACTTATGTATCTAATACAATAAATGTAGACTTTTTGTAACATGTAAAACAATTCAGTCACACACATGAAAGTAATAATGCATAACACAATATTGTCTACCCAGAAACCCTCCAAGTTGAAGGTAAAACTGGGGTGGGGATGACACCCACAAATCATCACTACTATAGTAATAAAGTTAACCAGTTAAGGTTACAATGTTTAACCATAATATATGATCTACTCTGTGAGATTTTGTCCTATTAAAGACTTAATAATTTTTTAGGTTTCTCTTGGTTAGAGGATTTGACACTTACAACTAAGTAAGGACTCTATTAGGATATTTACAAAGATCTATTAAGACCACTCTTTTAAGAGATTTACCCTAATTCAAGTCTTTTAAAACTGACTGAGTACCTAACTCTCAATTTTTTCTACAAGCTGATTTTGAGTCTTCTCCTTACTAACTGATCCTCTCCTCTAATTTGATACTCTTGTCTTTCCCTTCCACTTTTACTTCTTATTAATAAGTCACTTGTTCTATTAGATGATAACAAAACCCTTGAATGACTTATGATTACCTTCTCTACTCTTCACAAGCACGTATATGACCACTTTCTCAACTCTCACATCCTCTCAATCTAGGTTAAGATCATTACATTATAAAGATTTCATGAAGAGTCATCTAGATGTTTCCATGTTTTGCCTCTTTATCCTAACCATTGAACATACATATGGGGATATGTGATCCACACATGTAAATGATCTGTAACAACCTCAACAAGTATTAATTTTTTTATAACAACCTCTTCAAAACTTAAATATACCTACCAAGTCACCTTGATAATCATTTTTCATAAAACTTTGTTCCTTTCTTAACCTTTATATAAACTCTATATTGCCTAGCCTCTACTATTATTGGTGCTCAACATTGTTGTTGTCTAACCTTTATTAACTTCCTAATGCTTGGCATATACTATGCTCAACACATACTATATCACTCGATACTTATATACTTAGAATTTTACTTGGCCTCTAAAAACTTGCTTTATTTTTTAATAAGCTCGATCCATATACCATACTTTACTCGGCTTCTAGCAGTTGCTCAATGCATACTAGCTTATGTATATAACTCAACCTATGTAGAGTAGCTTGGTCATAGCGATGACCATTTGACTATTCCTTGTAAATGACTAAGTGATTGACACTAATAGAAAACAAAGAGTGGAGATGCCAACAATATCCCCATTTGACATTAGTGAAAAAAAAACTTTTTCATTTTTACACTTTATCGTATCAATACAAAAATGAATGAGCTTTCCCAAAATAAGCTCTCCCCCTAAGTCTTATGACTTGTGAAAAATGAGTAAAAAAATTCATTATAGCCTTTATTCAATACATGTACATGATGCTCCTTCTATATACTCATCTACCTTGTATACATGTCCCCTTGTTTTTGAACACTTGATGTCACTTATGTTGAGGTTGAAAGGATTGAAGTAATCCATGTGTGTCAGTGAATTCCTTGTGAACTCTAGTAATCGTGGCCAATGCATGATTCCATGTGGTCCTGCCTCCAAAATTTGATTCTATAGTTCTAATATTGCTCAAACTCTCAGCCACTAATAAGTTATGATCCTCAGTAATAAGATCATGGGTTGTTTTCAAATCTCTCTACATTACCTCCAAACAAGGTATCAACATTGCCTGAATTAAGATCAACTTGGATCTAATGGTGCTATTAGTTTCCTAAAGCTCAACCATTATTCCTTGATCATTCATTAGAACATTGTAGTGATCTATGCTAGATCATGTTGACTATAAGATAATATTGTTGGATTCCTTCATCTCAGCTTGAGTCTTATCTACCTATGCCTAAATATTATTTGTAAATCTTGGCATAACTGAAAAAATTATGTATACATGTTGTATGCTCTATACAGTATCCATCATTACCTATGTTTTTTCCTATAATAGCACCTTCTACTCTACTATAGTTATGAAAACTTTATCCATAACCTTGCTCTCAACTCTTCTTGCTAACCAATCCATCAAATTATCATTGGATTCAGAATTGGTTGCACTAATTTGATTAATGATGTACACAAGTTGATCAATAATAGATGTCTCTTCATCTACATTCTGTATGTCAAAATCTTCAACAAAAATATTTTTCACATCTTGTAATTTTTTTGCTTCTTTAGCTCTCTCTTGAGGTCTTCTTGCCTCTTTTTCTTTTTCAAAAATTTCATGTAGCAAAAATTTTTGCTACAAGGTGAGATTTTCCAAATCAAATTGTGACATCTCAATATGTTCATCTAGACTAACTTCAATTTCTAGTGACATATCTTTTACTTCTCTTCTCTTTCTTTTAAATGGGGTGTTGCTGCTTGGAAATGACTTAGGAGTTGGTCAAGGGGTATCACGACTCAGTCTTACTTGTGCATATGTACTTGAGGCAATAATAGTAGTACTAGGTTCAGCCTTATTTGATTCTATGTTTACCTCAATTTAAGGTTCTAAAACAATATTGTCATTTTTATCAACTTATTTATCTTCCCATCTTCTTTTTTATTTGTGAGCCTTGATTGCTTGGCTTTTTGGGTATCAAAGGTGTTGACATGTATAGGATACATGTTTTCTTGTGGACTCGACACACCTAAAATTTTTCCACTACTATGTTCATCATCAATATCCATAGTTTCTACTTTCTTTATTGTAAGACCGAAAATGCTTTTCGATAAAAATTCACTTTGTTGTCATACTTCCTCTTTATTTTGTAAAATGAAGAACATTTTCTATTTATCCTTGTTCTTGAGACAAATAAAGCATAACTCTAACTAGTGTGTCAGTTCTTATCCTATTTTCTATTACTTCATCCTATTGCCATATCCTCTCTAATCTATCAAATAGATCCTTGGGTATCTTGTCCTCTATTGTGCTAGGAGTTAGCCTTTGATTTGAAATCATTTCTACCATAGCTTCCTCCAATTTATTTTTATAATCATTGTCTAATATATCATATTTCACATGTTTGAAACTAGTTATACCTACAAATCTTCTTGAGATGCCACATACCTCTTCAATAGTTTTGATCTACTTGATAGGTGGTCCTCTAACCAATATCCTTCTCTAAGTTTGAGGTTCACTTGACTTAGTAGCCTCTATTACTTTTAGCTTTACAAACTACTTGGAAATAGAAGCTATCATGGTCCTTAGCTTAGTTGGTGGTGGACGTATTGATGCCTTCTTCTTCTTTCACCTTTGAGCCTGCTTTCTTGGTGGCTCAAAAATAACTAGGGCTTTACCCTTGTCAACCTCTTCCTCTTCTACTTCTCCTTCCTCTTCACCACTATCTTGTTCTTTGTCTTCACCAAGACCTTGAGTTAATTACAATGGTTCTTTACCCTTGCCTAGGGATCTTAATTTTGCTTCCAAGTCTTCAATCATCTTCTTCCTTTTCTTTTCTTTAGAAGCTATCTTGATGCTTACTATAATCCTTTCCTTTGCTTCTTCATATCTTCCAAATGGTTTTTCCTCAGCATCTATTTATTCCTTCAATAATGAATCAATGTCTACACTCACATCATCACTTTCTATTTCATATCCAAAACTTTGTAGCCATGCCTTTCTTGGCTTTATTTTTTACACAAATGCGTTATCTGTATCAACATGAAAATAAATGTCACTATAATATTTTGTGAACAATTCGTCTATGATTCTCATTCTTCTTTTCATTCTCATCTTGAATTCATCAAAATATGCATTCATTGCATTATCAAAATTGTCTCCTAATTGAGTAATAAACTCATTAATTTTCCTTGTTATTGGTTTGTCTTTCTCCCATGCAACATTTCCTATTCCAAGAAAATACTTTTGAATATAAAAGAATGTGTAGACAATTAGGGAACTAAACTTACACATTGAATTATTTGTCTTTCTTATTGATGATAAGTTTTCTGGTAGTTGTGTCATTTGTAGCTCGATAATATCATACTCATGATCTTTCATCACAATCTTCCAAGCTTGGTCCATAGCCATATTCAGTACCTTATTTAATCTGCTAAATTGATAGAATTTGTGATTAATGACTCTCACTAAAAATTCTATAAGTGGATAAGGATACTTGTAATGTAAAAACCTCACCCATTCTACTTGGCTCCTATATTAGCCTCAATTTCTCCTTAGCTAAAGCAGTGCATGGTTCTTTTTCTATCTAGGGTTGGATAGCTAGAAACCTTTTGCATCATCATCTTCATGATTTCTACTAGTCCATCCTATATCCAATAATTCATATCATGAATTCTTCTTAAGATGACTTTGATCCATTCTATTCTAAAATTCCTCAGAAATTCTAGGGCTCAAGTTAACCCTTTCCTTTCTACAATTTTAAACTCATTTTTTAGGGTTCCTTCATCACACGGCTTCTCATAAGATTCTCTAATTCCATAGTCTCCAACTTCTCTGACTTTACACATGTAACAACTTCTAACATCATGAATTATGATTACTTTAGGCAATATCAAGGATAATGCACCCATTCAGCCTCCTTTAATAGTAATTAATGGGATGGCAAAAAGTTTAGGTGGAAAATAGGCATCACTCATCACCAATTGAATTTTACTAACCTTTTGGCTCATTCTAGTAGTCAATGAAACTTCCATGATTGTAACTAGGGTTTGATTTATTTCTTTCTCTAGATGCTTTACACACTATCAGACTCTTGTTCAACTTTTTTGATCAATTCACTTCTCAAGATCTCTGATAGTTGCTTCAATTTTCTTTGTTGCTTGATCACTCTAAATTATTCAAAGATCTATATGCAAGATATGAAAATAATGTATTCAAAAAAATTTATCTACCTTTACTTTTGATCGATTAGGTTTTCCATAAATGCTTGTGTACTTTGTTGAGTGTAAGCTAGCTAACATAATAGTTCAATTTATGTTGCAACACTCGATCAACATAAACAAAATGCTGATACTCGGCAACCTTTTACAAACTTTGTTCTCTTACATCCATTATGTGCAGATATGAGCATTGGGCACATATTTATGTAAGGAACTAATATATGATGTACTATTTAGGTATTCAGCTCCATACATACCTCTTTTTCTTAGTTAGAGATGATATGATCACCTTCTCCATTGGATCGGATGACCTCAACTCCATTAACTCCACTTTTTCCATCTTCTAGTTTCTTTTTCCATTTCTGGTCCATTTCATTCCTCGCTTGATATCTATTTCACCTTTACCTTTATCATTTGTATGATTGTATAAATATACTTGAGTTTTTTTATTCTTGCTTTGATGTCCAAACTTGTGACATTTGAAACATGCATAATTCTTCTTCCTTTGATTTGGCTAGTATAGTTTTGTCTCTGGTCTACATTCAAATTCTTTATGCCCATATTTCTGACAGTTGTAGCAATTCCCTTCAAATCTAGGTGTAGTAGGTACATTCCACAATATTGACCTATACTCATGTATTTGATGACATTATTTCTTATAGTAAAAATAGCAACCAATAAACTTAGGTTTAGAGTTTTGCATACCATGTTTGCTTCAACAAATATTTGCAACATGACAAATTTTTCCATAGTTATAGCAAGTTGGTTTTTCTTTTGGTTTTGTATTTCTCATTTCTCCATTCTTGGATGATTTTGCTTCCTTAGTGCATGAATGTCTTGACCCATTGGAACAACTTGATGTCATAAGTTCTTCAAAATATTTCATTGCTTGCTTTGGTTTGTTGAATTGCTCCATGGATTCCTTCTCATTCTTTAGTTCATTTTTCAATATCTCATTGTGAGATTTTAGGTTGGCAATGTCCATATCTTTGTGATTTAGTATTTGATTTGTATTTATTATATCCAGTTGTATATTTGTGAGTTTTTGCATGTCTAATAACCTTTATTGAATTCTAGTGGCCATTATCCTCTTTTCATCTTTGACTATTGTTCTATCTTCTTTAGCTTTCTTTCATTGTTTAGTCACTTCATATAGTCTTATTAATTGGATTTCATATTCTCTCTTTAGTGCTCTTATCTCTTCATTAGGGATTTTGTTCTTTTCTAGTAGTTTAGTAGATGCTTTATCATTAGGATTGATTAGGTCAAGTAATCCTTCATTTTCAACTTCTTCATAAGAGAATTGATTTATCTATATGGAAATTTCCTTTCTCATTTTTAGGGAATCCTTCAGATCTTGTCTTACCTATTCTCACTTCTACAGTGTGATTTGGATTTTGATTAGCTGATTGTCAATAGTCTTATCCAGTTTAAAAGCCTCCATCTTCCAAGACCTAATCTCCAAGCCTCTAAGATTTCTTTGGAGAACCAATCCTCTTATACCAATTTTTTATTTATGGAGGAGTAAACTAGATATTAAAGGGGGGGTGAATTGGGATCTATAACAATTTATACCTCTTACAAATTAATCCACATCCAATAATAACTTATGCATGTAATATAATAAATGTAAACTTCTTGTAACAAGTAAAACAATCTAGTCACATGCATAAAAGTGATAACACATAACACAATATTTGTTATCCAGAAACCCTCCAAGGTGAAGGTAAAACTAGTATGGGGATGACACCCACAAATCTTCACTACCATAGTAATAAATTTAACTACTTAAGGTTACAGTGATTGACCTTAATATATGATCTACTTTGTGAGGTGTTTTTCCTATTAAAGACTTAAGAAACTGTTAGGTTTCACCTAGTTAGAGGATTTTACACTTACAACTAAGTAAGGACTCTATTATGAGAATTACAAAAATTTGTTAAGACCACTCTATTAGGAGATTTACGGTAATTCAAGTCTATTAAAACTGACTCGGTACCTTAATCTTAGTTTTCTCTACAAGATGATTTTAAGTCTTCTCCTTACTAATTGATCCTCTCCTCTTATCTGATATGCTTGTCTTTCCCTTCCAATTTCATTACTTATTAATAAGTCACTTGTTTTGTTAGATGATACCATAACCCTTGAATGACTTATGATCTCCTTCTCTACTCTTCACATGCACACATAGACTACTTTCTCAACTCTAACATCTGCTTGATCTAGGTTAAGATCATTTCTTTATAAATATTTCATGAAGAGTCTTCTATATGTTTCCATGTTTTACCTCTTCTTCCTAATCATTGAACATACACATGGGGATATGTGATCCATGCCATGTAAATATTTTATAACAAACTCAATAAGTACTAAATGTTCTATAACAACCTCTTCAAAACTTAAATATACCTTCCAAGTCAGTCTAATAATCATTTTGCCTAAAACTCTATTCCTTTCCTAAATTTTATATAAAATCTATATTTCTTGGCCTCTACTCTTACTAGCACTTAGCATTGATGTTGCCCGGCCTTTATTAACTTCTTGATACTCAACATGTACTATCCTTGGTACATACTATATCACTTGATACTTATATACTTAGAATTATACTTGGTCACTAATATCTTGCACAGTTGTTGAATGAGCTCAGTCCATATACCATACTTTACTTAGCTTCTATATAATTGTTCTGTACATACTATCTTATGTATATGACTTGGCCTATGTAGAGTAGCTTGGTTGTAGTGATGACCATTTGACTCTACCTTGTAAATGACTAAGTGATTGACACTAATAGACAATAGAGAGTAGAGATACCAACATTATTGATTCATCCTAACAAGTGCATCTATCAAATCCTCCAATCAAGTGGACCTAATAGTCTTTTGCTAAATCTTTTTAAAAAGATACTTCATTTTATTGTAAAATCCTTTCACAAGGTAAACCTAATAGTCCCTTCATACACCTAATAGAGTAGATCACAAAAAATGATCAATTGTAAGCCCTATCTAGCCAACTTTATTACTACAGTAGTGAAGCATTGTGGTTGTCATCCCCAACCCAGTTTTACCTTCTACTTGGAGGGTTTTTGGTTACCATATCTTGTGTCAAAGTTTTATGGTATTGATTTTTTTATTGCTTTATGTTGATGCATGGAAGTAGTTTAAATAATCTAAAGAAGTAAAGCTAAAGTAATCTTAGAGAGAAAAGTTTTGTTGGTTCCTAATTCACCTCCCCCCCCCTCATTCACTTTCTTGTCATTACATTTTGGACAGGAAAATGTTTTGAAGTGATCAATGATAATGGAAGTTCAAATAATTTGGCATCAAAAGAGTTGGTTAACAAATTGTAGTTATAGAGGTTGAGACTATTGAAAATAGATTGATACAAGTACAAGAATGTATTTCAATCATTGTTTTGTCATTGATGTCAATCCTACTACTTGTTGGTAAGATAATTGTTTACTTAAATTGAGTACTACCATTTATTTGATTAAGGATATTTTGGTCAAATAAGATAACAAAAGAACCTAGAGAAAAGTTTGAGTTAAGGTATATAAAAAGGAGTATAAAGATCAGTTAAGATAGTGATGATATAGTGCATTGATTATATACTTAAGGTTGCAAAGGTTGGATACACTAATTAAGTCTAGAAAACCAAGTAAGAAGAATTGACTCTACCAAGCTTGACCAAGTGGATAGTAGGTGTCAAGCAAAGTTAGTGCAAGTTGAGTAGAAAATCAATTGGAGCAAAGCAAAGTCAAAGTTTAATGTATGTCGAGTGATACAATGTAAGTTGAGTAAAGTTTAGTTGATGCTAAGCACTAGTAAACTTTAGTATTTGCCAAGTTATCTAGTAGATGATAAGTGGAAGAACAATATGGAAGTTGAGAGATAGTATATTGATGTTGAGTTCTAGTATTCATGTTAAATTGTGGATTTGATGAATTTGAGTCGACTATTTTGTTTTCTTGAATTTTGTGAAGCATGTGGAAGATAACTATGATGAGTTAGTGGCACAGAATTCATGGTAAACCATTTTGAGGAAAATTCAAAGAGGATTGGAGAAGTTTTTAGAAGGGACTAAAATGAAAAAATGGATAGATTCATTGAATCCTACCTAATCCTACCTAATCCTAAAATGGATGGTAGAGGATGAATGAAAAAATATCTTAATTTTCTATTTATAGAGATGGTTGGTCAGAAGCAAGGTTTGTCAATGTTCAAGAATATAAGTTAGACAAGAGGTCTAAGGTATTGCTTCATTCAAAGACCAAATAGAAGAGACTGTTATTGGCAAGCAAAGCAAGAAGGCTTAAGAGTATAAATTCTTAAAGGGTGAACAAGCTATTAGAGCTGAAGTGTGTGAAATCCAAGTAGAATAGAAAACTGAAATAAAGATTTGTAATATGCAAGTGAGTTGTAATTTGTTATCAAATCAAGTCTTACTATTACTTTCTAATCATTGTACCAATCTAGGGTAAATACTTTGGATTAAGGTTGACCTAACAGTCATTTGTAAATTCTTTAATCGGGTGACATTCCAAGTGAATGATCTAAAGTCCTCTTACAAGGCTCACTCTTAATAGGGTGATTGAAATCCACTAAATGTCAAATTTAACAATGTGCATTGCAACCTTTAATAGGGTTGGCCTTTCACAATGCATCAATTCAAAAGAGTGAGAATGAGTAGCATGTTATTAGTGGTTTTTCTCAAATTGGGTTTCCATGTAAAATCATTTTTTCAAATGTGTTATTAAATCCATTATATTTCATGCTTACATTTCTACAAAGTTGATTTGAGAGTAACCTACAAAGTTTAAGTGATTACATGATCTAATAGATGCATGCATGAATATGTTTTATGGATATGGATTCACTAAGCTATGAAGATTTTTATTTGTACATTTGGACCTTGGATAACTTATTCCCCCCCCCCACCAGTTATTCTAAAGAATTCTAACAATTGATATTAGAGCCATATGCTTAAGAGGACTAATTTGAAGGTACTAAAAGAAAAAGATCAAGATGTCAAAAAGAGAGGTACCCAAGCTTAATAGGGACAACTTTCCTGCATGGAAAAGTCTAATGAAGCTACATCTAGGAGGTCTTGGAGACCATGCAAAATCTACCATCACTAATGAGCATGTTCATCCTATTGGAGCCCTAAATATTGAAGATCTAAAAAAGGAGAACACAATCAGGCAATATTGGAGATCATCTCTACCCTAAGTTATGTCGAGTTTGATGACATCAAGGGTTGTGATAGTGAAAAGAAGATGTGGGATGCTTTTTACACCATCTATGGAGGTGATGCAAATATTTTGAGAGCCAAATTTGAAAGTCTTAGAGGTAAGTTCGATGATATAAGGATGTAAGAAGGTGAGAATGTTGTTCAATATTGCTCTAGGATAAAAGATTTTGTTAATACAATAAGAGGATCTACTAGTAAGATAGCTGATGAGACTATATTAAACAAATTTTTGAGAACATTGTTTCCCATATATGCTATTAGAGTTTTTGCAATATGAGAACTGAGATGTATACCAAGTTCTAATCTAACTCTTGAAGCTCTAGTAGGTAGGCTCACTATTTTTGAGCTATCTAATTTTAACAACTTCAAATTTCACAATGTTGAATCTTTGTTCAAACCTAAGCTATCATTAAATGAATCTAATGAGAAGAAGAAGAAGAAAAAAAAGGTAAAATATGTTTCTAGTGATAGTGATACAGATGAAGAATATGTAGAATAGCTTGAAGCACTACTAGCAAGGAGATTTCATAGAGGTAAAGGAAAATTCAAAGGTAAGTTACATATCATGTGTTTTAATTTCAATGATGTTGGTCATATTGCTGCTAGATGTATAGAGAAGAAGAACTATAGAGGTGGAGACAAGTACAAAAGTAAGAGAGGTGAGGACAAGAAAGATTACAAAGTTAAAGGCAAGAAGTCTTGCTACATTGCAGAAGAGGAAACCAAAGATGGATTTGATGATCATGATGATGAAGTGGTGTATGTTTCAATGAAGGATGATTCTGATGAGGATAAGGAAACTCTATTAGTGTCTTGTGTGGACAAGAATGACAAATGGATCATTGACAATGAGTATTCACATCACATAACTAGAGAAAAAAGTAAGCTCATTACCTTGAATTATTATGATGGGAATAGTGTAAGGTTTGGTAATGATGTGTTAGAAATAGATAATATTGAGAGTGGGTGTGAATCAATATATTACAAAATTTTTCCCACAACTAAATATTGTTAATTACTTTATATCTTGTATATGAAAGTAAACCAACAATCTTGAATAGTAAATATATCCATACACATAGAGAACTTAGAACACCATTATTTTTTAACTAGGGAAACCCTAGCCAAGGGAAAACCCTAGTGGATGATACCCACTAGATGATTCACTAAACAACAGGATCCAATTAAGGAGGTGAACCCACAATAGTGGGTTACACTTTTTCGGAGGAAGAAATTCCTCCAAAAAAGTGCGGATCCAAAAAATTAACCTTATAGTTTCGATAGAAACTTGTTTTAAAAGTTTCGATCGAAACTAATTACTTTCGATAGAAAGTAACTGTCGATCGAAACTAACCATGCCGGAAGTTTTGATCAAAACTTGGAATGTGGGTTTCTACGTGGTTTTAAAGTTTTGATCAAAACTTGACTTAAGTTTTGATCGAAACTATGAAACCCACTAGCATAAATAGCGGTGCGGTCGGATTCTCTCCTCATTATTTTGATCGAGAGTTGGAGAGAGACTGGCATCTGCTTTATCGACCATCTGAAAAAGGTATGAAACATTTGTTTTTTCCTTTTTTCTATTGTTTTAGTTAAAATTTATATGTTTTTTTGTATACTTTATTATTTTTTATATATGTTTCTTTGTATATTTTATTTTACTTTTCATGCTTAAGCCTCTAATGTTATTGTGAATCTCTAAATGCACAAATAAGATTTTTTTAAAGATAATTTTCATCTATATTAGATCTAAGTATATAATATTGTCTTTTAATTTAAAGTTTATTTAAAAATTTATTATTTTAGATGTTTTGAAATGTATTTAATTTATGTATTTATTACAATGTTGAATGATTAGATTAGATGTAAATTCATTGTTTAAGTTACATGTAATTTTACAAATAAATATAATTTTGACTTAGAACCATATAACCTTGACCTAGAACCATATAACCTTGACCTAGAACCATATAACCTCGACCTAAATTCATTATTTAAACTATAATCATGACCTAACCATATAGTTATCTACAATAAAACCCTAAACATATATAACTAAGTATTTAATCACATAAAAACTCGCCAAGGGATCCAAACAAAAAACTTCTAGTACTATTTTAAATGATTTTACTTAAATTGTATTGTACTTTGTTTCATGGATCAAAAATGGATGATGTAAACTATTTTATAAATGTATATTCTTTCAGCCTTTCATACCTTGTGACATGTACAGTGGATGATTGTGCATTCCGAATTAATTTGCCAAGTGGCATTCGGAACAAATGTATATAAATTATTTAAATGGATTGAACTGAAGTCTAGTTAATATTATTTCATGTGGATGTGTTATTTATTTTACTTTTAGTACTTATAATTATTTAAAAATGAAATGTAAATGTGTTCATTAAGGAATTTGCAATCTCTTATGTTTTTTATAATTGTAAATTATTGTATGTATGTTATTGTTTGCTTAGTAAAACTTTTGATTAGTTCTTTGGATCCCTTGGCTAGGCCTCATTTAGAATTAACTATAATGTCAGTTTGTAAATTGAATTTAAAAATAATCTAAGTATATAATTAACTATATTATAATTCAATCACATGTCTTAACTTGGGTCCAGATCCTAAATTAAATACATATATAAGAATGTCTAGATTAATTTGCATCTAGGTAAGAATATAACATACATATACATACATAAGAACATATAACTTAGAATGTGTATGACATAAAGAATACATGTTACAACCTTTAATTAATAAAAGTTAATTATAAGAACATAACTTGATTAAATAATATACAAGTTACATAAAAAAAATGTACATCATATAATCTAATGTTCATGTAAAGATTAAATATATTTAACTTAAATTTTAACTGTTAAGTTCCTTAATGCTAAACAGTAGCCCTAAATTATACTAAACCTGGTCATAATCCTAACTGCAAAACCCTTTAATCATAAATTATAACCCCTAATCTTAGATGCACACTTGAAACCATAAAACTTTCCTAAATCTCAATTTGAACCGTAGAGGTCTAAATGATAAACCCCAACATTAAATAGTAAATCATATTAATACTTGATCCTAACTTTAATTATATAAATTTATTAAAACTATGTGTTAAAACCATAATCAAAAAAATTATTGCTAATAAAAATCCTAACCCTCATAATCATACTTCTAGTTCAACATGATGTAAACCCATACCCTAACCCTCTAACCATACTTCTAGCAATGATCATGTACAAACCTATAACCTATAATCATAAATGTTAAACCATGACCCTAAATTATACTAAACCCTAGAATCAAGATGTATGTACACTAAGATCCTAAAATTTGTTAAATTTAAATGCTAAACTCTAATTTTAAAAGCTAGCTAGATATAGACTAATTTTAAGGGTAAGTTCCCTTATACTAGATGATAAGCCCCAACCCTTATCCTAAATTATAAGCCCTAATCATAATCCTAGATCTATAAATTTAAACCCTGATGTACAAACCATAACCCTAAAAATAATACTAATACCAATGTCAACCCATATCCTAACCCTATAAATAGTACTAATAGAAATGTAAACCCAATGTACCTTTAACCCTAGAATCATAACTATAACCCTAAATCCTAAATGCTAACTTGCCTACTTTACTAACCCTAATTGCTCTAGACTATAATTTCTACTCAGGTACTTGGTCTCTGACCACATGATCCTAACCCTTTAATCATGGTCTCAATCCTAAATCATAGCCCTAACCATAATCCTAACTCTAACCCTAAACCTAAAACTAAAATTTAATTATCCAAACCCTAACCCTAACCTCAAGATCTTAAAATTTAATTTCTAAACCCTTATATTATAAATGATAATTTACGGGCTAAATCATAAGATTATATATATATATATATATATATATATATATAATCCATGCATATCATATCAAAAGAATCATATAGAAATTTCATTTATGACATGTCCATCATATCAAAATATCAAAAAATGAGTGATATCATAATTTAGCATTATATCTTAATATTTAACACTAAAATAAACTAACCCCTGGGTCAACCCTAAACCAAATTGAATATACCAAACTAGATTGAAAGGTAACCCTAGCCCTTAACTAATTAATATTATACTTATAGACCAAATTGAATTAAACCATGATCATAAATAGGTGATTATATATCCCAAGTTACTAGTAGAAACCTTGAGTTTAACCTTAAATCCTTTCCCCAACCATTAACAAAATTAAACCGTTACCCTAAGATTGAATTGAAATGTTAATTCAATTTATTAACTCTTGTCCTAATTGAAACCTAAGCATGTAAACCTAATCAAACAGTACAAACCAAATTGAACCCTAATCCTAAAACTAATTAAACATTGATATCAAGGTCTCAAAATGATACATCAATGTTATATATATGTACACAAATAGATCTATATATGCATATGTGTCATGATATGTATATTTGCACATATCATGTGCACGTGTATATATATGCACATGTATGCATGTATATATACACATGTGCATGATAGATCTATATGTGCAAATATACATATCATGTACATGTATATATACATATATCTATATATACATATATATGCACATATTTAAACTTCATGGACCTAAATTACACCTGACAAGTTTATGTGCACACATATGTCTAAAACCTTTGAACATTCAATCTAACTTAGATAGAAATATAACTTGCACACATGTAGTTCTTAAAAGGTCCTTGAGTTACAAACATTATATATATAACAACATGTGTTTTAAAATTTAGTTTTCTTTTAAGGTATATGTTCATTTAAGTTTTAGGACTTTTATATATATGTAGACATGTACGTGCATGTTTAATTTTATTAAAACAATTTAGATACAAGTTTTTTAATTTTGTCAAATTGTACATACACATATGTTAATATAAATTTCAAGTTTATTCAATGTCATACATTTTAATTTTAATTTTCAGGTTTACACATTATACACGCACCTACATACATTGACATGGCTGATCAATAGCCTTTTATCCCCCCCGAGCAGCCTATCCCCCTCGAGCAGCCTATCCCGGGCCCTGAGTAGTAGCCTATACCCGAGCCCGAGTAGCCTATCCCAGGCCCTGAGTAGTAGCCTATCCCCCCTGAGCAACATCATGTCCCCCGTGATCAGCTACCTATCCCACCTCAGGAGCTCTATGATCACACTAACCAGGAGATTCATAGACTTCAGGAATCCCTGACTAGTGGCACATGCTCCAGTGTTTATAGTGGTACATGCCAGACTATCTTACGCAGCCTGACATTTATTCGAGATGAGATTCATGGTACTGCCCCATATTCTGCACATACTATATAGGTTGTCCTTGACAGTAAGAGACGAGAGGTCTCCTCTGGTCTTTCACTCCAGGAGGTGCAAGGCTTGGTGCCCAAAGATGTCTTGAAGAGGGAATGTTTCCCTCATTATCTTTCACAAAAGTATGTGAAGGGGTATTCTCCCCTTAAGTGTACAGATCCACAGATGGCTGCATTGATATACCCACGCTTCCTTGCTGCCCATGGTCATTATCCAAATAAGAACAAAATTCCACTCTATTTGCCCGATAACTTTATGCAGAGGTTCGCTTACGCAGGGCGGTGAACTACATAGATTTACTAGGACATTTAGGATAGGGGCATGGTAGATTGGCTGATAGGTAGCCAGGTTGTCCCCCGCTGGCACATAGATCGATTGTCAGAGAGAGGGCACCTGCTATTTCCCCTATGTTAGGTCCTTCAGCTGATGAGGCCATGCGTAGCACTCAGTTACGTGGGGTCCTTTAGGGAGTTGGAGAGATTGTAGCAGCTGTCACATCTATTTTGAGTGATGAGGTTGGTCAGTATTTGATGTCTTGTCGATGTTCCAAATCATCATCCTATGCTTCATGTTCAGGAGACTTGTATAGTGCAGTAGGCATCCCTTCAGTGGCTAGCTTAGAGGGTCTCACTGGAGTGTTGGCACGAGATACTATGATTGGTCTAGTTGAGGATTTATTAGATACATATAGATTTGTATCAGAGCATCTTGGCATACCCATATCAGATGTTCGAGGTTGTGTTCATGTTAGTACTAAGACACATCCTCAGCCATATTCCTCTCATCGATTAGATAGTGGTCACGGTGGTAGTGCACATGATGATCCATCTACTAACCACTCTTTTGCTCCATAGAGACATATACATACCACAGACCCTTCAGCTAGTGTTACAGTGTAGGCTCGGAGTTTAGATGTGGGCCTTGATGATGTTGATTTGAGCTTGTCGACCACAGGATGGATGGACTTGTTGACACGTGATGATTCTACTTCTATGTCATCTCATGTACATAGTCCACTTGGGTTTTCATTATTAGGACATGTGCCAGTCACCAGCCATGGGGCCCGCATAGATGCAGAGATTGAGCTTGATGCGACGTAGCAAAATCTGGATGCATTAGTGGACACGATCAATGCTAGGCAGTCCGAGTATTATCAGATGCCACCATCTACACAGGTAAAAAAAAAATTGGTCATGTTAAAATTTCAATCATTTCAAACTAATTTAATTTAGACATGTGCATGTGTGCACATGTACATGTATATCATGCATGTAGATTCAAATGTAATCATGTAGAGAAATTTTAATTTGATGTATTGCACGTGCACATGTACAATGTAGGGGGACGTGCCTATTTTTACTCCAGCTTTGATGCCAGATCATGTACGTCGTCGAGACTCATTGGATGATGTCAGTAGTGGACAGGTAATGTTTATTTATGTTTTGATTAAATGCATGTACATGTATTTCAATATCACTTTCTCTTGATTAAATGTATGTATGTATTGATATCACTTTCTCTTGAATTTATATATAGGGGTCAGAACATCCTAGTGAGCACCTTGATACTAGTTAGTCTTCAAAGCGCGTTGTGAGGAGGCGTGGCGATGATAGACCTGCACCTGATGATCTATAGTTTTTTTTATCTAGATGATTTGTTGTAGACTTTCATCCAGAGAGACATTCATATATGTTAGATAGACACTTTATATGCACACATGATGCATGTTATATTTATATTTGATTTCATATAGATGTACCTGGATTTACATGTCTACATGTGTGCACGATATTTATATTTGATATTATCTTCTAATAGATCTCTAGATAGATACATGTTTTTTTTATTTGTTCTCGAGATGATTGATACATGTTGTATTATGTTGTGGAATCTAATGTACATACTAGATCTAGATCTAGTATATTATAAATTGTTTCTATCTAGGATATGTAAGTAATTTATTTAGATATGTACGTGCATGTTTAATATATTGATTAAATTTAGATATATATATATATAAATAGTTCATGTAATTTAAATGTTTGGTAAAATATTGAACATGTATTAAATGTTAAAGTATCAGGTAATTAGTTGTACATAATTCCTAACTCGAGTAAATCTATAGAACTCATCCTTTTTATTTGTACACATATCCTAGAATTTTATCCCGTTAAGCCCAATGTTGTAAAATTCAAGTCCAACTTAAAACATGTACATGTTCAAAATTTAGTTTAAACAAATTGCAATTTGAACTTGAAAGCTCACATGTCAAGTAATTAGTTAAATCGAAAGCTCACATGTCCTAAAATTGAAAGCACATGTCCTAATTAGATAAATTAAAAGTGTACATGTGTTCTAAAATTGACAAGTTAAATGAAATAGAAAGTTCAATATAATAGAAAGTTAAATGAATTCTTGCATTGAGTTAAAAATGAAAGAGTAAAAGTTCAATTTAGAAAATTAGTTATTGGACACCAAATTTCAAATTGTTCAACCAAATTTGAAATAGTTTGAACCAAATTTCAAATTGTTCTTGAGTTACATTTCAAATTTTAATCATAGTGAAATTTTAATTCAAGTGCACACATGTATCCTAGAATTTTATCCCCTTAAGCCCAATGTTCTAATTCAAGTCCAACTTAAAACATGTACATGCTCAAAATTTAGTTAAACAAATCACAATTTGAACTTGAAAGCTCACATGTCCTAAAATTGAAAGGTCACATGTCAGGTAATTAGTTAAATTAAAAGCTCACATGTCCTGAAATTGAAAGCACGTGTCCTAATTAGTTGAATTGAAAGTGTACATGTGTCCAAAAATTGACAAGTTAAGTGAAATAGAAAGTTCAATATAATTAATTTTACAAACTCCTAATTTCATCCTCTTAAGACAAGTGGTGTTCGAATTTCTTTCCCTCAAGGTGCACATGTCAGGCAATTAGTGTACACACATGTGCATATAAGTTCATAATTTCTATAATTAGTTACTTTAGAAAATTCAAAATGAAAGAGTAAAAGTTGAATTTAGAAAATTAGTTATTCCACAAAATTTCAAATCGATCAAATGATTGTTTAACCAAATTTCAAATAGTTTGAACCAAATTTCAAATTGTTCTTGAGTTACATTTCAAATTAGGAGTTGTTTCTATCTCATATCAAGTGGATCAACTCATTCTTGGATAACATTTAATATTTTCTCATGATCATCAATATGGAGCCTCCACTTACGTATTCTAGGTCCTTTGATTGGATGAAGAGTTAGACCAGTGGCAATAACATGGTTACTATATTGATATACCTTATTGTTAGGTTGATAATCGGTGAAATGAATCCCACTTTTAAGTACTTTTATTTGCTTAAAATATGTTCCTTGTACAACAACAGAACCTGCACATGTACACATTTAAAAAATACATCAATCTTGAATTTAAGTCAAAGAATTTGAATTCATTAAAAATATAGATACTTGACATACATATATACATAATTCAACTATATACTAACCTGTGGGAAAAACAATTTCATCACTTATTTTAGTCTTTGTTAGCTTCTCTCTTTCCATGGTGCAACGTAATAAATAATAGCTAGCACCTTCTACATTTTCCAATTCTGCTATGACTACAAAAACATTTCCTACACAAACTTATATATGTCAAAATTCTGGATACACGTCATTTACATAAGTACATATATATAATAAAAATTAACCAAAATTATGAAAAATGTATACATGTACATGATCCAAGTATATATATAGTTCATACATACCAACTCTGATCAATCCTAAAATATGGTTATAATCACTAGAAATCAATGGAATATCATCATAGTTTTCGTCCTCAAACTCATTCGTATTAATAATATATAGTGGCACCAAAGTCCATTCACCCACATATCCACGTTCTTGATTAATGCAACCACCATAGTCTTCATCAATACAATTAGGACAAAAACATGAGTATTCTCTTGTATACAATGACCACACATTACTATTTGTACTCATAACTGAATGCAAAGATTGTTTCTTCTCTACCCTCTTGCATGCATGCATTGATCTTCTATCAACACTTGAATGTATACACAAGGTCCATAATTTAGTTAGAGATCATCTAAGGTAACATATTAAATATAAATTTAAGATTCAATTTAAAAATATGAACAAATTAATTTATATATACCTAATACCTCCCAAAACACTGTAAATGGTATGACTCGATCCGCTTCTGATGATGTGTTATCTATATTTGTTGGCACCGAAAAATGTGTTTTGCACCACTCAACCACATCATGAGCATTATTAACGTGATATCCTTTATAGTCCATTTGATACTTTCTTAAAGCACATTTAATACAAGCTCCTGCACCATCATGCTCACCCTTTCCATGTCCACTCTCAAAAAAACTCCAAATGTGTGGTATATTAAGGTATCGATGATATCTACATAATGCATAAAATGGTCTAGCTGATTTAAATTGTGCTGCACATCCATCTGACCATACCAAATGGTTTTCTATTTTAATGTTTTTGTTTTTTAAATATTCAAAAAATGTCTTAAAACAATGTTCCACAAAATGTGTGTCATGTTCTTTGTCATCACTAATATAAAAGTGATACTCTTTTTTAATGACTCGTGCTTGATTTGTACTTTCCACACCATCCAGATCAATTTGTGCATGTCGATAAGACACTTGAACCATAATAGTAACCTGCTCTGTATAATAGTATTCTGCTTGAAGTTGTTTTTGAGATACGAAAGAGTAATTCTTTGCAAAGTCAACAACAGATAGAATTGTTTTGAGTGGGAAAGTTTCTCTTAGTATTTCAAATTGTTCTGATTGCCACTTAGCAAAAAATGCATGGCGTCTATATGGTTGAATCAATTTATGAAAATTTGACATAAATTCTCCAGTCGATATCTCATCCTCTACATATTCTAACCTTGTTGATTCTTTTTCAGCTTTTGTTTCTAACTTTATGTACTTATATCTCTTGCATTTTACCATCCTTGTCATATTAGTATCTTCTTCTCTCAAAGGAAATTTAGTCAAGTTACCACATGTTTCACAAGTTCCTCTTATGCAATCTATTTCACAAACACAATCATTTGGTTTGTCACATAAGATTGATGTTATGAATTGACTCAGTCGTTTAGGAAAAGTATTTTGAGAAGTTTCACCACTTTCTTCTATCATCTTTTGAAACCCTTCATAATACAGATCAAATTCAACATGATATTGACAACAACATGTTTCAAAAGATTTATTTATCTTCACAAAATAGGGCTTCAATCTTTCAAACATTGTTTTTCCAATCTTTATGTTAGGATTTAAATTACAAAATGAGAGATAGAATTCATGTTGAGTGACATCCAACCAATGTTTTGCGTGTTGAATATATTCCTTAGGCCCAATCCTCTGCTTGATGATATCTCTTCTATTTGGTGAAGGACGAGTATTATCAATCCAAAATTGAATAACTAAGTTCTTAACTATTTCCCCAATCATGTCAGATCGAGGAGCTCTACACATTAGTGCCCAATTGCCTTCTAATGTACTATCATTCAAATTGTTTCTCCTTTTCAGATAATGTAGTACTATCTTCCGACTATACCCGAAATGAGATGATAATGAAGAGATCTGTCTATTTTAGGATGTTTTCTTATTTAAAATAGATGTCAGTATCACTCTTCGTGCAATGGATTTATCTGCAGATCTAGTTTTTTTCCCAATGGAATGTAACCCTTCCTTAACACTTTCAACAATATCTTTTTCTAGTTTAGAAGTCCTCATCTTTTTTATACTTGTATCTATACCCAATAGTCTCAGTGGCTCTTTTAATTCATCTTTGAGAAGTGAAATTGATAATAGTTGAGTTTTCTCCACTATTGATAGATTCTCAAATTGTGCAATTATGTCTTTAGACTTTTTATTCAATTTCCTCTTCATAGTATGTGTAGGTTGATTAGCATATTCTCTCAATGTTTCCACATCCATTTCAATTAAATGATCTATGTTTCTATAATTATTTTTTCTCTTCAATCTTTGAGCTAAATTAACATTCTCATTTGTTGTTTGATCTCGGGCTGCACAAGAAAAAATGAAACAAAGTCTTAAGATACAATCTCTTTAGGGGACATATATGTATACATATATACATGTTTAACTTGAGTGAAATATTATGTACTTGATTAAATTATCTAACCTTCAGATGGTCCTTCTTCAATATCCATTGCTTCATCTTCAATTTCCTCATGTCCAACATTTTCATCATCTACTAGAATTGCACGTGCATGATATAACAAATAAAATCAAGTAAGTTTATAAGGGGAAATATCGCTCACTAAATTTAAAAATTAAAGATATAAAGTTTGATAGAGACCTAGAATTCTAGAAAGATCTATATTATATACTTGCAAGAGATGCACATGTACCTATTTGAACTTGGGATGAACCTTCTCCAATGTCAGTAGGTTGTCCTGGTTGACTACGTCCTAAATAAATTCTTTTATTTAATTTTAATCATAATCTAATAAACCTTAATGGACTATAAATTATTAACATAATTGAATAAACAAGGTAATTCCCATGCTAAATAAATTCATAATTTAAATTTATTCATAATGTAATATTTACCCTAAGGACTAATATGGACATAATTGAATAAACCCTAATGGCCTAAATATGAACATAATTTCAAATAAACTCTTAATATTAAGTTAATCTAGTAATGCTAATTTAAGATAAATATGATATTCCTAATTGGATTTAAACCCTAATCCTAACTAAATAAACTAATTAAATACATTGGAAAAAAGATTGTGCATGTGTACTTGATCTAAGTATCTTGCTAGCGTTTTTTGATGATTTTCATCTTCTTGTTCCTTAGTTCTTCTTCGTGCATATTTACTTGCTCTTTTATCTTTATTGCCCATGTCGTAAATTCTTCCTCCAAAATTCAAAAATAGGTTGAAGTTTGTCAAATATTTCTTTCTACCCAATTCAAAAGCCAATAACTTGATTTCACATAAATGCAAATTGTAAAAAATGAAACTCATATTTATATACAAAAAAAAAAAAAAAATTTAAAACCTCTTTATTAGCCGACTAGGGAAAAACCCTAAGAGCCAACTAGAAAAACACCCCTATGGTCGGCTTCTATTTCAGTTCCTTCACAAAATAGATATACATACAATACTTGCTTTGCTCATGTAACTTGCACTTTCTCTAATCTTACATCAGATTTTGCATCACATAAGGCTTGTAGATTGTTCTCTCAATAGTTCACATGTCACATCTAATCATGCAACTTCCACAATATCTATACATCACACACATTCATTGTGCAACTCACACTTCTCATCTAGACAATATAAGATCTTTACTTATATCTTGCACATTCACAATTTGTTACTCAATTAGCTTCCATGTCTTCACACACTTGACATAATGTAAAATAATATCCACATAGTCAGATCAACATGACTTAGTAATTATTTTGAAACTAAAATAAGCCATACAGCTATGTTTTCTGCTATGCTCTATTCTACATTGTTAAATACCAGCACATTTAAACTTATTGTATCTTGTGTTGTATTGACCATACACACATGTACATTGGTACACATCATCACAAATGTGTCACAAAGCTTTCCTCAATTGCACATAATCTAACTCTCTGTTATTGTCCATACGATTAAGATATGTTCACTGTACTACTACAAACTGTTTAATGCTTAGATACTTTTCTATTTCTAAATGTATAAATGAAATGTTGAGTATATGTTTCCATAAATGGCAACTATCAAGACATCTATTTGACAATATTTCCAAAAATATCCCCCTTTGACATTGATGACAACATTTGGAAAAATTGGCTAAGTCCCAAAATGATGTCATACATAGCAAAAACAAATAAAATAACTACACAAAAATTTCCTTCAAAACATAACAATTTTATTCATGTTTTAATGGATCATTATATTCTTTATCACTCCTTAACATTGATACATACATAAGCTTCCCCTTACATATATGTTTACATCTATACAATTTTCCTATATATAATAACACAATACTCCCCCTTTGACATTAATGGAAAAGGTGTCAAAAGTTGTACCACAAAAACTTTTTTCCTATTGTTGATCAGCTTGTCATTCTAGATATGCAATCTACAAAATCAATCTTCAGTCTTTCAAAGTCCTTCTTCCAATTACCTTTGACTACATCTATATACTAATGAGTGCACAAAGTACATAGGATGCCACTTCAACTGCACTCAAGTCAGTATAGGTGAATTCTTTCAATTCTGATCTCTAGTTGTTGCAATCTTGTAGTGAGTGACTGAAGTTCACTCATATGGCCTTTGATCTTTGCATCAAAATCAAATAAGTAAGTATATGACATTGCACACTTTCCATACAACTACTTACCTTTAGCAATATATTATCTCAATTTCTTGATGTTTCCATCATGTGTCTTCAAATCATTGTGCACATTGGTGCACAATGTGTTGAATAGGGTTGCATCAAGATTATTCTATGTTTGCACTGTTGCTACTTCAACTAAGGTTGTGAATTCCCCATCAAAGGTCTTCACCAACTCTTTTTCCTTAGCTTTCAAGTTTACATTTGCTACAATTGTGGAAACTATCTTCTACATGTACTCCAAGACTTTAGCAAGGGTCTTCTCCAAAGACTTTACATTTTTTTTTTCTCAAACAATTTGCTCAAAGTGCCCATTAATTCTTTTTTGGATCTTCATTATCAGATGGAATGGATGTTGTTACTGATGTTCCAACTACTAATACTACTAAAGATATAGTAGTCTTTATCCTTTGTTCCTCTGCCTTTTTCTTTTCCTCAACCTCTTTCTTCTTCTTCTCTTCTATCTTTTTATTTTCCTCTTCTTCATTTCTTTGCTTTTATTCATGTTCCTTTCTTTTCTTCTCTTCTTCTCTCTATTTCTTTTCTTCTTCCTTTCTTTTCTTTTTGACTTCCTCTTCATCATCAGAACTAGTATAGGTAGTTATATTGCCAATAATATTTACCCCATTTGTTACAAATGGATTATCCTTTGTATCCACAGTTATGTGTGTACTATCCACTTGCATGGATTCAATAGCCATAACAATGTGAGTTGGAGATAGTACTTTTTGTGTCCCTTCTACCTCTTTATCTTCACTAGAAGGTGTATCTGTTATACATATACTAGAGTAATAGCCTTTTCTTATGCACTCTAGTTCTTGTCAAAATGCTCTTCAATTCACTCAACACACTTCACATCAACAAATGGTACATCAAATCTTGCTCATGATCCTTAAATCATTTCAAAATGGACTACCCGATAAATGTGTACATCTGATGCAGGAGCATCTTGAACGAGAAAAAAAAAATTTTAAATTGTGGAGGAGAGAGAAAGTGACAAAAATTAGAGGAGAAATAATTAAAAATAATAAAAAAGGAAAAAGGAGAAAAGAAAGGAAACGGGGATCTATTTTCGAAGTGCCTAGGTGGCATAATAGAAAAAAATAAAAAAATAAATGGTTGTCATTCCATTTATTGAGGTGTGTGGGTAGAATTCTAGAAAGTTATGAATATTGTAGAAAGTTGTGGATATTGTAGAAGGTTATGGAAGTTGTAGAAGGTTGTGGATATTGTGTAGGAGGAATTCTAGAAGGTTGTGGATAAGTCATGCATGGGGTGGTAAGTGCCTATTTAAGGAAGGCATATGAGCATTTTTAATCAAGCTCGAGAAGCTTGAGAAGGAGAAGCTTGAGAAGGAGTAGCTTGGGAAGGTGAAGCTTTGGAAGGAAGGCTTCAAGGTGTGAAAGAGAAGGAGAAAGTGAAGAGTGAGTTTTCCTAAGTCTGTGGATAGAGCGCCGAATGTGAGGTAATTTACAATAGGATTGTGATGGACTTGTGACTATGTAGACAGAGCACCGAAAGTGAGGCAGTTTACACTTAGATCTTGGATAAGGTTAGAGAAGAGCTAGTGATTGTGGTTTAGAAACAAGGAGGTTGCTTGGTGGCTTGCGAGCACAAGTTGAGATCTTGGAGGATTCTACCAGAGTGTGGATTTGGACTAGCTTGGGTTTGGATTGGATCTTGACAGATCTTGTAGAAATGTTATTGCAATTGCTATTGGATTTTCATGTTTAATAAAATTGCTTGGGAAGTATTTTGTCATCTCTTTGTCTCCTTATTGTGGCATTTTTGCTTCTGAGTTGGTAGGGTGGTGTGGCCCTTCATCAAGTGGTATCAGAGCATACCTTCATCAGTGGTATTAGAGCTAGAGTTCCTAAGTGTACAAGTAGATTGCCAAAGTGTGAGGCAGTTTGTACTAGGACCTTGGTTGGGTGAAGTTTATCAGAGTCAAAGTTCTTGAGTGTGCAGACAGATTGCTAAAGTTGAGATAGTTTGCACCAAGACCTTGGGAGGGCATGCAGATTGATTGATGGATGTAGAGATGGAAGACTAAACTTGTTGAGGCATGATTGTAAAGAGCTTGTGGATTGCAAATCCATTGTCCTAGACTTGTGATGTGGTTCCTGATTGTTTGTGCGAGGCGGCAGGTTGCGATCTGACTTGCAAACAACTCAAGGTTGTCACAAGGAGCATGGGAAGGATTTGTTGCAGAGGGTTTATGAAGATCTTGGGAGATGGCTCCAAGAGGATTGGACCCTAAAATTATTGCAAAAAATCATGATATAGTGGAGAGGAATTTTTCTAAGATGATTTCTCGATTGGATGCTAGATTGGCTAATCAAGCTAAGAAGGTCAAGGTGGAAGAGGTTGGTTTTGCTGATCAGTTTGTGGAGTCTGATGCAGAACCTGCAGAGCAACTAGAGGTTTTTGTTGAAGATATTCCTAACATTTTTGATGTTGGGACAGAGGTTGGTTTTCATGATCAAATGGTTGAGTCTGACATGGAGATTATGGAGCACTCAGTCTTGGATGATCTAGTTGTTGGTGGTAACTTGTATCTTGCAAAGCATCTTTTTGTGAGCAATGAGGTTGCTGGTGTAGAGAGTTTGGCATGTGTTGATGGAGATCTACATGTGGCTGTTGATGTGGGGTTTGTTGCTATGGGTGTGAATTCATTAGCTGCTAATGTAGATGATATTTTTTGTTGAAGCATTATGTTCAGTTTATTCCTGGGAGTGACCATGTTGATTGGCTGGTTGAGATTTTGGTGTTTGATAGAGTAGTGCAGATGTGGAAGATTTACATGGTGGTTTTGTTGTCCCTGTTGAGGTGGAAACCTTTGGTGAAAATGAAGATGGTTGTAGATCTTTCTTTTTGGCATCAAAGTGTGGGACACACTTTTCTATCTACTGAGGAAGTCTGATGCAAGAGCATCTTGAATGAGAAAAAAAAAATTTTAAAAAAATTGTGGAGGAGAGAGAAAGTGACAAAAATTAGAGGAGAAATAATAATAAAAATTTAAAAAGAAAAAAGGAGAAAAGAAAGGAAAAGGGGATTTCTATTTTCAAAGTGCCTAGGTGACATAATAGAAAAGAATAAAAAATAAATGGTTGTCATTCCATTTATCAAGGTGTGTGGGTAAAATTCTAGAAAGTTATGAATATTGTAGGAAGATGTGGATATTGTAGAAGGTTATGGAAGTTGTATAAGATTGTGGATATTGTGTAGGAGGAATTCTAGAAGGTTGTGGATAATTCATGCATGGGGTGGTAAGTGCATATTTAAGCAAGGAATATGAGCATTTCTAATCAAGCTCAAGAAGCTTGAGAAGGAGAAGCTCGAGAAGGAGAAGCTCAAGAAGGAGTAGCTTGGGAAGGTGAAGCTTTGGAAGGAAGGCTTCAAGGTGTGAAATTTGGAAGGTGTGAAAGAGAAGGAGAAAGTGAAGAGTGCATTTTCCTAATTTTGTGGATAGAGTGTCGAATGTGAGGTAGTTTACAGCAAGATTGTGATGGACTTGTGAGTGTGTAGACAAAGCACCGAATGTGAGGTAGTTTACACTTGGATCTTGGATAAGGTTAGAGAAGAGCTAGTGACTGCAGCTTAGAAACAAGGAGGTTGCTTGGTGGCTTGCGAGCACAAGTTGAGATCTTGGAGGTTTCTACCAAAGTGTGGATCTGGACTAGCTTGGGTTTGGATTGGATCTTGAGAGATCTTGTAGAAATGTTATTGTAATCGCTATTGGATTTTTAAGTTTAATAAAATTTCTTAGGAAGCATTTTATCTCTCTTTTTCTTCATATTGTTGCATTCTTGGTTGTGATTTGGTGTGCCCCTTTGTCAGTGGTATCAAAGTGTAGACCTGTATCAGTGGTATCAGAGCATACCTTCATCAATATCTACCATAAACATAGAATATTGTCTATGTTTACTAGTGAGCTTGATCTTACAATTCTTTCTTACTGCATGATCACATCAAGACTTATGCACTAAAACATCACTTTCTCTCTATGTCTTCTACCTTTTGTTAAGTGTGCAGTCTCTAACTCACTTCTAACATCAGTTTTGACCATTGATGCTCTACTACTTCTATAATAGCTTAATTCAGAGAGGTTGAGCCATAAACAATCTGTGACTTCAACTTTCCATCATGTGCATCAAATAATTTCTCTTCCAATACTGTATGTGAACTCTCTGGATTACAAACCTTCACAAATACATCTTTGAATTCCTCAACATGTTCCTTGACTACTTATTTTTTACTTTTGTTGCCTCCATTTTCATTCCTTCTATCATTCATGTTGTTGTTCCTTTCATGATTAGGTTTCCTATTAAAGTTCCCTCTATCTATTCTACATAATCTTTTTGTGTGTCCAAATTTATTGCATAAGTAACATGCAAGTGCATTTCTCCTCTGATTGTTTCCATTCTGATTTTTAGGTGCTCTACAATTTCTTGCAATGTGTCTAGGATTGATACATTTGTAACAAACAAGTTGCTTTCTCTCACCATCATGTTTCTCTCCATCATTATATCTACTCTAAGATTGATCTCTTCCATTACCTATAGGGTTAGTATTCCTAAACACTCTACTATTCCCATTATTACTATCAAACTTAGGTTTCTTAGAATATATTGCTTTATGTCCATAACCATGACAATTATAAGAATAGAAATTAATAATAGGTTTAAAAGACTTACATGTACAATCTCTCTCCATATGTCCAAATCCATTGCATATGAAACATTTTCCTCTAAATTCATGTCTTACCTCTTTGGATGAATCATCTTGCTTAGATTCTTCAACTTGCTCTATTGTTCTAAGTTCATCAAGTTTCTTTGTCAATTCAGTTTTCTCAACTTCATCAAACCACTTGAATTTTAATTTTGGGATTTTTGCTATAAAATCTGGTTCTACCCAAATCTCATCTTTCTCTGTTGACTTCTCTTCAAGAAGATATCCAAGGCTTTTCTTGTCATAAGAAGGCCTTTGACAAAATATATGTTCATCAATTTTCTGAGAACTTGTGTAAAGTTTCTCTAACTTTTGTTTAGCTTGTGTCAACTCTTCTTTTACAATGATGTTTTATTTCTCCAACTTTGCATGCTCTATCTTACTAGAATCTAATTCAGATGTCACTTGACTTAATAAGGATCTAAGGTCTGGATTCTCATATTTTAGATCAAGTTCACTCTTATTGCCACTAGTCTTAAGACTCAACTTTAGTTCAATAATTTTCAACTCATGTTTCAAAATCTCTTTTCTCTTTCTTAAGATTTTCTATATCATCATTGTCACTAGTCTATATAAATGCTTCCTTGCTAGATTTCAAATCATCAATTTTATCTTTTAGTTTGCCAATGTAAACTTTTGCATCTTTATATCTATCTTTCAAGTTATCTCTCTCTTCAGTAAGAGGATCAAACTGTTCAATAGCTTCTTCAAGATTCTTCTCCAAGTGTTCCATATTCATTGGGATCTTACTGAAGCTATTAAGCTTATTCAAAGTAACTATAGTCTTATACCAATTGTTATAAATAGATAATAATAGCGGGGGTGTGAATCACTATATTACAAACTTTTTCCCACAACTGAATATTGTTAATTACTACATATCTTGCATATGAAAGTGAACCAACAATGGTGAATAGTAAATATAACCATACACATAAAGAATTCATAACACCATTATTTATTAACTAGGGTAACCCTAGCCAAGGGAAAACCCTAGTGTGGATGATACCCACTAGATGATTAACTAAACAATAGGATCTGGTTAAGGATATTGACCCTGTTAGGAGTTTATGAAGTACATACAGTGCCTCAAGTCCTTGTTAGAGGACTAGGCATTCTTAGAAGCCTCAACCCTGTTAGGAGTATCTACAACCCTATTAGGAGTTGGTACATCAAATATAGTTTATGCAAGAAGAGCCCACTACCCTAACATGCAATTATACAATTCAATTCCTTTACATAATAGATATAAATACAATACTTGCTTTGTTGTTGTAACCCACACTTTCATTGATCTTACATCAGATTTCATATCATGTAAGGCTTGTAGATGGTTCTCACAATAGTTTACATATCACATCTAATTATGCAACTTCCATAATATCTATGCATCACACACATTTGTTGTGCAACTCACACTTCTCATCTATGCAACATAAGAGCTTTACTTATATCTTGCACATTCACAAATTATTGCTCAATTGGCTTCCATGTCTTCATACGCTTGACATGATATAAAATAATATCCACATAGTTATCTTAACATGACTTAATAATTATTTTGAAACTAAAATAATTCCTAAATCTGTACAACTATGTTTTTCTACTATGCTTTGTTTTGCACTATTAAACACTAGCATAGTTAAACTTATTGTATCATATGTCATACTGATCGTACACACATGCACACAGGTACACATCATCATCAAGGTGTCACAAAGCTTTCCTCAACTTGGCATAAGCTAACTCTTTATGCATCGTTCCTACTATTAAAATCTATTCACTGTACTATTGCAAATTGTCTAATACTTAGACAATTTGTATCTCTGAATGCATTAATGAAATGCTAACTATATGTTGCCATAAATGACAACCATCAAGACATCTATATAACCATATTTTCGACATGATGCGCCCTATCTGATAAAAGGAAAAGGTTCTATCAAATCACAAAAAAAATTTAATGAGATAATGCTTATTATGTTAAAGGACTTAATTACAATTTATTGAGTGTATCACAATTGAACAGTTCAGGTTGCAAAGTTGAGTTTGAGAACAAGATTGCTAAGATATATAATACTAATGGAAAACCAATTGGAAAAGGTGATAAAATTAGAGGTAATCTATTCTACCTTGATATGGATAATGTTACTTATCTATTTGTATAATTTGATGATGTGTGGTTATGGCATAAAAAGTTGTGTCATGTTAATTTTGATAACTTGGTTAGTATCAGTAATATGAGAAGAGTTAGAGGTTTTCCTAAGTTGAAGAAACTTGACAATATAATTTGCAAATATATTAGTCAAGAAAAATGATAAAATCTAGTTTTAAGAGTAAGACTCATACCTCTAAAGGAATTTTGGAGATTGTTCATATTGACTTGTGTGGACCAACCGATGTGTGAAGCTACAAAGGTGATAAGTATATTATGCTATTTGCTAATGATTATTCTAGGATGATGAAAGCTATGTTTTTTAAGCAAAAATCCAATGCTTTCCAAATGTTTACGTGGTACTTACCAAGAGTTGGGAAGGAAATAAGTAAAAGTATGAAATTTTTAAGATCTAACAAAGGAGGATAATTTACATCAAATGAGTTTGAGATGTTTTGTAATGATAGAGGAATCAAAAGAGGAACATCTACCCCTATGACCCCTCCATAAAATGGAATTATTGAAAGGAGGAATAGATCTATTATATATTGTGCTAAGACACTCATGATGGAAAAGAATGTTGCTTTGAAATATTGGAGAGAGGCTATAAGTACATTTACCTATGCCTTGAACTATGTGCAAGTCAAGAAAGGTACTCACTCAACACCTTTTGAACTATGGCATGGATACTCACCCAATGTGAAATATGTTTCTATTCAACAAGAAGTAAATCTTATAAGTGTTTAAATACTAACACTAACAAAGTTGTGGAAAAAGAAAATGTGAGATTTTATGAATATGCAAAACTACATGAGGGTGAACCTATGAAGGAACTAGAGGAATACAAATCTTTTGTATACCTTTATGAAAGCATGCATGTTGTTGAAGATGTAAATTAACTTGTAAATCAATAGAAAAATTTAGTGATTGTGAATACCACAATGGTAGATGAACGAGAGGTTGCAATGAGTGAGACGGGGGCGGTAATGGTTGCTCTATGCTAGGACCTGCGTGCCCTAGCGACTGCTTTTGATCCTCTGTGCTGCTACAGGCTATTGGCTCTGTGGACTCGTGGATCTCCATTGATGCTGAGTAGGGTTGGGATGGGCTTGAGGGCCTAGACTCTCCTTTTAACGGTAGAAACATTCATTGCATGTGGCTATGACTACAAGACTATTGGTCTTGGTTCGAGGCTTAGCTCTTGGGGTCAGAGATCGAGGGTTTCCTATCCCATTGTTTGCTGGTAAGATTGTTGAGTCAACCCTATGGCGAATCGGGGTCTTTTTTTATCTCAAATTGCCTCTAAGGATATGGTGATGACTGATCCATCATCTTTAGCACATGCAAAGGGTAAGGACCAGATGAGTAAACCTACAATAGGAGATGGGGTCTTCTCCTCCACAAGAGTGCCTTGCATTAAAAAAGTTAATGGATGTTTGGAAAGATCTGAGGACCGACCTATTCTAGTTATTCAACATGAGTAAATTTTGAAAGATGTTGAATATTGGTAGAAACATGCCCTTATTTGCAAATTTTTAGGCCTTCGTCTCTCCTTACCTGTGTTACATTCTTGGGCTCATAGGGTTTGGAACCTCGAAGGCGATATGGAGATCATTTTGGCAGTGAATAATTACTTTTTAGTTATCTTCTTTTGCATGGTGGATAGAAATAGGGCATTTGAAGGAGGCCCTTACCTCTTTAGCCAGGTGGGGCTTTTCATCAAGCCTTGGCACATGGGCTTCAATTTAGCTGAAAAGATTCCATCACGGGTCCCTGTGTGGGTCCATTTGCTGAGGCTTCCATTAGAGTTTTGGAGGGATGATATTCTTCATTCTATCTCACTACTTAGAAAGCCTGTGGGGGCGGCTACACAAACTCAAGATCGTAAGGTAATCTCTTATGCTTGTATTTGTGTTGAGGTGGATTTAACTAATCCATTACTAGATTCTATGGAAATACGATTGGGATGCTCTTCGTGGATCCAACAACGGGATTATGAGACCCTTCCTTTTAGGTGTCGAATTTTCCATGAATATGGTCACTTGCTTCGTAAATGTCCTAGATTCAAGCCTGCTACTTTGGATGCATCTGGACCTCTTATGGGAGACAAGGGGAAGGCTCCGGCATCTACTGGACCTACAGATAATGAGGGCTTTACTCAGGTCAAAAATAGGAACAAATGCAAGGGTAAGAAGAGAACCTGGCAGGAGAGACACAATGATGGTACCTTTAATAGATTTTATGTTCTTGAAGACCTTGTGTAGGAGGAAGGTATTCTGGTTGAGCTTTCTTCTGGGGATAAGGACCTGCATGAAGTTTAGGAAGATGAGGCAAAGGGGGAGCTTTAGTTACTATTACTAGAGGATCCTCAGAGTGTATAAATTGATATGGATTTACCTCCTCAGGTTCAGGATACCAGGGAGCCCCAGGGATCACAGGTTCTGATGAGTTCAAGTGTAGTGGTTCTAGATCCCCCTATTCCCAAGGGGGCCACAGAGTTGGCCAAGGGTGGAAAAGCCCACCCTACTTTAGGGTTACAACAAAAATCCTTCAAAAAGGGGTCCCTAGAGAAATCGTCCAAGAGTGGTAGAAAGATGGATCAAGAGAGGGATAAGATTATGGGGGACACTTTGGTTGAGTCTGGATCTGTGTGACCCATTGATTCCCACTTCACCCACCCCATAAATGATTATTTTATCATGGAATGTATGGGGGTTGAACAGCATCCCTAGACAAAATGTTGTTTGTAAATTAATTGAATCTCAGTTACCTGATGTGGTTTTTATTCAGGAAACTAAGCTTTCTGTGGATGGTTTGGCCAGTTGTGTTGTGCATATCTAGCCCCAGGGAAATTGGTAGGGGGTGAGAGCTTGAAACAGTTCAGGTGGGGTTGCTTGCTTCTGGAACCCAAGAAAAGTTCTTCCCTTATGGTGGATTTCTAGTCGATCCTCTATCTCTTTGGTTGCATCCTATTTGGTGACTGGGGAAAGGTGCCTTCTATCTAATATTTATGCTCCTACAGATATTGTGGGAAAATCAAATCTGTGAGCTCATATTAGCCACATATAGGCCATGGACCCATTTCTTCCATGGATTATGGCGAGGGATTTTAATTCCATTACTAGCTTAGATGAGAAACGGGGAGGAGTTGCTAAGTTGGACCCCTCTGCAAATCTTTTCAGGGATATGATTGACTCTTTGCATCTTATTGATGTGAAGCCAACTAATGGTGTCTTTACATGGAATAATAGGAGGTGTGGTGAGGAGGCTATCTTAGAAAGGCTTGATAGATTCTTGGTTTCCTGTTATTGGATGAACAACAGGTTGAGCACTAACTCTGAAATTCTTGATTAGAGAGGCTCGGATCATTGGCCTATCAAGCTCTTAGTTACTGCTTATGGTGTCACCAAGAACCCTCCCTTTAAATTTTAGTTAATTTTGTTACAAGATCAATCTTTGCAAGATCTTATGATAGACTGGTGGTATGAGGGGATGCCTACCCATGGGACGGCAATGTTTACTTTCTGTAAGAGGCTTCAACATGTTAAGTATGGGCTTAAGAAGTGGAATAAACAATGTTTTGGGAACCTACAGGCCCAAAGGATAGCTTCTCAGGCTAATTTAGACAATATCACTCAGTTGATTAGGGATCAAGGGAGGACCTTGATCTAAGTGAAGCAAAGTCTATGGTTCTTAAAGGATTAGAAGAGTGGGAGCTTCGTGAGGAGATCTTTTGGAAGCAAAAATCTCATATTGATTGGCTTCAAGAGGGGGATAGGAACACTGCATTCTTTCATAACTTAGTCAAAGCTCGGAGATAGGGGAATTCTCTACCCTCCTTAATCTCACCCAAAGGGATTCATCTTTCTTCCAATATTGACATTTCCAGAGCTATAGCCAACTATTTTTCAAATCTTTTTTCTAAGGAGGATCTTGATGCTAGGGCTGAGGAGAGGGCAATCTTGGATGGTATTCTGCACTTGGTCTCCGCAGAGATGAATGAGGCCCTCTTACATCCTATTTTGTTATTTGAGGTGGAAAAAGTGGTGTTTAACATGAAAAAGGGTAAGGCTCCAGGCCCTGATGGATTTTCGATTGAGTTCTTTCAAGAATTCTGGGAAATTATTAAGTTAGCTCTCCTTGAGGTGGTTCAAGAGTCTCATAGGAATAAGCAGATGCTCAAGTCCATGAATTCTACTTTTTTGGTTCTTATATCTAAGCAGGAAGGGGCTAATCAGTTGACTCATATTAAACCTACTACACTTTGTAATGTTGTCTATAAGATCATCACCAAGCTGATTGTGAAGAGACTTAAGCTGCTTCTTAGCACTCTAATCTCCCCAGAGTAGGGGGGTTTTGTTGAAGGAAGAAAAATTTTGGATGGTGTGGTGGTTGCAATGGAATCTATTCATTCTATGGAAAATTTGAAGGAGAGGGCTATGTTCATAAAGCTTGACATGGCTAAAGCTTATGATCAAGTGAGTTGGGAATTCTTACAAAATGTTCTCTTGACTTTTGATTTTGTTGAGGAATGGGTTAATTGGATTTTGAGTTGTGTGACCTTCACTTCCTTTTTTATCATTATAAATGAGGAACCATCAGATTTGTTCAGTTCCTCTCGAGGACTTCGGCAAGGGGATCCTTTATCTCCTTATTTATTCATTATCATGGCAGAGGGTCTTGGTAGATTTATCAAATCTCAAGTAAGGTGGGGCCTTATCCATGGGTGGAGTTGGCATGACTCTCTCCCTTCCTATTCTCACCTTCAGTTTGTGGATGATACTGTGTTGATGGGTATGGCCAGAGTTAGTGAAGCTATAATTTTCAAGAGGGCCCTTGAAATTTATCTAAAGGCTTCAGGTCAGTGTATTAATGATGTCAAATATTCCATCTTTTTCTTTAATACCCCCCAGCCTATTCAAAACAGGATTGCTAGGATTTTCAGATTTTAGATTGGCGTTCTTCCCCTTTTATATCTTGGAGTCCCCTTGGTTTTGGGATCTCAATTTAGAGGGTATTGGCAAGGAATTTTGGATAAATTTTGGAGTAAAGTCATTCATTGGATGAATAGGTGGCTTTCTATGGCTGGCAGAGTGATTCTTCTTAAGACTGTGGTGCAGTCTCTACCTATTTATAGGTGTTGTGTGCAAGTTCCCCCTTCCACCTTTGTTAGGGATTTTGATGCTCTTTCTCAGTAGTTCCTTTGGTCTAGTACCCTTCTTTCATCAAAGTGGAGTTTAGTTAAGTGGGAGTGTGTTTGCAGACCAAAGTTTTCTGGGGGCCTAGGTCTTAGATCCATGGTACTTCTTGTCACAGTTCTTACTGCTAAGTTGTATTGGAGGTGGTGCAACAACCAACACTCAGATTGGGCCAAGATTCTTACTCACAATTATTTTCTTGGTGTAGATAGTTTAGAGGTGCCACACCTGGCTTTGTTGGGTAAAGGGTCTTTTGTCTGGAACACCCTCAAGAAGGGTGCTCAGCTAATTAAGGAAGGCCTCTTTTGGATTTGTAATGGAGGCTTGAATGCTCTTTTTTGGCAAGATTCATGGGATGGCCATCCACCCATCATCTCTTGCTTTCCCCAGCTTCAGTCTCTCTGCCACATTTTCACTAATGCTGGCTGGTTTAAGGTGGAGCACTTTAAGACTATCAAGCATTTGGGACAGGTGGATGTGACTTGTTGGAGGGAATCTCAAGAGTGGCCTATTGGTGGCTTTGAGGAGGATCATGCTCTTCTTTCTCATGTGTTGGAGGGTAGGTTTTGTAGCTCTCTTAAGGGGAGGGATGTTCTAGCTTGGGATCCTAGTCCAAAAGGAAAATTCTCTGTGGCTCAAGGCTATGTGGTGCTAGATAGGAACCTACATGGAACAGCTAAAGTGCACTAGTGGAAGAAGGTTTGGAATAACTTTTCTTGGCCCAAATGTAATTTCTTCATATGGTTGCTAGCTTAGAAGAAATGTCTTACTTGGGAGAATCTCCACAAAAGAGGCTTTCAGGGACGTTCTATTTGTTTTCTAGTTTTTTCATAATGAGGAGTGTATCTCTCACTTATTTTTTCTCTGCCCCTTTTTGAAGGATATTTTGCATAGATGGTGGGAGGCTCGGAATCATGGTTGTATTCATGCAACTTCTCTCATTGACTTTTGGGTAAGTTTGGGAAAACTCCAGCAAAGACGTCTTTCTTGCAATCTACTTGGATGGTCGGGCCAATTTTTATTCTTTGGAACCTTTGGTTGGAAAGGAACCACAAGATTTTTTGTGACTCTAAGTTAGATAGCCTACAGTTGTGGAGGAAGATCCTTAGTAGGCTGCAGGAGACTAATTCGGGTAAGTGCAACATGTCCGAAAGTATAGATCCTAGGGAACAAAATATTATGAGGAATTTCAACTTGGATAGTGATAATCAGGGATGCACTCTTGGAAAATGATCAAGCCATGGCAAGCAGCGTGTTTGTAGGGATGGGCAATGGACCCTTCCACCAGCTAGGATCCTGAAGATTAATACAGATGGGTCTTCTTGGGGAAATCCTGGTCATGTTGGGATTGGGGCTATAGGTAGAATCAATGATGGTGGTGAGATTTTTATGATGTCCATTTATAAGAGTCAACATTCTAATAATTTGATGGAGGCCCTTGCTATCAAGATTGTTGTGGAGAGAGGTTGCTCTTTAGGCTAGAAAAAGATCATATGTGAGTCTGACTCACAAATTGTTGTTGATATGTTGAATAACCAGAGCTTGGAGAATGTTAATTGGCGATTAGCCTCTTTGGCCAAACAAATTCTAAGTTTATGTAGTTCTTTGGATTATGTCTCCTTTCATCATATCCCTCACGAATGGAATAGAGTTGTGGATTGTTTGGCGAAGTGGACTTCAAAGAACATGGATAGTTGGGATATTAACAGAAGGGATGAGTTACCTTGGGAATACCGTGAGATTTTTGATTAGTTGATATTGGAAGATAGGAATATATAGTGTTGGTGTGGGCCTTTGGCCTTTTTTTTGTAATCTGGATTTGAGTGAATGAATTTTTACCCCTTTTCTCAAAAAAAAAAAAAAAAAGATTTAGTGATTGCTAAGTCACATACAATGAATGCCAAGTTGCATTTAGGAACCAAGCTATAGTTAGGTGTTGAGTTATAGAATGAATTTGAGGCACATTCTGATTCTCAAATTAGTGTACATAAAAGAGATGTTGAATTAACTAATAGAGAAGTACATAGTGATTCAAAAGTTTATAGACCAAATGAGGAAAATAGAGTAAAACCAAGATTGTCAAAGACATCAACCTATTATATAAATTATTGGAGATAAAGATGTAAGACCAATAACAAGAAATAGGTTGAGAAGTGATACATGTTTTCTAAGCATGCATGAACCTAAAACATTGAAAGATTTCTTAGAAGATGTGGACTAGAGTAATGCCATGAAAGAAGAGATTGAACAAATTAAGAAGAATAAGACATAGACTATAGTTCCTAGATCAGAAGATAAAAATGTGGTTGCAACCAAGTGGGTGTATAGAAATAAGTTAGATGAAAATGATGAAGTCACAAGGAATAGGGAAAGATTAGTTTGCAATTGGTATGCAATAGAAGAAGGGATAGACTATGGAGAAACATTCGTTCATGTTGTAAGAACTCTACTTTCTTACTCTGCATACAAAGGTTTCAAATTTTATCAAATGCATGCTAAGTTTGCATTTTTGAATGGCATATTGGAAGAAGAGGTCTATATAGAATAGCCAAAATAATTTGTTGATGCTAACAACAAAAACATGATATGTAGACTACACAAAGATTTATATGGTTTGATGCAAGCACCAAGAGCATGGTATGAAAGGCTTCACAATTATCTTGTGAAAATAAGATTTGAGAAGATTGGTGATAATAGCAATCTATACTTAAAGATAGAAAAAGGCAAAGGTATTTTACTATTTGAAATTTTTGTTGATGATATCATATTTGGAGGTCAAGATACTTTATGTAAAGCTTTTACAAATGAAATGAAGAAAGAATTTGAGATGTTTATATTTGGAGAGATCAAGTTCTTTGTGGGTTTGCAATTACATTAGATGAAATATGATAAATACATCACTCAATAAAAATATGTAAAGGAGATACTGAAAACTTTTGGATTGGAATATTCCAAGCGAATAAGTGCACCTATGGTGATAGGACACAAATTGTCAAAGAATGATGATTCGGCTAAGGTGAATCAAACATTGTACAAGTCTATGATTGGAAAACTACAATACGTAGTACATAGTAGACCTGATATTATATCATCTATTGGGATAGTTGCAATATTCTCTACTAATCCAAGGGAGAATCATTTGATAGTTGTTAAGAGAATAATGAGATATATGAAAGGAGCAGAAGACCATGGTCTATACTATAATAAAATTGAGAAGTTTGAGTTGAGATCTTATACTAATGTTGATTGGGCTAGAAATATTGATGACAGAAAGAGCACTAGTGGAGGAGCATTTTTCTTAGGTAAAAGGTTGGTTACATGGACTAGAAAGAAACAAAACTACATATCCCAATCTAGTGCCAAAGTTGAATATGTTGCTACTGCAGTAAATTGTACAAACATTGTATGGATCAAACAACTACTCAAAGGTATGAAGGAGGAAATCACTAAACCTATGATACTCTATTGTGATAATACAAGTGATACAAATATATCAAAGAACCCTATGATTCATACAAAGACTAAGCACATTGCAATTAAGTATCATTACTTGAGAGAGTTAGTTCAAGATAAAGAGGTGAAGATGGAATATGTGAATACAAAAGAGAAAATAGTTGATATCTTCAAAAAAGAATTACCTAAGGATGCTCATGAGTATCTAAGAGGTAAAATAGTGGTAATATCCATATCCAAGGCTATTTAAGAAGCATGAGAAATGCCCTACATCAACTAAGATGATTGACCTATGTTATACATTGATGCAGTGGATCTTACTTTAGGCAGTTGCCTAAAGTAATCAAATAGCTAGAGCTATAGATTAGTCATAAGCTAGGTGACAAAGGGAGAAATTGAAAGTGTTCATATATGCTTATCAAGATGACAAGTCTTTGGCATTTTTGTCAAGGAGGGAGAGATTTTGGTTGAAATACAATGAGCGAGAAATCTAGAGAAAAAGAAAAATATAGAAAGGAAGAAACATGGAAATAGTGTACCTGATGATTACTACACAAAGAGAGAAATGGTTAAAAGACTACATCTATATAATAAGAGGGAGATAGTGCTAAGGGATATATAAGGAAAGATAGATAGAGATAGATAACTAAGTATTAGAATGTGGGAGTGATCAAGAGGGAGTCATAAGGATGAGTTGATTATTTGTTGATCAGAACAAAATTTTATAACCTATACAAAAGATGAAAGCTGCTGATAGAGGGAGAGATTTCAATATAAGAATAATTTTCTTTTTGGTATTATTGTTGGTTGTACTAGTTTTACATCAATACCAAAGAGGGATATTGTTGAAAATAGATTGATACAAGTATGAGAATGTGATTCAATCATTGTTTTTTCACTGATGGCAAACTTGCTACTTGCTAGTAAGACAATTATTTAGTTGATTTGAATACTATCATTTGTTTGATTGATAAGGAGGTTTTGATCAAATAAGATAACAAAAGCACCTGGAGAAAAGGTCGAGCTATGGTATGTAAAAAGGAGTACAAAGATTAGTTAAGATAGTAATGATATAGTGCATTGATTATATACTTAAGGTTATAAAGGTTGGATACATTGATTAAGTCTAGAAGAACAAATATGAATAATTGAGTCTGCCAAGCTTGACTTAGTGGATAGTACATGTCAAGAAAAGTTATTGAAATCTAAGCAAAACATCAATTAGAGCCAAACAAAGTCAAATTTTAGTGTATTTTGAGTGACACAGTGTAAGCCAAGTAAAGTTTAGATGATGCTGAGCACCAGTAAACTTTAGTGTTTGTCAATTTATCTAGTGGATGATGAATGGAAGAATAGTGTGGAAGTTGAGTGACAACATATTGATGTTGAGTGCTAGTATTCATGTTAAATCATGAATTTGATGAATCTAAGCTAACTTTTTTATTTTCTTGAATTTTGTGAAGCATGTGGAAGATAACTATGGTGAGTTGGTGGCACAGAATTCATGGTAAACCATTTTGAGGCAAATTCAAAGAGGATTGAAGAAGTTTCTAGAGGGGACTAAAATGAAAAGATAGGTAGATTCATTGAATCCTACCTAATCTTAAAATGGATGATAGAGGATGAATGGAAAAAAAATCTTAATATTATATTTATAGAGATGGTTGGTCATAAGCAAGGTTGGTCAATGTTCAAGAATCTAAGTTAGACAAGAGGTTTAAGGTATCGCTTCATTTAGAGACCAAATAGAAGAGACTACTACTAGAAAGCAAAGAAAGAAGGCTTAAGAGTATGAATTCTTGAAGAGTGAATGAGCTATCAGAGTTGAAGTGTGTAAAAGCCAAGTAGAATGGAGGATTGAAACATAGATCTATAATCTGCAAGTGAGTTGTAATTTGTTATCTGATCAAGCGTTATTGTTACTTTCTAATCATTGTACCATTCTAGGGTAAGTCCTTTGGATTAAGGTTGACCTAACAATCATTTGTAAATTCTTTGACTAGGTTACTATCCAAGTGAATGATTTAAAGTCCTCTAACAAGGCTCACTCCTAATAGGGTGATTAGAATCCTCTAACCAGGTCACATTTAATAGTGTGCATTGTAAGCTTTAATAGGGTTGGCCTTTCATAAGGCATCACTTCAGAAGAGTGAGAATGAGTAGCATGTTACTGGTGGTTTTTCCCAAATTGGGTTTTCATGTAAAATCATTGTGTCAAATGTGTTATTGAATATGTTATGTTTCATGCTTACGTTTCTAAAAAGTTGACTTGATAGTAACCTACAAATTTTAAGTGATTGTATGATCTAATGGATGCATGCATGAGTATGTTTTATGGATATGGGTTCACTAAGCTATGAAAATTTTTATTTGTACATCTAGACCCTAGATAACTAATTCCCCCCCTCCCCTCTTAGTTATTCTAAAGAATTCCAACAAAGACATCCTAAGCCTTATCATATTACTTAGATCTATAAGGAGCATAAATTACTAGTAAGTGAACAATGCATTGCTAAGTTCAAGATTGGAAATTATTATGATGAAGTCTTGTGTGATATTATGTGTATGGATCATTGTCATATTCTATTGGGTAGACCTTAAAAATATGGTAGATAAGATTTTCATGATGGTAGATTGAATCATTATACTATTTGGGTAGATAGGAAGAAACAAGTATTATTACCTTTGATAGAGAAACTAGATGAGAATCATTATACCATAATAAGAGTATACTTGGTTGGAGGAAATTAGTTTTCTAAAGATGTGAACAAGCAAAATGTTTTCTTTTTTTTTATTCCTAGAATGATTGAGAAACAAGATGAACTTGAGCATGTACCTGAGATTAAGTCTTTGCTCGTTGAATTTCAAGATATTATTTTTGATAATGTAACTCATAGTTTTCCTCCTATAAGAAGTGTTAGTTATTGTATGAATTTGATACCTGGAGATAGTTTGTCTAAAAAAGAACCACATAGGATAACACTACTAAAAATAAACAATTGAATCAATAGGTACAAGAATTTCTTGATAAGGGTTTGATCAAAGAAATTTTGAGTTCTTGTGTTATACATGTTGTATTAGCACTTTAAGAGAATGGAGAATGGAGAATGTGTAGTATATATTTCCATTGCCTAGGATGGATGACATAATTAATTGTTTGAGTGGAGCAAAACATTTCATCAATATTGATTTCAAAAGAAGATATCAGTAGATTAAAATTAGACAAGGAGATGAATAGAAAACTACAGTTAAGACTACTAAAGATTTGTATGAGTGGTTGGTTATGCCTTTTGGTTTAACTAATGCACCTACTACTTTAATTAGGCTGATGAATGAGGTTCTGAAGAAATTTTTGTGTAAGTTTGTGAATGTATATCTTGATGATATTCTGATATTCAATAAGACTATAGAAGAACACCTTGAGCATACTAGACAAGTGTTGTAGAGATTGAAGGAAGAAAAGTTGTTGATTAATTTGAAGAAATATTCATTCTTGGATGAAGAAATTGTGTAGCTTGGTTTTTTGGTTTCACTAGATGGTTTGACGATGGATCCTAGAAAGGTAAAGTTACTCTTGATTGGCCTACACCTAAGAATGTTGGAGAAGTTGGATCATTCGATCTATTGGCAAGTTACTATAGAAAGTTCATCAAAAAATTTAGTTTAGTATGTAATGCCATGATAGAGACTATGAGAGGACATAAAAAGGATCTCAAATGGACAAATGGAGCACATATAAGTTTTGAAACATTAAAACAAAAAGTGGTAGAATTACCTACACTTATTTTTCCTAATTTCACTAAGGTTTTTCAAGTTGATTATGATGCTAGTGGGAGTGCCATTGGAGCTATTTTGAGTCAAGAAGGAAGGCCTATAGCTTCCTATAGTGAGATGTTGAATTATCCTAAGATAATGTATTCTTTTTATGATCAAGAATCCTATGCAATCATTTAATATTTGAAGAAATGGAGATATTATTTGATGCCTAAATATTTTGTGTTGTACACTAACCATAAAGCTTTATAGTATTTTGGAAGTTAGAAAAAGTTGAATCAAAGACACATGAAGTGGATAAAGTATTTACATAGTTTTTCCTTTGTGTTGAAACATGAGAGCGGACAATCTAATAAAATTGTTGATGCTTTTAGTAGAAGAAGAAATTTGCTAACAGAAATGAGAGTTGAAGTACTTGGGTTTCATGTTTTGAAATATTTGTATGAATTTTATCATAATTTTGTAGAACCTTGGAAGGATTGTAAGAATCAAATGGTGAATAAATAAGATAAGTGGAATAATTGTTTCATTTAGGAAGACACGTTGTTCAAAGGAATTATGCATACCTAGAGGATCTATGAGAGACAACATCATGAAGAAGAAACATAGTGGTGGACTTGTTGGATATTTTGGAATTGATAACAAATTGAAGATGATTTCTAACAGATATTACTAGCCTCCAATATACAAAGATGTGCAGAAAATGATCAAAGGTGGTAGAATTTGCCAAGTAGCAAAAGGAAATAGTCAAACTTTGCATTTTGTATTCACCATTGCATGTACCAAATAAACCTTGGAAAGATATCAATAAGGACTTTATGCTTGGCTTACATAAAACTTAGAGAGGTAATGATTGTATTTTGGTAGTAGTTGATAGATTTTTTTAAATGGCTCATTTCATACCCTAAAAGAAGACATTAGATGTAGTACATGTGGCTAAATTATTCTTCAAGGAGATAGTAAGATTGCATGGGTTACTATTGACATGAAATTTTACACCCTTGCTTAAGGTATGACCCTTAAGAAACCTCATGTAACATGGAAATGACCTCCAAGTGTGCGACTTGTGCTCTAAGGTCAAATCTCTAGAGAAGGTTGGATTCCTTACAATCAGGATGCACCTAACTACTTCTTGAGAGGAAAAGGGAGAAGGAGATATATGAAACTAAGCTACCTAATCTAATATATAGGGGGTGATGCACCTAATTGAAATTGTTGCAACTCTACCCATAACTACACTACACGTCAATGAAAGAGCTAGAATATGGTAACTAAACTTTAATTTTTCTTCAAAGGAATCACATCCACATCTAGGACTGATTAAGTGCTGAAAGGAAAAGATATCTCACTATGAAGCAATTGCTAACAGACTTGACACAACATGTAGATCTAAGAAAATGAAAAAGAAGCATTCAAAACAAGACAATAAACATGCACAAATCATGGAATGGCCAGAATAGGTAAGAACAAGGTTTTTTTTCATTAATGGAAGGAAAAAATTGTAGAACATAATACTACTGCAAATAAACAAATAGAGAAGAAACCCTAAAACATATTTACAACTACCTTTTATAGAGTTTAAACATAACTCTAATGTTTACGTTATGTTCAAACCCTAACTAAGTGGAGTTGGATTACTAAGGAGAGAAAATTAAATATTAGAAGAAAAACTGACCAAATGCACATCCCCGTGTAGAAATGATAGAAAGAACAAGGGAAATCATGCATCTAGCCACAAGAGATCAAATCAAGGATAGATGGATCATGATATGAATTTAAGAAGCATGGAGTGCAATAGCATTGAAGACATCAAAAAATGGTTGTAGATGATGAATCATTTATCCTTAATCTTTCCAATTGCTACATGAAATATAACTACGTCATGCCAAATAGACCATGTCAACAAGTCAACTGCATTCAACCATTTTATCTACCATGTGGCCCCATATCCTTGAAACATTCTACCACCTCACAAAGCATTCATCTTTATATTGTTGACCTATACTTATAGAAATTCATGACTTCATGACTTATTTACTCTATCAACTACTTGAACCTAAAAATTTGTGACCACTTCATGTTTCATGCTTATCATTGCTTTACAGCTAGTTTTCACTTTATCCCTTTAACTATTGTGACCCTACGCCTAATATGAAATTGACCCATTTGCACCATCGTTGCAATTATGGATCTAACATTTATTATCCCTATGATGTTGCAAATCCATTCATATTACTCTTGTTGCTTCCTTGCAACCATCTAACATTAATCCTCCCTTAACCGTGTGACATTGTGAACATAGTCTAGGATGAGAGCCTTCACACTTTATAGCTTTGTAGCTTGAACTATTACTGCAACTCAAAATCTTGTGACATTTTTATCACTATTTCTTCTAACTGTTAAATGCTCCTTGCAACTTTGTGACTTAAACTTTTAACTCACCCTTTAACCTTGCAAGAGTATTGCAGGTGAAATCACCACTTTTTAGCTTAAACATCAAGTTAACTTGAACTTCATGTGATGGTGTGACAAAATGTATTCATGAAATGGGGTCCATTAGGACACATTTCTATTGTTGTAGTCTGGCATTAGCTAAACTTTGTGCATCTTTAGAATCTAGGGATACACCAATCATCAATCTACCAAGATCTAATGTTTGAGATTATAACTATTAATGTCTTTTACCTTTGCAATATTGTGACCAAAATTCTTGACCATGGAGAAAACCTTGCAAAGTTGTCCCTAAACATAAACTAATTCAACATTTATGTTTTTAACCTCATAACCCTATCTCTTAGTTGACCCTATTAAGCTATGATGCTATTAAGACATCCCTTAGCTACAAATCACACTATCATGATCATTTGTTGTTTCTTTTAATTGACCACTATAACCATGCAAAGCCACCAACTGTCATTGCACCATCACAACTTAATTCATTAACTCAACCATTGACTCCATGATGGTATGCATCATGTATTTCACAAATTTGCATCACTAACGAGGATTGTTCCTTAACCTTCTATGATAGTGCGATCAACACCTTTTCACAACCTTGCCACTTGAATTGGTAACACATCTTCTGACCATGCGAATGAGCAATGAAAGGATTTCACTATCTCACAACCTTGACCCCAGGTTAGTCTTGACTACTTGTGATGATGCAAAATCACATAGATAGATCATTGTGGTTACCTTTCATGTAGTTCTAACTTGAATTCACTTAGAGTTCAAACTACCTGCAATCATGTGATTCATGGTTAATCATTCCATCACAACCTAGAATTGGATGCTTGCCTTCTAAACTACGAAGCCATGCTAACTATTGAGTTGAGCATGTTGCACCTTCACAACCCCCTTGATAGTTAAGTCATGAGCTAGTGTAACCAAGTGAAAAGGAGGGGTAATCGCATCATCACAACTTGGATTTTCTCATACAATGCAAAGAGATAAAAAGGACTTAGGGATATAAAAGAAAAGTCAAAGTTTTGTGCATCCCTATTAGCTTGCATGGTAATTAATGAATTAGATAATGGACATGAACATGGTTGTCACCTTGAATAATTGAAAATTTAAGAAGGGGGGCAAAATGGTCAACATTTCTGGCAACTGAGGGTGAATGCTTGCCTACTAAGCATTAGACAGTGGCCTTAGCAATCCATTGGGCTATGCAGTCACAAAAATGAAACCTAGGTCTAAAAACAACCAAAGATATGCAACCTCTTCAACTAAAAAATTAAAACAAACCTTGCTATTTCATAGGGAAATAGCTTGTGCTTGTGCACTTATTAAAAATTGAGAAACTTTTAACCTACTATATATAGGAATATACAACAAGAAAGTCAAACAAATCCATTGACTGGCATGTTGAAGTAACTTCTCTTATTCTTTACCTTGGAATGCTTCACATATTCAAGCATCATCCTCTCACTATTATGTGGTTGACTGCAATACCATATTCCACATGAACCTAATATAAAATATGGCCCTCCCTTTTAATCATATCTCTTGTTTTGATGAATTAAATCATCTTTTATGTACTTGAAGATCAAAGTATCGTCATCAATTTCTTGAGAGAACCACGTTCCTTCTAGTTGATCTATTTGTTCTTACTGCTCAAATTTTTTAGCTAATATTGACCCAAGTAGGCCCTCTTCATTTTTAGTAGTAAAGTTAGGGAGTTCATTGAAAGGGGTAGTTGGCATCTCATCCTTTTCATGTACTAACAAAACTTTTTGCCCCTATTATTCTTTCATATCTTGGATCAGATTTAGCATGACATCATCTTGCTCATGGATAACATAGATTCCTGGTTCAGCTTCATCCATGTGCCTGAATGGAGCCAAGTAGTCTTCCTCCCCATCAAAGAGAGTACTAATCATGTAAGGCTCTATATGATTAGTGTTAAATGACTTTGCTATGATGGAGGTCTTTGTGTCATTTCTAGTTTTGAAAAACATTTGGGACCAATCAGCAACAATACACCCACCACTAATTTTAGCAATGCAATCTATGGATAAGAAAATGGTAGAGTGTGTAGGGAGATCTATAATAGATATATCTTGCAAAATAGTGTACTCAGGACATGCATGTAGGGTTACTTTTAAATCTTTGAATACACCTACTGTTCTACAAGAACTACCATCTAATTGAGTAACACCATCTTCTATAGTGTGATCAACACCTTTTCACAACCATGTCACTTGAACCGCTAACCCATCTTCTAACCTTGAAAATAAGCAATGAAAGGATTTTGTTGTCTCACAACCTTAACCCTAGGTTAGTCTTTTCCGGTGTAAATATGTATTTACTATTTGAACTTTACTTAAGTTTACTTAGGTTAATGTATTATTTTATTATATTGCATTATTTTATTATTTCTTAGGTGAGACACTTAGGAGTTTGCATACATTTATGAGTTGTCATGTTGACAACACAGAAGCAAGGAACTCTAATTCAGCACATGGTGTCTACAACACTGGAGTTTGCATAATTAAATGAGTTTTCATGTAGGCAATATAGTTATTTGCACTCCTAATTTAGCACATGGTGTCTACAACATTATTTTTCATGCTACACCTTTGTAGGCTTATGCTCTCATCATCACACTTACTCCTATGCTTAATGGAGGATAATCCACACCTGGTGGACATGTGCCTGGTTGTATGACTTATCATGTTGTTGATTCTTATGCATTCTAGAAGCATTCCAGAGGCCTTTATATACAGGCACTCCTAGTGTACTTTCACATTGAATTGAATACATATTGATATTCTGATCATACTCTTTCTGGTGTACTATTGTGCTTGTGCTTGATTTCCTTGATCTTGGGTGAATTTTTCCCTAAGGAAAATTCTTACATGGTATCAGAGCTTGGAGAATTTCTCTTCACATAGTTGTTTGAGACCATCTTGTTGCTTCAGCACCTCAACCCAGATCTGGAGTATCGCAGTCATTGGGAGTGTCTAGAGCTAGAACAAACCTAGCCATTGTGTTTGGAATGTTGATTCAATAAAAACTGACTATAAATTTTCCTACTCTAGGCCAAAGTCAATTTTGAAGAAAAAAATTTTGCAAACCGATACCTAAAGGTCTGATTTGCGAATTTGGGTATGATTTATTAGATCTACAATTTAATTTAATTTAGATCTATTATTTAATTTTCTCTATATTTTCATCAATATTTATTTTTCTACAATTTTTGGAAGAATTTTTCAAAAAAAAATTAGCCCATTGGGGCTGTAGAGAAAAAATAATTGTACAAGCACTGGGCAGTGACAACCTAGCCTTGCACCTTATAGCGGAATATACTCTAAATTTAGTACCTTTCATTTTTAGGGAATATTCCTCATTCAAATTTTAGTGGACTCAATATTACCTACTGGTAGGCATCAGATAACAACATGGTTGGTACCTCTCTAATATCTAGTGGCTTTTATATTACTCACCGCAGGCTTTACCCTTTAAATACTACGGAGCTCTTTCCCATAGTAAATGTGGTACTTTTTACAACCTGCTAGTAGAAAGAATAATTTTTTAAGTGCCTATAAAAAATATTGGCTGCTATTTCTTAAACTCAGTGCTGCTCTGATTGTCGGCCTGCAACATGATTCCTAATAGCTAGAATTTGATCTCTATCATCAGCATTGGAAAAATAGTCATTGGCATATTATGCCCTCCTATCTCCCATGTGTCAACTAGTTTATCTGCCATGCATTTGGTGATATCTATCATTTGCCTTCCACACAGCGTTCAATGATGTCTCCACCTTGCCATGCAAGCAAGCTAACACATCGGCCTCCATGATGGATGTCTACATCAACAACTACACTCTTAATAGCCCAACAACCTCCACGTGGACTCTAATGCAAACTACCATATGGATAGACCGTACCTTGCCATTTCATACTGACTATACCAGTCTGTACCATACAATCATGCCACATCACCAAGGTGGTTTTTTGGCTAACATCAGCAGTTCACGATGTTACAATTGATGGTCATCTAATTGGCATTCCTAGGCATGACAATGGCCATTTAACTGTCAAATTTAAGCTCATATTTTTCTGCCCAGACCCCTCTCTAGATGTAGTTTTGATTTGATAGTCCTTCTTTGGGAAGCTATAAGTCAGTCCTTTGGACTCCAACTCAAGTGCAATTTTTTTTAAATTTTGGGTAGAATTTCCTGAACTTTTTAGTGGTGGTATTATTTTCTAGTTTTGGTGCAAGGATTTGTCAAAAATTGTATTTTTTGGTGATTGTACTTGTCCAATCCTATATTTTACAACTTGAAACACTCTGTACGAGTTCATCTAGACACATTTTCAAGTTCTATTTTTTTGAAAGTGCTTAATTTTTTGTCTACTTTCCATATTTGCATTTAGATTATAGGGTTGTGTGGACAAAAATCTCAGTTTCAGACTGAGGACCTTTGCAACATTATATTGCTTTGATTACTTTTCAAAATTGTTGTACATCTAAGCTATAGTGATTAGTGATAGATTTCAGCCTCAAAAGGTAGTTGTAAATAGAGAAATCAAAAGTTGACTTTGTACATTTTGACAAGTGGCCTATTGTACACACACTACATATAAAGTGCCAAAAGCTTCTTCTTCTTTTTTTTTTTTTTTTTTTTTTTTGAGGAAGGGGGGGGGTGTTCTTTGATTGAGTGAATAGGGGGGGGTGTATTATGTTCTTGTGTCTCTCTTTTGTGCTCTTTTTAATTTTTTGCATCATGGGTTCACCTAAAGGTCCACTTCTAACTTCACACAATTATTTTACATGGAAAGATATTGTATGTAGTAGATTAATGGCAAAAGGTTTAAATCTTTATGTTGATGGTATAATCCCTAAACCCACTAATGCTACAACACTCTCTGATTGGCAAATTAAAGACCAACAGGCTTTAGGAACTATCAGGACTTGTGTACATAGAGATCTCTTCTTCCACATTTCTAGTTTCATGGAAGCCAAACTTTCTTGGGACAAACTTGAATCATTGTATGGTAAGGTGGATGAAGAAAAGGCATACCAAATTGAGGATGATCTAATTCTATTGGATCCAAAGAGTTTTGACACAATTCAAGATTATATCAACAAAGCCAATGAGTTTAGAGCACTACTTAAAGATTATGGTAATCCCATGAAGGATGATAGGTTGATTCATCACATCCTAAAGAGGCTACCTTCAAAGCATGCTTCCTTTGTTCGAGTTATCACACTCATAGGTTGACCATGGGAAATGCTTTCCAAAAGCCTGCATTTGATGCATTTGTAGAAATGTTGATTTTTGAACAATCCCACTTGATAGATATGGGACTTCTCATGTCATCAAAGACCAAAGCATTGGTAGCTAGTGATGAGAACCACTCAAGTCAAGGAGGAAAAATTTCTAACAACAGAAAGAAAAAGTTGTGGAAGCAAAAATCACAATCTAAGACACAATAATCCTCCTCAGGGCAAGGCAATTCTTCTTCCAAAAAGAAGGGAAGTAATGAAAAGAAGGAGGAAAAAAAAATTCATATTGCAAGAAATTGAATCACGATGAGAATCATTGCAAGACTAAGAGAATCAATGAGTTGGAAAACCTACTCAAGAAGAAAAAAATTCAAGTTCCAAATGCTTCTAAGGATTCACCCCCAACCACTTCCTAGGGAAAAGGGCAAGCACTTATGGATGGATCAAGTTCTTCATCAGAATGGATTCTTGACTCAAGTGCCTCATATCATATGGGTTCTTCAAAGGGAGACTTTTCTTCATTGAAGCAATCATAGGTACCGCACATCTTTGTGGTAGATGATACAAAAATAGAAGTTGAAGGGAAAGGACATGTGGAGATGGAAAATGAGGAATTCAAAGATGTTCTCTATGTTCCAAAACTTAGCTCTAATCTCCTCTCAATTTACCAAATCACTCACCTTGGAGATGGCAACAAAGTTGAGTTCCTTCTAGATTCTGTAATGGTGTGAAATTTCAAAGATGATTCATTGGTTGCAGTGGGGCAAGTCAATCATGACAAGAGGCTTTATTCCTTCTCCCACTTTGTGCCTAAGTCTCCTTCACAAGCCTTGTTGACTCAATCCAATTCACAAATCAAATTATGGAATAAGCATTATGGTCGTCTTGCCTTTCGCTATCTTCAGCAACTTTGCTCAAAAAACATGGTCAAAGGTCTACCTACAATCAACTTTTCTAAGGGTGAATGTTCAACATGTTAAATAGATATGCATCTAGAGGAGAATTTTGATAAAGGGAAGTCTTCAAAAGCACCAGTTATTCTTCAGTTGGTTCACATGGTACTAGCAAGACCTTTTACAATGACATCAGTCAGCCAAAGCCACTACATCCTTACTTTCATTGATGACTTTTCACATGACACATGGATATAATTTCTTCATCATAAGAATGAAGTGGTTGATAAGCTTCAAGCCTTCAAGAGTCATGTTGAACAGCAATCAAGGAAAGCCATCAAGGTTCTTAGGATGGACAATGAAAGTAGATATGTGGACACAAGACTTTAAAGACTTTTGCAAACTTTAGGGTATTGATCTTTAGAATCCACCAGCATTTAGTCCACACAAGATAGATGTTGTAGCATTAAGGATATGAACTCTTAAGTCCATGGCAAGTTGCATTACACAAGTCAAGTCTCTTAATCCAACACTTCAAGTTGAAGCTATTAGTAGTGCCACTCATGTGCTTAATAGTCTCCTTATAGTTCCTTAGATGGTAAGACTCCTTTTGAAGCATGGTGTGGTAGAAAACTAGTTGTGAAACACTTCGGAGTCTTTAGTTGTCCAGCATGGGAAAACATATCTTCTAGGGGATGCAAGGTACCACCACTTAGGCCTTGTACTTTCATCAGATATGAAGATGATGTGAAGGCATACAAACTTATAGATCCTAAGACACATGTGATGTTTGTGGAGAAGGATGTACATATTGAGGAGAGTTCACCTAGCTCATCCTTTAATCCTCTCCACACTTCATACATAGTGGAAACTAATAGTGACACTAGTGATAGTGATTCAATAGACTCAACTTTGTGGGATCCTATTGATAGATGTATAGACAGGTCACATCATCAGCACATTCCACATGCATACATTGCTCTAGTGATAGGTCTAGCACAGTAGGGTACACCTTGTCTTCTAGCTCCAGTAACAGGGGATGACTACATAGCAGGCATTTCAAGTTTGTTTGTGCATTCATACATAGCAATCTTGGGAGACATCATTGATGATATACATCTTATCTTTGATGAAGAAGATCCTTCTTTGGTTGTTGTGAGGGCTCACTCTAACCCTCATGTCCATTCTCTACATGATTAATCTTTAGAGGTTGATACGTTTATGGATCCTTATGTATAGTGGTTGTAGGAGGTCTCTTTATCATTAGAGGAGATAGTTAGTTATTTGGGATAGGTTCTACATCCATCATTGTCAAATCTACACTTGTTCTTTTCAAAAATCTTAGAAGAGGTGACCATTAGCATCGACACACGGATAGTTGAGCAAGTTTTAGAGGCATCATTGATCATTGGGATTCTTTGTACAAACAAGGGAAGCATCTCACTTGTACCTTTTCCATTGTTTCTTCCAAAGGGGAGGAACATTATACAGCACTCATGGACCAACTTCTTCCTTGGAGCAGTAATCACTGGTTAGCACTCTTCATTAGGGGGGGGACTACCTTGTCTCTCTTCTTCTTCTCTTTATGGGGGGAACCTTTTCCTCTTATGGGGTTTTGTCCTTCTCATACTTCTCTTTTGTATATATTTGATGTATGTCATAATGGGGGGTCTTGATTACTCCATCCATCCATGTATCTTGACTTTTTATCTCTCTTTTGGGGGAGGATTTTTCCCATGAGGTTTTCCCTCTTTTTCCACTTTATGAGAGATTCCATTTCATTATGTAAATGGGTGCCTAGCATGGCCTAGTAGTCGGGACCCATTATGCATTTCATCCTAGTTTTTGTGAGCTTAAGTGCATTCCCCTAAGTTGCACTTAAGGGGGGGTGTTGGTGTAAATACATATTTACTATTTACACTTTACTTAAGTTTACTTGGGTTAATACATTATTTTATTATATTGCATTATTTTATTATTTCTTAGGTGAGACACTTAGGAGTTTGCATACTTTTATGAGTTGTCATGTTGACAACATAGAAGTAAGGAACTCTAATTTAGCACATGGTGTCTACAACACTGGAATTTGCATAATTAACTGAGTTGTCATGTAGACAACACAATTATTTGCACTCCTAATTTAGCACATGGTGTCTACAACATTATTTTGCATGCTACACCTTTGTAGGCTTATTCTCTCATCATCACACTTACTCATGTTCTTAATGGAGGATAATCCACACCTAGTGGGCATATGCCTAGTTGTATGACTTATCATGTTGTTGATTCCTATGCATTCTAGAAGCATTCCAAAGGCCTTTATATATAGGCACTCCTAGTGTACTTTCACATTTAATTGAATACATATCAATATTATGATCATACTCTTTATGGTCTACTGTTGTGCTTGTGCTTGAGTTCCTTGATCTTGGGTGAATTTTTCCCTAAGAAAAATTCTTATAGACTTGACTACTTGTGATGATGCAAAATTACATAGATGGATTACTATGGTTAGCTTTCGCATGGTCACCACTTGAATTCACTTAAAGTTGAATTTATTTGTGATCATGAGATTCATGGTTAATCACTCCATCACAACCCAGAAATGGATGCTTGCCTTCCAAACTGTGAAGCCAGTCTAACTGTTGAGTTGACCATGTCACACCTTTGCACCCCCCTTGATAGTTAAGTCATGAAATGGTGTGACCGAGTGAAAAGGAGGGTTAATTGCATCAGTGCAACTTGGATTTTCTCATACAATACAAAGGGATAAAAAGGAGTTAGGGATATAAAAGAAAATTCAAAGTTTTGTGCGTCCCTATTAGCTTTCGCATGGTCACCACTTGAATTCACTTAAAGTTGAATTTATTTGTGATCATGAGATTCATGGTTAATCACTCCATCACAACCCAGAAATGGATGCTTGCCTTCCAAACTATGAAGCCAGTCTAACTGTTGAGTTGACCATGTCACACCTTTGCACCCCCCTTGACAGTTAAGTCATGAAATGGTGTGACCGAGTGAAAAGGAGGGTTAATTGCATCAGTGCAACTTGGATTTTCTCATACAATACAAAGGGATAAAAAGGAGTTAGGGATATAAAAGAAAATTCAAAGTTTTGTGCGTCCCTATTAGCTTGCATGGCAATTAATGAAAGAGATAATGGACATGAACATGGTTGTCGCCCTAGATAATTGAAAATTTAGGAAAGGGGGAAAAAATGGTTAATAGTTACCTAAGACTATTATTTAAGATAAGGATGCTAATTTTATTAGCTATTTTTGGAGGACATTTTGGAAGAAGTTGGATACAGAGCTGAAGTTTAGTTCTACATTTCACCCACAAATAAATGGACAAACTAAAGTTGTGAATAAGAGTTTGGGTAACTTACTAAGATGTTTGGTTGGAGATAAGCTTGCTAATTGGGATTTGATTCTATCACACAAAGAGTTTGCATTTAATAATTTTGTGGCTAGAAGTACTAAGAAAATACCTTTTGAGATAGTACATGGAGTGCATCCTAAAGGGACTAGAATTGAGGGATTTAAGACTTGAAATAGAATGAAGTATTGAATAGAGGAATTTGCAAATTTCATGAAGACTCTACATGAGAATGTAAAGAATAATCTAGAGACTAGTAATCAAGAGTATACATAGGAGGCAAATAAAAGAAGAAGACATAAATCCTTTAAGGTTGGTGATGAGGTTATGGTTTTCTTGAGGAAGAATGAATTCTCATTTGGTACCTATAGAAAGTTGAAAATGAAGATGTTTTGTCCATGCAAGATTTTAAGGAAGTTTGACATTGGAAATGCTTTTGAAGTTGAATTACCATAAGATATAAATATTTCACCAATATTCAATATTGTAGATATCTTTTAGTATTTTGAATCAAATGATGAATTAAAGGATAACCTAGATTATCCCAAGAGGAAGATTGACAACATTGAGAAGGTTTTTGATAGAAAAATAGGGAAAAGTACCAGAAGCAAAAACTACATGAAGCATCTATTTCAGTAAAAGGATAAACTAGTGGAAAACAATTCATGGATAACACAAGTTGAGTTGGATCTTTATGATTCAGGTCATAATATCAGGGTTTCCTAATGTGGACACCAGTTCTTTACTTTCCCTAGGTGTTTGATGTAGGAGCATCTTGGGTCAATGAGCATTCTTGCATCAACCAAAAGCGTTACTTTATTTTCTATACTAGTATGTTGTCCGTGAAGTAGCTATTGTTGCTAATAGTTTCCAATTGCACGCAGTTAATGTAATGTTGAGGATCTATTTTGAATCCTTAATCTAATAATCCATAAGTTGTTTTTTCATGTGCCTCATGTTCTATGCCATTTTCTTTGGTCACAATTTCATGCAATTTTATCTAGTGTGGAGTGTTATTTCTTGCAATGTGATTTCTTGTGGTGATGTAGTATCTTGCATGGTTGGGAGCTGACCCATTACTTGTGTGTGGACTTATCATTGATTTTAGGCAAAAAATTGATCCCCATTCCTTGGGTTATGGTGTACTCCTCCAAAGAAAGACTTATATTTTAATTAAATGTCTGACTAACTAACTTGTGGTCTAGCTGGCTATATATGAACTTGGATTAAGATGTAGGAAAGTAGATTAATAGATAGAAGAATTGAAGAGATAGTAGTTATTCTAAGATTACAAGCTTTAAACCTTGATGTTGTGAATTCATTACTTTTTTCATAACCCAAAAGTCCTCACAACCAAGCATGTTGATTATTTATGGTGTATTTTATGATAAAAGATGCGTAATCAAATAGTAGATCTATGAAGGGAATGGTCTATTTGTTGTAGTTTTGTGTTTTTCTTCTATGTGTACTATCCATAAGTCATTAAGTGTTTATTTCTAATCTTTATTGGTCCTCCCCCACTTTAAGCCTTGTGTCACTTCTTTATCAAGTAAAGCTATGTCCATTCTATACATTTTCACTTGCTTGGAGATTGTTATCCTTTATCCAAGAATCTTTATTCCACCTATATAAGGGGATGGGTAGGTGCATTCTTGTTCTTTTTTGCCCTCTCTTTTCTCAAAGATGTTATTTTAATAAGTACTCTTATGAGGATTCTTGTTATTAATATTTATCCCTTTTGAGGATCCTCTTTCCATAAGAAATATAGCCTTTCCATGATTATCTTTTTTTAAGATTATGTGAGTTAAGGATCTTTGCTTTGAATGTATTTTTCATTGTTTCTTTAAGGATATCTCATATTTCTCTTCCTTCTCATGACTATTTTTGTCACGTAGATTGCACCCTTATGCTAAAAATAAACTTCAATCAATCTATTGAAACATGGGGTGATCCTTGGCCTATGGATATGCCATGTTAAGAATCAAACTCTGATATAAAGGGTCAGCTTCCCTTGAATGACCTCTAAAAAACTTAACTTGAACTTGGTAGCCAAAGGGGAGTAAGAGTCAGCATAACATAAACTAAAATTGGAAATGAAGGTGATTCACCAAAATTATGAGAGTGGTGCAGCTCTATTGGTCCCATATAGACCCAATGATTAAAAGTTTTAGTTTTAGGTTTCAAGCCTCTTTGAACTAAGTTAAAAGTAGTTTGAAGTGGTTCAATTTGTTTAAACATGTTCAAATGGTTCATTTTGTTCATAGTAGTTCACCCTACAAGTTCAAGTTCATGTTTTAGATTGCACTAATCCGGTCATCATTTGCAATATCCTAGCTCAAATTTGAAGGTAAAAGGTCATGGTTTGAAGATATGAATTAGTTTAAGAGTAAAAGTTCAACATAGTGGATTTGAAGCCTCAAAGCCAATTCAAATTAGTATTACAAATGGTCCGTCGAACTCATGGATGAGTTACCATATTGTGGGATACAAAATCAAAACTTCAAATTATAATAAATGGATTGGTTGAAAAATAAGTATGAAAACATCGATATCATCTAGAGGTGTGGTATTGTGCATCACATGTTCTTGGGTCATGTCTTCTAGTCCATGAATTTTTTTCTAGTTATCTATGAAGAGGACATTAACAAGACTATCACAACCAACTTTGATGGTACTAATATGATTGATCACACTTGTGGGCTAATTGTCATTATTATCAAGACTATTGCAACTTGATGTTCTTGACAAATATTATTAAATGGGAGGAAAACATCTTCATAGTTATATCTTTCATGAGATTTTTTGAACCCTCAACATATCAACATGTCTACTTAAATTTATTCAAAAGGGATGGTTGGGTTCCTATGATAATCAACCAAAACAAATATGGAGAATCATATATCGGGAGAGGTTGATATTGAGGTATCCCCCAATTTTATAAAGTAAATGGGAAGTCAAAATTACACATGTATAAGAGGCAAAGCATTTTGAATATAATAGTTCAAGGGCATGTTAGGATTAACCTCAAATAGAAATAATAGTTACACGCAAATATAACCAATATTAGAAAATAATGGATCACACAAAAGGAAACACAAGACACCAAGATTTAATGTGGTTCACTCAATCCCTAGGCTACATCCACCAATAGCAAGTTCAATATTATTATACTCAATGATTATAATCTGTAATCCCTTACATCTCAATACCACCACAAGAAGCTACATTATCACCATTATGTTATGAAATTCCTAACCCTAAGCCTTTTTTATACAATCTTTTTATCACTTACACAATTAGGGCTAGAATAAATCATCTAATAGGAAAATAGCACATAATGCATTTTACAATATAAGGTCATTTTTGGCTTCGTGGGCACTACCCCCATAGGGGAGTTTCCCCTTGACCTCACCCTATACTACAATAGGGAGCGCACCTGGGGTGTTGCCCCTTGACTCCATCTAGATTAACCACACTGAATAAACCCTTGAGTCTAATTAGGCTCCACATCACAATAGGGCATCCATGCAATATCAGTTCTGCATATCGTGAAAATTGAAAGGATATTTTTTTATAAAGAAAAAGGTTCCAAGGATGTATATGATTCCTATGAATCCATCAAAATACTCTATGTATTTCTTTCAGTAGGTGAGCATGCATGAAATGATGGTCTTCAATTGGAAAACATGTAAGTCATATCCCAAGTCTATTGAGCCTTCCTTTAAGGAAATATAGACATATATGCAAAAGCACAACTAGAATAAGAACACAGCCATGTGCATAGTTTTCAATAGTTCATATGGATCATATGTATCACAAATTACATCTCCCATGTTGATCCAAATATGCATAGCCAAAACCTTTATTAATCAAATTATTATTTTCAACAGATAACCTATTGTTGATGAATTGGGTCTGTGCTCCATTAATCCAAGCTTGGGCCAAGTAGAGAGCATTCAAATAATTTGATGAAGTATGGATTGATAAAGGAATTTGACACCTTTTAAGTGGCTACCTAGTATGTCAATGTAGAAATACCAAGAAGGCATGCAAACCATTTGACTAAATGTTAATATGTTCGTAAGCAGCAAAACCAATTGCAAATTGAAGGGTCAATTCCTTTCCAATTCAACTCTGCAATGCCATGTAGAATGTCATGTATATCTCAAGAGTGAAAAGGCATTATGTTGCCATGGGTCTTTGTCTAATTCTCATCTTTTCAAATTGATCCCTCAATCTATTAAGGAGTGGAGGTACACATGGAATTGGTGAATACTAATTTGAGTAATGATAAGTAATTATCACTTGTAAAGATCAAATCCACATAGCTCAAGTTTATTAATTGAAAAGGAATCAAACTAAAGAATAATTATTGCTAGATTTAGAGAGCACAATGATGCATTATCAAGTCACCTTGTATGATTGGTAGGTTGACATGATGAAGCCCATAGAACTATAATAAATTCATGGTCAAACCATAAATGAAGCAATCAAAATATTGGGTGAATGCACAAATGGGAAGGTGACACTTTGACTTTTCTTTCAATGAAAGATGTCAAACTTTGGTGAAGGAATGGGCATCAAATTTTGTTGATTCTCATTTGTGGTAACATAGGCATGTATATAATGTGTTTGATAGAAAGTGTGGACAGATGTCCACCTTCAATGCAGGCTACTCTAATGATTTTAGCACCAAAGGAAAGTTGTAGGTTACAATGTAGTGTCAGTGAAGGAAGGTGGAATCACCATCTCTATGCACCCACGATCCTGAACATTCACCATCTAGTAGAAAGGGTAGTAGAAACACAAACCCAAGATCTTGACACAACATGGGAGCCACATCATCCATGGAGAGATTGTTATAGTTACTTATCTTTGCAAGAATTAGACTAATTATTAATAAAGTGACATATGGCTACAAGTGTCATCAAATACTCAATCTATTATGGCTTAATCCTATAACACCAAAAACATGTTCAAGTTACCATTGGATGAAGTAGACATATCAAATACTAATAATTTAGAAAAGAGTTAGCTTTTCCATGATGATCATGTATGGGACATGATGAATGGAGATAACCAAGGGACCAAAGTATCTTGTTTTTAGAATCCAAGAATTCCAAAGGTATCAAAGTGAAATATTGTTGCAAAGATAACAAGGCCCTCAATGTTGAACCTAGTGGAGATAATTATGCATTAAAGGAGTTATTTTCAAGAATCAGTTATAGGAAGAACTAGTTATCTTCTGAAAATGGAAAGTTACGAGAAAGAGAGAAGTATAAAGAGACAACAACAAGTGTAGGAAGGTGATATTTAAATTTTGGGGGGGGAGGGGAAAAGAAAGCAAACTATGGGTTGTGGAAGAGCAGAGTTTTTATTCTTTTTCTAGACTTTGTGCTAGGGGAAGGGGGATGTCTTGATTTTAATCATAATGTAAGGGAGGGAATGTTTATTTTTACTAAGTAGCGATTCTGATGTAAAGATGTAATAAGATTTATGTAATATTTTGCACATTAGAGAAGGGAGATATGAGAGATAATTGCATATCAAAACTTAGAGTTCAAGCATTTATCTCTCCACTAATTGTGATCTTTGTATATTTTTTAATTTTCTCTAAATGCATTTTAGCATCACTATTTTCTGAATACATTTGACTTCAAGGTTTTTGAAGCATTGATTCTTCATTTTCTCAAAAGGGATGGAAAGTATATTCCTTTTTTTTCATTCTCTTTGCTATGTAAATTCTGAACAAATGGACTTTGTGTCATTTATTCATTGTTTCTAGTTGTTCATCTTTCTTTTCACATCTATTATGTGTTTGCATGTAGATATTTGTAAACCTTTCTCACTTTCAAGTTACAAGTATCACCAATAATAGTTTAGTTGATTCATTATAAATCTTGCATGGCAAGTTGTACCTAGATAAATTCAGAGGGCACTTATGCTCTTCAATAGAAAAATGATCCAACTATTAGTATTGGTTAAAGTCTTCTTGTTTGGGCATCTTCAAGTCAATTAGTATGTATTTATTTTGAAGACAATTTGTTCACTAACAAGCTCTGAATGGAAAACCCACAACTTAAAATGAATATAACAACTTGATCATAGAAAGATCCTACTGGCTTTAGGTGCATAAAATGTAAAACTGTGTGGGGTTCAAAAGAAGGAGACTTCCTCACAACTTTCAAACCAAGACTACACACAAATTACACTTGACAACTATCTCTCAAATGCCTCTCAAACACTAACTTAAGCCAATTTTCATAAAACAACACATTATCTTGAAGCCAAAATTCTTAAGAGATGATAATTTTTTTGAAATAGGATCAAAGAGGATCACTTCTGCATATTATTTAGAAGGATCAAAGGCTCAAAAACTACTGAGCTACAAAACACTCTCTCTTAAGGGAGGTAGAATGTAAGGGCTTCTTGAAAAAAGATAACAAAGGGGTGATAAATAGGCTCAAAACCATCAATCTGTACCATCCTCCAAATTGGAAACCACTTCATAATTCCCATCTAATCAAGTGAAAATAAAAAAATTTCATCCTCATGAATTATGTTGAAATCTAAAAACTGATATCTCCCCAAATTTGACTAGTAGGTGAATATAGCTTTAGAAAGTCATAATCAAGGCCCCATGACCTAGGCATAATCAAATCCAATAATTTCCAACCCCTCATTTTGTACTTTAAAAAAATACACTTAAAATAGAATGATTTTTAAAACATCATCTATTAAGTGCTTACAATAAGTGTATGTGCAAAAATAAAATAAAATAAAGCCCCCTTTACATACACAAATGTCACTTCCATTTTAAATATCACCCTTATAACTCCATAAATTCCCTCCCTATGAATTTGAGCATTTAATATTTTAATGCCAGCACATTAAAATATCACACTTAGAAAATGTTGGATATAATTGTCTAAATGTGTGTTGTCTTTGATGTTACACAAATGTCATATCAGTTGTCAAATAGTGCTTACCGAGCTCACTTGGTCAACAAGACAATTTTCCTTGTCTATTAAGCATTCCTAGAGATTACTCTATGAAGACTGTGTCTACCAATCTCACTCAGGCATTGAAGGAAATTATGGTAGAAAGAAGTGTTAACCAAGTTCTCATGGTTAACTAAGGAAAGTTGGTCAGATTTGGTGTTCATTGAGTTCACTCAATTGCCAAAGGATTTTGTAAGTTTGCATTGTTAACCAAGCTTCTATTGGTTAACATAGGAAATCATTTTAGGGTTAGTGTTTATCAAACTGGGTTAGCTATCGAAGGATTTTGTTATTTTGGGATATGAAATTTAATTATTTCAAGTACTGATTCCAACCAACTATGGTAATGATTATTGGTCATTGTAAGTTGTAATTAAGTTGACTTGATAATCTAGATGCTATAAATGAAAGGTCAAGTGGAGATTCTAGTGGATGTGAGGATGGAAGTGTATTGGTTAATTGAGAAGGAAAGTGTGTGAGTGAACTTGAAGGATGGTCAGATATCCTTATGAAGAAGCAAAGTAATATTTGCTCAAGAAGGATCTAGTATGAAATAGAATAGAGATCTATAATAAGCAATTTAGTTGCATTTTAATCAGGTCATTTCATTGTTACTTTCTTACCATTGTGGCAGTGATCCAAAAATCTCTTAACAAAGTTGGTTTAATAGCTAATTATAAATCCTCTAATAGTGTGATAGTTCCATTGAATTGTTTTTAAGACCTTTTGCAAGGCCACTCCTAATAGGGTGATTAAATCCTCTAACAAGGTCACACGTAATAGTGTGTTTTGTAACCTTTAACTAGGTTGGCTCCTAATAGGGCTCACTTCAGAAGAGTGAAAATTAGTAACTAGTTACATTGGTGGTTTTTTCCATATTAGGTTTCCATGTTAAATTTGGTGTCTCTCATGTTCATTTCTTTTCTCTCATGTTTGCTAATTATTACTATTGATGTTAGATCTGCTCTACACTTATCAAGTTATAGAATTTTTTAGTATGTTTATCGAGTGACAGCAATAATTAGTTTTATCAAACATCAAAGGGATATTTGGGAAATGTTTTTGTACTAACTAATTCACACCCCCCTCTTAGTTACTCCATCTACATTTTGAACAATTGGTATCAGATCTTTTGGTGCTTGTGGGAAAGGTTTCAAGGACCTAAGCTAAAGATTAAAATGTCTTACAAGAGAGAAATTTCAAAGCTTAATAGAGACAAGTTTTCAGCATGGCAAGGACTCATGAGACTTCATCTGGCTTCCATTGGTGATTCAGGCTTGAAATACCTTGATAAAGAATACACAACTCTTACTAGTACATTATCTATTGGAGATATTGCTGAGAAAAAGAACCATAACACCATGATGATATATATTGTGTCTACTCTTAGCTATGAAGAATTTGATCAGATCAAAGACTACAAAATAGCTTTTGAAATATGGAATAAGCTAAAGGAAATCTATAGTGGTGATGACAATGTGAAGAGAGCCAAAGCAGAAAGCCTTAGAGGACAATTTGATCATATTAGAATGAGAGAAGATGAAAATATTGCCAAATATGTGGAAATAATCAAAGCCAATGTCAGTGCAATTAAAGCTTCTGGAGGAGAAATCAAGGAAGAAACTATTGAAAGTAAAGTTCTTAGAACATTACTTCCTATCTATGCAGTTAGAGTATCTACTATTCAAGAAAGAAGGTGTGAGAAAAATCATAAGATAACTTTGGATACCTTAATGGGAACATTGATAGCTTTTGAGCTAGACAACTATGACAATTATGTTCCAACTTCCAAAAATATTGAATCTACATTTGACAATTATGTTCCAACTTCCAAGAATATTGAATCTACATTTGAGGCCAAGCTTTCACTTAAGGAGAAAGGCAAGAAAATAAAGGAAATTTAGTCAAAAAGTGAAGAAGAATCAGAGGAAAGTTCTGATAGTGATCTTGAAGTTGTTGAAGCCTTACTTGCAAGAAAATATTCTAGAGGTAGAGGAAAATATAAAGGTAAAGTTCCCCTAATCTATTTTTCATGTGAAGAAGTTCATCATATTGTTGCCAAGTGCCCAAACAAAGAAAGCAAGGATGAGAACAAAAGTCACAAGTGCAATGGCAAGAAGGATTTCAAAAATCACAAATCATTCAAGGAAAAAGGTAAGAAAACTTGTTTTATGGCTAAAGATTCTGATAATAGTGAAGATGAGATAGTTTACATTGCTATAAAAGATGAATCTGATGATGAAGGAGATAAGATGGCACTTATCTCTCATGTTAGCAAGAATGATACTTGGATCATAGATAATAAATGTTCACATCATATGACTAGATACAAAACAAAGTTTGAACACTTTGAAGACTATCATGGTGGTAGTGTAAGGCTTGGAAACAATGAACCTTGTTGCATAAAAGGGAAAGGCTGACTCTCATTAGCCAAAGAACTTGTATGTGACAAAGCCTATTGAGTTGAAGGACTAAAATATAATCTGTTGAGTGTGAATTCTTGCATGGCAAGGCAAGACTACTAGATGACAAAGGAAAACTGATTGGATTAGGAAAACAAACAAAAGGTAACCTATTTTATCTTGATCTTAGTGATTACTCATGTTTTATTGCTCAAGTTGAAGAAAATTGGTTATGGCATAGAAGGTTATGTCATGTAAATTTTTATAACATGGTGAAAATAAGAAAATTTAGAAAACTAAGAAGCATTCCTAGTTTGAAGAAACTAGATGTTGTTTTATGTAAGAACTATCAAATTGGCAAAATGGGAAAGACTAGTTTTAAAAGAAAAAATTATCAGTCTGAAGATATCTTGGACATTGTGCATACTGAATTGTGTGGACCTATTGGAATAGAAATCTATAGTGGAAAAAAATTCTTTATTCTTTTTGTTGATGACTACTCTAGAATGATGACTGTTATGTACTTAATAGAGAAGTTAGAAGAATTTGAGAAATTCAAATGGTATCTAGCAAGAATAGAAAACGAAACAAGGAAAAGACTAAAATGCTTAAGATTAGACAGAGGTGTTGAATTCATCTCCAATGAATTCAGCAACTTTTGCATTGAAAGAGGAATCAAAAGATAGGTATCAGCCCCTAGAACTCTCAAGCAAAATGGAATAGCTAAAAGGAGAAATAGATCCATCATGGATTGTGCAAGAACCCTAATGATTAAAAAGAACATTGTTATCAAATATTGGAAGGAAATTATTAGCACTGCAGCTCATACCTTAAATTGAGTACAATTGAAGGAATCATACAAAACTCCCTATGAATTATGGTATGGCTATAAACCCAATGTAAGCTACCTAAAAGTATTTGGAAGTAAATGTTATATCTTGAAAGAATCTAGAAAAGGCAAGTTTGATGTAAAAAGAGATGAAGGTATCTTCTTAGGATATTCTTGCAAAAGCAAGGCATATAGATGTTTAAATTTGTCTACTCATAAAATCATAGAAAGTGCACATGTGAGAATTCATGAGTTTGCAAAAAGGACTGAAGAAGAAAGCAAAAAGGAACCAGAAGATTACAAGAGATTTGTTTGCATCAAACCTAATACATTGCCAGACACATCTTCCAATAAGGAGACTTCTACTCCCATGTCTTCCTTAGTCACTGAGTAGCAAGAAGTTCAAATCGAGTCTTAAGGACTCGAGTCACATTTTGAAGCTACCGAGGCAATGCCTACTAAGTCAAAGCAACCAGAGCTAGAAGTTGAAATTCAAAATGAAGATAGTAGAATTCATTCAAAAGGAAAAGAACCTGTATTGGCTAAGTATGTCAAAAGGCATCATGCACCTGATCAAATTATTGGAGATAAATCAGAAGGTACTGTGACAAGAAGTAAGCTAAAAGTTACATGTTTACTTGCTAATTTCAAACCTAGAAGTGTTAAAGATGCATTGGAAAATGAAAGTTAGATTGAGGCTATGAATGAAGAAATAGAGCAAATAGAGAAGAACAAAACTTGGACTCTTGTTCCTAGGCCTAAAGACAAAAATGTGATTGGAACAAAATGGGTATTCAGGAATAAGTTGAATGAAGATGGTAAGGTATCAAGAAACAAAGCTAGACTGGTGTGTAAATGATATTCTTAAGAAGAAGGAATTGATTATGGTGAAACTTTTGCTCCTGTTGCAAGATTGGAAGGTGTTAGGACCTTACTTGCATATGCAGCACATAAAGGGTTCAAAGTATATCAGATGGATGTTAAATCTACATTTCTCAATAGTATTCTTGATGAAGAACCATTGAATAACCAAAAGGTTTTGTTGATCCAAATAAAATGGATATGGTTTGCAAGCTACACAAAGCTTTATATGGTCTAAAACAAGCTCCTAGAGCATGGTATGAAAGATTACATAACTACCTTGTGCAGATTGGTTTTTAGAGAACTAATGATAACAGTAGTTTGTACATCAAGGAGGGACCAAATAACAAGATTGTATTTGTAGAGATATTTTTGGATGACACTCTATTTACAAGGAATGATGATCTATCCAAAGAATTTTTAGAGAAAATGAAAAAAAAAGTTTGAAATGTCTATGTTTGGTGAGATTAAGTTCTTTGTTGGACTGTAGATACAATAGAGCAAGAATGGAATCTACATCACTCAGTCTATGTATATCAAGGAGATACTCCAGAAGTTTGGTATGGAAGATTCAAAACAAGTTGGAACCCCCATGTGTACTAGACTAAAGCTTACCAAAGATGATGATTCAAAAGAGGTAGATCAGACCTTATATAGATCAATGATTGGAAAATTATAGTATGTAGTTCATACAAGACCTAATATTGCTCTTGCAGTTGGTATAGTGGCAAGATTCTTGGCAAAACCTAGAGAAAATCATATGGTGGCAATCATAAGAATCTTGAGATATTTGAAAGACACTAAAGACTATGGTTTATGGTATAAACTTGGAGGAAATCTAGACCTAAAAGTGTTTACTGATGTTGATTGGGCAGGAAATATTGATGACAGAAAAAGCACAAGTGGTGGATCATTCTTTCTTGGTAAAAGGTTGGTATCTTGGACAAGCAAAAAGCAAAATTGCACATCCCAATCCATAGTAGAAGCAAAATATGTTGCAGCAGTAGTGAATTGTTCTAACATTGTTTGGTTTAAATAGTCATTGGAAGGCATGAAGGTTGAGATCAGAGAACCAGTTATCATGTTTTGTGATAATACAAGCACAATTAACATATCAAAGAATCCAGCGATGCATTCAAAAACCAAGCATATTGCTATAAAATATCATTTTTTTAGAGAATTGGTGCAAGACAAAAAAAATTAGATTGGAATATGTCCATACAAAAGAACAGATTGTAGACATATTTACCTAGCCATACCCAAGGATGCATTCTTGTATCTAAGAGGTAAGTTAGGGGTCATTCCCCTATCTAAAGCTCACTAAGTAAAGTTTTAGTGATGCATCAATAGGAACCAAGCTAAAGATCAATTAATTGATGCTATATAGTCAAGAGAACATTGCATATGTATCAGTACTCAAGTTATATTGATCCTAATTTGGTATGTGTTGTCTTTGGCATGTGTTGTCAAAGAGGGAGAGTTTACTGTCATATCTTTCTAAAATTTGTTTGAGAAGAAGCTATGTAATTCCTTCAAAGAGGGAGATTACTACATAAAAAAGAAGCTTGTGGTATAAAATCTAAGAGGGGGAAATTTTCTATTAGAGAAAGTCTTGTTCTCAAATTTCATTGTGCTATGACATGTTGTGTTGCCATCAATGCCAAAGAGGGAGATAGTTGGATGCAATTTTATAATTGTGTGTTGTCTTTGATCTTACACAAATGTCATATCAGTTGTTAGATAGTGCTTATTGAGCTCACTTGGTCAACAAGACAATTTTCCTTGTCTACTGAGCATTCCTAGAGATTACTCTGTGAAGACTGTGTCTATTGATCTCACTCGAGCATCGAAGGAAATTATGGTAGAAAGAAATGTTAATTGAGTTCTCATGGTTAACTAAGGAAAGTTGGTCAAAGTTGGTATTCACCAAGTTCACTTGGTTGCCAAAGGATTTTGCAAGTTTGGAGTGTTAACTAGGATTCTATTGGTTAACACATGAAATCATTTTAGGACCAGTGTTTACTAAGTTGGGTCGGTTATCGAAGGATTTTATTGTTTTGGGATATGAAGTTTAATTATTTCAAGCATTAATTCCAACCAACTATGGTAATGATTATTGGTCATTGTAAGTTGTAATTAAGATGAGTTGATAATCTAGATGGTATAAATAAAAGGTCAAATGGAGATTCTAGTGGATGCAAGGATGCAAGTGTATTGATTGATTGAGAAGGAAAGTGTGTGAGTGAACTTGAAGGATGGTTAGATATCCTTGTGAAGTAGCAAATTAATATTCGATCAAGAAGGATCTAGTATGAAGTAGAATAGAGATTTGTAGTCAGCAATTCAATTGCATCTCAATCAGGTCATTTCATTGTTACTTTCTTACCATTGTAGTAGTGATACAAAAATCTCCTAATAGAGTTGGTTTAATAGCCAGTTGTAAATCCTCTAACAAGATGACAATTCCACTAAAAAAATTTTAAGACCTATTGCAAGGCCATTCCTAATAGGTTGATTAAATCCTCTAACAAGGTCACACCTAACAGTGTGTTTTGTAACCTTTAACCAGTTTGGCTCCTAACAGGCTCACTTCAAAAGACTAAAAATTAGTAACTAGTTGGATTGGTTTTTTTTCCCATATTGGGTTTCCACATTAAATTTGGTGTCTCTTGTGTTCATTTCATTTCTCTCATGTTTGCTAAGTACTACTATTGATGTTAGATTTGCTCTGCACTTACCGAGTTATAGAATTTTTTAGTATGTTTACCCGATGACAACAGTAATTAGTTTTATCAGATATCAAAGGGATCTATGGGAAATGTTTTTTTGCTAACTGATTCACACCCACCCCCCCCCCCCCCCCCCCCAATTACTCCATCTACATTTCCAACAGAAAAATCAATATATCCCCCACCATTAACATCATTATACAGCCTTTAACTTAAAACCCCCTCATACAAAATGACATCATAATTATGAAAAATGATTCATAAAGGCTAAAATATGTATCCCACATGTTCAAAGCCTTCAAAAAATGCTCAAGTTTGAACTAGAAATGTTTTGGAAAAGTTTCCATGATAAGAGACTGTTTAAGTTAGCTTCCTATAGTTCAAAAATTAGGAACAACATTCTTCAATCTATAAAGTAGGATTTTGATTCTCATCCCTCCATTTTGTCATTTTATTTGTTGTGAACATCCTTTCAAGCTTTTTGCACATTCATTGTGGAATTTTTTGGAATCATAAGTGTTTTGTACTTGATTTCATGCTTTTGCAACCATTGCATGTGCCATTTTTACCATATGGCATTGATGCATTCAAAAAGGTTTTTTACTTCTATAGGTTCAAGGAATAAATAAGACCTTCATTATTTTGTTGTAGGTCAGTTCATGGAAGCCGTGGGCTTCATTCCCCGAATTCATGCCTTTTTCTATAGGAATGACATATTTTTCCTATCATTTTTGCATGCATGTATTTGAAGGGCATGACTTTAGTGTGATTATGCATTTGATAAATGATGTATTTTCATTCCTTGTTATTACATGTGCATGCAAAAAAACATTCTATATTTTTCATGGGTCCATGTTAAAATTGATTTGATATATCTAATTTTTCCCTTTTCTCCTACCTCATGTAGCATGTTGCAGTAGGATGAATGTATCTCACTACTATAATATATGTGCATATATGCCTATCACTTGTTGGTGTACCTTATACGTCTACATGATTTGGTGTATTCTTTTGATTCTTAATTCACATTTGTACCCTTTATACCATGCTCTTGTCAAATGCATTTCTGCTACATGTGATTCTTTGCTTTCTTCCTATTACTGATAACAGACCTGCATTTTGCATTCATGCTTTTTGCTACAAGAACAATGCCTTGTTCCTATCACTTCTGTAATATTTCACCGATCATTATCATATACACCTTTACTAGTCCTTTCAATTTCCTTTATCTACTTGATTTTCCCACTATTATGAAATGAACACAAATATAATCAATATCACATAATAATGACAAACTAGGGTTTTATAGAGGCAAATTCATCTAGTAATTAGACTACTAAATGTCACCATTTTGAATGATATGAAAATTGGTAACAATTATTTTACATATGCATGATAAGTAAGGGGGCATACATAAACCATCCTTGTATATAGTTTCTTCTCTCATGGTGTAGAAAATGTAGATTTTGAGCATGGTTTGGAGTACTTTAGCCCTAGTTTCTTAGTGTGCTTTCTAAGTCATTCTCAAGTCTATGCTTTATTACTTCATCTTTCTTTTTCACACACAAAATCATATGTTAAATCTCATGTTATATTTAACACAAATTAACTTGTTAAATCTCATTCATAGCTAACACATCTAGACACACATATGCTAAGTCTTATATGCAGGTAACACATAACAACTTTGTAAGTCCCAATATATGTAACACATTCAAGCACAACATGCTAAGTCCTTTACATGGGTAACACATTTAAACAAGATCATGTCATGATGATACAATGGATGTTGATCTATGGATGGAACATTAGTGAATTGACTTACCACCTTGTTAGACCATTCAATGCCATCTTTTGCACTAGTTCTCTTGGTGATTCATAGTGGGGTGGGCACTCTACTGGGTGAGGTGATCACTCTTTCTCTCTTCTCTCTCTTTTTCTTTTATGCTAGTAGAGATAGACCTAGAAGCTATATTATCAATGGTGTTTCTCTTACATTTCTTATGTCATCACTTATGCTCTTGTAATAGCTTTCCAAATATGATATTAGTGGGTGAGACTTTTCTTCATCTAAGGTCTCTCTAACTGTTTGATTTGGGCTTGTTTTTAGTAAAGAAACCCATGTTATATCTTTTATATTTATTTTCATCCTAGTGCATGGATGTGGAGTTAGGACCTATTTTTTGGTATCAGAGTGTATTCCCATGACCCAAGCCTAGTGGTTTCCCTTTATGGTGTAAGCTTGGGGAAAGACTAGTCTCTTCAATCACACTACAATTTGTAACTACCTCAAGGTAGGTGTAATAGAATAACATCTGGGAAGGTGAATTGAACTTGATACCATGGGGATCTACCCACAACCTTAGACCAACTCACCTAACCTATTAGGCTTAGAGTTAGGACCCTTGGTCTTTGGGGCTTCTTCCCTTTGACTAAGTGATGTTCTATCTTGTTGTGATTCACCATATTCTTCCTATTCTCTCTATTTTACTACAAGTGTGGATACTCTCACTAAAGTTGGGGCTAAATGTACCATCTTAAATTGGACACACTCTAATTTAATGATGATTAAGCACCCATTGAAGGAGAGGTCATCATTCATTTGTATTCTTTCTTTTCTTTCATTTTTTGTCCTTTCTCCTAGGCAAAATTGGGGTAAAACCTTAATAGATCCTCTCTAAAAAACCTATTTTCATGGCTTTCATCTTGAGGTAGGATCTATCCTCTGAGGTCCTCCCTTTCCTTCATTTATCCACTTGGAATCTACTGTCTACACCAAAATGGCTATATCTCGAACTCTATGCCTGATTTTTGGGATCCAAGACCTGTTTTAGGGTCCCAAGAGGGTCCCAGAGGTTTTGGCCCCTAGTTGTCAATGTGCCCCTAATGGGCCAATCAGGGCTACAATGTGCCCCTAATTAGGACCTATTTTTTGTCCCATTTTCAATCCCATGCATGAATAATTATGGGGTGTTAATTTCTAGGAAGGTCATCCTACGAGAGTTAGTCAATTTCAAGCTCTATATAAACCCTTCCATTTGCTTCATTTCTCATCCATCAAGATTATATCTCATCATCAAGTGTTTAAGAATTCACACATAGATGTCAAGTTCTCTTCAAAAATCTAATACATTCAAGAAATCTCTCCATTGAAGATCAAGGATTCATGCATTCACATTGAAGGAGTTTATGCTCGATCTTTCATAGTATTTAAACATTCAAGATCACCCTTCATATATTTGAGATCCTTTGTTATATCTCATACATCCATCCTTTCAAGATCTATAGTCATTCCTATGGAAGATTTCAAGCGCATTCATTCATGAAGGTTTTGGTTTCACTTTGATGTCCTTTTAGGTTTTTGAAGTTGAGTCAAAGCTATTGCATCTACATACTTGATTACATTTCAAATTCAAGATCTTATTTATATATTTACATTGATTTTATGTTATATCTATCATTATTACTTCCTATCATTCTATCTTTATTTTAATTCAAGGTTACTTCCTAAATTGGGGTTTGACTAAGGTAGCCCCCCCCCCCCCCCCCCCAACAAACAAACAAATCCTTTATATTGAAAGTTTTAGAACTTAGATCGACGAACAAGTTTTAGATGTGGATACTCTTTTTGGCTTTCTTTAGAACTACAAAACTAGAATCAATGTCATGTATTATCGTCAGGGGTGCACTATATCCTTAATGACCAATTTTGCCCCTAAAAGATCAAGTTCACCCCCGATAAAAGGCCAAATGATTTTTGAGTTTTGTTTATAGTGCAGTTTTTAGTCCAATAGTAAAAATCAACCCTTTCAAAGGTCATTTTATAGCCCAATTTCAATTTTTTAATTCATAAGGTATATCATATTCCTCTCTTTCATCTATATACACTATATCATTTTGCCACATCTTAATATCTCAACTCTATATTGCATATCTTCTTGCTTAAACCCTCTTAAGGGGGAGGTGAGAGGGAAATAAATTTGAGTTATTCATCTCCTTTGCATTAGGGTTTGCATTGATACTTCCTTGTGTATTAATCAAACCTAATCCAAGGGGTAAATCTTGGTCTTCCCCTTTTAAATGTGTTAGGTAGTTGATTCCATTTTACCCTTACACAAATGCTTATGCTATTTAATATTGATTTCTTGGTAGAAATGTACAGTTATGTGATCAATGCTTAATGTGATTAATTTGTGATGTACCTTTTAATATTTTTGATTTATATTGATGCTTATGGTAGATGTGATATATTTAGACTTATTGTTGGTGTTGATTTCATGTTTATTTTTTGTGTGATGTTTGCCACCCTTGGTGGAAATGGGTAATGTTCTACAAACATTGTCAACCCAACTTCTGTTGAGAGTCCTTTGCAAACAACATAAAGTAAAGGTATGAAATACAAAAAATATGTAATGATTATGATGATAACATATTGTTAGTATTTTCTACTATTTAATTTTGAGTATATGTATCATAATCTTTTTAGCTAAAATAACATAACTGAATTACACATGTAGGAACCCGAACCACTTTCACAAGCATCCTACATAGTCTCATACATCATCAAGTATAACTCAATACACCCTATAGAGATTAATGTATTTTACTATTTGCAAAATATCCCTCTCATTGCTAGCTATTTCTCTCATTTTATTGAGTGCGGGTACCATTAAAAAGGTATTTGTCATATGTGTTTTCCTCAAGCAAGGGAAATATAGGAATGGAAGAAGAAAGTGAGACAATTAGCAGGTCTACATTAGGGAGATCAACTAGAGGTTAAAAGATCATAAAGAAATTCAATAAATGCATCAAATATTTCCTTGTTCAAAGGGGCTCATGTTCTTATGATGATAAGAGAAAAGGTGACTTTAATGTGCTCTTTAGGTACCAACATCCACAAAAACAATGGTCCCCAAGGAACTTCCTCCAATAAACATTGATTTTTGTGTTAGAGAGAGGATATATCACATAGCATCATCATCATTACATGGTTTGGGCCTAGTTTCCATGGATGGCATAAAGGTCTCTTACAACAAAGTTGTCAAATTAATGGGGTATGTCAGACCTTATTATGATTATAGTAGTTGGATGCAAATTATTTGATATTAAAAAGTATGTGTAGGTATGAACTCTCATAAAATTATATGCAACAGAAAGACAATGAACAAAATAAAATAGTAGCTATATACATTGATGGAAGGCCAAGAGCAATAGGGAATATTGTAAGTTTTATAAATAGTACACAAGCTTGTTAACTATTAAGCAACCCAATTAAATATTTGAGGTGTACAAAGGAAATCACACATTTGTATGTACAATAAAATAAATACATGTAGGGGAAGATTTGCTTATTGATTATAATTTGAATCACATATATACAAAAAAAACCATTGTCATGGGGTGATACATAGTATGCACAATTTAAATTAACCTCCAATCAATGACTCCAACACACCATTATATTATTAATTTTTTTGTTAATATTTTTATATTTGATCTTTATACATTGTAGTCTTCCTTTATGCCAAAAACGTGCATGCATGTTCGTGTAGAGTTATTGCATACTCCACTAATATATGTCACTCTCTTCCTAGTTGCAAACTATTATTACTATTCAAAATAGTTGAGTTTAATTAGCACTTATTTTTTCATAAATATTTGGATTTGGTTATAGACTCTTACTTTGGTATTAAACAGTAGAATATACTTGTACGTGATATAAAATCTTTAGAAAATGAAAATATGAGTTAAACAAATTTATTGTATAGCCTAATTTTCTCTTCTTTTAATTGAAGCTCTCTTATAATTGTTTATTATTCAAGATAACTTAGAATAACAACACTTGTTTTATCATTTCTTAGTAAAACTTTGTTGAAATATAGAGTTATAATATGGAGCATAAGCATATAAATGGCAACGATGATCCTCCATGCACTTTTTCTTCCCGTCAGGTAATCCTCATTGTTATTGTACAAATTAGATACAAGAAAAATGTTAAATTGTATTTTTAATTTTATTTTTCTTCACAACATATTTTGGAGTAATTTTAATAGTGCTATTAATATTGTTGTCATAAAAGGGTGTTGATAAGAGAAAGGCAAAAGAACATGCAGTCCCTTAAGAGGAGTCCTATGAGGAGGACCCATTGATAGTTGATTTTACATAAGCCCCTAACCCTATGGAAATAGTTTTAAAAGTCTTGTTTAATATTGGATTAGAATTGAATCAATAGAAATTGTATACCCTCAGAAACTTGAATTACACAAGAGTACAACTGAATTGATGCATAGGGTTGAAAATTATAAAGTAAGTGCTAATGTAATCTTTATTATAACAAAATTTCATCAATATTTTTTATGTTATACTCTTTTATGTCATTAACTAAAATTTGGACAAATTTTTTAACAAAATTTTCCAATTGATTACATACCTCATGGCCTTGATGAGGGTGCTTTAGGTGGTTGAAGTAGATCACATGTTCTATCCCCAACTTGTATTATATATATATATATATATATATATATATATATATATATATACATACATACATACATACATAGAGAGAGAGAGAGAGAGAACAAAACCCTAGATGTATTATCGATTGCAATATCAACAACACACAACATGACCATAAATGTACTATACCATCTATTAGTACATAGATCCCTCTTTTTCTCTCTCATTTTTTTATGAGTTTATTTCCATTGAACTATTATTTCTTGGGGGTATTTTATTGTATTGGATTCCTTTTACGTAGTAAAAGATGCCACACATAATCAGGAATTTTTTGGATGTACCTAAATTTATTGTATAGGAATGGTGAAAATTTTTGTCTTTCTCATGAGTGATGAAGATGGACTTCCCTTGAAAATTTCCCAAATTCCACATATTTTCAAAGATTGGTTCTTTCTTTTACTTTACAATCTTATACTCATAATATAATGCAATAACCCCCTAGGAAGTCCCTTACAATAACTAATGATCCCATGATTATTTTGCAAGGAAAAATGCTTTTTTTAGAAACTTAGTGACGAGTGCATTTGTATATTCAGGCCCACCATTCGTTTAGGGTGGAATATTAAATTTGAACTAAAACTCTAGTTCACTATTTTGATTTCATATCATTACTAGAATAGTTATCCTTTGATCCTTTTATGAATCTAAAAGTTTTTCTTCTTCTTAAAAGGTGGAATCTCCAAAGCCCAAATTTAAAGGATGCTCTCATTGAGAGTATGAAAAAACATTTTGGACCTCATATATTTTAGAAACTTAGGCCCCTTGAGAAAGAAAAATCATGTTTGAGGCACATTAGGGACTGTTATAAGGCTAAATTAGAAAAGAACCATAAGTACAAGAATCCCCCTGTGAATTCTTGATTTAGAGTGGCAAATATTGGGTTGGATGTGGGGAGAGGAGTCAAAGACATAAAGGAAAACCACCAAAATATGTTGAAATTGTTCATAGATTGCCTAACACATCAAAGGCAACACAAGCTAGAGTAAATAAGCACAAGAAAAATAAGCCTAACTCTAGTGGTTATTTAAAACATTATGCATGAGTTGCAAGTATTAGTAAATGAAAACCATATGAAAATACTTATAAATTTAAATTCATTTATATTTGATGAAATAATGCAACAAAAATTCACGATACCAAGCAAAAATCTAGGGCTCATCAAAAGAAAGCTCTCAGAAGAGGACAAGTAAAATTCCTTCAAATTGGGCTATCTAGCCATGGATGAATGGTTAAAGGAAATGAGTGCATAAAGTTCTACTGAGGGATCTCTCATGGTAAATAAGTCAAAAAAAATTTATTTCAAATTGAGTACTTTACTAGTTAGTGTATTTGATGTTAAATTCCAACATAAAGTGGGTATATTTGTTTTAAGTAAGCAACAAATGATAACAATGTGCATGACATTGGAATAAAACTTTCCAATCTTGGTACACCTCTGGAGCATGATGAAGTTGTTGGTTTGAATGTACATCACAGTGGTCAAGGTATACATTTGTTATTCAAAATTGTATACGTAATTATTAATACAAGTAAACATCTTATATTGAAATTAGTGTAGTAAGACAAATATAATTGAAATAGGTGTTTGGATTAATGAAATATTTTCTATTGCATCTGTAGAGGATGTAGAGGTTGTTCATGATGAGCATGTTGAGGTTGAGGCTGCCAAACAAGATGATATGGTTGGATCAGATGAAGAGTGTCACAATTATGTTCTTTAAAGTACTAAAATACTTGTAACAATTACAATAAATATTTTTATTCTAACCCTTTTATTTTTTATTATAGAGGACCCCCTTTCTATCATGAGATAAGGACTAGACATGCACTATTGAGATCATAAGAAGTGTAAAAAAGAAGAACTATTGAGGTGGGAAATGGTGATGATGACATAGATGTTCCTCTTTGAGAATTCATGAATTCAAAAATAAATCAAAGACAAAAAGAAATCATAGTCATTTATGCAACTTAATTGATAATGACTTATTTTTATGTCTCAATGAATATTATTATGTGCTAATGAAAGTTCATAAATTATATAATGTGTTAATGAATATTGATGAATGTTGCATGTTAATGAATCTTATGTGCTAATCAATATTATCATGTGATAAATAATTATAGTTAAATTATATTAATGGATGAAATCATGAATGAATGTTAGATGCTAATAAGGAATTCAAAGTAATGTTGGATAGGGGGGATGAGCTTCCACCTTAATGTGGTTGGCCCTATTTAGTAGAGATTATTAAACTATTCTCAAAACAAAGTGAAGCTCAATAAGGTTGTTCCTTATCTAGGGTCTCAAATGTACCTAAACACCTACCTCTAATTTATGCCTCCAATGGTTTTCTTTATACAAAATTGGGTGTTTTGTTGTAGGTTCAAACATTCCCCTAAAACAATTTTTTTTTAATTATCTTTGGTCAGTGTTGCTCTTTTAATGTGCAATGCTTCATGCTAAATAAAGAGGGTTTAGAAAATGTGTAGTGATTATTGATGCTTGTGATTGTATGTTGGCATTGGAATATATTATTTGAAAATTATAAATTTGACTAATTATTTTAGGCATACAAAGATTACAAATGAGATTGGGTGCATGCATTTTGTGTGTGACATCATAGTAGATGAACTCACTATTAAAATTCCTCCAACTTTAGGTGATATCGTTATAATAGTATTGTGATCATTATTGATTTAATTTATTGGGTAGATATTTTTCAACTGATAGTTTTGGGTAAAAATCTAGTCACAAAATAGGATGACTAGCCATAGGGTGTGAGACAAAGTCTCTCCTACCTTAAAGGGAAGGCTCCCCCTTCTCACCAATCCTTGGATCAACTCAAGGTAAGCAAGAAGTCGAGAGATTTTATAAATTGGGTTTTAAAAAATCCATTTGTTTTATCTTTCAAGAAAGAATCCACTTACTCATGGAGCGAGTAATGGGTAGGGTGAGTCTCTAACTACACTTCTATCAAGAGATGTAAATAGTGATGCTAATAAACCTTCACTAACTCAAAGGCTAGTTGAAAATGTACCGGTTTGGCTCTAAGTCTAGTCATACTTCTATATGAAAAAGCTTTACAATTAGGGCACAAAGACTCCTAAAAGTAAGAATATCTTAAGTATTTTGAGAATTAAGAAATAGTTATAAACTATGAGCAAAAATTCTAGCTATATAATTCCACAATTCCTCCTAGTCAAAGCTCTAGCTCCAATTGCTTCTTAATTCTTTTATATTCAATTCACAAGATAAAATTACCAATAACATAAGATAATATGAGTCAAAGATAACTTAGATGAATTATGCACAAAGCTTATGACTCAGACAAATAACAATCTCACTTAATCAAAGTTAAATCTAAAATTCTCTTTTGTATTCACTTTCTCTCAAAATAGTGCTACACAAACAAAGTTCTGTTGGCACAATTTCTCTAGAGCTCTCTTGCATAAAGATAAAGATGATTTCACAATGAGGAAGAACTCCTTTATATAGGCACAAGAGTTGAGAAAAAGGTGGAAGAAAAAGTGGGAGAAACTCAACCAACTTTGACCTAGTCTAACTAATGAGAGAAATTATTGGGTTACATGCAACTACACGTGCAACTCGCATTACACCTTATGTACATGCAACTCATGTTACATGTAATTACACATCTTCATGTAATACGTCCTCTTCAATTACAAACATGAAAGAAGAAGAAGAAGAAAGACGAAAGAGAATTGAAAAAATCCAAGGGATTGTCCTGAAAGGCCTTGTACTTGGTGATGCTATCTCGAACAATAATACGATTGGCAGTTCTTGTACTTTATACCACTACATTCACCTTGATAACCATGGTGTTGCATCTTTTGATAACCTTTAACTTTGATGAATTGTCTATTGTCATTTGAAAACTTGATGTGATCTAGCTTTTCTCACTTAAGTTATTGTGAATTATCCTTTGTAGATAGACACATTTTAGATTCTCTGACACTTTGAAAACCTTCTTGATGATATCTAGATGTAAACTTAAAATAACATTCTATCGGTGCCTTTAACTCTCTCTTTTTTCTTTTTTTTGAAATAAAGTTCTTGGAAGGATGGAAATGCTTTGAAACATAAAAGTGGAATGCATGGGAATATGTGCAAATAAAGATTGTTGACTTTTAGATGTAACTTAGGGTTTTCAAGATGTTATTGCATGAAAAATGAGTACATGTAAGTGCAACATGTAACAAGGGATGAAGGATGAGATGAGATGTGAATGCAAATGAAGGATGCACTTTTACATATAAGTGTGAATGGTGGATGTGGTGCAAAGCATGGAAAAATGCAAAAACATGTATTTTCTCATGAAGGCATGAATGCATATGGAGAGATGGAAATGGAATCAAAAAATGGGATTACATGCATGTGCAGATGGTGAATGAGATGGAAAACATGTAATCACATTTGTCAGATGAGATGCAAAGTGTTGTAACATGGAAGATGAAAGTGAAACATGATGATGCTTTCACATGAAGTGAAACAACAACAAGTTCTTGGGAAAGAACTTGTAATTTCTACAAATTGGAGAAAATTGGAAAGCAAGCACACAACACAAAAACTCAAAAGAAAAATGTACCTTTGGAAAGTGACTCAAACATGTCAAGATGCAAGGCACTTCAACACACAAATTCAAATTTGGAGTTTAAGGAAAAACCAAAAAAGATGAAAATGAACAATTTCTTCATTTTTAAAGGCAAAATGCACTTTTCATGGCATATATATGGACAAGTGTGCAATAACAAGCCATAATATGCATGTAATAGCAATATAAGCATGAATTGATGAGCGAGTTCAAAAATGTCCACTTACTTGGAGGTTAAAGAGCAAAAATAGCAAGTTTTATAGACTCGAAGACCAATTGTCCCTCAAATCTAGATTTTCAAACAACTTTTTGAGTTTTTTTGTACTTACATGTAATGGACATTAAATGGTTGAATTTGACATGAGAATTCCAAAACCATGGTCTCCAAGGACAAGTGCACGCATTGAAACTCAAAAACAACCCCTCTTGATCCAAATGTATGGGCTGAAATGCCATTTTTTGAGTTTTTTGAAAAAAAACATGACTTTTTAATGCAAAAATCTAGGTCATTTTTGCAAAAATGTGGCTAAAAAATGCATGTTTTGAGTCATTTTTTACTAGTGAATGCAAAAGCAACTTCCCCAAATGCATATACATGGATCCAAATGCAAAAATGTGACTTCAAAACACATAAAAGTGGATAAAAACCTCAATTTTATGGGCATTTTTAGCAAAAAGGTTTTTGCTATTGAACACCAAAACATGAGTCACAATGCAATGTAAAACACTTAAAAAGCCAAATCAATTCCTCTTGGAGCAAAAATGTGAGCTAAAAATGATGTATTTTGAATTTTTTTCCAAAAGCATGCCCTTGGATAGAACTTAGAAAAATGTCTTTTAGTAAGATGAATCCATTTTTTATGTTAGAAAATCCATTGCCAAGAAAAAATGACTACATTGGAGAAGATCTCATGCAAAACCATCAAGTAAATCTCTCACAATGTGCAAAATTGGGTTCTCAGAGAGCAAATGCATGTGTTCTTCCAAAATTGGACTTTTTAGGAGGCACATGTTTTAAAATATGCTTTTAGTCAAAATTGGACCTTTTGGGGTGACATGCATATTTTAAAAACTCTCAACAAGGTAAATTAAACCTTTTAGGGTGCATCACATATTTTAAAACATGCATTTGATCAAAATCGAACCTTTTGGGGGGGATTGCATATTTTAAGTGAAATCTCATGTTTTTTATGCAATGACATATAAAACCCACCTTTTGATGTAATCATACCAAAAAGGTCCACTTTTGATAGTCTTATGCTTTTAAGTTGAACTTTATATGCAATGACATGTAAATGTCCACTTTAGATGGATTTTACATGTAATTGCATATAAAATGTCCACTTTTGATAACTTAAAGTCATTTAACAAACATATATCAATTTAATTTCATTAAAATGTTACTTTAATGGAACATAAACTATTTATATATCATATTAAAAATATTAACACATAAATATCATTTAAAAAGTAACATTTAAATAAGCATTTGATCTAAATATCAAAAATTAAACTAAAACTATATAATTTATATAGTGACTTTAAATGAAAAATCAAAAAGTAACTCAACTTAAAATTATAACATAAAGTGCATTATAGTTACTTTTACCATTTTTATCACTATGAAAAATGGGTAGAAATATTGACCAGTCTTTTCTTTAGGGTGGTGGCCATATTTCACGTTCTTTTATTGGTTCATTAAATACCATGCATGCATGAGGGGGATATGTAAAATGTTGACCATGTCTTATCTTTTATATCCATTGGTTTCCTAACCTTTTTGAATCTGCATGTCTTATGTTTACATTCAAATCTTTATTAAAACCTTTTAAGCTTATGCAGGTTATATTCTATGTCATGAAGTCAAAAATCATGAAAGCCCTTGATCTTTTAGCAGATCAAGGGTCATTGTTATGTCACTTTACCAAGTTGCAAGGTCATTACCTATAGTGATACAACAACAAATAGACACCTATTTTGTGGGACCTATTTTGACTTTCGAGAGAGAGGATCGTGCATCTTCCTAATCTTCCAATCAAACATAGATCAGTGGTCATTGATATGTTGCTAGCCAAAAGCAAGGATGTTATCCATAGCAATAAAGCAATAATGCAACACATGGATATGTGAGACCAGTTCATGAGAGAAGTTATAGAAGGGTACGTCAATACGAGGCTCTAGATGTCAAGTTCTTATTTGCCACATATGTGAAGAAGGAAGAGATCGCTCAACCATAAGTCATCAGAACAGAAAGAGATCTACAATTGTTGCTATATCGTCAATGGAAGTTGCACAATCAATAGTTATAGTGACAAAGCGACAAATAGACATATGGACATGTGGGACTAGTTTCAAACTACAAAGTGAGAATGTGGAAGGGTGTCAGAATGAATTGGCATAAGGCAAGGTTTTGATTGGCCAAGGTACTGATAGGGATCGAGGCATCTTCAGGACTATTAGATCAAAGGTAGATGTGCAACTATCATTATGTCACTAACCAAAGAAGTAAGGTCATTATCCATACTGACAAACTGATAAACTGACATGTGGACAAGTGGGGCTAGATTAAAGCTTAAGTCATGTAGTAAGAAATAGGTCAAAGTAAACTTGATGATGTGGCAGTACTTGATTGGTCAAAGGTATCGACAAGGATGATAAGTTGTGGCTCTCTATTAGCCATTAATTAGATAAAGATCTATGATCATCATTATATCACTATTGGAAGTTGAAGATCATTAGCCATAGCGACATAATGATAGCTTTGACACATAGCAAGTGGTAGGACCAGCCCATGCAGGGAGCTGCCAAAATTCTTTTGTCATAAATAAGATTCTAGTTGTCAGTTTCTTGTTCACCGCATATTTGAAGTAGAAGCAAGAGATCGCTCAACTATAAGCCATCAAATCAAAAGGAGATATATGGTTGTCACTATATCATTAATGGAAATTTCACAATCAATAATTATAGCGACAAAGTGACAAGCAGACATGTAGACAAGTGGGCCAGCTTGTTTTAGAGTTAGGCACAACAATCAACTAAACATGGAGGATCATAGATCTCAGAGTAGATGTGTGGCCATCGTCTTGTCTCTATAAAAAGATAGAGGATTTTTATCTATAGAGAGATAGCAAAAACAAGAAATGTGTCCTAGCGGGACCAAATTAAAGCTTAAGCCACATAGTAAGAAAGGAATCAAAGCAAACATGATGATGTGGTAATACCCAATTGACAGAGAATGTTGAATATGCCAAGTGAAATCCAATTCCTTGTGACCATCAGATCTTAGCAAATCAAGGGTTGTCATTATGTCATTATGTACAACTGCACAATTTTTATCTATAGCTACATAACAACAATGTGACATGTGGAAAGTGGTAGCATCAACCCATGCAAGGAGTTGTCATAAGTTTTTGTCACGCATGAAGTTCTAGCTATCAAAATTTGAATTGCCACTAGTATAAACATATTGCAGACAAGATATTATGTTAGGATCATTAGATCAAAGGGAGATCTATAGTTATCACTTTTTTGCTAACAAAAGATGCACGATGAATACTCATAGTGAGATAGCAACAATAGGACACATGTCTTACTAGGCCCAACATAGTTATTGGTTTCCATGGTCAGATTGAAGGTTGATCAGGCATTGTTGTTATGTTGCTAACCAAAGAAGAAGGTTACCCAAATTGATGTAATGAGAGGGGGGCATGTGGTGCAAGTGGCCCACTTTCAAGAAAGTTTGAGGTTGAACCAATTAAGTGTTGACATGTGGCATGGATCGTAAGATCAAAACATAATGTCATCGCAAGTCAACTATTAGAATATTCAAATGGGAAGAGTACTTCTGAGAGGGGGGGTGAATCAAAAGTACCACACTTTTATCTTTTCAAATCCTTTTAAAACAAATAATTGAAAGTAAATTGCATGCATGCAAACATATCAAATAAACATAAAGTAAACACATGCATCAACACACATAACACCATAATTTTGTAACTTAGAAACCTTCCAGGAATAAGAAGGTAAAACTGGGGTGGAGATGATACCCACAAAATCACTACAGCAATAATTGTTTGACCACTTCTGATGGTTTGCCTTATTAAAGGCTTTGCACTATGTCAATAATGACCTGGTTAGAGGATTTACAAATACTTTACTTGAAGTGTCACCTTGTTAAAGGATTTAGTTACCTCTTCAAAGGATCTACAGAATAGTTGTTAAGCTAACCTATCAACATAGGATTTTCCACTATCTAATACAATTGCTAGAAAGTATTAGAAATCTTTGACCTAATTGCTTACAATCTTCAATTGTTGATTTCAGGCACTTGATCTGCTCATTCTGATGTAATCCTTGCTTGATTTGATATATGTTCATAGCCCTTGTACTATTCTGATCAACTGGATAAGTAATTACTGCTCAATTCACTAAGTCCTTGATGCCCCTGGTTCTTACCCTATTCTGCAATTTTTCTATCTGCTTAGCAACTTCCTTAACTTTTATTCAACAACATGAAATCATGGGGTCTAAGCCTTCTTATAAAGACTTCATAGACTTAGGGTTAGGTATGGATCTACTATCCATATTGAATCTTGAATTCCTACTCATTTCTTGCACTTTTCTCATTGGTTGCATGCCTTCTACATTTTTCTTATTAGTTGCATGCTGATTGCATAGGAAATATAAAAGATTCATTCTTATCCTTATTATCCTTCAAAATCCTTCTATGTCGGCTCAAAAAAATGGTCATCTAATTTTTTGAAGCCACAAACTCATATGTTGATTTTGTGTTACTCAGCACATACTAGATTACTGATGCTCGACACATGTTTGATCCTAATTTGCTTGATACCTATTGCATTTTGTCTTGCTTGGCACATGCATAGTTTTGGCTCACTTAGCACATGAAGCATTTTGACTTGCTTGGCATCAACAATGACTCGGTACCTATTGGAATTCTGGTTTGGCACATACTATGGATCGGCATGTATAGTGTACTTGACTTCAATGTAGAAAGTGGTTAAGTGTGTTGACACTCAAATGTCAAAACCAAACTGTGACCAACATCAACTTACTTATAATAGAAATATAGTTGTGGGGATGTGAAAATGTGGTGAATCCAACCTATAAAATAATAGCATGTGACTCTCACTAGGCAGCCAGTTAAGATTTTGATAATAGGTTCAAGTTGCAAAGCTAAAATAAGAAAACACAAAGATCTAATTCTGGATAAAGTAGAGTAGGAAGTTTGAAAGAAAGGATTAGATATTTTGAATGACCCCAGCAAAAAATGGATGTGGTAAGAGTAGTTGAAGATATCATGATTCTATTAGCTGATGTAGTTGAGGAATTTCATGATGAAAGGCAATAAAGGCAAACAAAATCAGTTAAAGAACTCCTGCAACAAGTACCACCTAGATTTTTCATGATCATCTTCCTAGTTTTACCTAAATACAGAGAATGTAGAAAAATGTAAAATGTAACTTTCTGAAATATCTTTGTTTCTTTCAATGACCTTTTGACATATGCCCACACATTAGAAGTTGTTTGTAATCCTTCTCTTTATAAGGATTTCCAAGATGTAGAAATGGGGTTGGCATTTTGAAGTTTTTATGCAAAATAGTGTTGTTGATATTTCTTAAGAATCCTTCATGTTTTCTCTGTAGATTACTTTACTTTATACTCATTCTAGATGAATGTTGTGGAACTACCTTTGAAATATAAATAAAGGAACAGTTCAAGGGCCCTTCTTATGTCTCATTTTGTTGTTTAAAGCATTGATCTGATATAAATTTTGTGATTGATATTTAATCCCTAAGTTATGTGTCTCATTCTTTATCTTTAAGTGAGGGATGGAGTATTCATATAGGTGGCAACTCCTGATGTTCTACATTCTTTCAAGTTCTGTGGAATTGTGAATGTTATCATTCCCTTTAGCATCTTGTCTAAAGTAGATCCTTCTTGTGAAACATTTATGTATGGATGTTTTGAAGTCAATATTGTACCCGTTTTAACTATTTAGAAGTGTTTTATCATGGCAGGCCAATAGTATCCTCATTACTTCATTTACTTTCAACATTTACTTTTAAGAAATCCTTCTATCCCTTTCCCTCTCAAGTTTTATTTTCTGTCTGAAGAAGTAAATAGGTGAAATATCATAAGGAACCAACCTATAACCTAGAGATTCACTCCTAACCTTAGTACTTCCCACTACCTAGGAGTGTTTCCATGTTACTCAAAGTGACTGAATCCTAGATCCTAGAATTGTAGTTTCTAGTCAAGGAGCAACTTCTAGAGATAACAATTACTTTAAGTGAAAATTTAAAAGATAAAGTAACTTAAAAACATAACATAAAGTGGATTTAATTTATATTTTTCAAAAGTAAATGTCAAATTAAAAATATAACATGGTATTTTTAATTTGTATTGTTGCATCAAAAAGGTCCACTTTTGAGGCACTAAAATGACCATAACTATTGACTAACAACTCTGATTACACTCTAGGTTAGACCAAATCAAAGGGGAAACCAAAAGCCATGACATGAGAAAAAATAAAGGACTAAAAACTAACAAATGCAAACTCAAAAGAAAAGAAAAAGATGATGAAGGCTTCAAAAAACAAGCAAAGGCTTGATAGAAAGCAAAATGAAAAAGACTTGACAAAAGCCTTCAGTAAAAGGATTCATTATATTAATTGGAATTGATTGGTTGATCGATGCTAACCAATTAAATAATGAACTAAACTCAGAGAAATGTGAAACTAAGCTTGAAAAAGTTTCCTACTATTACCAACATTTTGTGGTGACAAAATGCAAGCCAACATTACTAAATATGCCAGAACATTTTGGTTGGTATCATTCATTCTATCGATATTTGTTTGAATTTGGTGATCTAATGCATCAAGTTTAACTTCCTTTTTACATTTTTTTTTTCTATCTATAGTATTACTAGAGAAAATGTCTTGGACAATGCAAAATATTAGGCATTTTTAAAAGTAAGCAATTTTGTTTCAAAATATCACCTAAGGGTTCATTGGGCCATTTGTTTTTAGTTGTGGGGCAAAATTCATTCAAATGTGTTATTTTCAATGGGTTGGTGTGGCCATAATTCTCTTTTTTAAGGGAAATGTGATTCATCTTAACAACTTCATTGTCGGATCCTAAAAGTTAATTTTAATTTGTTTTAATTCCATTATTCTTAGCTTTTTTTTTGCACTTTGTATTGATTCTCTCCGTATTAACATGATAGAGCTCGTCAATGAAGGTTGGAGAACAATGAGGGGCCAACACAAAGAGAGCCTCACAATGACTTATGATAAAAATTGGGTGGTTTTAAAGTCAAAGCATACTCTCACCAAAGCCCTACATCAAACTTGCACTCATCAAAGAAATATTCCATCAAGAAAGGCAGTTTCATGGCTTGATCAAAATTTTAATTTAGATATTACAATTGAATCATCTTAAAGTATCAAAGAATATTTTTTTAGGTGACATTCAAGTTGCTAGTAGACCATGTTGTGGTGTCACCAAAACTAGACCATGGGATGAGATACCATTCAATTTTTTGTGGCAATAACATCATGATTCATGACAATTGACATTCAAAAAAATACATTCCATTAACATGAGAGTAAGATTAGGGGATCACTTTTGACAATGAGGCACCTTTGGGGAAATCATTCTAGTTTCTTAGGGGCTTATTCTCAAGGGATTTTAACACACAAACTCTTTTGAATAGAGGTCCATTTCATGATCCTTTAAGAAATTGGTCTATGAAAAATGTGTCTTGAAAGTGCTAGAGCATTGACACATTTTGGTGCCAAGAATGACACTCAAGTTTGAAAATCTCAAGATCTCATTGCATAACTATCATGATGTCAAATAACAAAACATTTAGTTTTCCTAACAATATTTTCTCTTCTTATTCTACTTCAACATTAATTTATTTTGCAATAGTTGGGTATCTTATAATGGTTGGGATAAAATACTTTCACATTGTTGTTGATTCTTCTATATTGAATAATTTTATAATATTTACAATCATAAACTAGGTCTTTATATACATACATATATATAGATTCTAGATCCATAGCTAGCTACAATCATATACACTACATTGATTATCTTTCCATACATCATAAATATTATGTATGTATTAATATCCAATTGAAGCTTGATATATTCCATTATAGTGCAAAGCTTGTTAAATATCCCACTCATAAAATTCAAGTTTTCATACCCTGTTGCCAAATATTAAACTTAGACAATTAAGTCAGAACTCATACATACATTAACATAGTTGATAAGCAGAAAATAATGTTTGAATAGTCCCAAACCATGATGTTGAATTATTAAGTACTAGAAAATTCAATCAATGACACCAAATTTCTTAGGATGAATAAGATAAGATAGGGTAAGAGCTTATAATAGGCCAAGCTTTGAATTTGAATCACAATGTTGTTTGTTATACATATTGTCTCTCTCAAGTGATGAATTAGTTTAGCATAGGATATTCAATATGTTTTTTTTTATCCTCTAGCAATGAGTAATTTTTCACGATGTATCTCTTGATTGATAATGCAATTGACCCCTCCTTGTAGTGTTAGATCTTCCTTGGTTGATATGTGGAAATTAGGTGCCTTAAAGTGACATCAAAGCTTCTAGAAAGCCTCCTCCTACAGTTTTATCTATACATAATGTATTTCTAGTTTCTCTCTACTCACGTGTCTATTTCATTTCATACACTGATTATGGTTTTTTTTTTCGGTTTGTAGGATTTTGATTTATAAAGCTCGACAAAATTTGATGGAAAATAGCTAGGATTTTCCAAGGTGGGTAAGAATATAAATAGTCATGAATGACCAAGTACTAAAAAATGTAGGTCCTTGTTGTATATCAATTTGATGTGGTGTCTTTTCTGTAGGCTCTTCATTCTCTCCTCTTTACATACACACAAATTAGTCATAAAGAAAAACTAGGGGGCTACATAATGGAGGCTTTTACTGAGTTGGGGGAATGGAAGGGAAACTAAAATTCATTAAATTTCAATCGATTTTGTTATAACTTATGCCCTGACTTAGATTTTCCATTCATTCATTCATTTAGGATTCAACCATGAGTATATATTTTGTCTCTTGCTACACCCTTGTGATCTATATCTTTGCAATGATCTTTTTAGTGGAGAAGGAAGAAAGGGAAAAGGAAAATGAAGAGATTGTATACACGGTCTAGTACTGACCAACAAGAGCACCATGAGGCTAGGCCAATTAGTAGTAGTAGTAGTAATAGTACTAACTATACCATACTATACTATATAAAGGCAAACTATAATATGATCATAAATAGTAACTAGGCCTAGGTATATTCATGCCCATCATATGATCATGTGTTAGGCAAACCAAATAATGATTTATTAGTCTTAGCTATAGCCCCACAAACTCATTTTTGTTCCCCTATAACCTAATTTTGCATTCCCTTACTTTCCACCATTACTGACATTACACAAATTCATGCATGCACACATTCTCTCTCTTAAGCTTTTGAGATACATAATAGGAGGAGCCAAGCTTTTGATAGCTCCCCCTACCACCACAACCACAAAAATAAAACCTCTCCCCCCTTCCTTTAATGATAAGGATATATACACATACTCTTCCAACACCAAACAAGCTTGTCTACGATGATGCTCTTCTTACACATGTATGCACTAGACTGAGGAATTCATTTCAAACTAGCAATAGGATTTTTGTTCATCTTTGATCTATGCCTCTCCACTTATCTCATCCCATCCCATTTTTCCACCTCTCATAACACCCATATAAGAAGTCAACACAACATCTCTGCATAGTACATATCATATTTTGCAAAAGGCTAAGTGGGCATCTAGCAAATTTGACAGGACTTCCTTAGCCTATATAGTGGAGAGTAGTTCAAATAATCCATTTATTTTATTGTATCTTAGTGAGAATATTGGGAAGAGGATTCAATAATGAATATCCTTAACTTTGGTTATAATCACGATAAGTGTGATTCATAATTGCCTCCTAGACTCAAGTTCCATCCCATTGATGAAGAGATCATAACACATTATCTCATGAGAAGGTTTTACATATCAATTTTATGGGAAAGGTCATTGATGAAGTGCCATAAGAATTTGATGTGGTGTTCTAACCACAGGCTCTTCACTCTCTCCTCTTTACATACACACAAATCAATGATAAAGAGAAACTAGGGGGCTAGACAGTGGAAGCTTTTGTTGAGTTAGGGTAATGGAGGGAAAACTAAAAGTTATTAAATTTTCATTGATTATGTTGTAACTTATGCCCCTACCTATATTTTCCATTCATTCAGTTATGATTCAACAGTGAATATATATTTTGTCTCTTGTTGTTCCCTTGTGATCTATGTCTCTGCAATGATCTTTTTTAGTGGATAAGGAAGAGAGGGAAAATGAAAAGAAAGGGTCTTATGTATCTATTGTAGTACAAGTGGCTTACACACAACCACATTAGTGGCCACCAAGAGCATAAGGATGCTAGGTCAGTCAGTAGTAGTGGTAGTAATAATAATAGTACTAACTATACCATAATATATTATACAGAGCTAGACTGTACTATGATCATAAATAATAATTATACCTAGGCTTGTCCATACCCATCATATAATCATGTAGTAGGAAATCCAAATAACCCTTTAGCTATCTTAGTTACAAGCCCACAAACTCCTTTTCGTTCCCATATGAGCTAATTTTGCATTCACTTACTTTCTACCATTACTGGCAATAAGATTTCATGCATGGACACATTCTCTCTCTTAATATTTTGAGATACATCATAGGAGGAGGTTTTAATAGCCCTCTCCCCACAAAAAAACTAAAACTACCCATCTCTCTCCTTTAATGACAATGTTTTATATACATACTCTTTCACCACCAAGCAAGCCTCACTATGGTGATGCTTTTCTTACACACGTACACACTAGGTTGAGGGAATCCATTTTCTTTTAAAATGTTGACCATCATTGGTATTTTTATGACCCTTATAAGTTGTGATGGTATGTGTGATGGGAGTGTTATATGATTAACAACAATTCAACAGAAAAACCAACAATGTCTTGCAATAGAATGCCATCATTCATATAGCCTTCCTATCATAGAGTTCATGGTAAGCTATATCATGATGATGAAAACTATTATGGCTAGCTAACAGTCTTTTGTAACGAAAAGTTATCAATAGTATAGCCTTCTCGTCACAATGGTCATTGTAGCATATAGTCTGGCAATGGTAGAGACAAAGAAAGGTGCTCACATTTTCAATGGAAGATGTCATCAAAATTTTGACGACCTTCCAAGATTTGCAATGAAATGGATGTCACACATTTTTGTTAGTCTACCCATGGTTTACAATGGAATTTATCATCAATTTGGATGATGACCCTAATCATCTCAATTTGTGACAAAATAACTTGAATGCCTCATGTTGTTGACAAGGTGACAATAGGGCATCAAAATTTCAATGATCTGCCATCAAAAAAAGGGTCCAAATGTACTATAACTTTGATACCACATGTAAAGGACTTATTTTATCGAACATGCCACATAGGATTCTAGTCAAAGTCAATCTAACACATAGTCTAGTTAACCAAAGTATCATTTCCACTATCTAAATTAAATATTGAATCTATCTTCCATCGACTCGATGCAAACAATTTGTTGATCTCTTTTTTAAAAAATAAAAAGGAAAATATAATATAAACCAATATATTTGACTCTTAATTACTTAGAACAATACACTTAGAAAAATGGAAATTCAATGCTAATTCATCAATAAACATATTTTGAAATCCAACAAAACACCAACTACGATTGAAAATAATTATACTAATGTACATGAAACAAAATTCTTGATTTTAAGAAATACATTTCCTTTTTTCCCCATTTGATCACATAGAGTTTTGAGTTAGAAATAAAATATTTAAATTATTATGGAAATGCATCTACTATGACTGCGTAGTGTGCATGTTTGACCAACCATCCAATCCCACCACTATAAAGGAGCTAGCCTACTCTACCTTAACCACACTCTTGCCTTCAACTTGCAACCACTCAGTCACACTCGAACCATAACAATAGGTTAGTACCCATTAAAAACCATGATCGCACTAAAGTCATATCATAGGCCATTTCAAGTATATCTTATTTCAATATGCATGCATATACCATCACCTGTAATCATCATGATGATGTCATTCCAAGCATGTTACATCATCATCAATTTCATGAATACACCAAGTTGTGGTGCCAAAAAGATGACACACAACTCAAATTTCTAAATTTCTAAAAGTGCTCACATGCTTTGGCTCCAAAGCATATGCATGATTTTTAAGAGCTCTATAAATGGGTTGCAAAGCCACGACCCATTTCATTTTTCCTTATTTCTTTATGTTGGTTTCTACTTTCCCCTCAATAGAAGGCATGTGATTTGTGGAATTTGAAGAATGTGTTCATTCTCCTTCTCAAAATGGCTCCTCGTCATTGGAGATCAAGATCGGGATCGTCAAGTATGTTTTCTACTCTTCTTTTTACATTGTTTTGTATGTTTTTGGATTGTTTCATATGTTTTTGTATTAGTTTGTATGTTTTTGCATTTTTGCTTCAAAATTTTTTATTTATTTAAAATTCATTTGGTTTATTATCAAGAAATGTGAATAATCAACCACCAAATCCCCAGCCTAATCAAAAAAATAAAAATGAAAACCCTCCACAAGAAGAGCAAGAAATTTTGCATACTCCACCAATTAAAAGACCTCCTCCTGACACCCAAGACAATATAATGAATGATATAGAAAGAGGGAAAAATAAATTAGAAGTAATCATTGGTAGGTTGAAAGCTTGTGGGAAAACTAATCCTATGAGAGCACAATTGGCATCCTCCCTTGAGTCCATTATGAGCCATGTAGCTTTTGTTAGTGGTCAATTAGATATTTGTCATGTTAAGAGAGAAGGAAAAAGAAGATATTATGCAAATAAATTATCCTATAAAGATGTGAGAAAAAAGGACATAGCAAAAGGTAGCATATGTGCATTGTTTAAAAAGCCTGGAGAACAAGACATTGTTAAACATACAACTAAAAGGTTTCCCATCCATTGGTGCATACATGATGATATTAGAAATACCTTTTGGGATAGATGGTGGATGGTCTTTGATGCCCCTCCTTGCAATAATCACAATGTTCCAATGTATTTCTTTAAAAAATTGTATTGTGAATTTGTCCATGGGGAGATCCTCAATTATTTTGATATGCTAAATTCTCAAGGTGGAGGTGGAGGGTCATCATTTGAGAGGTCAGGGGCATGTCATGACCCTAAAGTAGTTAGGGTGCCTATTGTCAAGCCACAGGGTGAGCATGTGATTATTCTTTTAGTTATGAAGGAACATGTAGAGACTAGTACTCTAGGGACTATCAATGCTTTGACATAGACCCTCATTCATTGTGCTAGTCCATTAGTTGAGGAGTAGCATTCTTTGTATCACCATCACATGTGCACATCATGTGGATCCTTATGCATGTTTAGCATTCATGTTGAAGACATTATGGATGATGGGCTAGTCATTGATGAGTTCCTCAATGACACATTTGGCATTGACACACAAGAAATTATAATTATAATAAACTAATTTGATCACATTTCATATGTATAGTGAATGACTAATTAATTAGCATGTCTTGACACTATTCAAAATTTAGGGTAAGAGTGTTGATGGCCCTAGTATGGATGCCCTAACCCCATTTTACATCCCGTCAATGAGTTGAGAGGTATGTATAGATTTAATCATTTAAATTAATACATATATTTATTAAGTAATCATATGAAGTATTGACAAAAAAATTTTATCCATGTACATTAGTTCTCTACTAGACCATCGACATTCACAAGGGACTCTGAGCCTAGGCATGATACGAGCTTTGTAGAGGTACATTTGTTTCTTGTTAATTTAATTCATTTGATTATATTTGTTTCATGTTTCATGTTATATGTAAATTGTATTATATGATTTGCAATTGTTGACGTCCGAGACTCCTCATCTTCGCTAGTCCATTGATCATGGAGTTGCTGCTATGATGGCTAGTTCAGAGCCATTGACTGAGGTATGAAAGACTTTTCATAGTTTTAGTTGTTATTTATAATAGTTAGTATTGAAATTTCAAATGGTATTTATAAGTGTGATCAAGTGATTATATTGATTGAATTGTTGTAGGGCTTTGTCACTCCTGATCATTTTCAAGCCTTTGAGGTGGATGTAAAGAGTGACTATTTGAAGGTGGTAAGAAAATAATTAATTTTGTGTGTACATATATTTGATTTTAATGTATAATAATTATTGATACATATCTACTTTTTTTGTATTAGCTCTAGTTAGAGAGGAGCCTAAACCAGAGGACGAGAGAGCATGTGAGGAAGCCCCCATCATCTCCCTCCATGAAATGACCTAAAACCTCTAGGGATTTGTTTCCTTCCCCTTATGGGAAGGAGAAGATATAGGGATAGACACACATGTATAGGCATTAGTGGACATATATCTTGAATTTTATGTTAGTGGACATATTCGACATACATTTGATGTATTTATGACATTTTATATTTGATGTATGACATATATTTGATTTGCATGACATTATTAGACTTATGAAATTATTGGTTATGATAATATATATCTTTTTTTTTCTTGTTTACATTTTAAGTACATTTCATGTATTTCATTTTAATGTAATTTGCATCCAAAATTATACAGAGTGCTCACACCAAAAGCTAGTGAATTCCCAAAAAGAACACTTTTAAGGAAAACTTACTTTCCCACCATCCTAAGTGTCTTCAAAGACTCTTTCCAACTTGGTTACAACACTGAAAAAACTTCTACCCAACTTCACAAAACCACTTGATCACTTTCCCTATTCAAGACTTCGGAAGCAATAAGGGAAAAATGAGAAAATTTGAGAAATGGATCTTAATCAACTTCTTGCTTCAAACTAACACCTTAGACACTTCAAGGAACACCTAATGATGAGGTTTTCACAACTGGTTTACTCTCCTAACATGTATTTTTTAAAATTGCTCTCAATAGGCCTAATTTCCCTTGTAGCCCTTTTTATGGTTTTTAGACAGCAACTTTGTTTTTCTCCACTAAACCTAGCAAAAAAAATAGGTATTACAATATTGTTGCAAGAAGGAGGTGGTGATACTAGATTCTTATTACCAAACTCTCATCACTAGGCTTCTTTCAAGCCTACTGAACATATTACCATCAATCCCTCGTGACTCTTCCAAGGCTAGAGACTAGGTGGTTGGCCTATTCCTTATGCCACCCTTACCTATTCCAAATGTCTCTACCTAACCCTTCACAAACTCAACCAACTACCTCTCACAATACCCAACACCTCCACTACCTTACACCCTCCAGGATCTTTCACAACACCATACCCCAATAAGCTTCCAAAAGGCTTAACACATTGTCATTTAAGTGGTTTCAACATTCATAAGGTTATACACCTTAGTGGGCTTCAAAACATCAATTCTCATGAACAAACCTAAAGGGACTCTTTCTTGCAGCCCTACCTTTGGGGTTTTAAGGTAGGAAATCAAAATCTCTCCAAATAACTACCAAAACCAATGAGGCATTAAGATACCCAATACTAAACTTGACTAAATTCCAAAAACATAGACTCCCAACTATTCAATAAAGCATATAACTTGCAAGCCTGAGTCTAGACAAATAGGCCTAAAACATACCTTCTAACTCCTAACTCATTAAACTTTCAAATAAAAATAAAAAATGAACTTCTTTATAGTTTTACCTTACTAAGATCTTACAAACTTTTGACTTTCAAAGTCCTAACTCATCATGCTATTTTCCAAAAATGATGGCTTCATCAACAACTACCTTTTCTCTTGCTCTAATCAAAATCTTGCCGACATCAACTTTTGCAACCAACACAACAATGCTATCCAATATGGTGTAATCCTTCTCTGATACCAAATATGATGGAAGAAGGAGGTGGTGATACTAGTTCTTATAATAAAAACTCTCTAACTAGGCTTCTATCAAGTCTTCCAAACATATTACTTCAGTCACTTAGGACTTTCCAAGGCTAGAGACTAGGTGGTTGGCATTTTCCTCTTGCCACACTCACCTCTACCAAGTATCTCTACCTTAATCTCCACAATACCCAAAAAACTAACCTTCGCACCTCACAACACCTCCACTACCTTACACCCTCCAGGATCTTTCACAGCACCATATTCCAAATTACTTCCAAAGACTCAACTCATTTCCATTTAAGTGGTATCAACATTCATAAGTTACTATACACCTTAGTGGAAAAATGTGGAAAATCCCATGTAAGGCCATATATAGAGTGGTAAAAGGTCATACTAAGCTTTTGAACCTGTTTAGGGTACCAAGGAAGCATGTGAAAGTATAAAATGAAAAATGTGCAAAAAATGTAAAATTGTCAAAAAAAAGTTGTTGTCAGCATTTTTTTTGCAAAAATGACAAATTGTGGAAGATGGAAGGTCATCCATCTTGGATGAGCTCTTAAAGGAGGTGAAAGGTAATGTTATGGTATAAACAATGTAATGTCATGTAGAAGATAAGGAGGAAGAGGTGTGAAGAAGAAAAGTGTAGAGTATGGTGTGAATTTGTATAATAAATCATTCATTTTGGTGAGATTATTTTGATGTACTATTAGTTGATTACAATCCTTATTCTTTTCTAATATCTCATGGTTATGGTGACTCTTAAACTTCCTTATACATGGTAATATGAAGTTAGGATCAATACTAAGTTTTACATGTATGTCTAACATCATTGGTTATGGTTATAGTTCTCTGTATTCACTAATTGAGCAGTAAACTGCATGCTTCTTTGGGTTAAATGATCATAGTACCTACATGTTATATTTATATAAAGTGGAGGAAGATTTAAAGGTTCCCTTAGTTGTTTTAGATCACCATCTTATAAGTTGAACGTACACCTTATGCCTCCTCTAACTTCATAGAGGGTATTTTCATCATTTCACATCCATTCCAACTAATTACTAGTTGGTTTGATTGGTTACAAGGTTAATTTCAACATTTTCCAAAAAATTGCCAAAAAGTTGTTAGCAACTTTTATTGCAAAATGCAATTTTTGTACTAACTCTTCCTAGAACTTGACCAAGTGGTTTTTGGTAACATGTAGGACCTATATAAGGTATAATGACTCTCAAAACACTTCTTGAGTCAACTTATTAACAAAAACAACAAAAAAGAAAAAATCCTTAGGACTAAGGCAACTTGGGTTTATAGGTGACTTCAAGTTCCTTGACCTTACAAACAAAGATTGCCTTATTACCATAACAAAATAGCATGTCCAAAATGAGTTTTATGATCACCCCTTTACCTTCTATCACGAGTCTCCATCGTTGGATGAGATGACATATCCAATTGCCACCTAGGTGCCCTACACCACAAGTTTCAGCATCACTTGAGATGGGGTCGTAAAATTAAAATGAAATCCAATCTCTAAAAAGAGAGAGTTTATTGAATGTTTTGGAAACATGATCTTGTAGCACCCAGAATTGTATCCATACCTTACACAAGCTCTGAGATATGCCCCATCAAAGATCGCTACCCTATGGCATTTAGTGACTCTTAGGGTCAATTCGGTTTGGCATGCCCAAGAACATTAAAGTGGCTAATCGAATGGGATGATCTTGGGACTAGAGTTTACCCATCCACTTGGAGCTAATAGAATAGATAGTTTGATCCCATGATGAATGGTTAGAGAGATTAATTAGTTGGCAACTTTGTATTGGCCAACACTACAAGTTTCAGCATCACCCAAGATGGGGCCGCAAAATCAAAATGGAATCCAATCTCCAAAAAAAATAAAAAGAGGTTATTGTAGGTGTCAATAACATGATCTTGTAGCACCTTGAATTTCATCCATACCTTGTATGAGCTCCAAGATATGCCCTATCAAAGGTTGCTATCCTATGGCATTTAATGACTCTTAGGATCAATTTGGTTTGGCATGCTTGAGAATGTTCTAGTAGTCAACAAGATAGGATGAGCTTGGAACATGGGTTTACTTGGCCACCTGGAGCTAATGAAATAGACAGTTCAATGCCACAACAAATAGTTAGAGAGATTCAATAGTTGGTGACTTTGTACTAGCCAACACTACAAGTTTTAGCATCAACCGAGATGGGACCACAAAATTAAAATAGAATCCAATCTCCAAAAAGTGAGAGAGCTCATTGTGGTGTCGGCAACATGATCTTGTAGCACCTAAAATTACATCAATACCTTGCACGAGCTCTGAAATATACCCCATCAAAGATCACTACCCTATGGCATTTAATGACTCTTAAGGTTAATTTGATTCAACTTGCCTAAGAATGTTCAAGTGGTCAATGGGATAGGATAAGCTTAGAACTAGGGTTTACCTAGCCACCCAAAGCTAAAAAACAAATAGTTTGATCCCATGATGAATAGTTAGAGAGATTCAATAGTTGGTGACTTTGTACTAGTCAACGCTACAAGTTTTAGCATCACTCGAGATGGGGCCGCAAAATTAAAAAAGAATAAAATCTCCAAAAAGAGAGAGAGTTTATTGTAGGTGTCAGCAACATGATCTTGTAGTACTTGGAATTTGATCCATATCTCACACAAGCTCTAAGATATGCCCCATCAAAGATCATTGCCTATGGCATTTAATGACTCTTAAGGTCAATTTAGTTTGGCGTGCCTGAGAATGTTCAAGAAGTCAAAGGGATAGAACAAGCTTGGAACTAGGGTTTACCTAGCTACCTAGAGCTAATATAACATACAGTTCAATCCCATGACAAACAGTTAGAGAGATTCAGTGGTTGGAAACTTTGTACTAGCCAACACTACAAGTTTCAACATCACCCTAGATGGGGCTACAAAATTAAAATTGAATCCAATATCCAAAAAGAGAGAGAGGTTATTGCAAGTTTTGGAAACATGATCCTATAGCACCTAGAATTGCATCCATACCTCTCACAATCTCTTAGATATACCCTATCAAAGATCGTTGTCTTATAACATTTAATGACTCTAAGGGTTAATTCAGTTCGACATGCTCGAGAATGTTTGAGTGGTCAATAAGATGGGATGAGCTTGGGACTAGGATTTACTTAGCCACCCATAGCTAAAAAAGTAGACAATTTGATTAGATGATGAATGGTTAGAGAGATTCAATAGTTGGCAACTTTGTACTGGCCAACACTACAAGTTTCAGCATCACCCGAGATGGGGTTGTAAAATCAAAATGGAGTCCAATCTCCAAAAAGAGAGAGAGGTTATTGTGGGTGTCATAAATGTGATCTTGTAGCACCTAGAATTTCATCCATACCTTGCATGAGCTCTAAGATATGCCCCATCAAAGATAGTTGTCCTATGGCATTTAATGACTCGTAGGGTCAATGCAATTTGGTGTGCCCAAGAATGTTCGATCAATCAATAGGACAGGACAAGATTGGGACTAGGGTTTACCTAACCACTTGTAGCTAATAGAGTAGATAATTGAATTCCATGATGAATGGTGAGAGAGATATGATAAAGATATGTATGCTTAGGCCACTTTGTGCAAATATGTGCAAAAGTTGCAAATTAGACAAAATTGGGTCTTTTAGAGTTTTTGGGTAAGATACCCTAGGATTAGATTTTTTTTGTTTTTTTTTTAATAATTTCAAACCTTTTCCAAGTCCTAGAAGTGAAATCTAGTGAACTTTACAAAATTTGCACTTATTGTGCAAAATTGTAAAAGTTGTAAAAGTTGCTAAAACATGCAACTTGGTTGGAAAGGAGTGTGAAATCTGAATAGAAACCTTCTAACCTTCCAAAATTTGTTTCCCATACTCATATACCTAAGCATGGGTAGTTACGATTTCCCAAACCTCCATTTGCAACTTTTTGCAAAATTTACAAAAGTTGTTCAAGCAACTTTTTGAGTGTTGGTAAACAGATTTGTTCTTCTTTGATTATGACTCTTGAATGCCCAAATTAGGAACAATATCTTATTACAAACAGTTTAAAAGCTACTTATGGATAGATTGGCTTTCCTCTAAATTGATAGGTACAACTCCCTATAGAAAATTTGCAACAAATTACATTTTGTTTCTAAAACTAAAATAGGGGTATGTTCTTGACCCGAGAACAGAAGAGGCAAACCAAGCCATACCTAAATAGAATCTAACTCAAGCAAAAAGGATTTTTGAAGAATTGATTAAGTTTATGAACTCACACATCTTATTAACTCATAAAGCTTAATAATATGATTAATAATATTGAACTTAGTTAATTTGAATTTGAACTATAGTTAACTTAAAAGGAAAAATGCTTGAAGGATTTCTCTTTAAACATGCAGTGACATTATTTATTACATTTGTTTGCTACTTTGAAATAGAGGAGCAAAACTCTGTTCTTCCCTTGCTTCAATCCAAACAAAAGAGAAAGCAGAAAAATATAACTAATAGAAATGGAACAAAAAATAATTGATAAAATACCCTTCAATTGTCTCTGCAACATCAAGTATTTCACATCAAAAATTTGCCAAACTTTTATTAATCTTTCAATTTCGTACATATATGATTTTGAGATGATTGTTACAATAGAAATTCAATTGGTTCATCTTCTCGAAAATGACAAATGGCAAGACACTAATTTGTCGTATTACAATAATTACATAAGAAAACAAAAAAGTAGGGCAAAATGTGAATCACTTCGACTTCTTCTCTTTTTCTACTTTTTCTCTATAGGCTTTGGTGGCAACTATGATTGGGATGAGTTCTTCATGCTTAGGCATGTGTATGTTGGTGTATCTCAAGAGCTAGCTCCTTCACAACATTCAATTGATTTGGTAGCTCCTTTATGGCCATGTGTGTATGCATCCATCTGGAGTTCTGCAACTCTGTTTTGACTACTAGAAGATATACCAGAAAAACTATCCAAGAATTCGGAGAAGTTCTCCTTCATGACATTTATCTTGATGAGCGATTTTCCTTGGCCACTAGTCTGTGAATCTAAATGTAGCCCTTTCATGAGTTCAAATCCTCTATCTTGGGTCTTCTTCAATTTATCCTCTATTTCTTTAAGTCCCTTTTCTACTGACAGGATCATTTCTATCTTGAACTACATGCTTTGAAGCCACTCAAATAGAGGTTCATCTCCCTTTGACAAGATTTTGCTTCAACAACTTCTTTTTCCTTCATCTAAATGATCATCTTCAGAAGGAAGACACAATCATCACACTTCATCCTTTCTCTGGCTAGAGTATTGCTATTTGATAAGATGTTATCCTTCTCTATTTCCAATCTTAAGATAACATTACCAATTTGTTCTATAATAGTGGCTCTTTCTAGTTTGAGCTTCTCAATCCATTCCTTACCAATTTGGCCAAAGTGGCTATCTTCCTGAAGTAAAGAGATGAGGACTTGAACTCAGTAGCAATAGGATTTTTGGTTACTGATACTCCAAAGATAGTTGCCAATGGGGTAACCAACTATCTGATGAACCTGTTCAATTCTTATATCTCAGCCTTCATTCTAGTCTTTGACAACTTCAAGCTTTCTAATTGTCCCTTAATCACCTCGTTGGTTAACTTCCACAAACCAACCTTGGTGTCATGCCTGGCCTCTCCAAGGTCCACCAAGTGTAGAGTAAAATCATCAGTAGTCATATCTTCAATCCTTCCTCCATTATTGGGCTTGGCTATCTCCATTGTGATCAGGAGCCCTATTTCTAGATCTTGCCCAAGTATAGACAAATTTTTCTACTTCTTTACCTTGGTTAATGCAAATCCAGAATGAACTGCAAGGGATATAGTGTCTTTGGTAGGAACACTTTCATCTTTCCTTTTACTCTTTCTTTCCAGAGTATCCTCCAACTAGAAATTAGTGCCTATTACTTGGAGGCCATCACAAGTGATTCTATACTAAACATCTTCTTCTTAGCTAGAGTGATTTTCACTATAATCAAAGAGAAGGGATTCTTCAAATCTTGCGAAATGAGCTTTGAAGAGCTCTTGCCTTTATCTACCTCTAGAGTTTTCTTTGCTACCTCATCAAACTCAATAGACTCACCACTGCTGCTCATTTCATCTCCCAAATCTACTATCTGTATTGGGAAGCCACTTGGTTGTAGAAGTGTAGCACTTACTAGCAGAACAGGGCTATGATGAGGAGAGGAAACTAGAGTAACATGGGGAGAAGGAACCGAAGAAACATGAGGAGATGGAACTGGTGTAACATGGGGGGATGGAACTGGAGTGGTAGCACTATCCTTTGGCTCCTCTATCTTCTTCTTTGCAGCACTGGTTTGGGTTATGATGACTAGGAGGGAGCCACCATGACAAGTCTTAGCTATCAAAATGCTCTTATCTAGAGGTTGATCACCTCCTCCCAAAGGTTGAGTTGGTCCTTGAGTGGTAGCTATTGTTATGCCTAGCATAGCACTCTGGGAGGAAGAAGGTGTTGCAGTTGTTGGAGAAGCTTGAGTGGTTATACCTTTACTCTAGCTCCTCTTGGTCATCCATTCAACCCACTTCTCAGTTCTCTTGATGATTCTGGTCATCATAACATCTAAATCCTCCTTAGCATCCTCATAAGGCTCTGAACTAATAAGAATGCTCCTTATCTTAGTTAGATATGTATTGTTATACATATTTTGTCCATCATCCTCCAATCCTTCAACATTGAAATTGATACCAAATGTTTTAATTTGCTCCACTATGAGCCTAGCGAAAGCACGATCTCATCTTTCAAGTTCATCTTTACAGTCTACCCAATAGTCTTCAACAATGGTAATGTGTTTGATCGCACTTCCAATCTACAACACATCCCTCATATATCCATTTAGATCAAACATAGGTCGCACGACCTCATACGCCTCCAATTTGTATTTCATCTTGAACACTTTGAGCATACTATTTGCATCAGAGTAGGACTCACAACTGTAAGCTCCAACTTTCATAGGGAATTCATACCCTTTCTTCTTCAAGCTTTCGCTTAACACATTCACCTACACTGCCTGCCTCACAATCTCTATCAACACGATCATATCATTCAGGTACCTGGGTAGCTTCAAGGAGAATCCATCAAAAGCTGCAAGATGCAAATATGAGAAAGATGAGAACTAGATAAAATAGTTCCCAAATTGACTAATAGCCACCATTGCCTTCAGGCTGAACCTCCTCTCCAGGCATCTTTGGAGTTCCCTAAAAATTCTCATTGTAAACGTGTCATTAACTTTGACATATTCAACATAACTATTTTCTAATTGCAAACATGGAAAGAACTCATAACATTTCACATCATCCGGAAAGTTTTCTATTCTTGGAAGGCTTGGCCACAACTATAGAGATGCTAGCATATAAATCAGAAAGGAAGATATATAAAAAGTGTTGTAAAACTTCATGGTGTTGAGAGCTTTGGATAGATTCTCACTTACCTCATTGGCCCAATCAATATACTACATATCTAAACAAATAATTTACACCAGAAAGAAATATTATTCAACAAAATGTAGAGCCTCTACCTCACTTTTCAATCTATGCAGGAGAACCAAGATGTCTACAATCTCAAGTTTGAGATCAGTACCAAATAGAGTTTTAGGGACCTTACTCTTGGCACCCTATGGCTTTTGAAACTAGGATTGCATGATTTCTTTCCTCCACACCATCTTCTTCAAGGAGAACTCAGAGACTGCTCCTCCTACTATCAATTCTGAAACTCTTCTCATTATGGAACTTAGAGGCAGTTCACTACAATTTTCCTATCAATGGAGATTAGCACTATATGATCAGGTAGCAGAATTTTTTTAGTATCCAGGTTGTAGTGATTTATGCATTCATAAATCAATTATGAAGCTTGGACTGCCACCACGAAACCAGCTACCTCCACTAGTCCACTTCCTTGGAGCTTCTCGGTAATAGGATGAATGGACTTTGACCTCAACCTCCTTTGGAAATCTTGCATATCATAAAAGTGGAGTGAAGTATCTGTGAAGTTCTGCAATGTGGACTTGATCCCATTTAGCCCATCAAACCCCACAAATTTAGTTGCCATTCTATTTGAGAATGAAGTAAATTGAACTTTGAATTTAGATGAGGCATAGAGAATTGAATTTGCAAGCATAGAAAATATGAAAGTGTTGTGCAATTTAACAACATAACAGCTCAAGAAAAAGTGGTAGTTTGAAAAACTATTATGTTTCCCTCTATATAGAAATCCTAATTCATCCATTAATCTTTAGGATCTACGCCACACGAATGAATTAAAGGATAAATTCATTAAATCAGTAAATGTGTGAGCTTCTAACAGACATTTTGGTTTTTTTTCACTATTTTTGTTGGCCCAATGATAACTTTCCTTTATTTCATGCTTACCTTTCCATTTTCCATTCAATTTCGGAGAATTAAGAATAGAGTACTATGTAAGGAAATATCTGCCTAGCCAAATTCTACTTAGTATACCTTTCCAACAATGGTTAGACTATTTCCATTGACATCTTAAGATACCTTGTGTGTAATTCATGACCCCAATCTACTTATAAAGTTGATTTCTTTATGAATGTGAAAAATTGCCCTCACGGGTTGAAAACCCACCAAGGAGAAGGAGATTTCCATTTTTTTGCCCATGCTTTATTTACACTTTATCTTTTGAGTTAACATTTCCTCTAAGTTTGGAAAATATTGAAAGGACTATGAAAGTCGAAGGGGGGCCCACTTCCTTGTCTCTTTCCTTCACAATTGCCTTTGGTGAAAAACAGACTTCATGGGTCGAAAGCCCGCTGAGGAGAAGTCATTTTTGGGTTTTTCGCTAAGGATGATTCTGAGCCTCGTGATGAAACTATAATAAAAATGGGAATTTTCCATAAAGCAACTCGTTATCTTCTTACCTTAATGTGTAAGCCTCATTCATTAATCTTTGCAGGAAATTACCTTCATGGGTTGGAAACCCGTCGAGGAGAAGGCGATGCTCAATTTTTCACAAACTTCATTCTTTCACAGGAAAAACATGATAAGCCACAAACAAGTTCAGCTTTGTGAATAAGCTACCCATAGACTCATGACATCAAGGAAAAACCCACCTGGCCATAAAATGTGGGAGAAGGGAAAGATGGAAAATCTGATGGAGACTCTTTTCACCTAAGGGGAAAAACTAGACCTAGACATAGCTAGACCAAACTAAGACACAAAAATCTCCACTTTTGCAAAATGGATACAAGGTGAAAAGTGGGGCAACATTGAGCAACTTTGCAACTTTTGAGCAATTTTTGCTCTTTACATCTTTTGGTCAAATGGGTCCATCTAGGACTATTCAAGGACCCTAGTTAAGATTCTTGGGATCTATAAGGTAACCAAATACCTTAGTTGCACATCCCTGACAACTTTTAACCTATTGAGCAACTTTTGACCAACTTAGGAATTTGAATGCTTCCCCATGTTGAAAACTTTCTAACATTCCAAACTATGCTTCCCCATGCTCAAATACCTAACCATGGGTAGTTACAACTTCCCAAACTATCATTTGCAACTTTTTGCAAAAATTGCAAACATTGCTCAAGCAACTTCGCAACTTTTGAACAATTTTTGCTCTTTACATCTTTTGATTAAATGGGTCCATCTAGGACCATTCTAGGACCCTAGTTAGGATTCAATGTTTTTATAATTATATTCAATTGAATGTACCAACTAGATCTAATCTACATTTTAATGTCTCAAGTATTGCCTTGTGGTCTGACTTGCAAACCTTCCAAAGAGTCTTATTATGTGGTTTTCCACCATATTTGGTCAAGTGGACATTTGATGCGACAACAAGGTTTGAATAATGAAGAATCTTCCTCTTTGTTTTCCAATCCTCGAATAACCACAAGTTAGGGTTCTTCATAGAATATCATCTAAGTCATGTGTTGGTTACAACTACTGCACCTATATGGTACTCTAAACCTTCACCATTTATAACCGACTAATCCAAATTTTTTTGGCCTAGACACAACAACACAAATAATAATATGTCCCTTCTTGATTGTCTTTAGATGCAATAACAACAAAAACATGGCTTGTAGTGATAAATGTACAAAATGGGGTAATTAATTTAGCAAATACTTAGGTAAAAGTTATAAAGTTACATATTGAATTTACAAAGATATATATTATTAGGTTGCACTAGATCACACAAGCAATTAAAATCAATAGATGAATCCATCTCTACCATTTCTAGTGCTTGTGGGGGATGATAGGTGTCAATTAGGTCCAAAACCCGTATATCCCATTTGTCCACCCATTTAGTCAACTCACACTCATCTCAATTTTTTTCTACACATTATGGACAATAGCATGCCATTTTTTGCGTGTAGATACTCCATGAACTTGCATCAGAGCTTCTAAAAGAGTGCAACTCATTTGATCTTGTTAATGTGCAACAACTCTCATATGGTGCAATGTTAGTATTATCTATCAACTAAAAAAATCTATAACTGTAGACTCACCTTCCTTACCTAGACCTGTTGTAGCATTACACCACTAGAAGATGAATTTTGCATCTGTTAATATTGCTCCATCTTTGTACTTTAGTTCTTCATGACCTAAGGCTCTTTTGATGCATGCACCTGCACCATCATGCTCTCCCTTTCCATGACCAACCTCTATGAAATTCTACATATAATCAATTCTAGACAACTTGTGCATTCTGCTCAACTAAGAGAGCATCTGTGCATTCTTGAATTGAGATGTGCAATTATCTAAAAAAATAATGTGTTGGCAATATGGTATGCCCCTGTTAGCCAAATCTCCATAAAATAGTTGAAAATAACCATATACAAACTTTGTAGAATGTGATCGATCATTGCTGATGTAAAAATGGTACTCCCTCAATATCTTTCTATCATCCTTTGTACTTGTGGGTGAATACATGAATGTTATCTAAACAAATATGGAAACCTTTTGAGAAGTATAATACTTTTCTTGCACATGATTTTGTGATTGTAGTGTGTAGTTCTTTGCAAATTCTACAATCAAAATAATGGTATCTAGTGGATATGTATCCTTGCACAACTTAAATTGCAAATCCACCCATCAAGCTCTATGTATATGCCTTGCATACTCATAAAAAATCTTTTCACAAAAAATCTTCATGAACTCATACATTGGAATCTTTTTCAATGACTAAATCAAATCTTTTGCCCTATTTCCCATCTTTTAGAGCATATGTCACTATCTTATATTTTTTGTAATCTGTTATTTCATTTTTAATTGCATGTGTACTATCCATATGTTTTCAAGTTGATAAAAGTTGCAAAGAACCACAAAATAATCATGTACCATCCAAGCATGACATCTTGTAAAATTGTTGACCATTCCCTATTTCAAATAAAATGTTAGATATGAATTCCCTTGAAGATCTAGGTGGCTCATTCATGTCACAATCTTGCAAAACAAAATTAGAATGCAAAAACACACATATATTCCTAAAAACATCAAAATGGTTAGAAAATTCAATATGTATCCTACAACAACAAGTTGTGCATGTGTGATTTATCTTCACATAAAAAATGTTTACCCATCTCAAAAAATATTTGACTTATTTGAATTTGAGGATACATACAAATAAATTTTGCAAAAAATTGTGTCTAAGTTGAGTCTAAAAAATGTTTCTCATATGGGTCACAATTTTGGCTACCAATCCTCCTTCTTACAACATCTATTTGATTAGGGGAAATACGTGTGTTATTTGTTCAAAAATATTCAGTTAATGATTTCAAAGATTCACTAATTTCTTTGTCCTTTCACAGTAGTCTACCGCTAAATGTCCATAACTCATTTTTTTGTTGGATCTTCCAATCTTTGACGCCCTACCATAGCTCTCCTTAGAGTTCCTTTACCAATTTTCAATGTTTTTCTTATCTTTATCATGATTCGAGCTTTCTTCCTTTGGGTACTTACTATTGTCAATGTAATTACACATCTTGTGATATTACTATCTTTGGTGTGTGATTTAGAACCCACTTTGTCATATGCACTCATTAGATTCTTTACAATGCTTTTTTCATTTGAATCATCCATCATTCTTAGCCCAAGAATTTTCATGATGTGCCTAAATTTCAAATTCCTCATCATTTCAACAAATAATTGGCATTGACCTATAATATTTAATTCTTCAAGGAATAATCTCCACATACGATTAACTTTTTTTTGACAAGTACGCTTGCTAATCTTGTCAAGCATTGATTTCAAAATGTTAGTATCAATATCAATCAAATATTTTTGTCTTCTAAAACAAATTCTAGAAGGTGTTATAATCTCTTTCATTCCCTCAACATTTTTAACATCAACATAAGGTTGAGTATTTTGTGTACCTTGAACTGAAGTTGATGTGCCTTGGCAATAAGATGCAAAAGATGGAATATCACCTACTGGATATGTTGATGTTGTGCCTTCAACATGACATTATGGTGTGTGTACATCATTATATGTAAAAATTAGCATCTCTTCAACATGAGATGATGATATGACTCCAATATTGGAAGATGATGTAGCTTAAAAATTCAATTGTCTTCTTGAGCATGAGAGTCTCATCATTCTCTTTGTCTTTCCAATTCTTCCTCTTTGTTTCTTTGTATCAGTGGTTCTTGTTCCTCTTTGAAAGACAATTCTTCATTATTGCATTACAATTTTCTTTGTTCACATAGCAGTTTCATTTTATCTCTTTTAATTGCCAAATCTCTCTCCCTCTCTTTCGTTGTTTGAGTTTTTGGTTTCTTCCTTGGCATGATGATGATTTCTATTTGTCAAATTATTCAAAAATCTAAATTACTTACAATTTATAAATTACAAATCATTCAAATGCATATACAAATTACAATTATTTCAATGAATACACAATATATATTAAACAACTTGTCAAATTTCTAAACATTTCCATATAACAATTCATTCAAACATATAAATTTCAATGAATTCACTATATATTAAACAACTTGTCAAATTATAATGAAATTTGTCTCAATAGAATCAAAGAATATATTAAAAAGGACTGGACTAACATTTTCTATAGAAAGAATATTCAAAAAGCCTTCAAATAGTGTATCCAATGATTGAATTTGGTGTTTGCTAGCTTCCAATAGAATAAAAGAATGTTCAAAAAGCCTTCAAATAGTGTATCCAATGATTGAATTTGGTGTTTGTTAACTTCCAACAACATGAAACCTATGTTTTATGTCCAAACAACATAATAGACAATAGACAAAAAATAGAAAAAGGGTCAATAGAGACCCAAGCTTTTTTTATAACCATTTTTTGGTGCTTCTAGAAATGGGGACCCCCTAGTAATTTTTTTGCTTTCCTAGATCCCTAGTCCGGGGTCTAAGTTATTTTTTGGGACTCTTCCTAGAGTCTAGGTCTTGCCTAATACTCTACCTAAAAAACCTAGTTGTTAGATTTGCTTGAATTGGACGAGAAAGTTGTTTAAGAGGTCAAGGTGCACACTAGCACACCTAATGCACATGCGCACCCACCACAGGTGTGAAAGTGCACTAGAGGTGGAAGTGCCCATGCGCACCCTTTAGAGGTGCGCACCTATGCACCTACACACATCGGTGCTCATGGTCCTAGGTCCATAAATACCCAGGATTACCCCTCCTGTCTTTCATTATTCTCCTTCAATCTTCCAAAGCGCACCTCCACACCATAAGAGGTGCACTAAAACTCCTCTCCTGCACACAAAGCACTGAATTAACCAAAGAAAGGAGCACACCTGTGCACCTATCATAGGTGCGCACCTTTATTTTCATCTTTAAAACATAAAAAATGCTAACAAACTCCTAAGGGAAAGGTGTGTAAGTGCACACTTTTCATCAAGATCCAACTTAAAGTACCTAGGTAATGGTGTGCATATGTGCACCTAGTCAAGGTGTGCATTTGCACACCATTGTTGACCTTTTTTAACCATAACACAACTAAAGGTGTGCACATGCGCACCCCATTAAGGTGCGTAGGTGCATACCCTTAACCTTGCAAATCTAGTTGTCACCATTGCACATGAAATGTGTACAGTAGTACACATGCGCATGTGTGCACCCTATATGGCTGTGTAGGTGTGCAACTACATGCAAATGATTTTTCTTGAGTCATTAAGCAACCTACTACACCCATCAAGGTGCGTAGGTGTGCAAAAACTGCATAAATAGAGCTAAATGAGGGATTTGACTACTTTTACGAGCATTTTGGGGTTCCAGGTTTGGGGCTTTAGCAATTAGGGTTTTGTTAGGATTTAATTTTCACCCTTCTAGACTAATGTGTGTATGTTTTTTGCAAATAAAATGGCTTCCTCATTCTCCTTACTTGTAGAGAAGATGGCTCCAAAACTAGTTGTTTTCAAGTTTCAAGGGGCACCTAAGAAATCACACTTTCAAGATGCACATTCAAAGATTAGAGATGCGAAATTGGGACATATAGACTAAAACACATTCCTAGTACTTTGCAACAAGCCTAAGGAGAGGTCCTTGATGATCTTAGCACTTTTAAGATCAGACTTGATCAACATGGCCTGACATCCCACATCAGTACAATCTTTTGAGCTTGTCATGGCCTTGGCAGAGAATTATGTGTTAGAAGAAAGAGTTGTGAAGAGTATGATAGGGGAGATAGTCTTAGATTTAAGACCAAGGAACATTGAGAAAGTCTTCCATCTTCCAAGAGAAGATCAATATGTGAAAATTACTTAACATCAAGTAGAAAGATAGTATAGTGAACATGAAAAGGAAGCTAAAGAGATCATACAATTTTCATTCTTGATTGAGAGAACACTAGTGGGAAGAAGACCAAGCAATGTAGCTATGACTAGAGGGTACATGAAGGATGATATCAGACACTTCATTGTGCTTCTGAGTAGTGTTATGGGTCTACCAATAGCTGGGCACCTGAATATTTGGATGGTACATTTCATCAAAGATCATCATAACAACTAAAATGCCAATTAACTGGGCTACAATACTAAGTGAAAACTTAAATGAGCAATTGGTAGGAGTCAAAGTTGACCCCAAATTTTGCATGACATCATACTTGGTGTATTTATTGGTGGCAAGGACAATTGACTATCCAAGGTTGTATAAGAAAGGAAGCATGCAAGATGCTAATGCTTGGCCTTATGCGGTATATCCCCAATTGGTAAAGAAGAAGCTCTCAAATTAGAGCAAAGAACACAAAATAGTCAATGATGTTGTTCATTGAGGGTGATTATGCCAAGAGGATGTCAATAGAGGCAACAACAAAGATTACAAAGATGGGTGCCTATTACATCCAATTTAAGACATTCACCTACCTAAGGGTAGTAGGTACAACTGTGAATCCAAAGAAACTCCCATGATATCCATTGAATAGGCTCATTTTGTTGGAGATTGTGAGACTACTCACATTTGCATATGACAGAGTGAGGAAATATCATGAGAAGACCTGAATATGGCACATCACTATAGGTCCATTTGAAGTTGAGTGGAGACAGGATATCCTGACCTTTGATGTAGAATGGGATCAATATCCCTTAGAAGATTACAACTATCTTTGTCCATTTTTTGATAATATTGGTAGGGTTCAACTTTTGGTAGGGAAATAATTTGTTCATGAAGATGCAATAGAGGATCATTGGATGAACGCAATAGATGACTATGATATCCAAATTAGGGATTACTATAGGATGACTCTATATCTGGTGGGTAGTGCCTTGAAGATAAAGATCCACTTAAGGTTGTCCAACAAGACACTCAAGAGGTCTTGGATCCCTTATACAATTGTGACAAGATATTTGATAGGCCAATCATGAACGTAAAGGTTAATAGGGAAGAGAATGCAAATATCAATCACAGGGCAAGACATATAATCCAATTGACAAAGGACTGGATCAAGAAGCCCTTTAAGCTGGACTGGTTCCTCAAACTATAATCTGTTAGGCCACAATATGCCTAAGAAAGGGTAAAGGTGCAAAAATAATAGTACCAACTTTCCCTGTGCAATCTGCAATCAGGCCAGAAATGGTATATAAGCATGACAAGGAAGTTGGTTACTTTAGGGCAGACAAGGGGAAGAATAAGACAAAAATAGCTTCTCCAAAGCAAGCTAAGCCCAAAGTTGAAGAACCTCAACAGGAAGAGGTGACTCAAGCCCAACTGATAGCTCAAGCACCTGAGAACCAAGAGCCTCAAAATGAAGAGGTAACTCAAACTCAGGATATTCCACAAGTGCCTCTACCAACACCAGAAAAAAGAATAGGAACAAGCCCCAAAATAGGAGGTATCCCCACTTGCACAAGAGGAACAAGCCTCTCCTTCCCCTGCTAAGAGAGCTAGAGTGGGTCCTATTGTTAGAAGGACTAGGAGGTAGAAGATACAAAGACATGTTATACCTATTCCTCTAGTCTTAGAAACTATCCATAAAGAGAATGAAGAGGATGAAGAAGACAATCTCTCATTGAGTCAAAGGACATGCTTGGCAAGGGCTTCCTAGGAAGAGAAGAGGAGAAGCTCCACCATCATGCCACCATCTATTCCTAGGCAACTTATTGAGGTTACAACTTTAGAGGATGAGTGGCAATATTGGATAAATGAGCAAGAGGGGCAAGGAAAAAATATCTTCAAAATATCTGATTTCAACTTTATGCCAGTAGGGACTAAAATGGTGGTTGATAAAATATGAGATAAATCCATGAACCAACCTTTGGGAGAGGACTGGAATCAAATGCCATCTCTACCACAAGGATATTTGGGTACCTCAACACCACCATTTCAAGATTTGTCATATTTGGACAAAGGATCAGCCACTCCCCTTCCTCCTATCACTGAAGAAGAGAGAGAAGTGTGTGAAGAAGAACCTGGACAAAGACTAGCCAATGAAGTATCCAAGGAAGGACAAATACCTAAAGAACCTTAGAAAACTTCTCAGATATAGAGGCTAGGACTTTCGATACTATAGATGCAAGGACACCAAATTTAGATCTCTCTAAAAAGGAGAAGACTCTACAAAGGAGTGATAAGGGAAAAGCGCTTCCTAGGAAAACCTCTTCTTCAACCAAGTACTTGTCTCCTATGGGCATTACACTAGCCTGGTTGAAGAGGGAAGTTATGGTCTGACAAAAGTGATAGCTAAACCTGAATGAAGAGGAGAGCATGGATGTGCTAGTAGAAGCCATCAAGAGGCTTGAGCCACTTATGAGTGATGCACAATGTTTGACATTCATAATGAAGAATAGAGATCATGACCTACATGCTCACATAGCCATTCCTCCTCCACATGCTAAGATCAAAGATTTGACTCCTAAGGACTATCAAATTACATAAGTCTTATTAGAAAAGCCCATAGTAGACACAACTAAAGTAATGATCACTATGGGCATTATATAGGTGTTCAAGCATTTTGATGATAATGAGAATGAGTTAATAAAGTTGCACAAAGAAAATGAGCTACTAAGAGGATATTTGCACAGAATTGTAGGTCCATTGGATCAAGACCACTTAGAGGTTACTCTCATTGCAGCACTAGAAAGGAGAGATAAGGGGACTATCCGAGTTGATTCATTTTTGAGAGCATGTCAACAATGGCATGAAAATTTTGAGCATAAGGGTGTAGAGATAATACAGGCTAATTTGAACCTATTGCATAATGTTCATTCTAATGTGGAGAAACTAGTATCTATAGTAGACTAGGATTTTGGGCTTATGGACAAGGTACATACCTGGGGAAAAGACCTTCAAGTACTCCAAACAATAAAAGGTCAAAGGTATTGTACACTCACGAAAGTGTATACAATTGATGAGATTGATAAACTTGAGGATTGGATCAAGAAGATAGCTGCAGAAAATAAGGTCATGGAAGAACTTCATGGAGATATTCAAAAGTTAAAAGGCCAGTCTCAAGAGAAAATTTTGGTTGCAGATTTGTATTATGATGCTATTTCCCTTGAGATTTTTGAAGATGAGTAGAAGATGAAGCTCAAATCAGTACAAGTAGTGGTAGTATAATTCCAAAAAACTTTCGAGGATGTTTCGTCTAATGAAGATATTAGGCAAGCATTCAAGGTTGAAGAGGTATTGTTGAGACTTGATGCTAGACTTGACAATTTTGCTGAAACTTGAATGGATATTAGTAACTATTGGCAAATAGTTAGGCATAAATACAAGGCATTAGATTTACTAGAAGCTTCCCAAGTGATGGAGATTATAGAGAAATTCAAGAGCAAACATCTAGACATTGCTTTGGTATAAAGGGGAAGAAAACCTAGAAGCTAGAAATTCAGTTTTGACACTTGGGAAAATTTTAAAATTTTTGAACCTGTTGTGTAGGTGCACTATTCTAGAGGTGTGCCAATTTTTTTGAAGAAGCTAGAGGTGCGTCGACAATGAACTACCAGTTCCAAATTTGGAGCTTTTCATGCATCAAAAATGCATTTTGATGACAGTTTAACTCCTAAAAACATTCAAAGAAGGCCAAGTTTCCATTTTTAGAGCTTCTAGTGACTCCCAAATCCTCTTATAGCTTCCTTCTTCTTATCTATTGTTTCTTTCTTTGTTTTAAGACATGCAAAGGCTCATGCACCCATTAATTGATATAAACAAAGGTGGAGTCCTATTTTAGCACCATTTAGAGAGTCAGTTTGTACATAATTAGATTTTTTTTATTAATTTTAAGCATATATTTGCATGAAGAGATCTCTCACTCTCAACACAAATTGAGGAGATGATTTCTTATAAATTGAGGAATGTAACATGTATTATGGGTCGTTATTTTGATGCAATAATATATGCGTTTGGTGCCCTCATTCTGAGCGTAGTTATTCTTCCTGGAGTGTGTTATTTTTGTGGATTCTTGTTCATGATAATAATGGAGCCAATAGTTTTTTTGTGTTGCTTTGCTTGTTCAATATTTTAGTTTTGGTGTTTGCCACATGTTGATGAATTCTATTGATGTCCAGAGTTGGAGAGAAAATCACCCTATTGTTCCTACATAGCTTCTTGTCTCGCATGAGCACACTTTTCGTGGCCTTGTGATTTGATAAGAAGTGAAACATCTTTCAATTTTACTAAGTTTCCATCAATGATTGCATCCGTGGAATTTTGGAAGCGTTGCTCCTATTTTCATTGGTTTCCTACCCGATCTTTTCAATAATTTAACTTGTAGATGTGTTGTTACCATGGTTTATGGTTAGGAATTTCCTTTTTATGCTATTTATTGTCATCTTTCATTACCTTATCTTTGTTATTTGCTTTGATAACTCTTGGTTAAATTAGGAATTAATATAGTTGCATTGTTAGATTGCATTCATTTAGAAACAAAAAATACCCCAAAAATATCCTTTTTGGTGGTTAATTTTGAAACAATAAACATATTGATCATCTTATTCGAAATTGGTTCAAACCAAAAAAGGTCTCTTTGTGAACAAATACATTTATCTTCAACTGAGTGGATTCCAATAGGTTGCAAGATCCCCTAGAATGTTGGAGTTGATCCTAGATTAGCTTTTCAAGAGAGGAGTTCAAAAGGATTGTCGTTAAGCATCATGCAAAATGATAGCTCAACACACACTATGTGAAAAATCTATCTCTCCCTATCCCACCTTCTCCCATCCCATACTCCCTCCCTCTCTCTCCCTCTTTTTGTCTCTCCCTCCCTCCCTCTCCCATCCCCTACTTTCTCTCTCTCTCTCTCTCTCTCACACACACACACACTCTCTCTCTCTCTCATCCCCTACTCACTCTCTCTCCCATACCCTACTCTTTCTCCCTCATACCCTACTCTCTCTTACTCTCTCTCTCTCTCTCTCCCATCCCATACTTTCTCTCTCCCTCCTTCTCTCCCAACCCTACTCTCTCTCCCATGCCCTACTCTCTCTCTCTCCCTACTTCTCTCCCAACCCTACTCTCTCTCCCCCTTATCCCACCCTCTCACATCCCCTACTCTCTCTCTCTCCCCATATCCCCTAATCTCTCTCTCCCTCCCTCCCTCTCTCCCACCCCTACTCTCTCTCTATCCCCTATCCTACCCTTTCACATCCCCTACTCTCTCTCTCTCTCTCCCCCTATCCCCTAATCTCTCTCTCTCTCTCTCTCTCCCTCCCTCTCTCTCCCATCCCCTTCTCTCTCTCTCTCTCTCTCTCTCTCTCTCTCTCTCTCTCTCTCTCTCCCCCTCCCTCTCCCTCTCCCTCTCTCCCACCCCTACTCTCTCTCTCCTCCCTATCCCACCCTCTCCTATTCTCTCTCTCTCTCTCTCTCCCTCCCCCCCATCCCACCCTTTCCCATCCCATACTCTCTCTCTCCCCCTATCCCACCCTCTCCCATCCCCTACTCTCTCTCTCTCTCTCTCTCTCTCTCTCTCTCTCTCTCTCTCCCATCCCCTCTCTCTCTCTATCCCACCCTCTCCCATCTCTCTCTCCCCCCATCCCACCCTCTCCCATGCCATAATCTCTCTCTCTCTCTCTCCCTCCTGTCCCCTACTCTCTCTCTCTCGCCCACCCTCTCTCATCCCCTACTCTCTATCTACCCCTATCCCACCGTCTCTCTCTATCCCACCTTCTCCCATCCCCTACTCTCCCTCCCTCCCTCCCCCCTCTCTCTATCTCCCTATCCCACCCTCTCTCATGCCCTACTCTCTCTCTCTCTCTCTCTCTCTCTCTCTCTCTCTCTCTCTCTCTCTCTCTCTCTCTCTCTCCCACCCTATCCCATCCCCTACTATCTCTATCTTTATCTCTATTTTTTTTTCATGTATCTATCTTGATCTTCATCTCCATATTTCTCTAGCTAAATCTCTCTCTCTCGCTCCTCTCTTTTACTATACATTTCTCACACACATCTCTCTCTCTCTCTCTCTCTCTCTCTCTCTCTCTCTCTCTCTCTCTCTCTCGCCCTATCATACCCTCCCCCATCCCCCACTTTCCCTCTCTCTCACTCTCCCTCTCCCATCCCTTACACTCCCTCTTTCTCACTCTCTCACTCTCTCATCCCCTACTCTCTCTCTCTCTCTCTCTCTCTCTCTCTCCCATCCTCTCCCAATCCCACCCTCTCCCATCTCCTCTCTCCCCATCATCTACTCTCTCTCATTCTCTACCCTCTCTCCTTCCCTCTCTATTGAAATTTAGGCTTACAGAGTGCGTGCGCTCTATAGCACATACGCACTATGTAAGCCTAGATTTAAAAATGCTTTAAGTAGTATGCACACACTATTTAAAACTTTGGATTTTACCAAGCCTAAGGCTTGATTTTGCCTTGGGGATCCAACCCAAAGGTTTGGAGTTTCTAAACTAGTCTGTGTGCATGCATTCTATAAGCTTGAATTTAAAAATGCTTTAAATAGCATGCACATGCTATTTAAAGCTTTAGATTCTACCAAGCCTAAGGCTTGGTTTTGCCTTGGGGATCCAACCCAATTTCTAAACTAGTCTGAGATGTGTTTTGCAACAAACATACAAAAAATGATTGATTTTTCTTGTGTGCTCTTCTTCAAGTTTCCTTGTGGTTGAGCTCGATAAAATTAGGTTACATGACATTGTAGATCTCTATGTTAGCTATATAATCATATAATTTATTTTCAATTTGAACTATTTCAAGCCTTTCAACTATAATTTCTTTTGAATGTATGTCCATTTTCTGTCAAAAATCAACATGCACTAATTGGGGTGTAGATTTTAGCTCGTTCATCAAATTTCACAACAACTTAGTTTTTTAGAAAATAGACTCCATTCTACACAGTTTGGAAAAAAGAAGTTTTGATTTTAGATTAGTTTTCAATCATATCATTTCTACGAGGAGCACATAGATATTTCATGTTTTTGGGATGTGTGCAATTGAAAAATTCATTAAAAAAATATACATTATAAAATTACCCAAAAAATCTGGGATAAACTACATGGTGTTAGGTAACTTTTGACTAGAGCAATTAAAGAATTTCAAAAAATAGTTATAATTTTAGGGGAGCCACAGTTTGCACTATGTTATGATTTTTTTAAAAAAATAGTACCACTTTTTGTGGCCCCCTTTTTTGAGGACCTAAAACTAAACCATTTTGAACAAAATTTAGTAGTTTAGAAACTAGATTCAAAGGACTACTACTTTTGTTTTTGTCATATATTTAAAATTTTGAGCGTAACTATCTTCAAATTATTGTCGAAGTTCATAAATTATTGATTTAAGAAAAAAAGTGGCCACTTATACCCCCTTTTGGCACCACAACTTGGTGCACTTACCCAATTACAACATCATGATATATAAAATCATCACTAAATATAACATCATCAAGGTACTCATATGACATATAATCATGATTTATACATATAAACTCATGTAGCAATCATTAGTATGATATCAAAACACAACAAGATCATAATGTTCCACTAAAGTACAACCTCATCAACATCATGTATCAAACCAAACATGAAAGTAGGAAAACAAAATAACACAATCACATACTTGAACAACATAGTGACTAAAAGTCCAAGTTGAGGAACATATCGACTTAAAGTCGGTCTCATAAAGGCTAACACACATAGTCACTAGTTGAAGTCCATTGACCAAGTGGACAGAGCCATAACGTCACATAAATCCTGAAAAGTATGAGTCTCAAAGGTTGGGTTGAGACAAATTTCATATTGAAGAACAATTGAAATGCATTTCAATTTCTTAAAGACACTAAATAATAAAATTCATATCTTCATCATACAAGTCGTCTCTACATGCATACAATGCCTTCAATACTACTCACTATAGCTCATTTGGCATGATAAAGGAGTTTGACTAAGATAAACCCATTCACTTATCTAGTTGATAAACTCATAAATGGATCTTATACACCATTTTGAAAAGCTCAACTATTTAGAAGATGAAAGTGATCAAACATATACTTTCTCATATTGATCTTGGTAGATCAAGTTTGTAGTACTTTAGAACTTAAGACTGGCCTCATAGTTCTTATAAATAGACTAAAAAGTTTTTAAGATGACATGAAAAACTAAACAATTATCATAGAATGATATTTAATTATTATACATAGCAAAATTATAAAACCCAATAATCATATCCTTATGTAAATTTTATATATTTATCAAAAATATTTATCTCATTAATTATATACTTATTGCAGAATATATTGAATCTATAAGACAAATCCAAAAGCTACTACTGTAAAAACAAATAATTTTAGGGGAGCCACAGTTTGCACTATGTTATGATTTTTCTAAAAAAATAGTACCACTTTTTGTGGCCTCCTTTTTTGAGGACCTAAAACTAAACCATTTTGAACAAAATTTAGTAGTTTAGAAACTAGATTCAAAGGACTACTACTTTTGTTTTTGTCATATCTTTAAAATTTTGAGCGTAACTATCTTCAAATTATCGTCAAAGTTCATAAATTGTTGATTTAAGAAAAAAAGTGGCCACTTATACCCCCTTTTGGCACCACAACTTGGTGCACTTATCCAATTACAACATCATGATATATAAAATCATCACTAAATATAACATCATCAAGGTACTCATATGACATATAATCATGATATATATATATAAACTCATGTAGCAATCATTAGTATGATATCAAAATACAACAAGATCATAATGTTCCACTAAAGTACAACCTCATCAACATCATGTATCAAACCAAACATGAAAGCAGGAAAACAAAATAACACAATCACATACTTGAACAACATAGTGACTAAAAGTCCAAGTTGAGGAACATATCGACTTAAAGTCGGTCTCATAAAGGCTAACACACATAGTCACTAGTTGAGGTCCATTGACCAAGTGGACAGAGCCATAACGTCACATAAATCCTGAAAAGTATGAGTCTCAAAGGTTGGGTTGAGACAAATTTCATATTGAAGAACAATTGAAATGCATTTCAATTTCTTAAAGACACTAAATAATAAAATTCATATCTTTATCATACAAGTCGTCTCTACATGCATACAATGCCTTCAATACTACTCACTATAGCTCATTTGGCATGATAAAGGAGTTTGACTAAGATAAACCCATTCACTTATCTAGTTGATAAACTCATAAATGGATCTTATACACCATTTTGAAAAGCTCAACTATTTAGAAGATGAAAGTGAACAAACATATACTTTCTCATATTGATCTTGGTAGATCAAGTTTGTAGTACTTTAGAACTTAAGACTGGCCTCATAGTTCTTATAAATAGACTAAAAAGTTTTTAAGATGACATGAAAAACTAAACAATTATCATAGAATGATATTTAATTATTATACATAGCAAAATTATAAAACCCAATAATCATATCTTTATGTAAATTTTATATATTTATCAAAAATATTTATCTCATTAATTATATACTTATTGCAGAATATATTGAATCTATAAGACAAATCCAAAAGCTACTACTGTAAAAACAAATAAATACACAAAACAATTTTTATTTTATTTCATTATACTCAATAACTTTAAAACTGCCTTAACAAAGGCTATCTTTAATAAAACAAAAAGCATAAAAAATCAACCATAGATAACTGCTCGAATCATGTATCATTCTTTTTATATATTTTTCAATACATAATTTTCAAAATGTTGACATGTTACAATAATGTTTCTAATACTTTTTCAAAATTTCTTAAAAGCTAACCTTTGATGCTATCATATGTCATACTCTATAAATATTTAAAGGAGACCTATTACAAATTTTAAATCACATCTCTCTTTTAGTAAATATTTTATTAAAATTGTTAAATATCTTATTCGGTGAATTCCTTTATATGTTTGGGCTAGGAGTCCTTTTTGCCGGGAAAATCTCCTTTTTCACATAAGAATTTTCGCAGTCAATGTAACTTATATATCGAGGGAATGAAAGATTTCTAATAAGGCTAAGACAGCCTATTGAGACCCACACATAGGACCCACCCATAGCACCCACCGAAAATAGGAGAAAAAGAATCTACCTGTAAACTTTTGATTAACTCGTCTCTACGTCAATAAATTTTGATGATTAAAAACATGTTACAGATTCGTACCGGGTTCTTCCCACGCTTGCTTTTTTTATTGTTAGTATTATTATTATTATTGCTATATAGCCCCCTTAAACGAAATGACAAACGGCTTGGTGGAGGCCAATCAGAAGATAAATCTATATTCCAGGGGATGTCGAAAATAAATCTCTCTGCCTATTACTGTGCATTGTCGTGACACCATCCATACACCGTTTTAACAACATTCTATTATATATAGACATAAAATTGGGTGCCCAGTTTGGAGCTCTTATTCTTTGATACAGCTTTGTGAGAGCGGCCCATTCATCATCATCTCTTTACAGGTTTCATGGATGCCCACTTTTTTCCTTTCTTCTTTTAAAAAGTCATTTGATAAGAGATAAGAATTTTTACTGTTTTGCTTTTGTGTGCAATATGAATTTGGCCTTGACTTTGTAAAGCTGGATCTGTGTAGTTAACGGGCCATGGTGGGATTTGGGTGTAGCTATATTATTGGGTGCTCAATTATACATTCAAATTCAGATCCTTGGGAAGCATATTGATTGATTGATACAGAACTTTGTTCAGCTGAAATGAGTCAAATAGTTCAGCCTTGTATTTTTGGTAGGCATTTCATTTCAGTTTTCTTTGACATTTTTTGTTGTTGCACTTGATGTCTTTTATCCATTGTAAGTCTGTTTGGTCAAATTTTAAATCTGTTTTTTGATGTTTGACTAAAAAAATTGAGCTGTTTTAGCTAACGGAGGCATCCGTGTGAAGTTCTGAATCGATGGTTATTGCATAATCCTAGGAAACTGGCATTAGATCTTTGTTAATGATTGTTTTCAGCTTTAAGTAACATTTGAGATAAGTGCACCGTTTATGTTTTTATTAAGAAATGTTTAGTTTGGAGTTGGCTTCAGGTGCGCTGTTAGATAACTTGAGGAATCAAAGCATTTTTGAGAACCCTACTGGGTTTTTAGGAGTAATGTTTAGGTCTGGAGAATTGCCTGGTCTTTGATTAATGATGGTGTTGGCCACCGTGCTGGAAACATTCTACCCAGCAGAGCTTGGTCTTTGGGCATTCTAATAAGTGTGGATAGCATTTGAATCCCAGGCATCAAGAATTCAATTCAATCATAGAAAAAGACTAGGTGGCCCAATAAACATGGAATTGATGTTTGGCTCTCGTGACAAGAATGATTCTGTTACCCTTTTGATGGATTGCCAAAAATTCTCCTGATTTGGAAATACTTTACTTTTTTTTTTTTTTCTCCTGCAAGGATCTCATGTATATGACAAAGAATTTTCTGCATATAAGCATGACTGCAAGTCTACATCTCTGGCCTTTTATCTTGTTCCATGTGTAGAGATTTCTTTAATAGAATGATGGAGACAGTGTTATGTTGACTGTTTTCTTCCCCTTTTGTAGACGCAAACAGCAAATGAAGTCTGTGCCAATGACATGGGATCAAATTTGGCTGATTGCTGTTACTATTGCTATTTGTTTGCAATATTCTTGCAGCTTTGGCATACATTCCCTTCAAACTAAGGATTATGTATAATGGATAAATTTATTTTCAATATATGTTTCCTTTCCTTAGAAAAACAACACCTTTGTTATCAAAGTTATAGATGGAAATCTTTTTACATCTTTTATACGATAGCTAATATCTCCTCTTGTGGTTGTTAAGATGAACAACATTAACATCTAGATGCAAGGTGGCTGGCGGATATCTTGGTCAGGCAGAAGAAACTTAAATATTTTCGAATCAATATTGCCAATCCCTTTTCCTTAACAATCAAATCCCTCTAAACATGGAAAAAGTTTGACCCAGACTGTTTTTTTAGGTATGCTAGAGGAGTTGTATCTTCTTCCATCTGTCATTTAATAGTGTGTCACTTTATCAAAATTCTGAATATGCCAGAAAGTTTTTTAAATATCTTCATTATATTTAAAATCATAATTTTTTAATTTCTGCTGGTTTTGCATTCAATATAGTGAAACCAAAAACCTTAATTGTGACATGGCTTGGAGCTAACTTAAGGATTTTAGCACTTCTTTTCCATGGCTTCAGATAGCCTTTCTTTTTCAAAATTTGACCGTACTGTCAAGATTGCTCTGTTTCTTCAATGCCTTCAAAAGTCAATGTTTATTTTAATTATTTTTTTTCTATTAAAATGAAATGCCAATGCACTTTTGTATCCATTAGAGCCTCTTTACCATCTTAAATGATACATCAGAATTGTTTAACAGCCATTTTACACGGCACAAATATTTACAGTGTTTTTCCCCCCTTCCTGTCACCTTTCAGTTCCTCTCCAGACGGGTTGAAATACTGGAATATGGTTGATAATTTGAGCTAATTGGCTTTTTAAAACTCTATAGCATGGTAACTGTCAACTGGAGTGCTTGTTTTGCAATCATTTTCATTTTATATCTGTGGCATGTTATTTAATAACCCATGATACCATTTATTTATGGTTTGCTTTAGGGATAAATCATATTTCCCAGACTAATATGATACCTAGATTGATCTAGATTTGATAATTCATTGATAATCGGCCAACTCTGAACAGCAACTGTTGCAGTCATATTTTTGGGCTCTACATTATTAATATTTTCAGCTTTAGATGACCCTTTCCTTGCTTATTTGCCTCTTTCCACTCTGCCTATGTCTTTTATTTGGAAAATGAAATTACAGGAAAGATCAGTGTAAGCTAAATAGGAGGTCTGGTATACATATCATAATCTTCATGCTAAGCTTACCTTACTTGGCCCAGAAATCTTAAGAGTGAACAAAATATGCCCAATATTTGTTTTTGAGGAAAGTAATGACTCTGATCTTCCTGAACCTTTCTATAGCTTATCAGGGTTTACCTATCTTCACTAGTTTTTAGATTTTAACAAGTTTTTGAATGTTTATGCTAACATTTTGACAGTATCAGTTGTACTTTTATCTAGTATTCACTGCATGCTGTTGATGGATTGACCATATTTACATATGTTTTCACATAGACAGATTGCCCTTTTAATGAAATTTTCCTTGTGTTTGAAGGTCTAAAAACTTCTTTTAGATAACATTCTGTTTGTTTCTAGCATGGATATCAAAGAACCCTGTGATATAGCGTCTTCTTATTTCTTTCATCATACCAATAACACATGAAATAAATTTCGCTGCAACATACTTTCTGTATAGGTCTATTATATTTTATAGTAAAGCATTACTTTTGTTTCATTACAAGTTTGAATCATCATTTATAATCTTCCTTGAAACAATAGAAAGCCGAATATAAATACCAAATTTAATTTGTTTGCATATATGGCTATGTTGAAAGGAACATTTAGTCAACATGTTTACAGTAGCTAGCATATGCTACAGCATTCAGCTTACTCTTCAATCCAAATTATAGTAATTTATTTTATAGATATAGATGTTTTATGACTTAAAAAAGGCTTTCGTTATTTTATTTTGCTTCTCTTCACTAGCCTTATGCAATCAACTTAAGCTTCAATTTGAGCACTCTATAGCAATTCACTTTCTAGTTACATATGTTCTATGAAGTAAAATGAAACTATAGTAATTGTTTTTGCTTCTCTTTATTAGCCTTATGCAGTCATTAACTCATATCTTCGCCAATGCATGCAGATCATGTTGTGCCTGGTTATGTGCAAAAGAAGTTACGAATCATGAAGTGGCTTAACAAGATATTCAAAGGTTCCAATCACAGGATTTCTGAGGGCCAATATCTTGGAGCATTTGGAGAGGAAAATAGGGCTTGGGATGCACATTCTGGCTCTTTGGTAATTTCGAACCACTTTATTTACTTTTCAAATTTTTGCTTGTCATTGTATGATTTTACTTATCACAGATTATCAAATTTTGGGTTCTAGATTACTGTTGGTTACTAAAATGTAATATGTAGCATGTAGTAAGTACTATTTCACTTTTAGGTGGATGAAATAAGTAGCTTACTCTGTTGCAAGTTTCTTAACCAAGAAAGGAGCAATCAACTTATCGCATGATATAGCTAGATTTGCATCTATTTTGTATACTTTAACAACTTTTGAACACCCCTGTATTCTTTTCTCTCTACATATTTCCCAACTAAGGTTTCTATGAAAATGAAGGCCTAAGTATTGGTATTCATTTAACTATATGTCTACTTCAGTAGAGTATAATGGAATCTATTCTGTTTCACTTTAGCTAGTTAAGGGAATTAACTTATTCCAAAGTGAACTTGCTAACCAAGAAAAGAGCAAGCAGTGCGCTTTTTTCGTAGATTGGAAAGTGTGAGACAAAATTAGGTAAAGACTTTTGGGTCGTTTTGTAGAACAATGCGTGCAAAGGTATTTCCTCAAGCTATTTTCTATACTTAATTTTTTCCTCAGTTATCACACAATATTGTCTAAAGGATGTTGTCAAAGTAGGAAGTCAGTTTCTCGTTACTTGGAAATTTTATGGCTTTCAGTGAGGCAACTACAGACCAATTTGGATATAAATTTGTCTTGGTACTTGGTCAATTGCATTTAGCCTTAAGGTAAAGCTAGTGCCAAAAGCCTTATTACCTTTTTATTGTCATACATGGATGCATTTTCATCAAAACTTCTTGAAAACATTGACCTAAAATGTAATTGATGTAAATCAATCTCCATATTTTGTATTCCTGATCCTAGATAAAGACAAAAGGAATAAGAAAATATTTTTTGAATATGTTTTCTGTACTTTGCATCTTCTACACTCTGCCATACCTGGTGGAACTAAGAGCTGAGTGTCTGCTAGAGGATATGAAGGGTTATGCATGCTTGGGAGTATTTTTTGGGCTAGTTAGGCATTTTTGTGACCCATGGTTTATGTCTACTGTTTATGGTGCCGTTTATCTGTTTTGTATAGTGATTTGCCTAAAAATACTAGCATATGGATTAGGATTAAGCTCAAGTGAGAATTATCTTTTTGTCTTGTGACAGTAAGCGAGTGCTTTTTTTTTCTGATTTTTTCCCCAAATGCTATCCCAGGGCAAATAATTTTTAATATTATGAATGAGACATTATTTTCTTTCAATTGCATTTAAGATTCTGCTAATTGTGCTTCTCCTGCATAGGTTTATCGGTATTACTTATCTTTAATACTAGTGCCCATAAATGATTAGAAGCAAATTATGGGGTATGTGCATATCATATCGTCCATCTTTGGTTTAATTTTAAATTAATGATTCTAAGGCAAGGTACCAATCTTATAGAAGAGATAGAGTGCAGCAGTTTATGGCGTAGGACATTGTCACCGTCATTTTGTTTTTGATATGTGAATTCTAGCTTTAATGGACACCAGCCAGTGACACCACAAACAGGGCGGTGACATCCCAGTACTTTTAAAGACATTAAAGTTTAAGGACCCACTTGAAACATGCTTGAGCAACAAAGTAGTACTTGAACTTGGTACCTATTGCTAACAGTCAATAGGCATGTCATTGCACCTGCCACCATCTGCCCATGCATGTTGCCAGTTGTCTTTTTTGAGTAATTGAATGACAAATATATAATTCCACATCATTTATTTGGTATCTTATTTTGGCTGTAAAGAACTCAGTTGTACTTCAGTTGTTTTACCCTAAAATTCTTAACTATGGTTTAGATTGCACTTGGAAATGGAAATTCACTTAGTCTCTTTAATGTCTCCTACCTAGGAGGCTGCCAGTTCCCAACGATTTACAGATAACTATACATTGACAATTAATGATTCATAATACATTTGACAGTTAACATATTCAAACCTACTTTCTTACTTCTCCCCAAACTCAACTCTGAGGCCGGCAGGGAGTACTTGTTATAGGGCGCTCAGATACCTATCTACAAGTGGATTTCCTCAAGGTTTCTAGAACATGTATTCATACCTATCTCTGAATTATGCCCTCTGGGTTTCAGAATTACATGCCTAGCCTTAGCCTATCTTGGGATTCACCCACCTTGTGAGCAATTACTCCAGCCATTCCCTGCAACCTATCTGCACCTCAAAAGGTGCTATAACAAGAGAATAAGGGATATGCTATGATTATATCAAGTCTGAATAGATTATGCATGATTTATGAATATAATATGATAAATAACATATGTGTGTGTGTGTGTTTGATTTATTAATGTAACTTGATACCAATGCTGCATCATATGCACTGGACCATATATTGGCCCTTAGCCTTATTAGCTTTCAAATATTATATTTTGTAAAGCCATACTAAATCTCACCTTTGTTGTTACAATTGGTTGCCAGCTAATGAATAGTGACATATTGGTCTGTGAATGTAATCTGAAATCTACTGCTGATATTCAGATTATTATGGTAAATCGATGTTATGAAATAGAGGAGACAAAAGCTCCAATTATGGATTTACAAAGTCTATGTTTCTAAAAAGAAACAGTTTGAACTAAAGACAAAAATGGAAACTATCTAAGATGACTGAGATGACCATTAAAGAAATAGTTTTAATACCCTCTGTTAATGGTCATCATTCTAACTGCCCAACATAAGACAATCTACAAGTATTTTAATCACAAATGCATAGAAGGCTGCCCCCCTTTGGTCACAAATGCATAGAAAAGACTGCACTTTCTCATCAGAATGCTCTGCAAAATAAACCTGCTACTGAGACTCTCCCTGATTTTGCAAAACTTTTGCAAATGACTGAGATAACCAAAAATTTGCCAACCTGATCATCATAACATTTTGCTCCTGCTGAGACCCTCCCAGGATCTGCTAATTGTTAATGTCCAATAATTCGTACAACTTGACGTTGGGTAACAAAGGTGTTACTCCCAGTAGTCAGAGACATTGAGATGAAGCTGAAATCACAATCTTGAGGAAAATTGCCAAACCCTTTTGTAGATGAGCACCATGTTCCAAAACAGACTGCAAGATACGGTGATTTACCTAGAACTTTTTCAGATGAGCACAATGACTCAAAACAGCTTGCAAGAAGCCACAATATTTGGGGGAAAAATCGACAAAATCCTCAATGATTTTTCGGAAATAACAAAATAACCCTGAGATTGGCATTCCAATCATGATTTTGTTAAGAAAAAATCAGATTACCTAAAAATGGAAGTTTATAAAGCATCGTTTTTTGGGAAAAAATAGCAAAAACCCTAAAAGGAACACTTTTCGTCATAAGATCCCATGTGAAGATGCCACTCTGCGAATTGCAAAACCTAGAAACGAGTTTTTAGGACAAAATCAAGAAAACCTAGAATAAATTTTTATGGACAAAATTATAAAACCTTCCCAAAATTTCTTAAGGGATTTATTTTTAACATCGCACCAAATATTATTTTATGGGAATAAATTATTAACTCAACAAAAATATGGAGCTTACAACAAAGATGGCATCCACAAAACCCTAGTGTGGGCAGAAGAAAATTGTAGGGCGAAATTCTTTGGGAGCCGAAGCCATTGGCACTATGATCTTTGAGACCTCATGCACAGTGGTAAAAGAGACAAAACTTGCAAGAACCAAAAAAGTTGATCGTCATCAATAGAGGCTGCAAATGCAGAGTAAGCACATAGGAAACGTGAGTTAGAGCCATTGCACTGCAAATCTCATAGCCAAAACAAACTCATCAATAAATCTGCAATCATAACAAAATGCCAAAGAGATGTCGTAGAGAAGAGCTATGGGCATGATGAATGGGCATGCAGGCCTTGTAGAAGAACATGGTGCGGGTAGTGTATAAAAACCAAAGGGCAAGAGCTTAAAACTTCTTTGCGTGAATTTAGAGGCTCAAGAAAACCCTTTGATGCAAGACAATGTCAATTCAAAACGCAAGCATTGAAAGCTCTAAAAAATGCAGAGGTTAGGAAAAAAAATCTCATGATTTTTGTTTTAATTTATCCAAAAGCGAGAGGTCACAATTTTTTTACAGAATTTGCCAATTCCTAAAAAACCCCGTCAATTGGCTCTGATACTATGTTATGGTAAATTGATGTTATTAAACAAAGGAGATGAAAACATTTTATATAGATTTACACTAGTGATGATTCTAAAAGAAACTATTGTGAGCTAAAGGCAAAAATGGAAACTACCTAAGATGACTTCATGATCTTTAATTAAGCATTACATTATTTTATTGCACATATCTATCTCTTTTTCCGATTGATTGAATGTCTTATTCTCTCTTATTCTTGTGGATTAAAAGAAGAGATATCTAATTTGGTTGCAGGTTCCAAGACAAGCTTATCTAATCTTATTCCTAGGTTAGGGTTATATCTCTAACAATATTGTGTTTGTTTTTGATTAAGTAAAATAAGTTTTGAAGGGCCCCTGAAACACAGTAGCTAAAGATTTACTCTGTTAAAGCCCACATAGCAAAACATAACAAAAAGGAACAAAGCTAGCCACAGCAAAGGCTAGCTATGAAAGGACAACAACCAGGTAGCCAACCAAAAGACACAAAAAGAAAACACAGCCAGGGCCAGGAAACACAACAAAGCATTTGTCCCAAACTCTTGAGGAGCCTCGTTGCTTGCACCTCTAACTGATCCATCTTCTCAGCAACATTTTTAATTTTCTTTATCTCAGTGGAAACAACAGTAGCCATCTTTCTGGTGCTGGCTCTGGTCCTTTTGCCAGGCCCATCCTGACAGTCCATGGGACCCCTTTGATCATCAACGACTTTTATGATGGCCTTGTCACCAACCGAATTCGCCAGCTTGTTGATAAGAATTTTAATGTGCTCATTGGATGCCTTGAGGACTTTATAACTCTGATTAGCAATACCTCTTAGAGTATTTTCAATGCTTGCCACTTTGGTGTCTTGCTCCAACACCTTAGCTTCCAGCCTATAGAAGGCAGCCATGTCAATTAAGGGTCCCATATTTGGGCTCTCCTTGTCAGCCATCTCAGAGTACTTTTGATTACTCACTTCACCCTCAAGGACAGCCATTCTATCACTGATGTCACTTATCTCATGACACAACAATTTGATGGATATGAAATTGTCCAATAGACTGTTCTTGACATTGTTCAACAAATGCATCTTAGGCTCTTTGCTGAATCACTAAGTATCAACATAGAGGCATCAATTAACTCTCTGAGATCAATTTTTCCAAGCTCCTTTCCGCCAACCATTAAGTCAATTTTTTCCCTAGCAATACCCAACGTCACAGGGTTCATGTCAAGATATTTCCAAACAGTCTTCCTCATCCTAGGCACCCCCAGTCATAGGGGGGTGAACAAAGGTGTCACCCGCGGGTAGTTGAGTCTGCTCCAAAGGAGAAACATTGGTGTCCTGATTATCCTCACCTCTTGGGGAGTTCTCTGTATTGATCTAGGATGAGCTTTAGAGGAGAAGACCACTTGTCACTTTCACTTCTGAGCACCTTCTTCTGTTTATTTCTCACAGAGATGCCTTGTTTCTTCCTATTGGTGCCAACCTATTTGTTCTTTGTGTCCATATCCACACCCTCCTCGTCATAATCATCATCAGAGGAGATGACCACCTTCACCTGTCTCTTTGCCACGAGAATCTTGGAGTTCTTCCTAACAGGATTCACAATCTTCTGTTTATTCTTAGCAATCTTCCTATGTTTCTTCCTATTGGAAAAGGTTTAGTCACATTCACTACAAGACCTTCCCCATTTTGTGTTGTATTTTAAGTGGTTTTCTAGGGAGAAAATATAGTATAAGTTTCCTTTTTGCCATGACTAATACAATGGGGACTATTTATATTAGAGTGGGGGTGGGGATGAATGGTGAAGGCACAAAGTCCTCAATGAGATCAAGTTCCTTAAAAGCCAAACTTTTCAAATTCATTGATATTTGTTTTTACTTGTAATAACCAACCCTGATTTAACAAAAAAAAATATGATGCAATATTTAAATCAATGAAGAGTAACTTGTTGATTGTTATCTACAGATTGCTTGCATGATAATAAAACCCACTTATGCAAATGCTCTCAATAACAAACTAACTGAAGTGGGGGGTTTGCCACCATCACCGCTCAGTCAGTACATTAACATTGAGAATTTCATAACATTGAAAGAGAGTCTTTTCTTCACATCAAACATATATATCTCAATTACAATATCAAAGAAGTATGATAAAAAACGGAAATCAGACCTGAAATTATCTTTTCAAATCAGTATAGCCTGCTCAGAACTGTTGCCAGCACTAAGCAAGGCATAATATGGACTTACATGATTCTTTGTAATTATAGCATGTCACTAGTTGCTCCAAGTCTGTTGCAGCACTTTCTGTTGTAAACAACATTATTAAACTCAGTTGAAGACCACCTTCCAAAGGTCAGAAAACTCCTTTAACCTTTCCTTATCAGACCCGTGTGCTAACAAGGTAGCACCCACTTTTAGTGGTGATTTGGCATAATCAATTCAGTTCTTCAGCAAAGATGACAAACAACCACTTAAAATGCGTTGCCGAGTGAAGAGAAACACTTTGAATATACCCAAAATGATAGCAGGTGTGATCACTGGAATAGGAGCATTCAGAAATATGATAGAACTTTCTACTGCTGCTAAGACCCTTCTTGGATCTGAAGAATGTCAATGACCAAGTGTAGCCAAAAACAACGGAGAAGGTGGTCCCCTCTTCAAAATGATTTGCAACAAGAGTAGAGCCTGCTGCAGACCCTTCTAGAATTGGCAAAACTGCTGACCAGAAATGATCACAGAAATTTAACAGTCCTTCCCTGGAAACAAAGGTACATACTGAGAACAACTGGCGCAACTTTGAGGAAAAATCAGCAAAAACTTTGCAGATGAGCATGATGCCCCAAAACAGACTACAAGATACTAGGGTTTGAAGATTACAAAGCATCAATTTTGGGAGAAAAATGGTAAAAACCCTAAAATAACATCCCTCATGAACTTCTTGTATTGCAAAAACTAGAAACAATTTTTGAGGAGAAAATTGACAAAACCAAACAAAAACATAGATACAGATGAAAGAATACGGACCAAAGATAATGGAACTCTGTTATTGAGAAAAAAAGGGTAAAATCTAACTGAATTTATTTAAATAATATTAAATTTGAAAGAGAAAAAATTATGAAACCTAACTGCATTTTTGAAGGGAAAAAAATTAATAAAGCCATCAGATTTGTTTTTGTAATATCAAAAATCCCTAATGTCAGAAATCCCAAAAAATTGGGATTTGGGATTGCACCAGAAAAACTAGTTTGACTTGGTCAAATATTAAAAAAAATGCTTGCAGCACCAACAAAAGAAATTACTAGCTTGCTTGTTTAGTCAAAATAAAAAAGGTCCAAAAAAAGTTGTTTGTGTTGGCCAAAAAACTCTCCGCCAAGACAACCGTGTGTAGGCGCATAAAGAGTCTAGAAACAATCACAGGTTTGGGGAATGCCTGTGTGTAGTGAAAAACTGGGGTCAAGCTGTGTTGACCGATGAAGACGACTGCTGGCAGATCACTTTCAACTTAGACTGTTGGAAACAAAATCAAATTTCATCTTTTACAAACAATGAGTTTGGAAAATTTGGAAAGAGCTAGGCACTAAAAAAACTGCCAAGTGGCTGCTGGCTGGTCACGGGTCTGAGTGCAGGTCAAACAAAAACAAAACATCAGCTGCCAACAAAAAAGAAAATTGCGGGGGGTTCTAGTCAGACTGCAGACGAATCCCCGAAAATTTCTAATGTGGCGTGGGCCAGAGGAAAGCACGGGTTCCACCAAAATACCAGAAAATCATTGTTTCTTTCCTTGTGGCTGGGAGCAGCTTGCAGACAAAAAATTGCATGTGCTGGATTTGCCAGGATTTGCCAAAAACATACCTGCTGGATGCCGCTAAAGATGGAGGTCGTGGGTAGAGATAAAATTGCACCAAACAAAAGTGCAGTCTGTGTTTACATAATCAGTTCAAACTATAAATAATAAATGATTATTTCTGTCTACACAACCAGATGCACACAGAATTGCAGTAGACCTCTAATCAAAGTGGAAGCTTTAGAAAACTCAGGAACTTCTGAAAAAATTTTACTAAAAAATCATTATTTTTATTCAAAAATGAAGTGCTTCCAAAATCCTGAGCACTCCCATAAGGGGGTCAGTCTCAGATCCGTTGTTAAAAAATGAACAGAGAAAACGAAGTAAATATTGCATTAACAATGAACTTTTAAATAGAGTTTACGGATGCTAATTATAGCATAGTCTAAAAATAGACTTAACTAAGAAAAACTTAAAAAAGAAAGACTAAATGTCAATTATTATTAACTAGAACTAGCTAATGTAGTGAGATACTGATTTTTTTTAATAGGCCTCTCACCCCAAAACCAACAAACAAGAAGAGGGTTTCTATCCTCAACAAGCAAAAGAAGAATTCCTTAACCCCATTCCAGCAGCATTTGATTATGTTGTCAAATCAAGCATAACCAGATGAGAGCTCAAATGAGACAGACAGAGGGAAAAATTAGGGCAACCTTCTTGCAATTTGAATTCATTTCTATCTAGAGATGCTTTTTCTAGAGCTCTCTTAATAAAACACAAAACCTTACTTTATTTCCCTTCGATATTTCTTCCACTTTGGAGGCAGTAAAATAGTCTTTTAAAATATTAAAATAGCTCCATACCTTGGCATCCCCTCAATGAAACCCATTCTAGCCTTCTAAAACAACTTAAAGTGACCACTTTACTAGGCTGTGATCAAGGGGGTTTCCCTTGAACCCATTACCCTCATTAAATTGATAAAGTAACTAGACTCGAGTCATAACAATCAAATTCTCTCTAAAACATTAAAACTCACCAAGGCCGAAACTGGAAAGCATTGCACTGTGCTGAGAGAGAATGGAAGCTAATGTCAAGTGCTAAAAATAGCATATAGTATAAATAGTCTTTTGCCAAAAAATAGCATTGTTCCCCTAAAGTCCTGAAATTGAAGATGTTAAACAATGAAGCTGAGAGGGGAGTGAAGCTATGATCAGCTACCAAAAAAATAAGTTATTATAAAAAGTAACTGCTAAAAATAGCAATTCAGTCAAAACTTTCAACTGACCAATTGGTGACCATACCAACAGAAACTAGAAATAGTAACTTAACTAGAAATAAAGTCTAGACAATTTGTCTGAAAGTGCTCCTTGAAGTGTTGTACATCTCCATTAATCTTTCTGAATACACTAGTGACATACAACGTTCACATTCATCTTACTGTCAACTGCATTTTCACTGCGAAATGGACAGTGCCAAAGTCCTTTTATTTAAGATTTGATCAAGCCAGTCACATGTTGGCATAACATTGATTATGGCCAAATTCACTTAACACTAGTTTGTGCTTGAGTGCTTGAGTCTTGCACTTTTCCAATCCATACGTGAGTTCCAAATTGAGTCTTATATTTGGTGGAAGCTGAATGATTCCACTGATCCATTTGTCTCAGTCCTGTACTTACAGGTTTCATAAATCATTTATTCTCTGTTTAGGTTCTTGTATTGGGAATTTTCCTTTCTTCTTGCAGAGGATGTTTGTTCTTCTTCTCAAAGGATAATGCATGAAGGCATTGTGTTGCATAATCTACCTGCTCACTTATAACATAAAATAATTCCATTATTTCACAGCGACATGCCTTGAGCATCTGGGTGACATTCCCAAATGTCTCTTGAAATTGGAGGGGGTGTCTCCTTTTAAAACTGGACAGTTTGTTTCTTTTGCCAAAAGCTATTTAAAAGGATTGTTATTGCAAATTCAGCACATTATTTTTAATTTTTAAAGTTTGTTCCACTTTTTAATTATTTAAGTTATTTCAATAGCTCCCCACTTCATCACCAATATTCAAGAAAATTCTTGCCACCCCCAAAAGCATCTACCCATCTTCAAAACTCAGCAAAACACTGGAGAATTCTAATTTATTACGATGTCTGCAAGCAATTGAGTATTGTTACATGTACAAATTATAGTTAACAAAAGTGCACCCCTAAAATTGTCTTCTCATGTTCCTATGTCAATTTATCTTCAAAACTCAGCAAAATACTGGAGAATTCTAATTTACAGTTTTATTATTATGCTTGTCACATATCTGATGGAATTCAGATCAAACCATTCTGCAAGAAACTTAGTATTGTTGTGCATAGTACATACAAAATAGTTAACAAAAGAAGTCATTATTAGCCACGATAGATATTTATTACAGTTTTATCTATGCAAAGTCAAATTTGAACATTCAATTCATTTCAATTTTTGTTGTCATTTAAAATGATTTGTATTAGTAAATTTTTAATCTGTTAAAAAGTATTTTCTTTTCTGACATATCTCTCTGTCTTGGTCATATCCAGAATGTATTCTTTTTATTAGCATCTCTCTTTGCTTATCACATCCTTATTATCTCTATCTTATTTTTTGTACTTAGGATGGCCACTCACGTAGTGAAAATGAGGATTTGGATCATGCAATTGCACTTTCTCTCTCTGACGAAGAATTGAAAAGGGCAAATGGCATAGGTATAAGAATTCAACTCCTCATCTACATTCTCGGTGCTGATGTAATCATGGACCATTTTTGAGCTAAATAGCTAGGATGTTTTTATTTGTACTGCCATTTTATTTTTAATGTGCTTTATTGTAGCTTTCTTCTTGAATGATTATTTTTTTGTAGTCTTGTTTTTTGCAGATGTTATATGAATGATTTTCTTGTAGATTTAAATATTCATCATTGAGAATACTAGCACAATAGGAAAAGTAAATACATGTTATGAATATTCTAGGTTTGGAAGTCTTATTGTTGAATACATTCATATTGACTTGTGAAGCAATGCCTTGCCCTGAACTTTTATTACTGCATGCTTTGAAGAGTTAATCATTATGTGCATTATATAAATAAAATAAACTTGGATGCAATTATTTTCACCTAACTCTTGAGCACCTTAGATGTAACTTATGCCATGACATTTGGTGAATTAATGTATTTGATCTCAATGAAAAGATAAATTGTTTTTAATGTGATGTCCAATATGGATGAATGAATGTATTGAATGGATATTGTGAAAAAGTAATTGAAACATCTAGGTATATCCTGATGAATTTGCAATGAGCAGAAGAATTGAAGTTGAGGAATTGACCTTTGATTTTGTATTCCTAGGTATGCACTAGGTTTCATGAATCACGATTTCTATTTGCTAAATGAGAACTAGCACTTGGAAGAAGTGTGTTGAAGGTATTAAAGCTCATGTCAATAGTCTTAATAAGGTTTTCCATGTTGGGTGGATATTTTGCAACTGACAGTTTTGGGTAAAAATCCAGTCGCAAAATAGGATGATCAGCGACAACATGTCAGACATAGTCTCTCCTACCTTAAGGGGAAGGCTCCCCTTTCTCACCATTCCTTGAATCAACTCAAGGTAAGCAAGAAGTCGAGAGATTTTATAAAATGGGTGTTACCAATATCCTTTCTTATCTTTCAAGAAAGAATCCACTTACTCGTAGAGCGAGTAATGGGTAGGGTGAATCTCCAACTATACTTCTATCAAGGGCTGGAAATAGTGATACCGATAAACCTTTACTAACTCAAAGGCTAGCTAAAAATATACCAGTTTGGCTCTAAGTCTGGTCATACTTCTATATGGAAAAAGCTTTACAATTAGGGCACAAAGACTCCTAAAAGTAAGAATGTTTAACTATTTTGCGAATTAAGAAGAAAATATAAGCTATAGACAAACCTTCTAGCTATACACTTTCACAATTGCTCCTGGTCAAAGCTCTGGCTTTAATTGCTTCTTTATTCTTTTCTATTCAATTCATGAGATACAATTACGAATAACACAAGATAATATGAATCAAAGATAACTTGGATGAATTATAGCTTACAACTCACACAAATAACAATCTCACTTAATCAAAGTTAAGTATCAAATGCTCCTTTGTATTCACTTTCTCTCAAAATAGTGCTTACACAAACAAAGTTCTATTGGCACAATTTCTCCAGAGCTCTCTTGCATAAAGATAATGATGATTTTACAATGAGGGGGCACTCCTTTATATAGGCAAAGAAGTTGAGAAAAAGGTGGAGGCAAAAGTGGGAGCAACTCAACCAACTTTGACCTAGTCTAACTACAGAAAAAAATAAAGGGTTACATGCAACTGCACATGCAACTCGCATTACATCCTTTACATGCACATGTACATGCAACTCACATTACATGTAATTACATTTTTCTATGCAATGCATTCTCTCCAACTACAAACATGAAAGAAGAAGAAAGAAGATGGAAGAGAAGGAACCAATCCTAGGGATTGTTTTGAAGGGCCTTGTACTTGACGATGCAATCCTGAATGATCACCAGATCAGAAGTTCCTGTACTTCGTACCGCTGCATTCACCTTGATAATCATGGTGTTGCGTCTTTTGATAACCTCTGACTTTGATGAATTGTTCATTGTCATGTGGAAACTTGATGTGATCTAGCTTTTCTCACTCAAGTTGTCGTGAATTCTCCTTTGTAGATTGGTATATTCTAGATTCTCTAACACTTTGAAAACTTTCTTGATGGTGTTCGGATGTAAACTTGGAACAACTTTCCATCATCACCTTGAACTCCTTTTTTTTGGAATGCGTGCAAATGGAAATTGCTGATTTTTAAAAAGTGACTTGGGCTTTCAGGATGTGATTGCACGGAAATGGATTGCATGTGAATGCAACATGTAACGGGGAATGGAAAGTGAGATGACGTGCAAATGCGGATGGAGGACGAGCTTTTACATGTAAGTGCAAATAGAAGATGAGGTGCAAAGCATGGAAAGATGCGAAAAATGGGAAAGCATGAAGGTGCTAATGCATATATAGGGATGAAAATGTAATGTGACGATGCTCTCGCATGAAATGGAAAGTGGAGTGAAGTGAAACATGCTCAAGTTTTTAGGAAGGAACTTGCAATTTCTTCCAAAATGGAGAAAAAACTGAAATGCAAACAAGCAAAACACAAAAACAAGCATGAAACAAACACATGCCTTTGGCAAAAGACTCAAACATTTCAACAAGCAAGCCACTTCAACACGTAAATTTGAATTTGGAATTTGGAGAAATTCCAAAAGTGTGAAAATGAGAGTTTTCATCATTTTAAAAAGTAAAATGCACTTTTCATGGCATATATATGGACAAATGGCAATCATCAAGCAATAATATGCATGGAAATAGCAAGATAAACATGAATTGATGAGCAAGCTTGAAAATGTCTACTTACTTGGAGGTTAAAGACTCAGTTACCGGGTACTGCTGTTTGGGCCCGGGTCCTGGTACTGGTATAGTTTTGGTACTGGTTCTTTCGGGGTACTTCACGGGTTCTCTTTGGGTCCTTCATAGAAGGACACACAACAAATGTGGGCACCGAGGAAGTACCTTAAGGCAGTAGGTTAGTTTATGTATTTATTTTTGATTTGTTCATCAGCATGCTCTTTGCATCAGCTTTAGATAGTGTCTTCATCTTGCAACGGCTTGCTAATATTATTCAAATTAAAATTGGTCTATGTAATGCCCTTAGTTTATGATAGTAATGAACAACAACCTACTTTGATTCATTTGATGGTCACAGATTGATTTTTTTATATTTGAAAATCTGAGTATATTACTGTTGATAGATTTGTATAACCCAGCCAATAGTTATGTTTGTTGATCATGTTTGAATTGATGTCAATTTGTAATGGATGTAATCTGAAACCATATTAGTAATACAATTATTTATTTATAATTTTATTGGCCAATACAGATTTATGAGCATCAATCTTCTTTTTGTATTTGTAACTTTGATGTTGAAAATAAATACATACATATATGGACAAACCTAAATCCACAAGGAGGGAAAAAATTGTCATACCCACGTACCCGAACCATGTATCATTACCTAAACGAGAACCCGAATCGGCAACTTAGGTTAAAGAGTCAAAATACTTAAGAGCAATTCTCCCTTAAATCTAGATTTTCAAACAACCTTTTGACTTTTTGCGTACTTGCATTTAACAAAAATTAATGAGCAATGAAGAGCCGAATTTGACATGAAAGTGTCAAATAATGGTCTCCAAAGACAATATTATGCATTTAAAACTCAAAAACAATCCCTCTTGATCAAAGGTATGGGTTGGAAATGCAATTTTTTGAGTTTTTTGAACAAAAACATGAGATTTTTGTGCAAAAATATGGGCCGTTTTCCAAAAACATGGCCAAAAAATGCATTTTTTGAGTCTTTTTTACTTGTGAATGCAAAAATTATTTCCGCAAATGGATATGCATGGATCAAAATGCAAAAAAGTGGCTTCAAAATGCATAAAAGTGGATTAAAACCCCAATTTTTGGGCATTTTAAGCAAAAACATGATTTACAAGAGACATGAAATGAATTTGTTTTTAGCTTCCAAAGTTGAAAATGTGTATCACAATGTAATGACAAACACTTAAAATGCCAAATCGATTTGGATTGGAGTAAAAACATGAGCCAAAAATGGTGTTTTTTGATTTTTTTTCAAAAATGTGCCCTTGTAGGGAGTTTGAAAAATTGGTTTTTAGCAAGATAAATCCATTTTCAATGTTGGAAAATCCATGGCTAAGAAAAAACAATCCTATTGGAGAAAATCTCATGCAAAACCATCAAGTAAATCTCTCACAATCTCCAAAAACGGGTTCTTGGAGGGCAAAGACATGTTCTTCAAAATCGAACTTTTTGGAGGTCATTGCACCTATTAAAACATGTTTTTGGTTAAAATCAGATCTTTTTGAGTCAATTGCATGTTTTAAGTTACATCTCACTTTTTAGATGCAAAGACATGAAAACTTCACTTTTGATGCAATTACATCAAAATGGTTCATTTACATGATAACCTTTTGATGTAATGACATCAAAAAGGTCTACCAAAATGAACTTTATATGCAGTGACATGTAAAATGTCCACTTTTGATGGATTTTACATGTTATTGCATATAAAATGTCCACATATGAAGACTTTAAGTCATTTAATTCACTTAAAATTATAAAAATTGTTACAAAATGGGTCAAAAACAATATTTATTTATCATATTTTGAAATATAACATATAAACATCATTTTAAAGTAACATTTAAATAAACATTTGATTTTTAAAACAAAAAACTAAACTGAAACTATATAGTTATATAGTTACTTTAAGTGAAAAATTAAAAAGTAATTCAATTGAAAATTATAACATAAAGTGCACTATAGTCACTTTAAGTTAAATTTTTTTAAAGAAACTTAGAACCATAACAAAAAGTGAGTATAAGTTATATTTTTCAAAAAGTGAAATTCAAATTGAAAATATAACATCATATTTTTAATTTGTGCTGTTGCACCCAAAAGGTCCATTTTTGAAGCACTAAAATGGACATATTTTTTGACTGACAATTCCGATTGACCTCTAGGTTAGACTGAATCGAAGGGAAAAACAAAATGCATGACATGAGCAAAACCAAAGGACAAAAAACCAACAAACACAAACTCAAAAGCAAAGAACAAATGATGAAGGCTTCAAAAATCAAGCAAAGGTTTGACAAAAAGCAAAACGAAAAAGACATTATGAAGGGCTTTAGTAAAAGTATTCATTATATCAATTGGTACTGATCGGTTGATCAATACTAACCAATTAAATAACGAACTAAACTTAGAGAAATGTGAAACTAAGTTGAAAAAGTTTCGTACTGTTACTTGGATTTTGTGGTGACAAAATGCAAGACAACATGCCACAAGCATCTATAATCTTTTTGAAACCTTGGGAGAATGGGTTGTTGGACAAACCGCCATTGTTCCCCTTTTGGTTTCTTGACATGGCTTAACCACCTCTTGTGTTCTATAAGTCTAGTGCTTGTATCAGGCATTGATAGGTGGATCTTTTGGTGCAACAACAACTCTAGCTTATAACAAGTGGTATTAGAACTTGGTCATAGGTTCAAATCTCTTTGGGTAACACTGAGGGGTGTGTTGGCTTGGTTTTTCACCACCCTTGTTTTGTTGTATTCAGCAGTGAAAAACCATAAATGTGCACTCCAAGTAATTTGAAATTTGGTCAAAAAACCCTAGGCAAAAAATTCACCAAATAACCTTGTGCCTTGCCTTGTTTGGCCCTAGCCTTTGAAAACTTTAGAAAGTATTATTTCAAATGAATTTTGGCAACACATTTTTATCCCAAAAGGTTTATTCGCGCAAAGATACCTTTATTAATCTTTTGATAAACCTTATAAAGTTTGCCTAAATTGCATTATTTTATTTGAAAAAGGTCCAAGTTGCGATATCTTTGAATCATCGTAGATCCTTTTAAGATCGAGGGTTGAGGCTTGCCCGCAATATGGATCTGCAAGGTCTTTAAATATTGCGGGCAAGCGCCTTTTCGACACGTAGCCCTTGCTGACGTTTCAGCCTCAATGCACCGCTAAAGGTTCGTGGTTGTTAGAGCTAGTCAAACCTTCTTGTAGAGTTGTTAGTGTTCTCGCACACGTTTTGAAATTCCTGCAATATCATTGGCTCATTCTTTAATGAAGGTATTATTCTATAGTTTAGAGTTTCTGATCGTTGATCTTGCAAAGAATCAAGGGCGAGCGCATGCCCGCAATAATAAAGTGCATGAATGTTATACATTGCGGGGAAGCGCCAATGCGACACGTGGCATAGTGTGACATCATGGGCTCGCCTTTCTCAGAAGGTAATAACAACTTGTCTTATGTGGGACTTGTCAGATGAGCTGGAGTATAGAGAAAGCGTCTCATTGTTCCGACTAGCTGACTAGATATTACAGTCATAGAAGATTTTTGATTGCCGTCGATCTGAATAAGATCCAGGGTTAGCGCTTACCTGCAATATGGACTTGCTCGACATTTAAATAATGCGGGCAAGCGGGCATAGTGGGACCAAGACTTAAAGGGAATGATGAGTCATGCCATGCTGGAAAGGTCAGATGAAGTAAAGTGCGCTCATTGGTGGAATATGACAGGTTTGCCAAGTTGGAAGTGGTGATGTCACGGGCACTGAAACTTTAAATGCCGCAGTCAAATCTGTCAGAGCACGTTGGTAAAAGGATGATATTTTATTGGTTAAGTTAGCTGAGTGGGCTGTCAAGGAAAAGGACTTTGGCCCATCGTCGATCTAGGAAAGATCAACGGAGAACGCATGCCCGCAATAAGAAGTTGCAGGAATTTTAAGTAATGTGGGCATGCACCCTTTAGACACGTGGCCGAGGGCTCTCAAATTTTTAAAGCTTTTTGTGTCTTCAAATAAAACCGTCCGATCATCATAGGATCAACGGGTGAAATTCAAAGTTGAAGCGCAAACACAAAAATAACGGCTATAGGAGTTAATATGATTTAGAGTTCCTTCATGCGACCTTAATGCATGGGTGTAATATAAAAATTCGCCATTACTGAATCACAAAGTTGCAGATTTTCTCAAAGCAAAAGGATTTCCAGAGCCAGGGCACGGAATTTCACAGCGGTTTCAGCGAAATTGCAGAGAAAGAAGGGAAAATTTAGCGGGTAACCTGTAACCATAAGAAATCCAAAATTTGCTGTTGTAAGAGTTTAAATTTTTTAAAAGGTGCCTCCACGGAAGGAGTTTTCTGGGCAAACTGATTACTTATAGAGGGCTGTGCATGATGATTTCCTAGAACAATTTCCCTTATCAGTAAATGAAATAACTAAAGGAAGGGAACTCATTCCTAAGAACCCTAGGGTAGTTGTCGCTGAGGGTTTCTATGATAGGGCAAACTGGGTAAGAGACGCCCAAGTATCTATCGGGGGTTTGCAATTGTTCAAAAAATGGTTCTCAGAAAGTAATTTAGATACCCCCATGAGCAATGTCTGGGAATTCAACATTGGAAAATTAACAGTCCCTATAGTTTTCTTTGATAGTGATCTATTGATTGACCTGGCTAAGAAATATAATCCTATTAAGGGTTGGGTGAAGAATCATTCTAGAGTAAATCTTTTTAGGGTTTGCCCTAAGCTATTCAGTGAAGTTTTTAACCTTAACCCTAACCACGCTGTACATGAAATCATTGATATGGATGATTTGCAAGCAAGATATGATGCACAAAGAATATACTTGAGAACAGGGCCATTGCAGGAGTATGCTGCTAAAGTTGGAACCTTCTCTGTGATTACTGCTAGCACACCCGAGCCATTACTGAAAAGACATTTTAACCCTAGGGCTCAAGCAGTATACATTTCTCTTTGTAAATTTTTTGGAATGGATGAAGCTAAGTAGATCCTAGGCTCAATTGTCCTTATAATGGCTCAAACTCTTCAATTTGGGATGAGCACTATTCTAGATTTTGCTACTTTCCTTGCAAAGGAGATTCACAATGGTTTGTTGGGAATAGCAAGGGGAAAAGTGGATAAACCTTTCTGTTGGTATTCATTGCTCATGTATGTATGTTTGTATAAGACACTTGCCTTCTTCTGTAAGGTTATGGAGTTGGAAACAACTAGAAATGGAGAGAGGAATCCAGTACAGTTGTGGAGTGTAGATATGACCTCAGAAGCCATAGACACCAGTTATGTGAGGTTTGACAGATATTTTGCATCAAAGCTTAGATTGCTTTTGAGAGGAGACAACCCTAGAATTCCACAAGCACTGTTAGAATTGGTTAGACCCAAGGACCATGCAAAAGGACTATTAGTTAGTCATAATTGGGGGGATATCATTCCCTATAATGTTTCAATAGTGATAAGAGTATATGGCTTCTTGGGAAAGCCTCATGTGTTGCCATTTCATGTGCCTTTGAAGATAGGAATAGCTGAGTTGTTATGGCAAATAGGCACTATGGATGAGAGGGAGTTGCCTAATAAGGGTTTATTTTTTCCAATTGTTATTGCGGCACATGATTTTGTTTTTGTAAGGAAAGGGTGGAAGCATTTGAATTTGTTCTTAGATAGATATAACATGGCAGAGTCTCATGCCAGGCTTATTGATCCTGAAGGATTCTATGACCTCTTAAGAGAGAGAATAAAAGCTTCCCGCATGGTGCAACAAGTTTACTATTCGGAGGATGTGATTAGAAATGTTTTTACTTTGCAAGAACAAGAATTGAGAAAGGAGAAATGGATAGTATTTAGCAAAACCCTAGAATTCATTAATGCTTTTGACCTCCATTATGATCCATTGAAAGAAAAGAAATATTGGGGAGCCAAGATGCAGGCATTGATGAATAATTTTGTTGTGATAATACAGGCCATGAATGAGAAGAAGGCTGCATATGTCAAGGCTTATCCAGACAAGGTTGCAGAGGTGTAGAAGAGAATAAACAGTAGAAATATGGTGTCTCCTGGTCAATACACTCTGCAAAAAAGGGAAGGGCAGGATATGTAATGGTCCAGAATGTGCAATAGGCTCCTCCTCAGCAGAGACCAAGGCCAGAAAGCCCACCTGCAGCCAGTGCTCCAAAAAGACAAAAGTTAGAGCAAGGGTCTTCTTCCCAAGTGGAGCAATATTCCTCAAGCCAATCTCCAATCAGGATTGATGATGAAACATCTCTAAGAGAGCAGCTTAGACGAATTGGTGGAGAGGGAGATGTAATTGTTACCTCCACAGATTTGGAGATTGGAGAGCCACGAGAACCACCTACACCTTCCTTGGATTTAACTGTTGCTGATTACCAAGATAAGGAAATTGATCCAATAGTTGTGCAAGCCTCTGAAAGGTTTATTAATGATGAAAATTTTGTGAAATCTAGGGCATTTGTTCGATTTTTATGGAGGCTAATATAGGAAATTTTGAGAAGACTTGTGAAAAGATAAAGGCTGAACAACCTGACAAATCGGATTCTACTATTCAGGAGGAGGTAAAGTCTAAATTTTTGAATGATTTTGCTCAATTCACCCCTGAGGCCGGTAGGCAAGTAATTAGACAGTTAGGAGTCCTTATTTTGCCAGAATGGGATATAGTGAATGCCATGGTTTTTGATTCAGTAAGGAAGCAAAAGGACGTCCAATTTAAAACTGAAGAAGAGGTATTACAGGCTCATAGAGGAGTCAAATTTAGTGATGATCATCAAGCTCTTGTTATTCTGTCCATTGAAAAAAGGGATAAGACTAGGATGCAGGAAATTTCGACTGCAGAGCATATTGGTGCATTGATAGTTTTCAGGGCTGGTGAGGTAGGTAGTAAGCAAATAATAGGAATGGCGTCAGAAATGTTAAAATTTGGTAGTGTTGTATCTAGCCAGGAAGAAGATAGATTTGCCCAACTCAATGCTAGGTTTGAAGAAGTTTTGAAAGCATATGAGGAAAGGGGTATGTAGATACAATCATTAGAAAACAAAGTATCTCAAATGGAGAAACAACTGGGGAAAAGAAAAGTAGAAGAATCTAGCAGACCCAAGATTGTATACCCCCCCAGGCCCCCTATCGAGCCTTTTGAATCAATTCCAATTGTTGGAGTACCAGATACCCCAGAAAGGCCATAGTTCTACAGTGTAGAGGAATTTGAGGAAGAAAAGAATAAATTATATGCACTGCATGTGGAACTAAATGATTAGTATGAAGAAAAATTGAGACAGGGTGCCATGTATTTGGTAGATAGAATTGAATGGCCATCATTTTTTGATTTGTTATCAGGGATTGCAACCATCAGGGATGAATTGAAGAAAAATGAGGGTAGTTTCAGAACCCTTATGCAGAAATGGACAGAAAGGAATAAAGATATCACTACTATGTGTATATTTGTCATTCAACTACCATGTCATCAAATAGAACAGATCTTTGATTTGCTAAATAAATTGCAAGGTTTTGATGACAAACAAGATTCTTTTCAAAAAAGATTAATTATTTGTTTTTCCAAGTATATTGCAGAGAAGTTTGATTTATTTCCTTGTGCTTTAAAGACCATTGGTAATGTGAAGGAAAAGGAAGAGTGGAAAAGAGAATTAGATGAAATTCTTTTTGAAAGAATGAATAAAATCATTAATGAGATTGGTCATTTGTTGTGGGCAAGGACAAATGAAGAGTTGGTAAAAGTGTTGTTATTCTACAACACCATCAGAAAAGATCTGGTGGATATGGAGGCAATTGCAAATTCCCTGATAATTGTACAAAGAAAAGTCCTGAGTTTTGATTGGCCAGATGACACTGCTTATAATGAGTGGAAAGATAAGTTCATGTCTATAGAGCAGATGTTAGAAGATGACGAGGCAGAAGATGATGTAAGTGTAACTGTTACTTTAACAGTTGATGATGAAGACAGAGTAAATCCCCAAGTGAAAGTAAACTTGCAGGTAACTGAAGAGGACACATCACTTTCAAGCCTCATGGTCACTTATTCCGAGGAATCAGATTGATAGAAGAATCAAATCATTGTACCTTGCCGATTCCAAGGGATGTAATAGAAAGGGGACCACAAAAGGAATGTTTGATGTATAAGTCTTTCTGTTACTCACATTTTTGTCATTTTGTCATAGGTGTATGCAAATATCTCTTGTAAAAGACACCTGTCGATTTCTCTTAGCCTGAAGTTTGTTGCATCTCACACTATATAAGTGAGATTCCAGGGCTAGAGAAAGGGTCTGATTTCTATTGTTTCTAGGTGATATACTTAGTTTGTTTTCGGTCCAATGTTTGAGCAAGTTTTATGATGTATTATCTTTGTTAGTTCCTGAGAATACATTAATATAGAATGATCTCTTTGTTTTTCCTAAGGTCATTCTGAGTTTACTGCAAATGTATACAATTTTCAAAGAAAATGAATACAAATTATGAGCTGTCCCCATATCAGTTCTTTCTGAATTTTGTCTCCTTTTGATTACTTGGTTATCTTGATATTGTATGAGTAAAGGCTTGTGCAATTGAATGCAATCCAGTTAGGTTGTATATTTGTTCACCACTGCTATTAGTTCAATGGATTAAGTAAAAGCTTTGGTGAATTTGATAAGGTTACTACAGTAGTAGGAAGGATTTTTTCAATGATGAATTCTGATAAGAATTGCTGATAATATTTGTTGCAAGGCAACAGATTAGATCTATGGATTTGTAGTAGACTTTGAACCCTAATGGATTAGGCACTAGTCAAATTGATTCAGCTGGAAGAGAAATGTGTCATAAATGGTTTTTAAATGCAGAATTATAATCAATTTTACTTTTATTTCTTGAAGATCTTCAAAGTTGGCTGGTACTTGTTTGCATGGAATGTTTTAGCTTTAGTTAGCCACTATTGCTGAGAACATGTGCAGATCTATAGAAGAATTTTGGCCAGATTTGTTATATGGGATGTGTTTATCAAATTGTCAAGAATTATGCATGTATTTGAGGATTTGAGATGAGAATTAGAATGAAACTAAAATAATTCTCATACAGTGTTTCTTAGTCTTGGATCATCCCTGGGTATACCCACCCTGGTTTTGCAGAGCCTAAAGAGTAGAAAACCACCTTTGGTTTTGTTGAAGTTGGGTCCAAATGGTTTGCACATATAATTGTTAATAGAAATTGGCTAATCCTTAGATTGTGTGAGTGATATCATTTTTGGTATTGAGCATTTTGTTGATTCAATAGTTTTAAAACACCAACAGGGTGATTGTTGGATGAGCTACCAATTTTCCCCTTCGGGATTTATGACATGGTTTAACCACCTCCTGTGTTCTATGAGTCTAGTAGTTGTATTGGGCATTGACAGGTTGATCTTTTGGTGCAACAACAACCCTAACTTAGAACATGGGCAAAGAAAACCATGTTACACAAAGGATTGATCTAGGGTTATGTCAATCCTTTGGTGGAAGAAACCCAAAAATGTGGTAATAGATTGCACAAAAAGTGGACAATATTCTTAAGCTACAAATTGTTAGATGCGCCTCTTTTTCTTGTGCATGGTTAGGTTGATTTGAGCCAAGTGTGATAGGGTGTGTGGTTACCCTTGTGTTGTTGGACATATCATGCAACATACTTTTGGGTGAATTGCGCCTGCACAATAGATATCACATCATCACTAGAGGTTTTTCAGTACAAACATCCCACAGGCATAAAATATCATACCATGCTATTGAATACGAAGATCATTAATTGCTTTCTTCCAAGATAGTGCTTATACAATGAAAATGTATACTAGGTAGATTCAGAACCTTTTTATAACTACAAAAAGTACATATAAGGTTCTTGACTATTGTCAGTCCATAGTTGAATTAAGAACAACACTTTCTTGAAGAGGGGGACTTGCTATGCCCTTGAACCGCTGATTGTATTGTACATGTGTAGTTGGCTTGTGACTAGCATAACCCTTGATTAAGTTATATAATCAAACATAGTCTTCCATAAGTTGTTAAGTTGGATTGGCTGGCTTGCAAGGCATAAGTATGATATATAAGAGTGGGCAGCTAGTTTATGATATCATATCGTGAATCATGTTCTCATGGAGGCTTTTGCAGATTTGCCCCCTCAAAGTGACTTATTGTTCTTAATTGTGAGAATATATTTATAGCATATTTACTGTTATATTCATCTCTTGTGCAAGTTACTTTATCTCATAAGCTGATCTATTTGTGTATTCACTTTCCAAATGATTTTGTAATCCTACTAATGCCTTGATGTGAATTTAGTGATTGGAACCTTCTCCTCAAGAAGTTTCGGTTTAAATGCTTTGGTGCTCATCCGACACTCTTGAACATGTCAGAGTCCTTGATCCCTAGAGAAATTTTGGCGATTTGTGCATCGGTGTGAGGTCCCTTTCTCCACTGCAATCCATTGCCCTAAATTATTTGGTATACTTCTTCTTAAATAACATAAATATTTTGTGCTTCTCTCTTTCTTTTGTAGAGAAGAAGTCCGCAGACTCCATCTTAGAGTAAAAGATTCTCTCATTTGGCATGTTCAGCCCGAATTGGTTGCTCATTACTTGTAAAGAGAACTATCACCCATTGATACTTTGTAAGCTGTCTTTAGATTCGATTGGATGTACAAACTCCCGTGTTCATGACTATGACTTTCACTTTGACTTTGTCTTCGACTCCAACCCCCGCATCAGCTTCAAGAGTGCACTGATGGATTCTCTTCCATTATGGTTTGTTTCCTCCTTTGCTCATCCACCTTAAATATTTTGATGAACACTCCTTATGTTTTGCATGGTTAGGGTGATTTGTACTAAAGTTGTGATAGGCTGCAGTCTCACCTTGTAATGCTAGACATCTCACGTAACTCCTTACCATGTCACATTTGTACTTCCACTACAAATATCACATCATCACTAGAGGTTTTCAATTCCAAAATTCTTACACTTCCCAGTGCAATATAAATAGAACATAACAAAAATACCATGTATTTGTAGATGATTGTTTTGTTCCAAGGTAGTGCTTGTACTATGAATATGTAGACCAATGAGGAATCAGGACCCTTCCTTGACTAGAAGAAGCATATATAAAGGTCTTTGCTGATTGTCAAGCCACAGTCCTCCATCATTGACACTGCTTCTCTAAAGAGAAGGGCATGCTACACCATTTAACCTATTGTTGTTAACTATGTTGGCATTGGAGACTTTTGGAGGTTTGCTCTCTCAAAGTGGCTTATTGTTCTCAAGTACTTGCAGCATTTTTCCTATTATTTTCTTCTCTTGTGCAAGTTATTTCATTACAGAAGGTGGTTGGAAATGAGTGCAATCAATTTGCTTGATCTATTTGTCAGATTGCTGCCCAAATGACTTTGTACACCATGCAATGCATTTATTCAAATTTAGGGATTGGAACCTTGTCCTTAAGAAGCTCTGATTCTGAGGCTTTGGTGCTTACCTAACACACTCTTGAGCATTTAAGAATCCATGGTCCTTCTAGAGATTTTGATGATCCATACACTAATGTTACTCTTGGGGTTACTTATCTCCACTTCAATACTCAGTCCTTGCGTTTTTGGCTTACTTTCTTTGATTAGTAAATCTTCAATATCATAAATATCATGTTATGCTTCTCTTTCTGCTCTATTGAAGAAGTCCTCATTGTGGCTCTTTTTTTGGGAATATTGCTTCCCCTATTGATCCTCTACAATTTGTATCTAATTTTTATTGGATCTGCAAACTCCCTTGTTCATGATTATGAATTTGACCTTTTCTTTGGTTCTTACTTTTGCTTGAGCTCCAAGATTATGTTGACTCAGCTCCAAGATTATGTTGACGGATTTCTTCTATTATGACTTGTAGTCTCCTTTTCTATCCACTTTCTCATGGTTTCAACAATCACCTGATTTCTTGGTGTGCTTCCACCTATATTTGAACTTAATAACATTAATTTTTGAGGTATGACAACGTCAATCTCTACTTCACTCTTCTTCCTGTCAACAACTTTGTAAATTGTATCTAAATTTGACTGGATGTGAATACTCCTTTGTTTATAACTTTTTCTTTGGTTCTGACTTTTGCTTCATCTCTAAGATTATGCTGATCGATTTCTTCTGTTGTAGTTTGTACTCCCCTTTTCTCTTCACTGTCTACAAGTCTCAAGTTTTCAACAATCACCTGATTTCGTGATTCTTGCTTCGACTAGGTGGTGTGCTCCCACCTTTGTTTGAACTTAATACATCAATTTCTGAAGGTATGGCAACATCAATTTTCACCTTGCCCTTCTTCCTCTCAACGATTCCTTTCTTCATCCTACTCGACTACTTGTTGGTTGTGTGTTTTGTGGTCAATTTTAGTCCAAAAATCCTGTAGTAAAATATAATGCATTGCAAGGAGCTGGGGTAGGCTCAAATAAAGTATCCATGTCTCCCTTACACCTAAGTTGTTCCACATAGCATCAGTTAGTGTTTGATTTCTCTAGACTTCTTGAGAGAACTTCCCATACTAAAATATCCTAGAGATGTCAAAAACTTCCTAGGAGATTGTTCTTCGGCTCTTGATTTGTTTTCACTTCTTCATTGATAGACCTATCAATTTATGTTTTCATCTTCCCTGTTTCATCGATAAATATTTTTTCCAATGCCAAATCTTAATTAATCTTACCTGAATTTGTATAGGAAACAATGGTAAAATTCCACCAAAAGACTATTAGACTATAATTGCAATTTAAATGCAACATACCCAAGTAACTAGGAGAACTGTACATAAAATGAGAACCCTTTGTTGACTATAAGAAGCATCTATAAAGTGCCTGAACATTGCTTGTTGAAACACAATTCTCAGTGACCACTTACATCCAATTCCTCACAACTACCCACAATCTGAGAAATAATCAATACTGTAGGTCAGAATCAAAGCAAAAAACATAACAATAGCAAATATAGAAAAAGAGGTGCCCCAATCCAAAACTCCACACAGAAGATTGGTGTTTATGCAGTACAAAACCACATCTTGACACAACTCATTTGGATCATTAGAAGTTGGTAAACACCAGCTGCACCTTTGTGCTTTGCATTGCATGTTGGAATTTTGTGCGACCTTGCAACATGTAAGACCTAAGTTACTGTATTTACTGCCTGACAGTGAAATTCAATAGTTGGTTTGCAGTGTTGTCATATGCAGTTCAAAATCACAGTAAATTCTTTGCCAGTTTGAGACATTTGTGGCAAATTTAGTCTGCAGGACCTTGGACAAATTTGCCACGCTTTTGAATGAAATTTGTTTTTTGATATAGAACTTGGAATGACTTTGATGTTGTTGGGCGAATTAAAGATGATTTTGGACTTTAGTGCAATGTTTTTTATTTAATTTTTATTATTTATCTTTGCCATGTCAGCCCTAAAGCAACGACCGATGGGGAATAAGTGAAAAACGTAAAACTATAGTTATACTTTTATAAAAGAATGCAGATTATTAGAGTTCGAACCGTTTACCTGATGGCAGACTGGGAACCATTTGCCCAATGACACACTGGGGAGCATTTACCCTTTGCGCGCAGACTGGATACAAACAATTAGACGCTTCGTAGAAAATGAACACTTGCTGGATAGTCGAGAGTTACAGAGATACACAACTGCCGGGAATTCAAAGAATATCTACAGTTATATTTGTCTGTATATATAATATATATACACAACACATTATATTTTTATATGTTTTTAGATGCATAAATATTTATACCTGTCCATCTGTATGTATGAGTACATACAAAGTTAATGGTATATATATATATATGCACACACACATTTCTGTCTATTGGGATATTGGTTTTGTTGTCTGTGTATACATGTTTGTATTTGAAATATTATCTGTTTGCTTGTGTACACATGCACATGATTATATCACCCTAATTCACATACTTGTGTCGGTATACATATATTGGGCTTCCATTGCTGTGCCTGTGTGGAAGGGGTTTTTCTGTCCACTTTATGGAAATATGTGGAAACGGTTCAACCATTGTCAAGTGGAGGAGGCTATGTGTGGATTTGCAGTCATTGCAAAGAGGAATCTAGTAGCTTTTATAGTAGGTGAAAGCACATTTATGCTTTATTCCTCAAAAAGGCATTAAATTTTGTACAGGGAAGCTAAGAGTTGACAGAGTGCTATCGAAAACTCTCCTTCCAAACCACATTGTGAACAAATACATTCAAGAACAAAAACAAGTAGACTAAGCTGCTGGGAGGGAAAATTCTTCTCTTCCTTTGCAAAATCCTAGGCTTTCAAAAAAGGAAAAACATCATTTATGGCTTTAAATGAACAACTTGCTTGGGGCCATCCATTCTTGTGTTCTCGTCAACTAAAAGTTGTAACTAAGAGGGCAATGGGGCCCTTGGAAACATCATTTCAAAATGAAGCTAGAGACATTGCTGAGCAAGCCACAACGAGATAAGTCTATGTAAATGGATTGTCATAATGTTGTTCTCTTACCACATTGGCCACAAATGGTGAGAGCAATTAATGGGCCTTGATTATGGGAAGGTACACACTACTTTTTTGGATAGAGAGGTCTCTAGTGTAGAGGCTTCCGTGCAATCTATCAAGGATTCATGGATCAAAATAGGTGTGACAATAATATCTGACGGATGGAAAGATGTAAGAAATCGTTTTTTTGTGAATGTTATTGCAGTGTCCACAAGTGGTGCAATGTTTGTGAAAGTTGTGGATTGTGAAGGAGAGGTGAAGGACAGCCCTTTAATTGCAAACATTCTCATCCAAGCTATTGAGCAAGTTGGCGCTCAAAATGTTGTTCAAGTGGTGATTGATAATGCCAAGAATTGTAGGGCTGCCGACTTTTTGGTTGAGGAGCGTTTCAAACACATTTTTTGGACACCTTGTCTTGTGCACTCACTCAACCTAATGCTGCAAAAAATTGGCATTAAGATTGAGTAGATTAAAAAAATGTATGAAGAGGTACAAGAGATCCAAATTTTTGAAACAAACCACCATACAACACAAGCCATTTTTAGATAATTCTCGAACTTGGAGCTCTTGAAGGTAAAGTAAATTATTTAAAATTTAAATATGTTTTACAAATCTAGTCACTTTAGTTTAGTAATCTTTCTATGTTTTTAAATGTAAATTTTAATCTTGATTTTACTTTATTATTGTTTTGATCTTAAAATAGGTTGTTGAGACCCGCTTTGCCTCCAACACTATTGTTTTGAGACGCCTTGTCAAGTAAAGAGGCATTGTCTAAAATGGTAATCAGTGCTACTTGGAGCATATGGAGGCAATCTAATAGTGCCAAGACAGCTATCATTAAGGCATTGATACTAGATGACTCTTGGTGAGATCATGCTAAGCACCTTATGAAGTTAACCAAGCCTACATTGAGCACAATCCAATGCATTGGCATGGGTAGATGCCTTTTTTGGGTGAGGTACATGATAGCATTGACTCCATGATTGAGGATATTAGAATTATCATAAATGAGAGAGAGAGGAAGATTCCAAAGAAAATTTCTTCAAGGAGCTACAAGTAATCACGGTAGAGAGATTGAACAAAATGGCTGCCCCTTTGCATCTACTTGGCTTTGCATTGAGCCCCAGGTTCTATAGCCAAACAGTCCTCAAGGGGAGTACCACTAGAGTTTTCCCATATAGAGATCTTGGAGTTGCACAAGGGTAGAAGACAACCCTTTGAAGACTCTTTCCCAAGCATCTACGACCTGGAATGAGGTCTGAACTTATGAGTTTCACAAGCATCGGTGATTGATGTCTTGAAGCTCTTGAGGACAAGAACAATGTTGATGCTCATAAACGATGGTAATTCCATGTACAAATGTACCAACACCTATAACCCATTGCCATCAAAATTTTATCATAGGTAAGTTATTCAATCTTAAGATTTTAGTTTCCAAATTCTTGTTGATGAATATTCAAAAATCTTAACTCTAATTTGAAAATTGTAAATCTTGATAGGTTGCTAGTTCATCATCACCTGAGAGGAATTAGAGCTCAAACTCCTTCATCCACTCAAAAAAGTGCAACTGACTAAAATCGAAGAAGGCAAATAACTTGGTCTTTGTGCATTCAAAGTTGAGTCTTAGAACACACAGAGAATACTTACAAAAAAGGGGAGGCAAAACATTGGGATGTTGAACCAAAGTCTACTGAGTTGGAAGTCCACTTTGATACACTTGTAATTGATGATGGTGATTGCAAGATTCTTAGTGATGTTGAAGCAGATCCCAAGTTTGGGGCTGAGGCTGCCAATCTGTAGCAGCATAATGATGATGATTTGTTTGATGATTTTTTATGATATTTGATCACATATGACTGATTAGTAATGTTGACATTATTGTTTTTGAACTGAAACATTGATATGGTGATATATTTTGACATTTTTTTATATGTCATTCGAACTAAATTGTTAATATATGTGGTGGTGATTTCTTCTAAGTTGCTTTAATATTAACATAGTGGTCTATGAATTTAGTTTCTGCAGCATATTTTTACACACACACATATATATATTCTTTTTCTATAAAAAAATCTTGTATGAACGAACCCAACTCGAACCCAAACCTAGCCCCAAAAACTTTTGAGCAAATGTTGAAGCCGAATCTTGAAACCGCATCCAAGTGGGCAAATTAGTGCAAGACCATGCTTCTATGGCCCATGCGTTGTTAGCACAATTGTATACATAGCCTCTATGTGGAAGAGCAACCATCACACCTAGAGAAAGGCAATCCATCAGTGATTACTTAAGCTTCAACGATCTTGTAATTTCATTCTTCTAAAGTAACATGTACACTTGTAGCATATGTATAAAACAGGTCAAAAAATCTGTAGATGGTATATAGATACAGTTGTTCTGAAAACATTGTTTCCTCTAACACATCTAAATCTCGCAATTTAGAGTGTTGCTCCATGATCTGGATCATAGGGCCTAGGAGCTTGGGAATATTCCTGGAATTCCGTTCTGATTAGTAACTCATTAAATTGGCATCTTTCTTCATTGATCCCAGCAAGATTTCCTTTGGCTCACATTAACATTGGACACAATCTTAGCGTTCCTTGGGACATGTGTCCATGTCCTAGACAGCTGTCCTGAACATTCATCTCTCCTTTGTACCCCACTCTTTGTCACCATAAAGAAAATTGACATGTCTCCTGTTTTTTGTTATATGCTTCTCATGTTTATAATTTTATTAGATATATTTATGTGCTCATGTTGATTAAATTTCAATGTCATTTAGTTTGCTTAAATTGTTTGTAGTGTATATGTATTTAAAATCTTCAAATGTTAACTTTTATATCTTATTTATATAGCCATACCCATATACAGGTCAGGTATTTTTTGTTGTATTCGAATCCCTGACCTCTTAACCCCTTAACCCTGGAACTTGGAGAAACACTTCATTGAAAAATCTGTATGGTGGAAATGTCCCTCAATATGTATGCATTCTTGACCCTCCTTTTTGGATGTATCCCCCATGACCTGAGGGGTCCCTCCACACAGTTCAGCTGGAGCAGCAGCACCATGTTTGTCAGGAATGACAATCACTAGTTGATGCAATGGAAAAATACAAATTAATGGGTTAGGCTACGTACAGTAGGCTACTGGGCATGACATGATCCATTTCATTTCATCAAATGTTTCCTTCCATCTGACAGCCATTACTTGCTATTCATACATTATGGCAGACTATGGAAGGGCAGTCTAGCCTCCAGTGGTTGTTTTAGTTTAATTTTTTCTCATCATATTTCAAAGAATGGTTCCAAGTAATCAAAAAAATATTAGAGGCTAATTGTACTGCAACTCTCATATCACAACTATGGTAGCTATGTTTAAAAATATGCTGAATGGGTTTCACTATATGAACATTTTAAATCTATAAAGTCAAATATTCATTTGTCACTCAACTAATCGATTCAGACTGGTGAAAACTAATTTACTGTGTAGTTTGTTTCTATATCTGGATGCTTCTCCAACAGTACCTTTGCTGATGGCTACTTGCATTTATAGTGAACATTATCCTTTCATCCAAATCATCAAGTTTCATCTCCATCTTTACCTTTTCTGATTGACCATCATGATTTTATTGACCTTTATTATTTAATTTAAAGCATCAAGTCCTGTTACTTTTATCACTTACCTACCTTGCAAAGAAGCTACCTTATCTGTGTAGCTAATAAATTCATAACAACACACATTCTAGTAAAAATGATGTATTTTTTTATGACATGATAAGAGACTCTCAAATCATTCTCTTCCTTGAAATTTATGTGTTTATGATCGGACATTATTCCTTTTTAGTCTCTCCTTTTGCATAGAGCAAGCAGGATAGAGCAGGCTTCCCCATTCTAGTAGCTCAAGCGCTAAGGCCAAGCAACTGACAGAAATGTTCCAATTTATTGTCCTGTCACAATCCACCATGTGCTTGTTGAATGTGTGGAAGCAAGACACAATCCTAAGCAGAAGGGGATTGTTGCAGGCCCCAATTGGTGAGTTATGTGGCCAAAAATCACCATATAAAATCTATTGAAAACAATATACACAAGACTAAAATGAATTCACTAAGTTTTCTTCGATCCTTATTGCATCCCACAACTGATGAACTTCTTTTTTAGTACAAATCAAAAAATTACTATTTTTTGGCAATTGTTAGCATAATTCAAAAAATTCCTTGGTTGACATTTTTAGCAAATTCCAAGAATTTGCCTTTTTGGTAGTGTTTTACCAACTTCCTTAACTTACCTCTTTTTTGGTAATGATGCAGGCTTTATCCACATGGCCACTGAAAGTTTCCAATTATTTGAAACTAACTAAAGCAAAACTCTTTATCAACGTACTAACCTAATTGCAGGCAATAGTTTGAAATTAAAGCTCAAATTGGAATATTCTAAAGCTAACTCCTGGATAAAAGATTGTGGCTTCCAGAAGTCTATGTATCGTTCTGCTCTGGTTGAAACAACTCAAATTCTACGAGTTACTCTGCTGAAACTTGTGGCACTTATCACAAATTGGATTCTTAAATTCCCATTCTGTGATCCATGTGTTATCTTTTTGTCCCAGTCCATCCCACTGTACCAGATACTTACTGTAATGATCATTCCATGTCTACATTGTCTTGTCCATACCTGGTGAAAAATTTATCTTTTCTTTTAAAAAAATAAATGAATCTTGAACCTAATGTTGCCAATCCATTGCATCCTCACACTTGTCATCCCTTATCATCCCTTACTACTACCTTTCCTTCCATCTCTTCTTTTGTGTGCATTCCATCTTTGATAAAATCGGAATTAAAACAATCTTTGCCTTTTTCTTCTCAACTGCTTCAACATCCTCATCATCATTCCAAGCTGCTTTTTTTTTCAAAACTAGAACATCCCCCAAAGGATACTCAATTGCTTCTGTTGGTGCCAGTATTTCTTCATTTCCTCCTCTCTGCATTCCCATTTCCTAACAGAAACCTGTTCCTTCATTTCTTTTGGTAGATTCTCTTGTGAACTGCAAATTATCAACTTTCTCCTCATCCTTAAAAGGCAATAAAATCACTTTAGAACCATCCTTTCAACAGGGATGTTTTCTTTCCTCCAGCATGCGTTACTGTTCTATCTTATCCACTGCCTTCCTAACAATACATAATGCATCTGTTGGAATGATATCACACCATACCTCATCCTTTGAAGTCTTTCCTATGGATAACTTGCTTCAGCATCTCTTATTAATGATTTCATTCCCTGTTTCAAACCATACAATGTGGTAGGGATGGTGATGTTTTTCATAGTGTAAGTTCAATCTAGGAACCATGTTTTCACAACTGCCACCATCAATATTAACTTGACATGCCTTTCCTGCTGAGGTGTATCTGGTTCAAAAAATATATGCTCAAAGCTAGAAATCATCATGACCTTTGTTCTGCTCTTTCTCTTCCTTTCAAACCACCATTTTCGTTCTTGTGATGAGACTCTCTCCCACATCTGGTAGAACAGTTAGATCTGCCATCTCTTCCTCATCTTTAGCTTCAACCAATTCTGGATTCTTGCATGCAATAGTTTGGACACACAAACGCTCTATGACTCTCTTCACCACAAAAAAGCAAATGAAAGGTTTTTGTGGGGTAACCTGCGGCCCACCGAAACCCTCATCTTCTTTGTTGATTTTGGAAATCTTACAGGGTATCATCCCTTTCCATAACTTGAATCACGCTGCAACAGATATTTTCTAACTCTTCTTGGTCGTGTATTGCTTAGGAAATGTTGTCTATTATGTTTTTTTGCTTCCTTTAAAGCTAACTGGTATGCCTATTCCTTACTGCCAATTTCCATGCATGCATGCTTATTTTTTTTGAATTTAAACCATTTACATGGCTTGCAGCCATTTGTTCATGGATCTCTTGATGCTTAACAGGAATATACAATTTGTAAAATTCAGTCGTATAATCTTTCATCATAGACAGGTTTTGCTTCAAATTTAAAAATTGACAAGAAAGTGTTTTTGCATAATCCATAGGTAGGAATTTCTCTCTCAGCTTCTTGATTTTATCCTTCCGTCAACTCTTTCCTTTTGTAGATGATCCCACTATATCATTGCATGGCCCTTCAATTTAGTGCTTGCAAATTTTACCTTCATTTCTTCACTTATAGTCTTCCATTAAATTAAAATACTCCATATTCTTCAAACAATCCATTGGTTTCTCTTGTTTGAGACTGTCTATATGGTTAGAAGTTCCAAATTTGATTCCTTCATTTTGTTTTCTTCCTTCTGATGCTCTGAGTATCCTCTCTTTAAAGGTTAGGCGCTTTAGTTCTTCCTCTTAATATTTGCAAGCTGATTCTAGTTCTTCAAAATTATTTTCTCTTATTCTTTGTTCTTTTGTCATACCTGCAAGCTCTGCTACTTGTCTCTATAGGTTTTGCATGTACCTATGTGTCTTGGCAACATCTTCTCTTCCTTTCCTTGCTCAGCCATCTTTATGCTCTGATACCAAATGATGTAGCCAAAATTCACAATATAAAATTTATTGAAAACAAAATACAGAAGATCCAAAAAGTTCAGTTATCTTTCTTCATTCCTCATTTCATCCTCCCAAAACAGAAAAGAAACTTCCTTTTAAGTACAATTTGAAAAATTACCTTTTTGGCAATTTGTAACAAAATTCAAAATATTTCTTTTTTGGCAATTTTTGGCAAAGTCCAAAATGTTTCTTTTTAGGCCATTTTTTAACAACTTCCTTGATTTGCCTTTATTTAGTAATTTTGCATGCTTATCCACTATGCCAATGAAAGTTCCCAGTTATTTGAAACTAGCTAAAGCAACACTACTTTTCAACTTACTAATCTATTAGATGAAAAAGTCTGAAATTTAATTAAAAAACTGAAACTGGAAAATTCCCAAGCTTTCTCCAATTGAACTGCTGGATCTAAAATAATGGGCTCCAGAAGTCCCTACATCAGTGAATCAACTCTCTTGAAGGGGATCATGACCTCAAAAGATCCCCCTAACTTCCCAAGTTATTGTATTTTGAATGGAATGGGTTTACTTGGATATTATCATTGGTCACAATAGTACTGTGATAGCTTGTAGTACTGTTTCTGAGTTTATTGGCATTGCTCAATTTTTGTTTTACATATTTGAAGACGTTTTCTGGTCCTTTAATACATGATAGGTCATTATTGAGCTTCAACCCAAGTATTACTTTGGCTGAGGAACAGTTCAGCCTTTTTAATTTTTTGTAAAAGTTTTACTGTGTTTTTTAGGATGTAAAAATTTGATATATTTTTCTACAATGCCCTTGAACTGTGAAAAAATAAAATCCTCTATTTTGTGTGCTTTCATTTTGAAAGGCATGCACCACTCTTTACTCTAAATATTCTTGGTTGTCTTTTATTGATGCATTCAATAAATAACATACTTATGGAGTTTAAGAATGAATTGATGCATGCAACTAGCTCTGCATCTTTATTTGAAATCTAAATAATCTTTGTGAAGAGTCAAAAACCTCTCATACCTTCTCTTAGTGCCATAAATGACTAATAATAAGTTTTAATATAGTTGCAGCAGGTAGCAGTTCTCAGGTGGATGATGATGAAGAGCTTGCAAGAGCTTTACAAGCGAGTTTGGATATAGCCTCCCCTCCACGTCCAGAACCAACTCCAAGTTACCAGACACCGTATACTTATCCTAGTGGATATAGGTCAGTTTCTAACTTTATTTTCTATGTGTCAATATGGCACATACCCCACTTATCAGTGTTCTGTCCTCACTACTTTTAGGTGAATTAATTTTCTTAAAGGTTTATTTCAGAATGGCAAGTATAAATCATTGATTGTATTGAATGGATTGGAACCATTTTAGCTCTACTTGATTGCCTTAGTTGATCATATACTTATCCTAGTGGATAAAGGTACGTTTCTAGCTTTGTATTCTGTATGTCAATATGACACATACCTCATTTCTCATCATTTGGTCGTTTCGTATGGGTGAAATGATTTTCTTGTAGGCTTTTTCAAAATGACAAGTATAAATTATCAATTGTATTGAATGGATTGGTCATTTTAGTTCTGGTTGATTGTTATAGTTAACGTTTGATGGTTGAATCAATATAAGTACCATATGCATGCAAGCCCACATTGCTGAACAAGAAATACACATTATGTATATGTCTTTCAAAGTTTTCGACTCTGAATATATCAGATGTGCTCCATATCCTGTACTTGGATATCATGACTCTGAAAATCATGTCTCTGTCTACCCATAGCCATGACCGTTGGTAAGTATGACATTACCCTTACCCTTAATTCCTGCGCTCATTTCTTCTAATAGTTAATATTAAACCATGGTTCAACATGTACTGATGTTACATGTTACGCTTGTTGCGTAACATAATAATACACGATTCAACTTTATTTATTGTTATAACCCACTCTTAATGTCAGTAGGCATCTTCTATTCCTTCATGATTATTGCCATAGAAATATGTTTATATGGTCCATTTAGGGTCTATGTTTACATTGTATTTCATCTTGAGATTCCTCATAACCTCAACGTGATGTTTTTAATACATAAAGGACTCTGTAGAAATCTAATAAAGTATATCAAGGCACAATTTGACAACAGAAGTATGCCATTTACACTGAGTCAAGGTCCTTAGTTATGATACTTGTATAAATAGCAACAGCAATAGGGTTGGTTGTCAGTGATGTTAAGACAGAGTGTTCTGCCATTTTCTGAGATATTAACTATGGTCTATCCATTATTCTTCAAAAGAATTTCTTAAAAATCTTCTGAATAAGAAGGCTTATGGAATAGGTAAGACAGCTTGTTACATACTATGCTACCGTGTGCAAATATTTGTCAATTTAGAAGATAGATAACTGTATATCAGAAACTTGAGGATGTGATAGATCCTCTACAAATGCATTGGACAATGCCATAGTAAGCATACAGGGTTCAGCTTACATCCCAGAGCAAGGGAATAGCCTTTCTGTAGCTTATTCAATTAACAGGAATTTAACTGTGGACCAGAAAAGCAACTTAATAGAGCCAGTATTGGCCTAAATGTCCACATTTTAGGATAGCTCTGTTATAAACCATCTCTATTATAAACAGCCATGATCACATGTATGTGAGTATAAAATTCATCAGATTTTGGTTGAGTATAATAATGGCAAATACAAGGCATAAGAAAATTGATTTCTTGGTAGTACTTTATTATTCGTGGTTTCAGAAATGATATTTTTACATGTTTTACTGTCATGAAATGGCAATTGAATAGCTTTTCAAGGGAGTAGATATCTCAGAGTAAATGCTAATCACTCTACTCAGACAACTATAAATAACGTAAGGTGTATAAGTGATAATACTATTTTAATGGCTGTTCTAGTTTATACAGTACATAATGTATATACTGTTTAGTCAACTAAAAATCTGCTATGATATTGTGTTGGTTTAAAAAAAAAAGTATCAAGCAGCAGTCTGCTAATATGTACAAGTGTTCTCTGCAGGGGAATGAATATATTTAGTTACAGCAACTGTATTATATACAAAAGTTACTATTCAAAAACCAATTTTTGTCGCCTATACTAGTGTTCACACATTTTGTTGCTTGAATGATACATATTAACATGTATAATAAAACAAGAAGTCACATCAAGGGGCTATTTATTCCATTTAGATCCCTAAAACTGGAATTTAGATGCATTAACGTTCACTCTTGTCGACTTCTTTCTAAAGAACATTTACCTTAGCTATTGTTTTATTTCACTAATTTGCATGCTTATTGCTACAAGTGCTGATTAAACGTAATGTGGTCATAGTATTTCTTGCTACGATAAATTTAATGAAGGTATTCCTTCATAGGTGAAGCTAGAAAACTGAATATATGCTGTTCTTGGAAATGACAAGGGCAATATTTTACACAGGATCTGTGCTGGATGTAACACTGAGATAGGCTATGGGCGCTTTCTGAGTTGTATGGGAGCTGTTTGGCATCCTCAGTGTTTTCGTTGTCGTTCTTGTAGGGAACCTATTTCCGATTATGAGGTATAAACTTCCTTTCATTGTATTCATTTTTTTTTCATGTAGTACATTATCTGGCTAAGTGGATTCAACTTGTTACCTGTTTTTAGTGTTTATTTGAACAATTCTTTTATACTGTGTAATAAAAATGACTATTTTGTTTGTGTAGTTTTCCATGTCAGGAAATGATCCATACCACAAGTCCTGTTACAAGGAGCTTTATCATCCAAAATGTGATGTCTGTGAACAATTTGTAAGTTTAAATCCATTTGATCAACTTTACTAGTATACACGTTATAAATGCGTTTGTAAGTGAAGCCTATGATTTCTGCTTGAAGATCCTGGGTATAGCGAAGACTTAAAACATTCTTGTTATCCATATTTCTAGACTTGGTTAAGGTTGAATGTTAAAGTTTGTTTGACAAATTCAATGTTTGCTTCCAGTTTTTGTTATGAAGAGTGTAAAACTAAATTTCTTTCTCTTTATGGATGGTTTATGATACTTGATTCTCAACCATGTATAAAATTATAGGACATTAGTTTGTTTTGGCACCTATCCAATACTTCAAATTCTGTTTTTTCCATTCTAGAATATGAGGTGGAAAATAGTGGTTCTTTGTTGAAATATTTCTTGAATGATCTTGACTTATTATTTTTCTGTCTTCCAGATGGGTTTCATAGTTGAAACACACCATGAAAGCTTTTTTTAAAAGCTCCTTTTTCTTAATTATTTTAATTAGACATTCATTTTAATACAAACAATTCAACAATGTTTTCTTCCAGATTCCAACAAATAGAGCTGGCCTAATTGAGTACAGAGCTCACCCTTTTTGGGGGCAGAGATACTGTCCTTCACATGAACAGGATAACACACCTCGCTGTTGTAGTTGTGAGCGCATGGAGGTGGGGAAGCATCATATTTTCCATGGCATGGTTGTATATACTTTTATTTAATTCTTGCCTTTTTTAATAACAGAATGAGACAGCTAAATTTGTGATTTGTGTATGTTCTTTCAGCGAAGGAATGAACAGTACATTTCATTAGATGATGGTCGAAGATTATGTCTCGAGTGCTTGGATTCTGCAATTATGGATACAAGTGAATGTCAACCGCTTCACCTTGAAATCAGGGACTTCTATGAAGGCATGAATATGAGAATAAATCAGCAGATCCCAATGTTGCTTGTTGAAAGGCAAGCATTGAATGAAGCAATGGAAGGGGAGAAGGATGTAAGTTTCTTAATATATTTAATCCTATTTTGCCTGCAAGTGCAACAGCTGAATTTAAATGCTATAGAGGTCTTTTGTTGCATTTCAATTGTCCCATATTTTTTCGCTATGTTTACAGGGACATCATCACATGCCAGAGACCAGAGGACTCTGCCTGTCAGAGGAGCAAACTGTCAGCAGTGTAAGAATTTCCTTGCTGAAATTCCAAAATTAAACTTAGTAGTAGAATATTCATTCCATTTCTTCTAAGTTTATAACCAAAATGTATGATTAATTTTTTCTGTTGTTGATGAATAGATTTCTAGAAGGCCAAGGATCGGAGGAAATCGTATTCTTGACATGTTTACTGAATCCCAGAAGCTGACTCGAAGATGTGATGTCACAGCGATTCTCATACTGTATGGCCTTCCAAGGTAGTGGTGGTAAAACCAGAGTCTGTTTTTAATTTTCATTATCTGATTCAACACATTTTGAAAGTTATTGAACCCAGATTTAATTTATCAAGCTATGCACAAACCTTACCCCTTGCTGACTCTAATGTCATTTTTACTCTGTTTATTTATATGAAAATCAATCAGTCATGGAAAAGATTTACAATGTTTTGAGGGCTATCATGTATAGTGCTTCTAATAGTTGTCCTCATGCTGCCATGCAGATTATTAACAGGCTCAATTCTAGCCCACGAGTTAATGCACGCATGGTTGCGTCTGAATGGTATTCTATCTTTACCTCTCTAATACATGTATAATAATGTTTTGAGTACCAACTTTGCCTTTCTCCTCTGTGAAGGAAAATATTCATAATGTATGCAAGCTGCCTGCTTGTGTGCTTAACCTATTCTCAAACACAATGGTCATTGCTTTTGTTTATTATCAATGAAATCATTATCATTCTTCAAAGATCCCTGTTAGTGACCAGTTGAGGATTAGGAAATCTAGGGTCATTGACAAGGGTCAGCATTCAGTAATTCCACCCCAGCTCTGGGATCTTAGAATCGAATACAGACAACATGATGGTAGATGACCTCCTGTCTGTAACCATCACCTTCATCTTTTTCTTTCTCTCATCTAGAACTTTTACAATGTGAAATCAGAAAATAACAGATTTAACCTTTATGGGTTTATATGGGGTGAAATGATTGAACCCATTACTGTTCTTGATGGATCTTTCTGGTAACCAATTGAATTTTAAGGAATTTTGGGTATTTAAGGTCAGAGTTTGGTAAATCAACCCTAGCTCTTTGTTCACTATGTCAAATAAAGACTATTAATTATTATGATATAATGGCAAACGCCCTCTGTGCAAGTCCCTTAACTTTGCCTTCCTTTTCCTATCCTCTCGTTCGTTCATTTTCTGCTTTCCCTCTTCTCCAATACAATAAAAAAAACCATATTTTCTATGGTCGGAGCCTTGCAATCATTACCATATTTTAAAGGTCCCTTTGATGACCAGTTGGTTATCAAGAAATTTACAGTACTTTAATTTGATAAGGTCAGAGTTAAGTAAATCTACAAAATCTCTTTGTTCTTTGAGTAAAATACGTACAATTTGATGGAAGATGCCCTTCTACATGCAAATACTATCTTCATCTTTCTGTTTCACTGCTTCTTTCCTCAGATTTGTCTTCCTCTCTTTTCCAATAAGAAATCAGCAAGGTGACAGATTTATGTTATAGAGGTTAATGTTAGGGTGGAGGCCTTGGGCTTCCTTTTAGGGTTTGTAGTTTTCTTTTTTTTAAATTATATTTTTCTTTTAAAATAGTTAAAGGATAGCTTCTTCATGTTGGAGATGTTCAAACATCCTCATGAAGGTCAAGGGATGTCCTAGCATGTGTTGTTTTTCTATTTGTAATTTAGTTAGGTACCAAGAGAGGAAGTTTTCACTCTTCCTATATACTTATCAACTGTACCCCTCCACCAAGGGTGACCACTCTTCACATGTTACTCTATTAATTATATTATATTATAATAATAATTATCTCTTATAGTTCTATATATATTAATTTATATAATTAATACACAGTTACATTATCTCAATAAATATAATTAGTATATTATCAATATTATGATAATAATATAATCAATATAATTACTATATCACACTAACATTATTAATATAATTAATATATCACAATAATTATATTATCACAACCTTTATGTTATCTATGTCAACTTGAAGGAATATGATCATAGCTACAATAATTATAATGCTCCCTCTTTAGCTAGGGAGGAATCCTTCTCGATATTCGAGTTATGTAATGATATCCACCATGGCTACTCCCATGAATGGAAAATGCAAATGAACACAAGTGCTCATCACGAAATCACTCAATGCGATGTCGTAATCTCATCATGACATTCACCATCGCTACTTCTAGGGGTGAATCAACACGTGCTGAGTCATGGGGTCTCTCACATGACCTCTGGCTACTCCTAGAGGGTGGGTTCATCATGGCTACTCCCATGAATGCAAATGAGCACAAGTGCCCATCACGGAATCACTCGACATGATGTCGTCTCATCATGTTTTCACATTGGCTATGCCCAGAGGGTGAATAAACACAAGTGCTAAGTCATGGATACTCTCACATGACGTCCACCATGGCTACTTCTAGAGGGTGGATCCACCATGACCACTCCCAAAGAGTGGAACAAGAGCTTTCACCTCAAACTTCTCCATCCAAGAGAAGAATGCATTAACAAGGGCTAACAGCTCAAATTTCTCCGTCATAGAGAAAAACGCTACAAGTGTTTTAATCTCAAATTTTTCCCTCTCAAAGAAAAATGCATTACAGGGGATAACACCTCAAATTTCTCTGTCTCGGAGAAAAATGTTACAATAGCATTCATGTCAAATTTCTTTGTCTCAGGGAAAAATGCATTATAACACATCTCAAGGAATCACTGATGCTGAGAGTCCCTCTCAACAAGTGTTTCATTCTCCACAATTCCAAGCATATCTCGAATATACAAAAACTTCTCTTTGGTAAGGGGCTTGGTGAGAATATCAGCCATATGATCATTAGTGCTACTGTACTTTCAACTAAATAGCATTCATTTGCACCATACCTCTAATATAGTTGTATTTGATCTCCACATGCTTTGACCTATCATGAAATTTCACACTTGGTGAATCCCAAACTCACTAAGTATCCATCTATTCAGAAATATCATGACCAAGGTAGCAACACAAAGGCCTTCCAACCTGCAAACACAAGGCTCCATCCCATGAATTATAGTCCTCTAATTTCTATAATTGCCCTAAGAGGAAATCGATCATCATATCTCACTGACGCAACTTCCATCTCATGATAGAACTGGAGAAATCACGGTCTAAGTGGAAGTATACCTGATCACTAGAGACACCATCTCAACATGGTCCACTCCCTTTGAACCAATATGATTAAGATTCTCAGAAGTCAGCTGAAGTAGATCCTCTAGCTGCTCCCTCTGAAGCTCAAATTCTTGTATCAACCTCCTAACCTCCTTGCCCAATGTTGCCCCTAATGGTTTGTCAAAATCCGTCTGACTGTTAGTTCCTTCTCTTTGAATAAACTGATCACAATCTGTATAGACTCTTCCTCTTCAAAAGACGTCTCAACTCAGTCCTTAAGGACAACATGAGCCAACCCTTATTCTCCAATTTAAAGATAATCATCCCACTGTCAATACACAACATTAGCCAACAAGAAGGGCAGAGGCTGCACCAACACCACCTCCTCACTCGGTCGTGACTCGTGCCACCACTTTTATCTCTTTTTAGCGGTGTGTATACCAGATTTTCTTTACCTTTTCCTTAAACTTCACTCAATTGCTTTAATTTACATATCACTGGAGGGCTGCTCTTTTGTAGCATCTGGACTGACATTTTATCATAATTTTATTTTTTCCCCCTCATATATTTGCCAAATAGTTGTAATGAAGACGTAATTGAGAAGTTTTCGAAACATTGTTTGTTTTGGGTCTTTCTGCTTCCAACAAGCAACCTTATTCCATAATATATTCTGTTCATGCCTTCTTCATATGTTCTCTTATGGTAGGGGGTTTCCATGCTAAAGAGTCCTCTGATATGAACAAGTTCACTCAATAGAAACTCACACCCTTAAGTGAAATAAGGCATCTTAACTAGAAGAATCTCACTCATATGTAGAAGACTCATGTGGGAGTTTGCAAGGCATGAAGAAATGAATCCATCACCGAGAATAAGGAGTTTGTGCTTGTAAAGAATGACTATCCCTGGAAATACAACCATATGTATTAACAGCCAGTAAAAGTACTCATAACTGGTTGATCTAGTACGTGCAGGAGCTAGCAACAAATTGGTTAGGAAAGTGACTGTTTAATAACCAGGAGAACTGAACATCCCCTTAAAACATATGTTAATTCCTCAAGCATTTGATCTTTACTTTATGACAGGGGTGACAACCAATGAGAGGCTCATGCCAAAGGAACAAATTCACACTATAATGTCCCATTGATTCTGCGTAGATGCCATTGAAATAATCAGACAACCTTTATGCTTCCACCTGAAGAAGCTCAGGACTGTGGAAGAGTTGATATATCCAATGTTTTCATAGTATTCTCAATAATAAGGTTCAAATGAAATGTTTAGTTTTTAACATTAGCCTCACTTATTTTTGTTGATTGCTCAGATTTTATTATAAGAGGCTGCCTGTTTTTCACTAGATCTCTATGAGGTGACATCTCTGTGATAAACGAGTTTTCCATTATATATTTCTCTATCGTATACTTCTATAATGAATAACCGACAATATGAAAGTCTGAATCATGCATAGGGAAGCAAATATCTAGCGTCCGCTATGACTATAATGAGAGGCTCATGCTGAAGGAACTCACACTATAATTTCCCATTGATTCTGCGTAGATGCCATTGAAATAATCAGACAACCTTTATGCTTCCACCTGAAGAAGTTCAGGACTGTGGAAGAGTTGATATATCCAATATTTTCAAATTATTCTCAATAATAATGTTCAAATGAAATCTTTAGCTTTTAACATTAGCCTCAGTTATTTTTGTTGATTGCTCCGATTTTATTATAAGAGGCTGCCTATTTTTCGCAAGATCTCTACGAGGTGACGTCTCTGTGATAAACGAGTTTTCCATTATATATTTCTCTATCGTAAACTTCTCTAATGAATAATTGACAATATGAAAGTCTGAATCATGCATAGGAAAGCAAATATCTAGCGTTGGCTATGATTATAATAATTATACAACCATGTACTATTCCCGATAATGTTCTTTATGAGTATATCATACTACCTTCAAATTTCCCTCTGAATTTCAAATTAGTGAATCATGTCAAAAGGATACACAAGCACTATCCATTCAAACGGACATCGAGCACTTAGTTACAGTATATGAATCATCTCAGAATTGCCTTCGTTTGTCACCATATCCATGTGCCTGGAGAAATATAGTCACGGATTTATCACTCTTTGGCATTAGTAGTACGCAAGGAGACTGCCCTCAATTACTTAGCAAATACTGCACATCTTCTGGGATTTGAATCAATTTTCAGAAATTATAAATCATACGGCTGTTTGATTTGCACTCCATGGATTCTCCTCCTGTTAGATAATTTTGGTGATTAGTATCTGTGTTTGTATAAATTGGCATCCATTTGTTCGATATACATATTCAGTGTTAGCATCAATAATAATAATCATTGCTCTATGACATGAATTTGACATCTGTATGTATTTCGACTTATAGGAGGGTTGTCTCTCCCATAGATTTTATTTTTATGTTGATACTGCCAAGCATACGTAATCATTTGTAGATCAAACCATTGCTTATTGACTTTGCCTTATACAGCATATGCATTCACGTGTAGTCAATGCTGGGTGTTCTCTTGAGAATCACTGGGGAGTTGGTCCTTACTTCATGCTATCAACTCATGTAATCATTCGCTGCCATCTGTTCCAGCTTGCATTGTTTATAACTGCAACTTTGCTGACTTCTCATTATGTAAATGCTGTCTTTCATCTGATCACTTCTAAATCATTGCTTTCTCTTTTCTATTCCTTGCAGTCTGGATTTTTATATTTTTTTTATTGAGATCTTCCTCCCAGGCTTTGCTCTGCCACCATGCTATTTTTCTGTGTGTATATTCAATTAGTTGCCCAGAGAGAGTTTTCACTCTTCCTGTATACTTATCAATGGTGTCCCTCCACCAGGGGTCCCCACTCTGCACATTTCGCCCTATTTATCATATTATATTATTATATAATATAATTATATTTTAATAGAAATTATCTCTTATAATTAATTACATATTAATTATTATAATTAATATATAACTATGCTATCTCAATAAATATAAAAATAATTATATCAATATAATAATAATTTATAATCAATATAATTATAATATAAAAATATAATAATTATGTTATCAATTAATCATTATATCACAATAATATGTTATCTATGTAGGCCTGAAGGAATCCAAACATAGCCATAAGAATATAACAGCATGCAGGGACATCTACAAATGCCTTGAGAATGTCTCTGCTTCTCTAATTGTCACCAAGGATCATTTCAACGATGAAGAATGTCCCAGAGATGCCCTTGGTTTATATATTTTGCAACAATAGAAAGGAAGTATTTTTCCCCTTCCCTCTGGGCAGGAGGCATCTTAGACACCACATCTATCCTGGCCCTTGGGGACCTTTCACCATGGAATGCTGGTTATTTCTGATATTGTTGTTTATGAACAAGGAGCTTGAAATTGAACGAGTCCTCATTTTTAAGTTGCATGTTTTAAAGAAAATCTAACAATAAATAGGAAATCCTACAGGCAATTGCATGTTGAAGTATCTTCCAACTAAATGTGCCCTTTATTAGATAGAAGTCAGCTATAAACCCAGAAAATGTCTTTTTTCCTAAAAGTGTCTTCAAAGAGAAATCAAAGTGATAAAGCTTCAGCAAAGAAAATGACTGATAGTTTTGGCATCCTATCTGTGGCTTTTAAATACAATTGGAAAGTTTAATTATTCATCAATCTCAAATGTGTTAATAGTTTTTGAAAACTTTAGAGCATTTTCAAGGAAAAGGAGGGTTCTTTTCTATTAAGATTTTAGATTTTTCAAATTGTCATTTAATTCACTGCGAGCATTACAACATGAAGGGTGATGAATATTTAGAAATTATATGTTCAATCCTTCAGAATTTAGTCAATACTTGCATCACATTAATGGTCATAATTATTTTATTTAATCTTCATATTTCTTCTGTATTTTGCATTACCATAATTATGAACAGAGGTTACAGAAGGTAAGTTGCATCATTCATTTCAGTCTCCTACAAGTTTGACACATTTTCCTTTTGAAGCTCTGGTGAGAGGATATGGAGATTCTTTTCTCATTGTAAGTTTGCAGGATGTTTTCCATGAAATAGATTTGTCTGTTGAGGCCATTACTAAAGTAGATAGGATTTATGCAATTAAGAGCAGCCATATAGTGCAGTTATAGTATGCTTCTAAGTGCCATTGATCCATTTCAGTTCAACTGCATTTTGTTTTATCCTTCAGACATCATTTGCTGATCTGCTGATGTCAGCCTGTTTTCTAATACACTTTTAAATTGCCCAAATCAACATTCTAAAACAGTGGCGTTGATGCCCTGCCTTGTTGACATCACCTGCCATCCCTGATGCCCCTTCTCTAACTTCCATCTGCTGACGCCAGCAGTTCTCCTGATGTTCTGGCGATGTCAACAATCCTGTGCTCAACGCCCCTTCTCTCACTGATGTCCTGTCAATGTTGGCAATCTCCGATCCACTGCCAACTTCAGTTTGGTTAATGTGAGCTTTTTGGGTTTCTCAGGATGTATGCAAACTGACATTGATTGACGTTGTCAAAATTTGCACTGAGGGGTTCTCCTATACATGTCCAAGCTAGAAAGGAGACCCATGACAACATTCTGTTTCTGAAATTGTGCCCTAGCTCAGACTCTCGTCATCTTAGAACTGTTGATATATCCTTGGAAGATTGTATTGATGCTGGGATTCAAAGGGGTTCTTGAATTGATGTATGGGGTCATCTTATATTCCACGTTTGTCAGCATTAATCTTTCTCAAAGGGCATGCAGATTTCTTGGTTTGTTTGTTCAAGGTTAAATGCTGAGGCATGATAGAAGAAACCAAAGGCTTGGGAACGGTCTTTTAAAACTGCAAATGCTTTGCTGACCTGATGACCTGGCCCTGTTGAAATTTAAATTTAGCATCTGGGTCAATGTCTGAAATTCGAAAAATTTAATCTCCATGCTTAGATAGGACATCTGAATAATCTATTGATCACATAACACCCAAGTTCCTCAGGTGGCAATTCATTGGGTTGCAAACTTGTGCACTGATTGGTTAGATTAGGTTTCTCTTTCACATAACACCTTGGTTTTTGGTCTAGCAATTTAGTAGTAAGTTTGCCTGCTCATCAGTTAGGATTTCATAAAACTTAAGAATGAAAACCACCCTTTTGGTAGATAAATTAGGTGTTGTTATGGGTGTGGATAATCACACGGATGTACTGAAACTTAACTAAAAAAAAATAAAACTTGAAAATTGAGACTCAAAATTACAGATCATTGACTAATCATATGCAATGTAAATTTCTATTTTGCCAGAACACAAATGACAGTATCACCAGGGAGAATAATTTCTAGACATCCATGATATGTCCTTTGATTCAAGTTTTCAACAAATCAAATATAATGTTATATACATAGGGCATGCCTGCTTGAAACTGTAGATAACATCCGGACATACAAACCTTAACTAACTAAAACCAAATCTTGATGCCTGAATGTTACACATCTTTGAATAATAACATAATATGTTGGTAAATACATTAATTTCATTTAGTATATGCCAGGTTATTGCACAAGCTACTTCTTATATCAAATTCATACCTACAATCATAATTACATGTTTTGGTGATTATTTTTCTTTTTCATTCAGTCATGTGTCTACATGCTTATATTTTTTACAACAAGGCTTATAATACACTTCAAAAAGAACTGCTTCATTTATGGTGTACACATCTCTTGCAGGCTTCCGCACTCTCAGTCCTGAAGTTGAAGAGGGTATTTGTCAGGTCCTCTCTCATATGTGGCTTGAATCAGAGGTTATGGCAGGATCAAGTAGACATGGAGCATCAACATCATCAGGGTCCTCTTCAAAAAAGGGAGTCAAATCAACATTTGAGAAAAAACTTGGGGAGTTTTTCATACATCAAATTGCAATGGATACTTCACCAGCTTATGGGGAGGGATTCAGGGCTGGTCATGCAGCCATGCTTCAATATGGTTTACGGCGAACTCTGGATCACATTAAATTAACGGGCAGCTTTCCCTAAGATTTCATTATTCAATTGTACCTTATTCTGGATACTAAATGTGGCAGTTCATGATATTCAATGAGCAGCAGTGACCCTATTGATGTATTTTATCCAAGTCATTCTTGTTAATAATATGAAATATAAAGTCGTACTATAAGTAAGTCCTTCCCTTCTGCCAGTCAGAAAGAAGTTTAGCCGAATAACATGGATGTCAACAACAGTTGCCCACTGTTGATCTGTCCATTTTCTTTATACCTTTGAATTTCTATAAAACTTTGGGGAGAGTGTCTTTTGAAACAATGCATAATGCAGAAATCCAAGGCATTTGAAAGAAGTCCTAGAGATATGGCAGTAAATTAAATGAACGTTTCAATGTTTTGTCTGACGGGATGTGTCTATTTTTTGGATATGCAGTGAACGTTGTTTCAAGATTCTATATGAAGTTTCAATAATATTTTCTGAACGAATTCATTATGTACTGATATCAAACATACATGTACAGAGAAGATGCAATCTTATGCATCTGTTATATCTTTTACATAATGAATGTTTCTTTGTTACATAAATGTATGCCTAGTTTATTTAGTTTATGATTTTCTTATCTTTCATCATGGTTAATGAGAGAACTAGGAACACCAGTAAAAACAGGCAACTTTTATATATATATATATATATCAATTTATTGCATTTTCCTTTTTATCAATATCTGTATGGAGTAAGTAATTTTCGCAACTTCATTGACTGCACTTAAGCTACAGAAGACTTGGGGCAGAGATGAGGGGATGAAGATTTAATTTTCAACAACATGAGCGCCCAACTATGGCGTGGCCTGCTTAGAGAAAAAGGGGAGCTGAAGTGCTATGTATTTGGCGCTTGGAATAGTTAAAATGTCAGCAACTACGGTGGGGAAATTGTAGTTCTGAAGGACAAAACAATTAGAAATCAAAAGGACCAACCATTTTAATAACGAGAAAACAGTTTCTCTAAGGAGACAATCAACAATAGTTTCCGTTCATAAAACGAGAAAGCTTCCATGCATACAATAGTTTCTAGTAGGAAGAATGTAGCCGTAATTCCAACTTCAAGAGTTCAATTTTCCTACCTCGGAACATGGGTTCGAGTTGTAAAGAGTAAAGAAGCCCAACTGTAGTAGCAATGGATTTAAGCTTTGAAAATAATTCTTTTAATCACCAAAACGTCTGTCTACAAAAAGAACCAATGCTGGATAGGAAGAATGCATCTCTAGCGAGACTATTCATTCGTTTTAAGAGGGAAAAAAATCGAAAGGATGATGGTTTGGGAAGAAAGATTAAATATTCAAAAAATGCTTTTTAAAATTAAAATCTAATATATTTTCAACTAAGTTTAAGACTAGCAATTGTACTTTTGGAGGGTGCAAGGTTATGCTGATAGTGATATATGTATTACAAGATGTTCCAGAATTGTTCATGTATAGAGTTTTTTCGAACTTTTTTTGTTTTAGACAAACATTTAATAAGATAATGTGATTTTTATTGTTCTCTTATGTACAAAATATTTACATTTTGTTTCATGCATTCAATGTGATTCCTTAGTTTTGTATATAATTGCAGATGAATTATTTTGCATTTTGGAGTACTCATTGAAGGTAAAAGTGGGTTGACTATGGAGAGCATTTAGAGATTTCACTATAGACATAGTTGTAAATGTCATTCCTTATCTCTCTGTATTATCAATGTTGATTGTTGCATTCCATGGCAGCCCACTATATTTTCAAAACAGATGACAACGTGCATGGGGATGGCTGGTGGCTTAGGACAAACCTGTAAACAATGTCACTTACCTCACCAAGAGCTCCATGACATTTTTGTTCATCATCCATTACATTATTGTTTTTGCTTATAAAATTTATTGTTCTATTTATTGACCGAGCAATTTAATTACTTCAACATCTTTATATTGTATATTGTTTTTCACACTCAAAGTGATTCTTCTTTCCGTCTATCAACTCCATGACAGATTATGCCTCCATCTTACCACTAAATAAAGTTTTTTCACGATCCTAAATTGAAACTACGAGTTCTACAAAACCTAGAAATCTTTTTCTTTTCTAAAGGTAGGTCGACCTTGACCCAGATAGCAAGGCACAATTGTGCCCCAAAAAGTCATCCTTGATCTACATTGCTATGACAAAATTTTTGTTTGCAGATCCTGCAAGTTCGACGAAAAGGGTATCCAAATTTACACTGATATTCATTGTTCCACACTTGTACTTGCAAGAAAATTGGTTTTCTTGTTTTGATGGGGGGTTTGCCTTAGTCAAACCCAAGTTTGGAATTAACCTTGAAATTGTAATATGTATAAACAAAGTAAATGAAACAATTCACCTTGCTTATATAGAAATCCTTGTGGAGGATTCAAATCTTTGAATGCACAAGTATGAATGCTCCAAATGAATGTAGAAATGAATGTGAGATGTCTCAAATCAATGACATTAGATCTTCAACACCAATCTTGAATGGATCTTGGATTAGGAAGAGGCTTGAATGGAAGTGGGTGAATTTTCAACAAGAGGGCTCCACAGAGCTTGAATCCTTCAATGGCTACTAATGGATCTCCTTGATGAATTGGATGCTTGCTTGAACTTGATAATGCTTGAATGCTTGATCATGAAAGAATATAACTTTGTCTCATCTCCTTATGCCTTGTTTTGTCTTCTCGAGCGTTCGTAGGTTAGAGAAAATGAAAGTAGGAGGCTTCCTTATATAGAGATCTAGGGCACAAACTTCTAGAGAAGGCCGATGTGAGAGCATTAAATCCCAATTAGCCTTAACCCCTAGAAATGGACCTAGATTAAATGCAATTTAAGAGTTTACCATTTCAGAGACCAAAACAACCGACTCGAAAGTGGAAAAATATTTCTTTCCTAAACCCAACATCCGAAAATCATGGAACTTTGAAATTTGAACTTGGGGTTAGGGACGAGATTGACCTTACCCTAGGTCATGGTCGAGGTGGACCTTGACCCTGAGGTTGTCCTTGACCCAAAAGTCAAGAATCTCAGGATTTCAGTCCATAATGCCAGAAAAGTGCAATAAGAAAGTGAAAAAGGGGGTAGAGCTAGGGGAAAAAGCCAAATCCAAGTCAAAGACCTATTCAAGGCGCTTGACATGACCCCATACCACTTACTCTGAGGGCTAAACACTCTTAACATGAAAGTGCTTCCATTTTAAGACAATACAATAACAAAGTAGCAACTTTGTGAAAATCAATTGTGGGTCCTTTGAAAACAGTTGCAATAGTTGCCAATCATGCTTTTATGGCCCCTCCATGCCAAATCCAAACTTGGATGCCTTTGTTTTGCAATTTGAAATACAAGGAACTTGACTGTTATTATATAAACCTATTGCAACTAGAGCATCTTGTAAATAATGGATTGAAATATTTGAAAATCCACTATAGATAGTTAGTTTGGCTTATTTTCTTTCTTTGTGTGTCTTGTTGTAGATAGTTAAACAATTTTGTAATATTATATAAAATATCTAAGCTCATTGGCAGTTTCTAGATTGAAGTAGGAATTAGTGAGAAAAATGTCTCCCATTTGATTCTTCCCCATTGAAACTGTACGACGTTTTGGAGGATTGAAAGAGGGGACTCTGTACTATAACATGTTTTTGATTTGGGTTTGAAAAATGTAGACTACCATTTTTAAAGTGATGCCCTAGGCGAGTTAGCGTGCTACCCAACTAGGTGCAGATCATTGTGAAAAGCTTAAATTTTACAAAGGTTGGTTGACTGATTCAATCCAATGAATCAAGATGTTGAGGCAGAGTATGAAGAGTATGTACTCTAAGCTTGAGCAATTAATGAATCCATTTACCATAGTTTTGAAGGAGTTGAATAGAGTTTGTAGTTGAAGCCCTTGAAACCCTCATCAAACCCTTATATTGTTGATATGTGTTGTACAAATGCATGGGAGTTTGAGACCAACTAAATTTTTTAGGGTTCCAAAAAGGGTATCTACGATGGAGGTTACTTTGCCATGTCCTTTGGATGTAATCAACTAGGATTGGAGGCCTAATTGGACAAAAAAAGGTTATTAGGCCTAAAATCAAAATTTAGAGATCAATAAGAAGGAAAGTATTAACAATGGGGCAAATGAGAAATAAACATCATTTTGAAGTAGACCTGAAGGCCCTATGACCCCTACAAGACATCTCATTTGTCTAGAGGCTGCTAAGTGTCTATAAGAGCTAGAAGAAGCAGAAGTACATGAAGGTTTATGGTACTTGATATAATACCTAGTTCAAAAAGTGGAGAGAACGTTCTTGTGTACCTTGGGAGAAAGCTTAGGAGTGGAATTGAAGTCTTGAGAGACCCTTGTTGGAAGAGTTGAAGCCTTGAGTAGGTAAAGGACTAGGTTGATCAAATTGGTATTAGAGCCACCAATATTTGGGTAGATATTTAATTACATGCCAAATATTGAGTTAATGGGGGAAACAACCATGGTGAGTAATGTGGAGTTGGCCAAGAAAGTGCAAGATTAGAATGAGGAGAATAGGTAGTTCAAAGATAAGCTTGCAGAGTTGGAGGCATAGCTTCGTGAAGTAGTCCATAAGAAAGAAGAGGTGACAAGCAAGGTCACTAAGAAGGAAGAGGAAGAAAAGCTCAAAGAAGTTTCCATAGAGGATGAAGTGCTAATGCCTAATCCGATATTGCAGGAAGAACATTTCCTTAAAGATATTAAGTCTGTAAGAATTTGCCTTAGGGCAAAATTCACCCAAGAACTAAAAACTCAAACACAAGCACAATTGTAGACCAGAAAGAGAGATTATGATCAAAATGACGATATATTCATTCAATATACATTAAGAGTACACTAGGAGTGCTTGTATATAAAGGCCTCTGAGATACATCTAGAATGCCTTGGAATCAGCTACATGATAAGTCATACAACCAGGTAAATGTCCACCGGATATGGGTTATCCTCCATTAAACACAAAAGTAAGTGCAATGATGAGAGGATAAGCCTACAAGGGTGTGACATGCAAATCAATGTTGTAGACAACATGTGCTAAAAGGGGAGTGCGAATAATTGTGTTGTCTACATGACAACTCAGTGAATGATGCAACCTCTAGTGTTGTAGACACCATGTGTTGAAATAGAGTTGCGTACTTCTATGTTGTCAACATGACAACTCAAAAAGGTGTGCAAACTCCTAAGTGTCTCACAAAATAAAATAATAAAATAATGCAAAATAATGCATTAACCTAAGTAAACTTAAGTAAGTGTAAATAGTAAATATGTATTTACACCAACAAAGTCTTTGGGAGGTAAAGCCCTAGAAGGTGTACCCTTATTTAGTGGTAAGATGGAGGCATAATCTGTTATGGAGTGAATAGAAGGAATGAAGAATCACTTTGAGTGTGAAAATGTTAGTGAAGCCCAAAAAGTTAAGGTTGCCAAGGCATGAATTATAGGAGACACACTTACTTGGTAGAAATTTGTGCAAGTTGAAATAGAAAAAGAAGGGAAGGGTCCCATAGCTAGTTGGAAAGGAATGGTGGCCAAAATAAGGGAGACCTATCTTCTTGAGCATTATGAAGTGCAGTTGCACAAAAAAAGACAAAACTTAAGACAAAAAGACCTAGATGTAAGTGCCTACACATAGGAGCTCTAGAAGTTATGCCTTAGATCCAAGGTGATAGAAGAGGAGAGCATAAAGTAGCTAGGTATCTTAATGGCTTAAGGTGGAACATATAAGAGAAAATTAGCATTTTAAGTCCAAATACAATGCACATAAATGTTCTCAACTAGCTCTTAAGTTGTAAGAGAAGCTAAAAATGAAACATGAAATCAATAATAGAGGCAAATGTAGAGGAAGAGATGTCAAAGGTCATAGAGGGAGTTTTGGAGGTAGAAACTCAAAGAAAAGAACCTAAGGAGAGTCTAAGCTGTGAGAGAAAAGAGGGAAGACTAGTAGTAGAGGTGGCTACAATAGAGGAAAGGGTTCAAGCAACACTTTTAGAGGGAGATCTAGTGGACAAGGAATGGGGTCTTACTTATCTCATATGAAGCGCTATAACTCTAATCAGTTTGGGCATCTAACATATGGGTGTCCTGAAAAGAGTTCCACATCCCAAGGTAGAGACAAAAAAATTAGTTTTGTACAAGAAGCCTCAAGAAGCAAGTCACCTGAAGTGGCATTGGATTTAGAAGTAGGAGACTATCTCATAATAAGGAGGACCCTCATCAAAGAACCAATTCAAGAAGAATGAAGCCAAAAGAGATCTTTGTTTTGGATCAAGTGCAAAATCTTATGTAAGGTATGCAAAGTTATAATTGATTTAGGACTCACTGACAATATTGTCTCTAATGAAGTAGTTAGAAAGCTAAATTTTTAAAGAACCCCACATAAAAAACCCTATAGGGTCACCTAGTTAAATAAGGAGCAACATGTGTTAGTTAATGAGAAAGCCTAGGTAGATTTCACAATAGGGAGGTATAAGGATAAAGTGCTATGTGATGTCTTACCTATGGATTCTTGCCATCTCCTATTAGGAAGACCTTGGCAGTTTAATAGGAAGCCTCTTCATGATGGAATTGATAACTCATATTCCTTTAAAGAAAGATGGGGCACCTATAAGATTCGATCCATACTGGGAGACCAGGAAGTGAAATTAGTAGACCCTGATGTGCTTTTGGTAGGAGAGAAGGAGCTCCTCAACACTTTAGAAGAGGGAGAATGTTCAAGATTTTCTTTGGTTTTAAAACCTAAATAAGAGAAGGCATATGAGAATCTTGATGTACCAACAAGAGCTCAAGAGTTGTTGGATCCATACAAGGAGATAGTAACTGATGGACAACCTGTCGCACTGTCACCCAAAAGATCCATTAGTCATCAAATAGATTTCATCCTAGGAGCCTCACTACCCAACAAGGCTTCCTATAAAATGACACCACAATAGAATGAGGAGATTGCAAAGTAGGCGCAATAACTTCTTAACTGTGGCCTAATTAGGAATAGTATCAGACCTTGTCACAATAAGATACATATTTCCAATCTCAAGGATAGAATATTTGATGGACTGCCTAGGGGAGCCAAGAATTTTAATAAAAATCACCTCAAGAGTGGCTATCACTAGAAAAGAATTAACGAGGGAGATGAGTGGACAAATGCTTTTAAGACCACATAAGGTTTGTATGAATGACTTATTATGACATTTGGGTTGACTAATGTCCATAGCACCTTTATGAGGTTGATGAATATGTTGATCTTTAAGCCTATGTTGCCAATTAGTGACCAAACATTTAGTCATTTGTAAGTCATTTACTAGGAAATATTACAAGGTCATCACTATGACCGAGTTATCTAGTAAAGGCCAAGCAAGTTATACTTAGACCGAGAAGAACAATGATTTCCTAGTATTTACTAGAGACCAAGCAGATATGCGAGCCAAGGAATATAGTATGAGCGGAGTACTTTGATGAAAACCGAGCATATTGAGAAGTTATCAAGTGCTGAGCACACAAACTTATAGAAGCCGAGCAAAAACATACATGACCAAGCATCAAAAGCATTCAGGTACCAAGCAATACGATTTTGTTATGTGAGTTTGTAATGACACAAACTCATATGTGAATCATTTTGGCTGAAATTTATATAAGATTTAATATCTGTAGAGCTAGATCATATTCTATTTATGTGTCATTAGCAAAAGGTGGTGATCCCTAGGCAAACAATTCAACCAATAAGAAAAAAGGACATAGACAACAAAAGATGATGAAGTTTAAACCCTTGATCAAGATTTGGAAGCTTTACATGAAGTCTATTTAAGGAGGATTCTTACCCTAGAATCATAGTGGGATGAAATGCGAAAGAAAATATGCATGTGAAGGAGTTGAAGAGTCAAATCCAGCAGAGAGAGCAATCATAGTAGAAAAGGACTGAACAAATTTATTAGATTAGGAGAATCAGATTAGAGACAAAGGAAAGAGGAGACCCAAGATCAACTTACAGAGCATACCGAGGGTTGGGTACTGAATCAATTATTTTGTAATTGAGATAGGGAAAATTTCTTAACAGAGTTGTCCTAACAAGCTATGTAAATCTCCTAACAGAGTCCTTACTTTATTGTATGTGTCAAGCCCTCTAACAAGGCAAGATCTAATAGTCTTTTAGTCTTTAACAAGACAAACCTCTCACCAAGTAGATCATATCTTATGGTCAAACATTGTAACCTTAACATGTTAACTTTATTATTGCAATAGTGAAGATTTATGGGTTTCATCCCCACCCCATTTTTACCTTCATCTTGAAGTGTTTCTAGGTAACCAAATCATTGTTTTGTGTGTTGAACTGTTGTGGACGTGATGAACTTATTTGATGTTTCAACATTACAATTTTAAAGATGAATTATGTATGATTTAATGAGATTGATTTTAGAGTCAAAAGTTTAAGATCGTGATTAACCCCCACCCCTACCCCCCCTTCAGTTCTTGTTTCCTATATATATATATATATATATATATATATATATTCCAACAATTGGTATCAGAGCTCAGACCTCTTGTCAGGAAAGATTAACAACTAGAGAGTCTAAGATCATGGAGACGAAAGTATACAAGATGAGAAAGATCAAAAGATCATTGAAAATTAGGTAATTGAAATATATACCGGGTTGCAATAATTCGAGACAACAAGAAAAGAATTGAGAAAATCCTTCAAAAGGAGAAGAGAGATGGCTACACAACTTAATCCCACTCAATACAAAGAATTTGACATAAAAGGTTTGCTCAATAATGAAAAGACTGGTAACAAAGATGAAGTAATAACATAATTACTAGAGAAGAACAATGCCCTAGTGAAGGAAGTAAAAGATCTGAAGACAGAACAAGAAATCCAATCTATCACACTGCATGAAGCTATTGAACAAAAGAAAAAATCAATAGAAGATAAGCTCATGACTGAAGAAGACAAAAGGTAGATAGCTAATAGACTTGAAGAAACATCATTTGAAGTTCAGAAGCTTACAAATACTTAGCTTGATATGATAAACCAATTAGTAATTGTAAATTAGGAAGCAAACATAAAAGATTTGGAGATCACAAATCTAAAATTAAAATGTGAGCAATTGAAGAATGAGTTGAAGCATGAAAAGGAACTCATGGAAAGATTGAACAAACCAGATGAAGCAATCAAACATTTTGAAGACATGATGAAGTCACCAAGAGCAAAATACACATCTGCACTTGGATACAAGCGATCTTCAACTACTGAAGAAGGAGAAACCAAGAGTGGAGAACAAAGGAATGCAAAATCAAAAGGTAAACCTACATGCTATTACTGTGGAAAGATTGGACATATATCTAACATTTGTAGAAGAAAAAATGGTAATCAAACTCCTAAACAAAGGGTTGACTCATGCCCTAGATTTTTCCAAAGTTTTCAAGAATGAATGGATAAAAATTGTTCAAAGCCAAGTTCATGACATGAAAGTATGGTTGGAAGGTGGACCAATCAAGATCAACAAAACAATTATTTGAAGAGTAATTGGGTATCCTACATTGGATCGACCTAAGAGCACAACGAGTGTCACATGGAAAGAAATTGAAAACCTAACTAAGGAAAAATGGAATAGACGTGAAATGTCAAAAGATTGCATTGAGGATCTGCTAACTGAATTCGTTGTTCACGTGATTGCACACAAGTTTTTTCAATCTAGCAGATTGAACAATGTGAGGTGCGTTTTAGTTGATTTGGGATATAAAATTGTGAAGAAAGATCCTGAATACGATCTTGCCAAGATGTATTTACAAAAAATTATAGAGAACCTAGAAGCAGTAAGAAAAGCTAAGAACACATCTTGTAAGTTTGGATCCCTATTAGTTTGTATGTTTTTCTATGTAAATACTATTTCCCTGTTGTTAGAAAGATTGCATGGGATAGAAATAGAATTGATGTAAATCAACTGAATGGACTAATACAAAGATTAGGAGATAATTTTGAAGTAGTCATGGATAACTATTTTGATGAATTCAAAACTAAAATGAAGAATATGATGAGGATTCCAAAATTAGTTGTGGATAAATACTATGACAAAATATGTTTCATTATGGGCATAGATTTTGTGTACACACAAGATGTAATATCTAGCGTAGCATGGTTGAGACCTATGCCCTATGAACTAAATGTTGATGACATATCAACAACAATCACTGCACTATTGGCATAAGACATAGATGCTAGTGCTGAGTAGTTTGACACATTTGAAACAATTATTTCTGAGCTAACAGCTATAGCTAGCACACCTAAGGAAGGTAAGTAAAGAAAAAGAAAAGTTGTCAAGGCTAGTCAAACTGAACAAGGAGAAGGGTTAGGACAACCTTCAGAGGCCGGGGAAGGAAAAGGAAAAGAGCTTATAGTTGTGAAACAATATACACCAAAACAAAGAAAGGTAGTGATTATTGCACCTAAGGTAAAGGAAGATCTCTAGAAGAACATTCAAGAAATGGTAACACTATCAATGAAAAAAGACAAAGTGTTCATCACAAGAAGGAAGTCAACACAACCTACTACCAAGCTACTACTAGGGAGCCCACCAAAGAAGAGAATGCACACAGATGAGAAAGTGAAGCCAAGAAAACTGATAGTTACATAAGAGGAGGAGGAAGAAGAATAAATGACAAAGTCTAATAAGACTAGAAAACTACAAATTGTAAAGGTACTCCCTCCAATGACTATGGATCAGGGATGTGAAAAATTGATAGAATCAGAAAATATTTCACCTCTTAAAGACTTACAATATGATTCTTTGAGCAATGAAGAACAAGATAAACTTGAAGAAGCTTTAATTAATATGTTGATAAAGTTTACACGTACACCTATGGAAGTGGAAATTGGAATTCCCATGGGATTGTATAATAGAGTGGATGACAAATGGAAATGGGCATTGACCATAGAGAAGAAAATAAGGGAAACAACATTGGCACATATCATGCTAGATTTGGGAAAGACACATATGTCTATAGCTCTTAAAGGTTCTATTAAGAAGCTTATGCCAAGGGACATGGCATACAAAGTTCTAAAGAACAAACTTTTGAAGAACAAACTTCCTGAAGTAGAAAAAGAAAGTGTTGAATTCTAGAAAGAAGTATTTGGAGTACAAGCTCCAACTTGAGAGGTGAGGGAAAGCCAAGACTCTACAAAATCTGAAGATGAAGAAAACAAGGAAGTGGCTAAGTTAGTAGTAGAAATTGAAGAACTTGTCAGTGGAATTGAATTTAAGGATACTGTCATAATTGAAGATGACACTGGCATCCCTCCACCTAATCCAAATATACTCACCAAAAAAGAAATTCAAGGATTGATGAGGGACATAAGAAAACTCTGTACATATCCAATTTTGTTACAGATAGTTGAATATCCAAAGCTTGAAGTTAAGAAGACTGATGATGTGTTAATAACACTAGTTATATAGGCTAAAAATGCTAAGCAACTTGGTAAGGCATTGATTGTATATTCACCACCAATGACTTGTATGCAAATCTTGAAGAAGGAAGAGAATTCTAAGAAAGTTTAAAGTATAATAATGGTAGATGAAGGAATTACACAGAAAGAGCAAGAGGCTACTCAAGTAGTCATTCAAATTTTGAGTTCAAAGGTTGTAGAACCTACACCAGTGACACCTATACAACAAGTGATATCTATACCAATGCAAAAACCAAAGGAGAGATCAAGTGAGAAAGGGAAGAAATTACAACTATCATTGTTGAGTGATACAACCTCAAGATCTCAGGCTATGACTCATGTAGAATAGGATTTTGATGAGTCAATAGACCTTAATGAGGTAATTACTTTACCTACATATGATTTGAACAATATTACCTTAGAGAAAATACATGAACTAAAAAACTTGTTGAGTTGAAGGGCCAAAGAAGAACAACTAAAGAGGGAACGTAAGAGAAGACAAGTATTTCATATTGTCAAAGGCATTTTTAGAGATTCTTTTGGCATTATAGATTCAATCACAACATATAATTTTAGATCAAGTAGTATATGTAGTTGATAAAGTTCAAACAAAGGACATAGAAACAAATGAGAAATTGTTACAATGGTCAGAAAGGAGAATGGAGCATAAATTTTTGCAAAAAGTCTCGCATGAAATTGTACAATGACAAGTCAAGATTTATACATCCATTACACAATTGGAAACAATTTTGAAAATGGTAAACTCATTATATTTGGGATTGTCTGATGTAGATATCTTTACAATAGATACTCAATGATCATTACAACTATTACATTCAAGTATGAAGAATAATGTTCACTCATTGAGCAAGAACAAATGCTCAAGTTCATCTTCATTCAGTGAACTTTTATTTAATCGGACAAGGTTGGCTGAGTTCACAAATAAAGATGCAGAAATAAGGACCAAGTTTACATTAATTCAACTTCAATTATTGCCATACATAGAGATAATTCAAAAGGTTATTTATGTTTCCAAGGAAATTTTGTAGAAAGACACAAATTATGCACACATTGCAGGATTTATTAACCTAGCTGCCGAGCTAGAGATTTAGTTTCAAATTTTGGAAAAGGTACAAGAAAGATGGAACAAGGGCTATGTTTGTATTATAGCAAGTCATCAATTTTTTTTTGAGAAGTTCCAACTCACCCCAACAACCCCAACTGCCATCAATGACAAAAACAAGGGGGATATTAAATAAGTCAAGGATGATTATTGATAAGTGGCAAGAAGGGAGAAGTAATAAGGGGGAAGTCACAATTCAGAGAGCTATGAAGAAGAAGATATTACCCATAAAATACATTTTTTGGTCTCAAGGGAGAATATATTTTTGTAAGGAATGATTTCATGACAAAGTGTTTTTGCCACTAATGTCAAAGGGGGAGATTGTTGATCTCTAAGATTATGTTGTTGATTAGTGACCAAACACTTAGTCATTTGCAAGTCCATTACTAGGCAAGATTACAAGGTCATTACTTGTTGGAATTATGGATGGAGTGACTGAGAGGGGGGGAAGGGGGTGAATCAATTATCTCAAAAACAATTCACAAATCCCTTAGATGTCTATAATGCTTACTTACTGCTAATACTCGGTAAAGAATGCAGGAATACTGTAACTCGGTAGATTATCTAGTTACTAATTATCTAGCATTCATAGTTATTAATATGCATGCAAAGGTTAAATAAATGAACACAAGAGACACCAGATTTAACGTGGAAACCCAATATGGGAAAAACCACCAAGTAACTAGTCACCAATTTTTCACTCTTCTGAAGTGAGCCCTGTTAGGAGCCAACCCTGTTAAAGGTAACAATACACACTGTTAGGTGTGACCCTATTAGAGGATTTAATCACCCTGTTTGGAGTGGCCTTGCTAGAGGTCTTTAGAACAATTCAACTAAATTGTCACCTTGTTAGAGGATTTACAAAATGGCTGTTAAACCAACTCTACTAAGAGATTTGAAATCACAGCTACAATGGTTAGAAAGCAACAATGAATTGACCTGAACAAGATACAACTAAATTTGCTAGCTACAGGTCTCTGTTCAGCATCATTAGATCCTCCTTGATCAAATATGGCTCTGCTGCTCCTTAATGATCTCTGATCATCTTTCAAATTCACTTCCACAATAATCAGTCCTCATATCTCATTAATTCCACACCTTTTTTTTACACATACTTTGAATTCACAACTTGACCTTTTACTTATACCATTCAGATGGTCAAGTTAGCCCATTTACATGTTACACTTATCAATAAACCATTCATTAGTCGGCTAAAGATATTACTCTTAAACAAATAAATGTTATTTCATAGGACAATGAAATCCTTTACTGGCTGACCTTGCTCGGTAAATACTGCTTCCAGGAATTTTCAGAGTTAACCTTCTTGACTCGATTAACATTACAATATTCTTGAAATCCTTTGGCTACCGAGTTCGCTCGGTAAGAACTGAATCTTCCAAATTTCCTTTGATGACCGAGTGAGCTCGGTAAGAACTGTTTGTGTCATATTTTCTTCGATTACCAAGTTAACTCGGTAAGAACTAAAATTCTTTGATTACCTTGAAAGCTTGGTAATCAACTGTCTACTCGGTAGACATTGCAAACTATCTTTACTAACCTTTTGGGTTCGGTAGACACTGTTTATTGCCTTGCTGACCTTCTGAGCTCGGTAGACACTATTTGATGATTGATATGAAATTTGTGTGACATCAAAGACAAACACAATTGAACAATTGTATCCAACAATTACTATGACCAAGTTATCTAGTAATGGCCAAGCAAGTTACACTTAGACTGAGCAGAACAATGATTGTCGAGCATTTAATAGAGTCTGAGTAGATATGTGAGCTGAGGAATATAGTATGATCTGAGTAATTTAATGATGGCCAAGCATATTGAGAAGTTATCAAGTGCTAAGCACATAGACTTATAGAAGCAAAGCAACAACATAGATGATTGAGTGTCAGAAGCATTTAGGTGCCAAGCAATACAATTTTGTTATGTGAGTTTGTAATGGAAAAAACTCATATGTGAATCATTTTGGCATATTTTATGATCAAACATTGTAACCTTAACATGTTAAATTTATTGTTGCAATAGTGAATATTTGTGGGTTTCATCCCCGCCCCAGTTTTACCTTCATCTTGAAGTGTTTCTTGGTAACCAAATCATTGTGTTTTGTGTTGAATTGTTATGGATGTGATGAACTTTTTTTTTTTTTTAAAATTTCATTTTTAAAGATGAATTAGGTATGATTTATTGAGATTGATTTTAAAGTCAAAAGTTTAAGATCCTGATTAACTCCCCCTCTCAATATCTTGTTTTCCATATATATACTCCAATAGAATGAAGTGTTGAAGGACTTCATTAATAAGTTTTTTGTTGTCTATCTTGATGAAATTTAAGTTTTCAATAAGACTAAGGCTGACCATCTTGAACATTTACAAAATGTGTTGCAAATATTGCATGAGGAAAATCTAACAATAAACTTTGAGAAATGTGAGTTCATGAAGCATGAGTTGATCTATCTTCATTTTGTCATATAATATGGAGATTTAAGAATGGACCTTGCTAAAGTGGAGGTAATATTGAACTAGCCTATACCCAAGATAACTACTAAGGTAAGGAGCTTTCATAATTTAGTACAATTGTTTAGGAAATTCATTAGACAATTTAGTGGAATTTGTGCACCAGTGTTGGACACCATCAAGGGTGGAATGAAGGAAAAGTTTCAATGGACAAAGACAACTAACAAAAGGTTTGAGATCTTGATTGATAAGATTTCTACACAACCTATTCTAGCATTGCCTAGTTTTGAGAAATTGTTTATTATGGAATGTGATGCCAGTGAGATTACCATAGGAGAATTCCTAAGTCAAGGAGATGAACTAGCTAAGTTAGGAAGATAGACCACTATCTTTCCATAGTGAAAAGCTAGGTGATGCTAAGAAGAAATACTCCCCATATGACTTGGAGTTGTATATGTTGGTACAAGCCTTAAGGAAATGGAGGAATTACCTCCTCCCTAAATAATTTGTGGTCTATACTGATAATCAAACATTATGCTTCCTAAATTCAAATAATAAGCTAAGTCACAAAAACATGAAGTTGGTGGAATATATCCAAGCATACACATTCACCATCAAGCACAAGAAGGCACAAGCAAACAATGTTGCAGATGTACTAAGCAAAAGGTTACTGACAGTTCAAGAAATATTGTTAAGGAGCATTGATATAAATAGTTTTAGAGATATTTACTATGAAGATGCAGAATTATTTTCTCCATATAAGGTATGTAAATAATTTCAAAACCATTTTCATAGTGAATATGTTGACTACACTCTTCAAGAAGGTTTGTTGTTTAACGAAGGAAAACTTTATGTGCCTAGAGGTTCAATGAGGGAGAACCTTATTCTAGAAAATAATAGTTAGAGTCTTAATGGTCATTGTAGAGTGACTAAGACTCTAGAACTTGTTCAGAGATTTTACTATTAGCATAAGATGAATAGAGATATTAGAATATAAGTGGAGACTTGTATTATTTGTCAAAAAGCCAAGGGGACTTCATCAAATGCAGGTCTATATCAACCTCTTCCTATCCCCAACTAACCATGGGAGTGTATTAGCATAGATTTTGTAGAAGCCTTAGCCAAAACTAGATATGGATATGATTGTTATATTTAGTAAAACGACAAACTTTATACCTTGCAAGACTACTCATGATGCACACCAAGTTGTTTATTTTTTTTCAAGGAGGTCATAAGGATCCATGGGTTACCTATGAGTATTGTATTTGATAGGGACTCTAAATTCATGTGGCATTTTTGGAAGACCTTGTGGAAAAATATTGGAACTAACCTCTCTTTTGGGTCTACTTACCATCCCCAAACATATGGGTAGATTGAGGTTGTGAATAGAAGTTTGGGAAAACTTTTAAGATGCCTTACCAAGGAGTTGGTCAGACATGGGATCAAACCATTCCTCAAGTTGAGTTTTCCTATAGTGACACAATAAATAGCAACATAGGTAAAATTCCATTTGACATTTTATGGGATCCATCTAAGAGGCTTTTGTGAACTTAGAGATTCAGGAGTTGTGGCCACAATATGCAAAGGAATTTGCTTAGTCCATGAAGGATACTATTAAGAAAGCACTAGTGGAGAATACAAATAAGGAAAAGAAAAGTATAGATGAGAGAAAAAAATATAAAAATTCTAAACAAGGGATCTTTTTATGGTCCATTTGAACAAATCAAGGTTATGGAAGGTAGTTCCTAATAAGTTGCAGATGAAGAGATTAGGGCCTTGCAAAATCTTGAAAAAAAATGAGAACAACACTTACAAGGTGGATCTACCTAGATATAGGAATTTCTCCAACATTCAAATAACATTTTATGTGCCTTACAAAGGTCCAATCTCAGGGGATAGTAAAGAACTATTTGATATTTTTTGAGGATGAAAAGAACTTAACCTTGCCAGTTAAGCCAAAGCCACAAGAAGAAAGGGTTATAGGTTCAAGGGTAGTCAAGAAGACCAAACACAAAGTGTACTTGGAACACTTTATTAAGTGTTAGGGAATGAATGAATCAAAAGCTACATGGGTACCTAAGACAATATTCAAAAAGATGGGAATAGATCCAACCTTGATCACTCCAACAATGACTTGATTTCTTTCTCCTTGGGGAAAATGGTGCAAGAGTACCTTAGGGTGAAATGAAAAAACCTAGCACAATTTTAGCTTGTAGACATATGATGGGTCAAGAAATCAATAAAGGCTAGTTGCAAAATCCTAAAGTGAGTTTGAGTTGGTATTAGTAAGCTAACTTAGGGTAAGTGCTAAGTTTGGCCAAGTAGTGCACAATGTAAGTGAAGATTTCCCAATATGCATAATTGGGTTAAGTTTGTGAAAGGTGGATCTAGGTGTTGGGAGATCATATTTAGCTCTCTAATATGTTTCATATACCTTAAGTTATATGTACCTTTTTGAGTGCAAGGAAAACAAGAGGTGGGATGAGATGTTGAAATTTGTAAAAGTTGTCAAGTGTATCATTAACAACTTTTTATACAAAATTTCAAAAAATTAAAAACTTTGAGAAAATTAGTTCTGAGTACTCTAAAACTAGTTGCAGTAGTTACTAATCATGTATTTAAGACCCCTCCATGTTAGATCCAAGGTTGGATGCCTTTTTTTTTCAATTTGAAATATAAGAAACTTGACTGTTACTGTAGAAACCTAGTGCAACTAGAGCATACTATAAATTATGTTGGAATATTTAGAAATTGAGAGAGGGGTGAATTAGTTATCCAAGGTCCAAATCTACAAATAAATTTTTTTAGTACTCATCACACATATATGTGCATGTATTGATTAGAGCATCCAATATCTTCATAACTCTATAGGTTATTGTCCTAGGTCAAAATAACTTTGTAGAAATGTAAATATGAAACATCACAAAATCATTCACACAATTTCACACAAGGATTTAATATGGAAACCCAATTTGGTAAAATCCACCAGTAACATGCTACCAATTTTCACTTTTCTGAAGTGAGCTCTATGAGGAGCCAACCCTATTAAAAGTTGCAATGCACACTGTTAAATGTGACCTTGATTAAAGGATTTCAATCACCTTGTTAGGAGTGAGCCATGTTAGAGGACTTTAGAGTATCCCATTAGAATGTCACCTGGTTAAAGGATTTACACATGACTATTAAGTCAACCTTAATCCAAATGATTTATCTATATTGATACAATTGTTAAAAAGTAGCAGCAGGACTTGATCTGATAGCAAAAACAACTCACTTGCAGATTTCAGATCTTTGATTCAGCCCTCCATTCTTCTTGAAATTCATTCCTCTTCATCTTTGATTTCTTGTTCACCCTTCAAGATTTCACATCCTTAAGCCTTCATGCTTAGTATGCCAATAGCATGCTCTTTCCTTTGGCCATCATATGAAGAAAAATCTCTATACTTCTTGTCTTTCTCTGGCTCGCATTCTCACATTTTTCTTTTGGCCTTGTACTCCATTAAATAGAGAATTTTGATCTTTTTTTGCTTAATCTTGATCGTCCATCTTAGTGTTAGGTTAGATTCATTGAATCCTCCTTTCTTTCCGTTTTATTCTCTCTAGAAACTTCTCTTACAATCTTCATTAGATTCATCTCAAAATGGTTTATCTAGAATTCTGTGCCACCAACTCATCATACTTATCTTCAACACGCTTCACACAATTAAGGAAATCAACTTTGTCATCTTAGATTCATCAAATCTTTGATCAAACTCTTTATGTTGTCACTCGACAATAACTAACTATTCACTTGACAATAATAGTCTTTTGATGCTTAGCCAACACTAGATTTATCAGCATGAACTAAGTCTTCGATTGGTCATTACTACCATTTATTTGATGCTTTGTACTTACACATACTAGATTTATTCTTTGCTCGACTCATACTAAAATTTCTGCTTAGCCTGAGATAAATGCTTGGCTTACACTATTTACTTGGTCAGGCTTGGAAGACACATTTGATTGAAAACTCTTCTTCTTGTCTAAGCTTAAGTATCCTTTAACTTTAGCCTTAAGTAGATAAAAAATACATCATATCATCAAAGTCTTATCTAGTCTTAGTGCTCCTTTTATGCACCATATAACTTAATCTTTCTCTAGGCACTCTTGTTATCCTTTCTTTTCAAATCCTCTTCATCAATCAATCAAATGATAACATTTAGACCAAAAAACACTTGTCTTACTAGCAAGTAGCAAGTTTGATATCAGTGAAAAAATAATGATTGTTCCATGATAGGTTCCAACACTTCAACAATCTTCTTTTTCAACAATATCCCTCTTTGGCACTGAAGGAAAACCAATACCAACAACAATACGAAAAAGGAAATTAATACCTTTTATTGAAATCTCTCCCTCTATCAATACATGTCCTTCCTCTGTATAGGGTAATGTTTGATTTGTAATCTCTCTACTTCTTCTTCAAATGAACTCTTTCTCTTACTAAATTCTCCCTCTTTGACAACAATACCAAAGACTTGTCATTTATTCATGCAAATATCCATCAATTTAGGTTCTCCCTCTTGTTGGTCTGACTTTTTGAATGATAGAAATCCTTTGCCTAGATATAAAATCTTTAGATTGTCTCCATAAGTTGATAAATAGGGTTTCTAGATAAGTTGTCCATTTGCAAGCCTTTGAAAGTTTTTGTGTGAACCCTATGTCTCTTTCCCTTCATAAACAGTCAGGCACGAAATGTTTAAATTTTTTAAATCGGGTGAATATTTTGTTCCTTTTATATCTTTTGTGCCCTGAGCTACTTTTCCTCCAAAAATTTCCCAGCCATTCGATCTAAGTAGATCCACCGTTGTCATTTCCTCGCTATGAAAACATGGACACTCTTTATGTATAGCGAGGTAGCAAGTGCTTGAAAGTGTAAAATGGGACCGCAAGATGAAGAGACAGTAGTCGAAAAATTATCTTCTAACTGATCATTCAATCACAAACACCTAGCAAATGCTGTCAGAACAGGAAAAGGGACCTAGTTGGAGACAATCAGAAATCAGCACCGGAATGATGACTTCCCAATGTCTTGCTATCTTGCTATAAGAAAATTTTTCCATATTGTTGTTAGCGAAGTAGTGAGGTGTCGCAAAATAAAAAATACGATTGCCTCAAAATTTATCAGTAACTTTGGTATGACCAAGTGGCATGACAAGCAATAATTGTTGTCAGAAGTAGTTGGTAGGAATGATAACATGGCTCTTTGTATTTCACGGCGTCGAATTCTTTTTAAGTCATCGGAGCTTGCTACCTTGCTATTGAAAAAACTTGACTCCTTGCCATTAGCAAAGCAGGGAGGCGCCGTAAAAAACCAATAGCCAGTGGGACTTGAGGTGACGTGGATGGCTGACTAGGCTCAAAGTGATTGCCAGCAGTGTAGATTCTCCTACATTAGCAATGTGATTGGACCCGTAAAAGCATTTGAGAGATCCCAATCGCCAGATCAAGTTTTCAATCAACGATCCTCGCCATCTCACTATAAAGAGTTGCACAATGTTTAGTCTCTGCGACATAGCAAGGGTAGGGCCCACTTTTCCTTAGGATACTTGGTGTAGTTCCTCCACCTTTGATATAATCTCAGATCAACGGCCATTGTTGTCTTGCCATAAAAGGTTGCTCAAACAATATGTATAGCGAGATAGCGAATGAGGGCCCACCGTTGTTTTTCTAAGCAGTACAGTAACATTTCATCTGCAAGATCAAGATCATATCAATGGTTGTCACTGCTTCACTATAGCAAGGTGCTCGTTCTTTATGTAGAGTGAAGTAGTGACCTGCTGACACGTGTCCTCAATTTCCAGTGGGTCCAGATAGAAGCACCATCAAAGAAAGAGCTGTGTACGTGGGAGATTTTCATTGGATTAGAGAGCCAACTTGTCAAGTGCGATACCTAGTTGTCTCTCTCTATACCCCATGATCGTATGATTTTAAGATTGATAGCAAAGTTTTAAATACTGAAGGTGGTGGCACTATGCACATTAATAAGATGTGAAAAGTTTCACATGTGAAGTTAATAATAGAGTATAACAGGCAATATTTTCTCAGTTTCACCTTGCACGAATAAAGATTTTGAAATTTTTTCTGAACAAAGATAATTACTGCAAGGATCGAGATAAATCTGGCACGAGCGTGAAGTGATTGGTTCAAAGATAAATTGCAGAGTTACGAAGAGCAAAAAACTCCAAGTAAGTTCTCATGCCATAATTTCCAAAAAAATTTCAGTCTTGTATGGTTTAATCAAAGGATGGTTCCAAAGAGTTCACTAGATCCTAGGTTATGGATAACAGTGGGATTACTAGGTAAAAGTATTTGGGCCTGTGATTGTAATATCCCGCATACTAGTTCAAACTGGTTTGCAGAAAAGAAGTGTTTTGTCAGGTGTAAAAGTATATGGATTTTTGATAGAGGAAAACTAGTAATCTTGAGTGTTTTCTTAAAGTTTCATCTTTTTGAAACTATGGTAAGATGTTGTAGTCAAGTAACCAAGGTTTTATGAAGGATAAAGAATGAACCTAGTAAGATAACAACCGTCTCAATGGTAACATCATCCTTTAAACAAATTTTCAAGATATCATAGGCTGATGTTAGGATAACAAAAATGTGTGGGGTCCTATGCCTAGTCTTTGAGGAAGATGAAGAAGATTTCATACTCATGGGTATGGTCTTTCTCACTTTTTGTTAGCATGCACCTTTTTGGTATCAATGGATGGCAAATTTTGGTTAAAAGGTGGTTAAGAAAGTAGATGTGGCTGGGAATCAGAAGATACCCATTTTGTTATATTTGACAACCACATTGTCTCCCTGCTCAAAGGTTACACACTAAGTAATTTTTTCACTATTTCTGAAGCCTGACATGATTAGAGAAGAGTGGGAAGTACAGATAAATTTCACAAAGTAGTTATCTTGACAAAACCTACAGGTCGAGGATAGAGTGTGAATCATCGGAATAGATTTTGTCAGGGACAAGCTTAGCAGTTACACATACGACAGAATCATCGTTGGAGCAAAATCAATGAAAGGAGGTGATAGACAGAAGCCCACAAAAGAATGTGTGATTGGCATAACTTCCTGTTAGTCTTTTTCTTTTTGACAAATGTTTGTGCCTTCTTCTTATAAAGGAAATCTGTCAGTCACATTTTTCCTTTGCTTGTTACAACTCACACCTATATAAGTGAATTTTCAAGGCAATGTGATGGTCCAAATTCTATTTTTCTAAGCGATATGCTTAGTTTGTCTTTAGTCCAATGTTTTGAAAGCAAGTTTGTGATGTATTTTCTCTATCAGATCTTGAGAATACATGACTATAGAATGATATGTGTTTCTTCCTGAAGGTCATTCTGAGTCTATTGTAAATTGTATACAATTTTCAAGGGAAATGAATACAAATTTTGAAATGTCCCCATATCAATTCTTTCTGAATTTTGTCTCCTTTTGATTGCTTGGTTATCTTGATGTTGTATAGGTAAAGGCCCGTGCAATAGAATGCAATCCAGTTAGGTTGTATATCTGTTTATCACTGCTGTTAATTCAATGGATTAAGTAAAAGCTCTGGTGAACGTGATAAGGTTGCTATAGTAGTGGAAAGGGTTTTGAATGATAAATTTTGATAAGGATTGCTGATAAAATTTGTTGTAAGGGAACAAATTAGATCTAGAAATTTGTAGTAGACTCTATTGCCCCAATGGATTAGGCACTGATCAAATTTGATCCAGCTGAAAGAGGAATACGTCACACATGATTCTCAAAATGCAGAATTATAATCAATTTTATTTTTATTTCTTGTAGATCTTCAAAGTTGGCTTGTACTTGTCTGCATGGAATGTTTTAGCTTTAGTTAGCCATTATTACTAAGAGCATCTGCAGAACTATAGAAGATTTTTGGCCATATCTGTTATATGGGATGTGTTTATTAAATTATCAAGAATTGTAAATATATTGGAGAATTTGAGATGAGAATCAGAATGAAACTAAGATAATTCTCATATAGTTTTCTCAGTCTTGTATCATCCCTCGATATACCCACCCTAGTTTTGCAAAGCCAAAAGAGTAGAAAACCACTCTTGGTTTTGTAGAAGTTGGGCCCAAATGGTTTGCACATACAATTGATAATAAGAATTGGCTAGTCTTTAGACTGTGTGCGTATTGTCATCTTGGTATTAAGCATTTTGTTGCTTAGTAGTTTTAGTTCATTTTAAAACACCAACACCTCTATAACCTTTTTTGTGACTATAAAACTTATGTTAACTCCTTCCCTACTTTAGGTAGTTCCTAAAGTAAGATCCATTGCATCAAGTTGTAAAGTATGCCATTTAACTCGGTTGATGTAGGACACTACTCTTACTCTTTTAAGTATCTTGAGATAGGGGTATCACCCCTAGCTTACCTCTTAGATATTCATGTGCATCCTTAGGTAAAGCCTTTGTGAATATATCAGCTATCTATTCCTTTGTATTCATATATTCCATTCTTACTTCTTTGTCTTGAACCAATTCTCTCAAATAATGATATTTGATTGCAATGTGCTTTGTCTTTGTGTTCATTGCATGATTCTTAGATATATTTATAACACTTTTATTGTCACAATAGATTACCACAAGTTTAGTGATTTCTTCCTTCATTCCTTTGAGTAACTATTTAATCCATACCACATTTGTACAATTACTACAGTAGCCACATATTCAACTTCAGTAGTAGATTGTGATATATAATTCTATTTCTTACTAGTATATGTGAGTAATCTTTTTCCTAAGGAAAATGCTCCATTACTTGTACTTTTCTTGTTATCAATGTTTCTAGCCCAATCAACATATGCATAGGATCTCATTTGAAACTTGTCATTTTTCTTTTCATGTAGGCCATAGTCTTTTATTCCTTTTAGATATTTCATAATCCTTTTGACAACCATCAAGTGATTTTCCTTAGGATTTGTAGAAAATCTTACAACAATCCCAACAACTAGTGCAATATCAGGTCTACTATGAACTACATATTGCAATTTCCCAATCATAGACTTGTACAATGTTTTATTTACCTTAGTAGAATCATCAATTTTGGATAAATTGCATCTTGTCACCATGGGAGTGCTAAATGGTCTTGAATCTTCCATACCAAAAGTTTCAAGATTTCTTTTACATACTTGGACTGAGTAATGTAAATACTATATCTCATTTGATACACTTGTAATCCAACATAGAATTTTATCTCTTCAAACATAGACATCTCAAATTATTTCATCATTTCATTTGCAAATGTCTTATACAATTTATCTTGTTCTCCAAATATAAGATCATCATCAAATATTTCAGCTCGTAAAATTCCTTGACTTCCTTCTATCTTCAAGTACAGATTTCTATTGTCATTATTTTCAAAAGCAATCTTCATAAGATAATTATGCAATCTTTCATGCCATGCTCTAGGAACTTGCTTTAAACCATCACTACTTCATTTGGACCTAAATTGTAGTGACAAGCCATCGCAATTACAATAGTAATTAGTATCCAACTAACATATGTTGGAATTGGCTCCTATCGGATGACCATCAGACTTTTAATTTTCTATCACAAGTTGCAAAAATAAGGGTTACCATCACAATTGTGACATCTATAGGTGTCATAAATTGGGCTATCTTTCTAGCAAACCATTCATTTTCATTGTAAGTATTGCGGTGTGAATTTGTTGAAGGAATTGTCACAATCATGATGTCTGTACAACATAAATGCTATGGGTCCCATGACAAGCTATAAGAAGCCTCTATCACCATTGCGATAGGCATGTGGCAAGACTATTGTGGGATCAATGGCTAGCCATTGCAATTGTGACATCATTTTATATTAATTAAAAAAAATTGGCACCAAACGTTGAATAGCTATGATGCAATCATAGGTTAATATTGAGTTTCACTTGGTTTTGATAATAGTTTAATATTCTCTACTAATTAGGGCCAACCATGTGAAGGTGGAAGCTCAATCTCCCCTCCTTCCCCACCCACCAATATCTAAGTTCCTTGTTAACATCTAAAATCTTTTAAAAAATTATCAATGTTTAAAGTACAAAAAAAGGTTTTAGACCTGGAAAAGTGACATCACTTTCCCATCTTCTGGTGCATGTCATTTTTCCATCACATCCAAAATAAAATTTTTACAATCTGAATTGAGAATGCATGTGCAACTGTATTCTTTATGCATGTACAATAGGTGGAGCTAGAAAAATTCATCATGATTACATTTATTTAATAGGTCTATTATGTTTTTAAAATTATAGACCATCATCATGAATTTTTTTTGTGATGCTATAACTTAAAATTTCTAATTAAAGACCTCTAACAAAAATGCAAACCTATTACATTTTTCAGCTTCGCTTTATGTTGAATGTATATGAATTGACATTGCATATTGTTGTTGAATGTATGTGAATTGACATTGCATATTGAACTGTGGCATCCTTCTGCATTACTTGAAACCAAGAGATTCACACAATTAGTTTTTATACAATCATAGGTTATTGTTTAGCTTCACTTGGTTTCAGGAATAATTTTATATTCTCTACTAATTAGGGCCAACCACGTGAAGGTGGAAGCTCACTCCCTCCCCAACATCTAAATTCATTGTTGATATTTAAAATCTTTAAGAAAGGATCAATATTTAAAGTACTTGGAATGTCCTCATCACCTCCTACTACTCTTAGGGGAAGTCCATCTTCATTTCTCATGAGAAATTCATCACACAGGTACATCTAGGAATTTCCTCATCATCTCGTGCATAAAATGAATCCAATATTAGAAAATACCCCTAAGAATAATATTTTAAGTGAAATAAACACATAAAAAATGATAGAGAGAATGAGGACTTACTAATAGGCAGTTATGTATTAATTTAATTTAGCACAAGTACTATGCAATTATGTATGTATGTATGTAAATTAGTTCACATAGTGAACTAATTTACATACATACATGTACATATGCATACAATCATCATAATTAGTTTTCCTTGAGTCTAACCAAAGCTATTATATATGAACAAGAAATATAAGTTTAGAAAGAAAAGAAAATAACATTTACATAGGTACCTCTTCTCCCCTTGAAGAAAATTGTGCTGGAATTTACAAGTGGGAAGATTTACTTCTGAGGGGTGGGGTGTGAATTAGAAATAACAATATTTAACCTCTAAAAATTTTAACTGAGATCATTCAAATGCATTTATCATATCTAATTAACATAAAAGTAAGGATATGCATGAAAATAGATAATACAAGATTTGGTCATCTAGAAACCCTCCAAAATGAGAAGGTAAAACTTGGGTGGGGATGACACCCACAAATTATCAGTGCAACAATATGTAACTATTTAAAGTTACAAATTTTGACCACTTCTAATGGTCTGCCTTGTGCAAGGCCTTCCCTATTAAAGGCTTTACACCCACACTCACTTGGAATGTTACCTTGTTAGAGGATTTAACACCTTGTTGAAAGGCTTACAATATGGCTATTAGACCAACCTATCATCATACAATTTTCATTCCTAATAATGGCTAGAAAGTATTAGAATGTGTTGACCTGATGACTTACAATCTTCAATTGTTGATTCTAGATCCTTGTTCTACTTAGTGTGTTTTGATCCTTCTTGATTTGATATGTCTCTTCTTCAAAGTGCTGATACTCTATTCTAACCAATTGAATTATGAAATGCAACTCTTCCTTCTCTAAGTGTTGACACCCTTTTGAATTTCACTAGCATTCTCCCATAAACTCTCACTCATGCATTCCATATACCTCTCTTGCACTCTCTTGAATTATGGGGTTTCATCCTCCTTTTAAAGGTTTCAAAGCCTTAGGGTTAGGTATGAATCTATGATAAGTATTCATCCTTCTTTTCCTACTCAATTCTTTCACCTTTCCTATTGGTTACATGCTTTCTCCATTTTTCTTATTGGTTGTATGCTAATTACATAGGGAATGCAAAAGATTTGATCTTATCTCTTATATGAATCTATGATCAGTATTCATCATTATTTTCCCATTCATTTCTTTCACTTTTCCTATTGGTTACATGCTTTCTCCATTTTTCTTATTGGCTGCATGCTAATTACATAGACAATGTAAAAGATTCTATCTTACCTCTTAGATCTTTTAAGATTCTTCTTAAGTCAGCTTTAGAAATGGTTTACATCTAAGTTTGTGAAGGCACAAACTCATATGTTGATTATGTATTACTCAACACTTACTGATTGCTGATGCTTGACACATATATGAATTCTATCTAGGTCGGCTCCTATAGTAACTCTATTTTTCTCAGCATCTATACTTTGCTCGGCACTTACAGTGACTTAACATTACTTATCACTTGACACTTGAATCTTGCTTGGCACTTGAAGTTCACTCAACAGTTGTTGAATTTTTGACTCGACACATACTATAGCTTGGGATCTGTATTATACTTGACATTATATTGGAAATTGGTTAAGTGTGTTGAGACTCAATTGTCAAAACCAATCTGAGACCAACAATCTCTCCCTTTGACATGCAAAAACACTTAGCTAAACATTATGAATCCGATCTTTATGAGTATAATACACATTCTATTTGCATGTGTACAAAACTTCAAAAAAATTTTCAAACTTTTGTAGAAGATTATATACCTCAAAAATTTGTAACTCCCCTTGAGTTTGATGTGCCATCTCTATATCCAAAATTCCTTAAGCTTGATTTGTCTCATGCTATTTTCATTATTTTCCTTATCATTCCTCTGCTTCTATTTTAGTCTGCTCTATTTCTGTTCTGTGTCTGGTCTATGTCTACTCCCCCTTTCACACATCTCCTTGTAGTTTGTATCCTTTTGGCTTTATCCTTATCACTCCTCAAAATTCAAAATTTGAATATCTCCCTCTTTGAGTATTCTTTCTCCTTTGGGTCTCTTTTATTATCTCCCCAAATTATTATATCTCTCCCATTCTTATTATCTCCTATATTTATTATATCTCCCTCTTTTTGACACTTATGTCAAAGGGTCCTAAGAATGAATAGAATACTTAGCCAAAAATATTTTATTTACCTCCATTATTATCTTTAGAGAAGAATCCCAGTTGTCCAATGCTATTAAGCTAGATGGTTGTCTCTACTACAAGATGTACTAGGCCTTTTAATGTAGAAATGTAGAAAGATTTGGATCTTTCTTCAAAACATTTTTTTCATAGGCTTCTTTATGCAATACTTCCAAGTTTGGGGTTATTGCAGACTAGATTTGGATTAATTTGGCAGTAAAATTAGCCTCTTTTGCTATTAATATAGCTAACTCCTTTTGAGTGTGAAGCATTGTAGCAAAATGCGTCTCACTTTGAGCTGGATCCTTTGGTAGTTGAGTACTTGATATTTTAAGGTTCCTTTCCACGCTCAATATTCTCTGGCTAGTCTCTTGTGTCAAATATGAAGAGTCACACAGTTTGGAATGCAATGAGAATATGTTCTCAAGTACTATTTTCACTCTGTCAATTTTCTTAGCCAATTCAACGTGTGATAGTGCTATTTCACTAGATATTTTCTCATTGACTTTCATTTGAAATTTCCTCTCAAACCATTCCAATAATTTAGCATTGGTATCAAGATCTTCATTTTGTTCCTGGTCCACTATGTGTTAGATTGTAGTGATTGATCAGGAAAGTACTGTACATCCTTAGAAGGATAATTATTTGTTCATAGATAGTCAGAGTGCCATTCATCTTGCCAAGAATTCAGCTTTGCATTCTAAGACCAAACACATACAATTGTGGTACCATTTCATTCGGTCAATTTTGGAGGATGGACAGTTAAAGCTGGAGAAGATACATACAAATGACAATCCAGTAGATATGTTGACAAATATTGTAACAAGGGAGAAGCTGGACTCCTCTTCAACTTTGGTTGGTCTTTTAGATTGAACATGAATAAAAGAACAAAAGAGTCCAGGGTGGTTTGATCCAGTGGGAGCTCCATGTGGTAGTGGTATTGCTATAGGATTAGTCTCCAAGTGGGAGATATATTATTGTTTAGTGTGGAGCCTAATCAGTCCCTAAGTGGGAGATTGTTAGATTGTGGTGACTGATCAGGAAAGTACTGTACATACTTCATAATTAATTTTTTTTTTTGGGTACTATTAGTAGATTCACCACTAAATTTATGGCTAATTTATGGCCGACATGTTGTAACCCTAAAGAAGTTTAATATTTGTATAAAAGGGCTTAGGTTTAGGGATTGTAATATAGTGTGATGCAAAATTGGTTCTTGTGACAGTATTGACCTGTAAGGGATTATGGATTGTAATCAGGTTGTAATCACTGGATTGTATTAAGATCGGACTTGCTGTTTGGTGGATGTAGCCCAGGGATTGGGTGAACCACATTAAATCTTGGTGCCTTCTATTTATTTTTATGTGATCTATTATTTTTTCTATTATTGGTTATATTTGCATGTAGTTTTTATTTCTGTCTATGGTTTTATCCTAACAAGTGGTATCAGAGTGAGGTTGTCTTTTAGTTATCCTCTACAGAAAAGTCTCATGGTTAAGTGGGAGTCTTACAGTTGAGTGGGAGTGATGGCAGATGAGGGTAAGCTAAGGGTTGATAAGTTTAATGGGCAGAACTTCTAGTTATGGAAGATGCAAATGGAAGACTATCTTTATCAGAAGGATTTATGGAAGCCTTTGGAAGGCAAAGCCAAGAATAAAGGATCTATGTCAAATGCTGAATGGGATTTTTTGGATAGAAAGGAACTTGGAAGTATTTGGTTATGCCTGACATCATCAGTGGCATTTAATATTACAAAAGCAAAGATGACATAAAAGTTGATGAAAACCCTAGCGACACTGTATGAAAAGCCTTCCACTTCAAACAAGGTATTTCTCATGAAGCATTTATTTAATATGAAAATGGCAGAAGGTGGATTTGTTGTAGATCATTTAAATGAGTTTAATATTATTACTAGTCAATTATCTTCTATGGGTATCAATTTTGGTGAAAAAATTAGGGCTCTCTTGATTTTGTTTTCTTTGCTTGAAAGCTGGAATGGCTTGGTAATGGCTGTGAGTAATTCTATTCCTAGATCTAGTACCCTAAAATGTGAAGATGTGATTGGTGTTGTTTTGAGTGAGGAAACTCATAGGAAATCCTTAGGTGGATCTACATCAGCAAGTGCTTTGAATGCACAAAGTAGGGGTAGAACGACTGAGAGAGGAACTAACTCTAGAAATCATGGGAAATCAAGAGGAAAGTCAAAGGGGAAGAGGTCTCAATTGAGAGGACCAAATGACTGCTGGTACTATGGGAAACTAGGGCACAAAAAGAAAGATTGCTAGAATCGCAAGTAAAATGAAGGAGATAAATTAGATGGAGACAAGGAGGCAAATGTGGTAAGTAACAAATCTGAAGAGGATGCTTTGCTTTTGTCTTTAGAAAGTGTTGATGATTCATGAGTTTTAGATTCTGGTGCTTCATTTCATGCTACACCTCATAGAGGTTATTTCATTGATTATGTCTAAGGAGATTTTGGGCTTGTTTATTTGGGGGATAATGAACCCTGTCAAATTGTTGGAAATGGAAAAATTAAGATTAAGTTGTAGAATGGGAATCATTGGCTACTACATGAGGTAAGACATGTTCCAAGGCTGAGTAGGAATTTAATTTCAGCAGGGTAACTTGGTGATGAGGGTTGTATAGTTACTTTTAATGATAAAAATTGGAAGGTTTCAAAAGGTTCCCTCATAGTAAAAAAAGGTGTGAAAGTAGGCACCTTATATCTTTGTATAGGTCATATTGTTCCTTCTACTTTGATTGTTTCAGTGAAAAATGAATGTTCAAGAACAATTGCTATAGTTGAGCAGGGAGAACAAATAGCTACTGTAGATTTTGATATAGCATTGTGGCACAATAGACTTGGGCACATGAGTGAGAAAGGTATGAAAGTAATTCATTCAAAGAAAGTTTTACCAGGTCTAAAATGTGTTAATATGGATTTATGTGAAAGTTGTGTGTATGGAAAACAAAAGAGAGTGAGTTTTGTAAAGACTGGGAAGGAAAACAAAAAGGAGAAATTAGAGCTTGTGCATATAGATGTATGGGGACCAGCTTAGGTATCTTCCCTTGGTGGCTCTCATTATTATGTTATATTTATTGATGATGCAACTAGAAAAGTATGGGTTTATTTCCTTAGACATAAATTTGATGTATTTCGAACTTTTAAGAAATGGAAATGCTTGGTTGAAAATGAGACTGGCAAGAAATTAAAATGTCTCAGATCTGATAATGGTGGTGAGTATTGTAGTCATGAATTTGAAGATTATTGCTCCACTAATGGTATTCGTAGACAAAAAACTATTCCAAGGACTCCATAGGAAAATGGAGTGGTTGAATGCATGAACAAGACTATAATGGAGCACGCAAGGAACATGAGGTTGCATGCTGGGTTGCTGTTACACATGTGGGTGGAGCCTGCCAATACTACAGTATATTTGATTAATAGAGGTCCCTCTACTCCTTTGAGCTATGGTATTCTAGAGGAGGCATGGACTGGTAAGAAGGTGAGCTATTCTTTTCTTAAGACCTTTGTTTGTGAAGTTTTTGCTCATATAGACTCTGAAAATAGAACCAAGCTAGAAGCTAAATCAAAGAAATGTGTCTTTGTTGGATATGGCATTAATGAATTTGGTTATAGGCTTTGGAATTTTGAAAATCATAAAATTATAAGAAGCCAGGATGTCATATTCAATGAGAAAGTGTTGTACAAAGATCTGTTGCACATGCATTTGCTATGAAGGATTTGGGGGCAGTAAAAAAAATCCTTGGTATAAAGATTTGCAGAAATAGAAATAATAGAACATTAACACTATCTCAGGCTGATTATGTTGAGAAGGTGTTGCAACATTTCTTTATGGAGAATGCTTAAGTTGTCTGCACACCTTTACTTGGTCATTTGAAGTTGGCTAAGGAGGTGTGTCCTAAGACACAGGACGAGGAGGATAAGATGTCCAAGGTACCCTATGCTTCAACTATAGGAAGCTTGATGTATGCTATGGTATGCACTAGTCCAGATATTGCCCATGCAATGGGAGTCGTTATCAGGTGTATGAGTCATCTAGGATTTGAGCATTGGAATGCTGCCAAGTGGATTCTCAGATATTTGAGAGGAACATCCAATATGTGTTTACACTTTGGGTGCTCTACTACTAATTTACAGGGCTATGTTGACTCAGATTTGGCAGGGGATATCAATACCAAGTGGAGTACTACAGGTTATGTCTTTACAGTTGGTGGGGTAGCCGTGAGCTAGGTTTCTAGGTTACAGAAGATTAATGCTCTATGCACTATAGAGGTAGAGTATGTTGCTGCTATAGAGGTAGCCAAGGAGATGATATGGCTTCAGTTCTTCTTGGAAGAATTGGGACATCTTTAGAAGGATAATTATTTGTTCACAGATAGTCAGAGTGCCATTCATCTTGCCAAAAATTCAGCTCTTCATTCTAAGACCAAACACATACAGTTGCAATACCATTTCATTCGATCAATTCTAGAGGATGGACAGTTAAAGTTTGAGAAGATACATACAAATGAAAATCTAGTAGATATGTTGACAAAGGTTGTAACAAGGGAGAAGCTAAAATCCTCTTTAGCTTCGGTTGGTCTTTTAGACTGAACATGAATAAAAGAGCAACAGAGTCCAGGGTGGTTTGATCCAGTGGGAGACCCATGCGATAGTGGTGTTGCTACAGGATTAGTCTCCAAGTGGGAGATATATTGTTGTTTAGTGTGGAGCTTGATCAGTCCCCAAGTGGGAGATTGTTAGATTGTGGTGACTGATCAGGAAAGTACTATACATACTTCATAATTAATTTTTTTTTGGTACTATTCATAGATTTGTCATTCATCTATTCACCAGTAAAGTTATGGCTAATTTATGGTCAAAATGTTATAACCATAAAGCAGTTTAATATTTGTATAAAAGGGCTTAGGTTTAGGGATTGTAATATAGTGTAATGCAAAATTGGTTCTTGTGGCGGTATTCAGCTGTAAGGGATTATGGATTGTAATCAGGTTGTAATCACTGGTTTGTAATAAGATCGGACTTGCTATTTGGTGGACGTAGCCCAGGGATTGGGTGAACCATGTTAAATATTTGTGCCTTGTGTTCATTTCTGTGTGATCTATTATTTTTTCTATTATTGGTTATATTTGCATGTAGTTTTTATTTCTGTCTGTCATTTTATCCTAACACTGTGTTGGACAGTTGCTCCATGATGGGCTTTGTTTCATCAAGTACTAGGAAGCTAAATGTATCAAGGAAGATGTCTTTGATTTCTATTAGTGCTTGCCTCTACCTATACTCATTCCTGAGTATTTCTTGCTTCTTCTTCTTCTCTAGTGCCTCTTGCACTTCACTTATCTGTGTCAAGTTCATTGTCTTGTAGTCATAACTTGGTATGAGTGTCTCTTCATCAAGTGTAGGGTCTCCATAATGAAGTACCCTTGCTACCTTGGTAGATCTCAAGCTTGGCACTAAAATTTACAATTGTACTACATTAGTGCTCGACTACTTAGTAGGAGTCCCTGTAGTAGGAAAATTAACCAATGTCTGTATTGCCTCTTGCTCTCTTTCCTTGGGGGTTTTCTCCTCTTATCTTCTTCACTTCTACCTTGATCAATTATGGTGATTAGAGGAGGTGCACCTTGGCTTTGTACTATAGGATCAGTGATATCTTTCTATCCTATTTTCTCCTTTGTTTTCTCCTTGATAGTTGTAGTTGCTATCACTGTGGAATCAACCTTAGTAGTTGTCTCTTGTGCTGCTTACTCTTTTGGTTGATCACTTGTAGCTGTAGGAGGTTGTGAAGGTGGTTCTTATGTATTCACCTTCTCCTTAGTTATTTCAGCTATAGCTTTTTGTAACTCTTCTACACTCACCAAAACAAGATTTGTAGACAACTATGATTGCAAAGTTGTTTGGTGAAGGATCTTTCTGAGATCCTCTACAGTTAATGGTTTAATGTTCTGACTTGAGGTGTCAGGAACATCCTTCACAATTAATTTCTTTTCAGATGTAGATGGTGCATGTGGAGGACTTGGTGGTGGAAATTGTGTCTTGGAAACTCTATTCTTGTTGCTACTCCTCAACTATTTCCTCATCACCTTTCTATATTTCTTTCTCCAATGTTACCTCTTCCTTCTCTTTCTCTCCTTCTTTCTCTTCCTAATTTTCCTCTCCTTCCTCATCATCATTTCTTCCCTCAAAGGGATCTTCTTTTCCTTCTTTGATAGTAGTTAGCCCATAAATCAATTTCCACATTTATGTGGAATTCGTTACAACATCCTCAATTTTATTCTATAGAATGTTGAAGGCTCTATATTTGGGTGCAAATTTTCTCCCATGTTTCTTATGAGCCTTGCTTATTTGACCTTTTGTAAGGTCAAGCATTACACGAGCCAATGTTGACTCTCTTATTTCTTTTTCCATGTTCAAACAACAATGCCATTTATTTTCAATGATTGAACTTAGCTCCTTAGGCATATAATTATCAAGTTCGAGTGGAGTAGTCTTGAACTTGGCCATCATAATGTAGATAGATTCTTCCACTATGTTTCGCTCCTCCCTTGACAACTTATTAAAATCAATGGTCTTCAGACTAATTAAATCTACATTATTCCTAATATTATCACTAATATTTTCCAAGTTAGATTTGGTGGAGTGTCTTACCACTCAAAATTGCTCATTGTCAGATTCTGTTCTCTCCTCGTCTGACTCTAGGGGTGAAACATATTTTCTTCTCTTCTTTTTTCATTCGCCCTCCTTGTTCTATATCTTTCTTCTTCTCTTGCTCTTTGGCTACCTTTTTTGTAGCCCTTGTGTCTACCCTGGTGGTAGGCTTGGCTAGGCTTGGCTTAGCAACTTTCTTCTTCCCTTTGGGTTGTGTAGCAGGCTATTTCTATGCCTTTATTTTCTTAAGTTCAGCCTTTGGTGCTTCCTACTTGGCACCTTCTTCTTCCTCTACATCCTCACCCATGCCTTGGGTCAGTGCTAATGGCTCTTGTCCTTATTCTTCTTCATCATCATCAGCTTCTTCATCATCTTCTTCTTCTGCCTCAGCTACCTCTTCTCCAAATTTTATTCAAGCTTCTTTACTAGTTTGTCCTTTTTCTTCAATGTGGAGGTAGTCTTCAATCCATATCTACCTTTGATCTTACCACATCATAGGTCCCAAAATGTGGTGCACTCTTATCTACTTCTTTTGCTTATAATGCTATTATAGCTGTAGATGCCTCATCAATGTTGATTTCATATCCAATAGTTCTAAGCCATCTAACCCTTGGTATGGCTGCTTGAATATAGGTATAATCAATATCTATAAGAAAATATATATAATTTACATGTTGTTCTACTAGTGAAATAGGTATCCTCAATCTCTATTTCATGGATTTCTTGAAATCCTCAAAATAACTTGTCATAAGAGTTTCAAAATTAGATCCCATTTCTTCAATGTTTTCATTCACTTGAGCTACAATGGACCTATTAGTTTTCTAGCTAACTCTACCAAAAGATGGAAATTCATTTTGTACATATAAAAATATACAAATGAAAATTGCACCAAATTTGCACTATGCTCCCTTAGTTTTCCTTATTTCTCCTAAGTTCTCATTAATTTGTTGCAGTTACAGTTCTGCAAGATCATAAGTATGATCCTTCTTAACTAATTTATAAGCAACATCCATTGCAATGCAAGGTACACTGTTAGGTCTACTGGATTGATAAAACTTGTGAGAAATAACCCTAACATCAAAGTCAACAAGAGGGTCTTAGATAGTATCTATAGTCATTCCTCTCTTATTCCATTTGGCTCTTATGTTCTTCTCAATTGCTTCCTTAGAGTCACTTCTAAGGGTCTTTGGACAATCTAGGATTGGATACCTTGTTACCCTATGAATGATCCTTTTTGATATTTTGATTAGGCCATCTTCTAACCACAAACTTCCACCATGAATCCTATTGAGCACAATTTTGATCCACTAAGTTTTAAAGACAGTGAGGAATTCCAGGGCACAAGTCAAACCATTCCTTTCAATGATTTGATACTCTTCCTTTAAAACTCCATTTTCACACAACCTATCATATGCTTCTCTCATTTCCATGTCCCCAATAGCACCAATCTTACAGTTATAACACCTCCTAACATCTTGGACCATAACTACCTTAGGAGGAATAACAGACAGAGCTTCGGCTAGGTCATTTTTATATGCAACTTTAGGGATTGGCCAAAAATCTGGTTGTTTAACTTCATTTGACACTAATTGGACCTCAAATGGCTCTTTCTTCTAAGTTTTCCTTGAACTAGAGGCCATTTTCTTCTATCTAGCATTTAAACATGAAGAAATTTAAAACTACATAGCTCGACACCAATGTAAATACCTTGAAATCAATGAAACTAAGCTGAATCTTTGTTGATATTAGATCAAATGTTGGATTCTCTACTTTAAAATCATTCTGCACTCTTCTTTGTCTTTGTTCTTTATTTTTGATGAAGAAAAATAGTTCAAAATGCAATCATATACCCTTATTTCACAACATTTGATGCTTAGTGCATTTACAATTGTCCATTTGGCTTCTTAAGCATTTCTACATTACTTAGCTTCAACTAAAATTTCTCTTCACTTAACTTCCACTACCAACTCAACTGCAACTAATCATTTGGCTTCTATTGACTTTGGCAATCAACTTGTCATGTATTGGAATTTTAGTCAACATCTAAAGGCATCTATTCTTTTTATTACTTGCTTATCTTGGAATTGATGTATGATAAATCTTTGTATATCAATCACACATACCTTCTTTTACTTAGTTGGATGAAGTGTGACCACTTGACCTTTTAGGTGAAGTGATCCCTTCATTTGATGTGCTACTTCCATCTTTCTTCTTCCATGTCTTATTCATTTCTCTTCTAATGTGTTCAACACCTACCTTCTCTTTTCCTTTGTTGAACTCTGAGTTGGGTGCCTTCGACCTTGTTGGGAAATTCTTGCTAATATGACTAGTCTTCAAATGACTGAAGCATGTAGTTTGGCTAAGCCATCTTCTATAGTTTCCATTGAAATGTGTTCTTATGCAATTTTTAGGGATGTGTCCATATTCTTGATAGTAATGGCAGCTATACCTGGTGTTGTAGTTCCAATTGTAGTGATGTCCATGATTATTTCCCCTTGTTGGCTGATTAGGTGTCCACATAGGCTTTGACCTACACTCAAAAGCTCTATGTCCATACTTCTTGCAATTGTAGCAGTGACCTTCAAATCTTGGTGTTCTAATAGTTCTAGTCCTGTAGTCATGTGCTTGATGTCCTTGCTTATTGCACTTGTGACAATGACCCACATTCTTAGGTTTGTCATGCTGATGTGCATTCTTTCTCCTATACATATTAGAGGTATGTCCTTTTTTACCTCAAAAATGACAAGTAGGTTTAGTTTTCATACCTTTGTCACTTCTTTCTTCTATAGTCTTGGATGACTCTTCTTTTTTAGTGCTAGTGTATCCTAGTCCTGAAGTATCATTACTAGCTCTTGGTAATTTTAGCAGTTATTCAAAGTACTTTATGGCCTCATTAGGTTTGTTGAAGCTCTCTACAATCTCTTTCTCTCTTTTTAGGTCATTTTGCAGTTGTTCATTTTGCATCTTCAATGTGGAGATCTCAATATCCTTGATATTCAATTCATGATATGCATTCATCATCTGATTTAGGGTGTCTAGCTACATGTTTGAAATTATTACAAGCTCAATTGACTTTTCTTTCAATTTGTTGGCAAGGTTTCTCTTGTCATCTTCTAGCATAGACTTATCTTCAATAGTTCTTTTCTTCTGTTCAGTTACTTCACAAAGCATCATGGCTTGTGATTCTTGTTCAATCTTGAGAGTTATAATCTCTTCTGCTTGGGCTCTATTCTTCTCCATTAGGTTTGCTATTGCTACATCAAACTCTTTGGAATCTCCATTTGCAAAAAATTTTGAGGTGTCAATCTCCTTGTATTGTGTATGATTCTTAGCTATGGAAATCTCTCTTCTTCTCTTTAAAGATTTTTCTCAGTTCTTCCCTAGCTTCTTCCAAAGTATGTAGAGCAAGTTGTATATCAATCACTTGGTTTTTTATGACTTTCCTAAATTTTTAGAATTCCATTTCTAGATCTTTTCTCCAAGCTGTAAGGCTCCTCCTTATGAGAACTAGGCTCTGATACCAATTGTTGGAATTTACAAGTGGGAAGATTTACTTCTAGGCGGGGGGGGCGTGAATCAAAAGTAACAATATTTAACCTCTAAAACTTTTAATTGAGATCATTTACATGCATCTACCATATCTAATTAACATAAAATTAAAGACATACATGAAAATAGATAACACAAGATTTGGTCACCTAGAAACCCTCCAAAATGAGTAGGTAAAACTAGCATGGGGATGAGACCCACAAATTATGAATGTAGCAATATGTAACTATTTAAGGTTACAAAGTTTGACCACTTCTAATGGTCTGCCTTGTGAAAGGCCTACCTTGTTAAAGGCTTTACACCTTGTTAAAAGTGACTTGGTTAAATGATTTACAAACACTTACTTGGAATGCTACCTTGTTAGAGGATTTAGCACCTTGTTGAAAGGCTTACAACATGGCTATTAGACCAACCTATCATCATAGGATTTTCATTCCTAATATAATGGCTAGAAAGTATTAGATTGTGTTGACCTAATGACTTACAATATTTAATTACTAATTTCAGATCCTTGTTCTGCTTAGTCTATTCTGATCCTTCCTGATCTAATATGTCTTTGCTTTGAAGTGTTGATACTTTGTTCTAACAAACTAAATTTTGCAATGCAACTCTTCCTTCTCTAAGTCTTTGAACCCTTTTGAACTTCACTAGCATTCTCCCATAAACTCTCACTCATGCATTCCATGTACCTCTCTTGCACTCTCTCAAATTAAGGGGTTTTGTCCTCCTTTTAAAGGTTTCAAAGCCTAAGGGTTTGATATGAATCTATGATTAGTATTCATCCTTCTTTTCTCACACAATTCTTTCACTTTTCTTATTGGTTACATGCTTTCTCCATTTTTCTTATTGGGTGCATGCTAATTACATAGGGAATGCAAAAGATTCAATCTTATCTCTTAGATCCTTTGAGATTCTTCTCAAGTTAGCATCAAAAATAGTTTACATCTAAGTTTGTGAAGGCACAAAATCATATGCCAATTCTATGTTACTTGGCACTTATTGATTGCTGATGCTTGGTACATATAGGAATTTTGTCTCGCTTGGCTCCTATAGTAACTTTTTTTCACTCAACATCTATACTTTGCTCAACACGTATATTGACTCAGCATCACTTATCACTTGGAACTTGAATCTTGCTTGGCACTTGAAGTTCACTCGACACTTGTTAAATTTCTAACTTGGCACATACTATAGCTCAACATCTGTATTATACTTGGCATCATCTTGAAAATTGGTTAAGTGTGTTGACACTCAATTATCAAAACCAATCTGAGACCAACAAATTGTAGAGAAAGGGCATGAAGATCACAAGGTAACGACAACAAAATTCTATATCTCTACTAATCTCCACCAAAATTCAGAGCTTTGCACCTTTGTTTATAGCTTTCCACCCTCTTTTGTGTGCAAATCTCCACAATAAATCACAACAAATTGGGAATGATTAATATCATGTTTTCTTTTCATTTTTGTTTATAATCCATAATCCACAATCCATAATATCTCTCTCTCTATATACATATATACATGCATGCATACATACATACATACATACATACATACATATATATATACATATATATACATATATACATACATACATACATAGACACACATATATATGTATATATATATACATATATATATGTGTGTATGTATGTATGTATGTACGTATGTATACATATGTATATATATATGTATATATATATATACATATATATGTATATGTATGCATATACATATATATTGTTGGGATTAAAGATATTGTAACAGAGGGGGGGGGGGGGGGGGTGAATCAGTTATTAGCAAAAATTAATCTACAGATCCCTTAGATGTCTTAAAGATCTAGTTACTATTGATACATGGAAAAAAAATGCTGTAACTTGGTAAATTAAACTATTACTTTCTTTTCCAGAATTTCATGCACGTAACTAAAAATAAAGTGAACACAAGAGACACCAAATTTAACGTGGAAACCTAATATGGGAAAAACCACCAAGTAACTAGTCACCAATTTTTTACTCTTTTGAAGTGAGCCCTGTTAGGAGCCAACCTTGTTGAAGGTTACAATACACACTGTTAGGTGTGACCCTGTTAGAGGATTTAATCACCCTGTTAGGAGTGGCCTTGCTAGAGGTCTTTAGAACAATTCAACTAAACTGTCACCTTGTTAGAGGATTTACAAAATGGCTATTAAACCAACTCTGTTAAGAGATTTGAAATCACTGCTACAATGGTTAGAAAGCAAAAATGAATTGACCTGAATAAGATGCAACTAAATTTGCTAGATATAGGTCTTTGTTTAGCATCATGAGATCCTCCTTAATCAAATATGACTCTGGTGCTCCTCAATGATCTCTGATCATCCTTCAAATTCGCTTCCATAATAATCAGTCTTCATATCACATTAACTTCTCATTCCTCCACATACTCTTTTGAATTTGCAACTTGACCTCTTACTTATACCATTTAGATTGTCAAGTCGGCCCATTATATGTTACATTTACCAATAAACCATTCATCAGTCGGCTAGATATATTATTCTTAAACAAATAAATGTTATTTCATAAGGCAATGAAATCCTTTACTGGCCGACCCTGCTTGGTAAATGCTACTTCCAAGAATTTCTAGAGTTAACCTTCTTGACTTGATTAACATTACAATATCCTTAAAATCCTTTGGATGTCAAGTTTACTTGGTAAGAATTGCTTCTTCCAAATTGCCTTTGGTGATCAAGTGAACTCGGTAAGAACTACTTCTTCCAAATTTTTTTTGATTACCGAGTGAGCTTAGTAAGAACTAAATTTCTTTGATTACCATGAAAGCTCCATAACCAACTGTTTACTCAGTAGACACTACAAATTATCTTTACTAACCTTTTGGGCTCAATAGACACTGTTTATTACCTTGCTGACCTTCTGAGCTCAGTAGACACTGCCTGATGACTGATATGACATTTGTGTGACATCAAAGACAACACACAATTAAATAATTGTATCCAAAAATATATGTATATGTATGTATATACATATATATGTATATACATAGATATGTATATGTATGTACATACATACATACATACATACATACATACATACATACATACATACATAGACACACACACACACACATGAAAACAACAATGTATTTTCTAAGAGTTTACAATTGTTAAAAAAAATTACGGTTTTACAAGAAAATGTATCTAAAGAACTATTAGCTTAGAAACAAGAACATGGTGTTGAAATAGTACAAAAAGTTCTTGGCATGCGAGGTCCTCAAGTGAGGGTGTTGACAAATATTGAAAACTTGAATGCTGTAATGAAAGCTATCAATGATCAAACCGCTATCCTAGAGTTACAACACAATGCGAAGCTAATTTTAGATAAGGTAGAGACAAATATTCAGAAGCTTGATAATCAAAATTTAAGGCACAAGAGCAAAGGAGAAGGAGAGACTTTAGAAATAGACTACATGATAGAACAATAACTAGACAATATGGAGGATATTATGGGTACCACTGGATAGAATCTGGAAAAGTGTTGTAGTAGGTAATATAACATTGGAATCACTTGCAATTGTCTTTGAGAATTTATAGTCCAAATATCCAATGCTTATAAGAGTGTTTCAAGTATTGGAACAATCTCCCTACGATGATCCCAAGTATCAAATACTTATAAGAGTGTTTCAAGGTTGGAAACTACTTCAACATCCTTTGTAAGATTTAAGGTAATATCATTATGTTAGAGGCTTCTGCAAGGGATTGAGCCTTGTGATTATGGCTAGTTTCTTTCTAAATATATCTGATATGATATGTTTTTGTAAAATTTCTTGTGAACTCTACCCATTTTTACTAGTTTGCATTATTTTTGTGGAGGATCTTGAGGTAAGTCACTTAGCATAGGTTGAGTAATTTTTATTTTTTTATTATGTGGATTTTGGGATATGTATGTAGCTGGATCAATTTTTTTTGTTGTGTAGCTAATATGTAAAAAAGAACTTTAAAAAAGATCTCTAGATATATATGTTCAAAAGGAGATATAAAGAGATACCTATTTAGAAGGAAAAGAAACCAAAATTTACATACCCTTGAACAAAATCCTAGAGCTAGGGCATGGCAACAAAATTAGAGAGCAAGGGCACATTATGACAATGAAATTGCAGAGCAAGGGCATGAAAATGAAACATAAAGATCACAAGGTGATCTGATTAGGATCTAGGACTATTACAGAGGAATGCATTACATAATTACAAAAAAGTTAATTCAAACCATTAATTAGCAAATTAACATAATTTAAATGCTTAAAATAAACAAAAGAATAATAAGGTAATGACTGGAAGAAATAGAGTAGAGAGATAGTAGAAAAAACACAATTGATAATGGAGTTCATCCCTAGGTTGGACTACGTTTCTGAGTCCTACTCCAATAGAGGGACTGATCTGATTAGTTCCAAAATCAATTACAAGTTTTTTGAAATAATTCCCTTTAAGAAAAATTGCAAGATTATTCTCCAATGTGTAGGAATAATCACCAAGTCTCCAAAACCATAATCTCCTTCTCATCACTTGGACCATTTTTCAAAGAGCTCCTACCTCCATTTTATACATGAGATTAGCCATTATTATGCTTTAACCATCAAACCAAAAATAATCTCGCTTGGGGAAATAATCCCCAAAAATATCCCCTTTCCCATTTTATAAATATGGTCTTATTTTATTTTTAGGGGCAATCTTAACAAATAAACCTTATTTAACTAAGGTTGGCAACTAAGTCAACTTCAAATATAACTAACCCCATTTACCCCTTTGAGTTTGCTAATGGTGTGGTGGTTAGCCTTAATTTTTGGATATGGTCAGTTAAGAGTTCAACTCCCATCGAGCTCCATTTTCTCTTGGTAGTTTCTTTACTTAATTTACATAGATTTCCCTCCTTAAAATTTGTAAAACCATTTGTGTGGCATAGCAATTCGGAGTTTGAATCTCCTCAACAAAGTTTTACCACTTGATTCTCAATGTGCCATGTATATGTTGATTGTACTGGTGATATCATCATGATGTCATTAGAATCCATATTTTTACTTGTACTTTAAAGTGTCATAACATCTACATCTACTCTCCATTTTTGATGAAATGAATGCCATTGGTAAGCTCTCAATGAGTTCTTCAATTTAAAATCCATTGTTGACCACTTTTGAGATGATTAATTTTTCACCGTTTTATGACCTCTATTCCTGGTTTGACCAAACTTTGATAGACCATAACTTGGTCATCTAGATTCTAATTCTACCCATTCAAGTTGAGTTGGAGTCATAATTTTGACTTTGTAATGATGTTGATTCTTGGAGCATTGGGGATGTCTCAATTTTCACTAATTTTTATCCCCCAGATCACAGGGCATGACAACCAAATCGTAGAGCAAGGGCACATCAACAAAATGTAGAGATATATCATAGGAAAGAAATGCACCAAATACATATGCATAATCACAAGGCTCATTCCATTATAGATGCCATAACCTAGTTAAATATATGTATATATCAACCTAGCTAATCAACAACTAGACCCATTTAATTGGTTATGGATTGTTTCTTTCTAAAAACATCTGCTATCATATGTTTTTGTAAAATTTCTTATGAACTCAGCCCATTTTTTGTGGTCTACATTATTTTTGTGTAGGATCTTGAGTTAAGTCACTTAGCACGGGTTGAGTGAGTTTTATTGTTTTATTATTTGGATTATGGAATATGTATGCAACTAGATCATATATGTAATGAGAACCTTGAAAGAGATCTCTCTGAGTATATAAAGAGATACACATTTAGAAGGAAATATAAAGATACACATGTTTACATGGAAAAAAGGAAATTAAGATACATACCCCTTCTCGCCCTTGAAGAAAATCTCAAAACTAGGTCATGTAGATCACAAGGGCACAATACGATAATGAAATTGTAGAGCAGGGGCACGAAATGAAAATGAAATTAAAAATCAAGGGCATGACATGATAATGAAATTGTAGAGCAAGGGAACAACAAGAAAATATAGAGATCACAAGGACACAACATGTTAGAATATATAGTCCATTGATATAACTAAGAGGGGTTGGTGGGGGGGGGGGGGGGGGGGGGTGAGTTAGTTATCCAACTACTATCACAATCATTACTATTTAAAAAAATTAACAATGTAAGTAATATAAACTAAAACCATAACTAAATACTCATACATAATTATCACCAAATATGTTAACTAGGGAAACCCTTGAGCAGAGGGAAAACCCCAATGGGATGGTACCCACAAGATGATGTACTAATATAAATATTCCTTGTTAGAAGATGGACCTTGTTAGGATTTTGTTACAAAATTTAGTACATATGAGTCCCTATTAGGAGAATTTGAATCCCTATTAGGAGATTCCAACCCTATTAGGAGTTGTGGAAAATAGCTAGACCCATTGCCCAAACAACTTCAAGGTTAAGATCAATGAACTCACTGTCCAAAGGATCTCGATATTATTCCTTGTAGAATAATAGAACTAAATTGTGCTTCTTCCTCTATCTCTGTCCTATCAACTAGACTTCTACTTCTTCAAATCTTGTAACGATATCTCATATGATGCATCTAATGATCCCTTGGACTGTTTAAACTCATTCAACAAGCATTCTACTCCTTCTCGCTCTATGCACTGATACTTCACATCCCACTTGGTTCTCTAATCCAAGTCCTCATACTAATGAAGAAAAAAACTTTCCTTTATATCATATCTTCATAAGAATTCCTTGAGTTAGCCTTGAGGCTTTCCCAATTAATTAAAATAAGAAAATTAATTAATTCACAATTACAATAGCATTGTCAACTCACAGTCTATACAAATCTTCACACATGTGAAACCATTTCTTGGCATGCATTGGTGTCACCACATGACTTTCATCTATCACATATGTCTATGCATCATCTTCATTACATCTCAAATGAAAGATAGTGATAGATCATCTATACTTTATTTTTCAATGCTCTATTTTTGTACTACTAGTAAATCAAGTATAACTTCCGTACACCATTGAATCAGACTTAGTCATCTTGACCACATCATTGGGACAACCTCATGAGTATTCCATCCACTACACATCATCTAATAATTCTTTAGCTTCTGCACATCAATTATTGACTGCTATTCTTCTAGTTTTTACAAAATTATTGCTATGTTGATATCAATGACAAATATAGTCATGAATGCAACATATCAATACTCATTGTCACAAAAGATTGCACCCTTGTCCAAAGTTTTTACCTAAGGACAACCTTGTGAAACATGGAAACAACATCCAAGCTATGAGATTTCAATGATGACATTGAGTCTCTAGAGAAGGCCTATTTCCTTTGTTATCAAGATGCACCTAACTACTCTTGAGAGGAAAAGGGGAATAAGGTAGTGTATAGAACATTAACTTAATCTATCCTAAAGAGGTGATGCACCAAAATAGAGTTTTCAAACCAATATCTACCCATACTACACTTTTAAACAACTATGACAGTTAAAATGTATACAAATTCAGACTTTATTTCATCAAACAACTGCATTTAGATAAAAAAAACTAGGTAAATGATGCAAGGAAAGAGATATTTTCACTTATATGTCATTCATAGGTCAAAAAAGATACAATCATGAAAATTTCATATGTTCACAATACACTAAGGAGATGAAAATAAGTCCTACATAGTCCTTCAATAGTTGAAAATGATAAAACATAGTGTTATATAGTTCAAAGAAAAATGAAATTTATAGTAGCAGTCAGAGCAATGCTAGTGAAACAAAGAGGGTCTGACCATTACAATTTTTTTGAAAATTTCCTTTATAGCTCAGACATAATTGAGATATCTTTCCTTGGAAGCCAAAATCAACCACTACAATCCATCATTACTACAAATCTAGGAAATATCTAATCATGTTACACACCTAGGCACATGAAAATCATTAAACCCTAGCTAGAAGAACCCTTGGAAATGACAAAAATGATGCCAATCAATGTTTAAATTCCCAAAATCGATGATCAAACATTGGGGAAGTGTCCCTACATTATTTATAGCCCAAAATTAATTTTGGACTAATTTGGATTGATTAGAGAGATCAGGTTACGTAAGAAAATCTAGTTTTTCCCTCATTTCTAGCTCATGAATAAACAAAGTCAACAGGTCAACTGAGCCCTACAACTAAAAACTACCACAAACCAATCATGTTATTTTTTTTGACCTCACAAAGTCCTCATGTGTTTGACCATTCAAACCAACTAACTACTCCACCTTTTCTTTACATTTACTATGGTTAGAAAATATTAACTATCAGCACTGACATTTCATTCAAACTAATTATGGAAAACTCCTTGTGAATTGTGTTTGATTTGTACATGTGGTACCCTATCATTATGTCACATAAAGTAACCACCTTTCATCTCCACAAAGTGACATAGTGACAACCATGGATCTCATCACATTTGACAGCCTTGAAGATACATCTGACCTGTTAGCACAACAACCAATAGAAACATTACCCCATGCCAACTCAATTGTGGCCCATAAAAGGAAAAAGAACCACCTTCTACATGTCATAATTTCACTATATCACTATGAAAAAAGAATGAAAATTTTTGCATAGAAAGATAGTGACAACCATTGATGATCCATGATCTGATGGAAAATAAAGAGGCTAAGAAACACTGGCCCATGAAGCACAAAATGAATTAGAGATTGATAGTTGGACCCATGTCAAAAGACTCATCAACCACAAGAAGGAAGAAGGCCCACTAGGTACACATGTTCACTTGTCTCTTGGTCGCATAAGGTAAGGAGTGAGTGCTTCTACATGGTGAAAAGGTGATGGCCATAGATCATGAAAGATCAAATGATCCAAAAGTTGACCCACATGATGAATTCACTAACCAAGGAAAGAGACCCATGGAGTTATGTGGTGATATGCCACTTTGTTGGTATGAAAAAGAGAATTGCATTTTCTAATAGTGACAAAGTAATAACCCTTGATCATCTTGCATCAGATAGTGGATGAAAAATAAGCCTAAAAAAGAATATTAAAGTGCAAAAATACTTAGGAAAAGATATAACCTAAGGTTTTAAAAGATTTATTTTTCATGCCCTAATTTTAATATTTAGAAATATGAACTTTATACTATTTAAAATCAAATATCTCAGTTTTGACAAGAAGGTAAATTTGGCTAACAATTCTGGCAACTAAAGGGGGATGCAAGCTAGCTATCCATAGACCAATAGTTTGCACATCCATTGGGAAATAGAGTCATATAAGTTATGGATATTCATCTAGAAAAACCCTAAAATACTAAAAAAATGCCCTCTATGACAAAAATTGCTCTTTGTACTTACAAAATAGGAACTAGAAACCTCTGCAACCTTTGCATAAACACCATGTATACGTGCATTTCTTGGAATATAGGAAAGAACAAGAATAAAACTTAAACTATGATGTACATGAAAACCCTAAACCTCATCAGAAACAAGGCTTAAGATATATCCCATTGACTAGAATAGGCAAGATCTCACCATCAGGCCTACTTAACTAAAAAGCATTTGCTTGTTTGCAACTAATAATCACATAGGGATCACTCCATAGTACATCAAACTTTGAGTGTCTCCCAAAATTTTCCTTATCTACATCCCATTTTAACACAAGGTCTCCTTCTTTGAAAATTCTAAATTTAGCTTTTCTATCAAAGCTTTTCTTCATCTATTGTTAGTGTAATTCCAAGGTCTACATGGCTTGATTTCTTTTCTCCTCTAGCTCCATTAGTTCTACTATTATTATAGATATAACATCATTTTCCATTAGTTACAACTAATGAGCCAATTCTAGGGATGAAAATTCTGGTGAAATTGGAAGCCTTGCTTCTCTATCATATACCAACATAAAAGGTGAATTTCTAGTAGCACTTTGAGCACTTTTAGGTGTTATTCTATCATCCCACAATGCTATTTCTAATTTTTGATTCCAACAACTCTAATTATCCTTTATATTCCTTTTCATAATCATGATCAAATTCTTGTTAGATGACTTAGCTAATCCATTTCATTGAGAATAGTAATTTGAGGATCTTCTTAAGTAAATACTATGATCACCTTTCCATGCACAAATTTGAGCTCCTACAAAATACTTTGCATTGTTTGAAATAATGGTTGAGGGGGTACCAAACCTTGTTATTATCCCATCAAGGAATTCAAAAACTAATAATTATATGACATCCTTCAATGAAATTATCTCTATCCATTTGGTGAAGTAATATGTAGTAGCTAGGATCCATTTATGACCAAAACTAGGGGGTGGATTAATAGGGCCAATGAAATCTAGTCGCCGTTGAACAAAGGGTTGGTTAACTTGGATAGGGTGAATTGGAAGAGCTGCTAATCTTTGATTTCCTAAAAAGAAAGCACACTTTTCACATTTTTTGACATACCTATGGAAATCATGGAACAAGGATGGCCAATAATATCCTACCCTTATTATCTTCATTGTAGTTGTTCTTGCTAAGAAGTGACCCACATCAAGACCATCATGAAGCTCTTTGACCATTCTATTAGCCTAATATATATCTACACATCTTGACAAAGCTCCATTAAATTCCTTCATAAAAAGAACACCATCAACAATGACATAGGGGATGGACTACAATCTAAACTATCTTCTTTTATCGCTATCCAATCCTTGAGGATATCCATTGCTTGACAAGAAGATCATCATGTCATCTATCCAATTCCTTGCTTCTTGTTATTCTATCAATACCATAGCTACTTCCTCATTTGATTCCTAATATGAGACCATCTATTTGCACAATCCTTTCCCTCTTACCAACTTGGAAATATGAATGTCCACATCATACTCCATCACCTTAGTGATCCAACCTACTCTTTTCTCATATCTTTTCATAAAAGTAAGTCTTCAACACTTGCATTGGGAACTAACAAATAGATTTTGTTATTGGATAAAAGGTTCCTGAACTTCTTAAAAGCTCTTATAACTATAAGGTCTTCCTTATCCACATAACTATACTTATCTTTATATTATTTAATTCCCTCACTAAAGAAAGCAATAGGTTGTTCCATATTCTTGTCATTTGATTGAGTCAAGATAACAAAAATGCTTGACTCACCACCTAATGTGTAAAAAATGAAATCTTTCTCAATATTTGGATTCATGAGAGTAGGGGCTAAGGCTATGGCTACCTTGATCTCTTCAAAACATTCTCTCCCTTCCTTTGTGCATGAAAATACCATATTATTTTTGACCATAGCTATAAGAGGTTTCACCATGGTAGCTAAATTAGGAATACATCTTCTTACAAAATTTATTCTAGCAAGGAAACTTTGTAACTCTTTCTTATGTTTAGGAAGAGAGAGAAAGTATGGTTTTAATTCTCTTTAGATCAATAGTCAAAGAATCCTTAGATACAATGTGTCCTAACAATTTTCCTTGATTGGTAGAAAAAACACACTTTCCTTGGTTTAGGGATATGCCATACTCTTTGCATCTTATGAATACTTGTTTGAGATGGCCAAAATGATTTGCTACTTTCTTTGAATATACCATGATATCATCAAGGTAGACCAACACAAACCTTTCAATCATGTTCTTGAAGATCATCCCCATTTCTCTTTGAAATGTGGCACCTGCATTTGTTAGCCCAAAAGGCATTTTACTATAAGCATAGGTGCCCCACTTCATTGTGAATGCAATCTTATATCTTTTAGCCTCCTTGACTAACACTTGGTTATAACTTGAGAATCCATCCAAGAAAGAGAATCTATCTAAACCACTAACCTTGGACAATATTTTTTTCTATGGAAGGGAGAGGGTGATGATCCTTAAGGGAGGCTTGGTTAAGATCTCTAAAGTCTACACATAGTCTAATTTCTCCACTCTTCTTTCTAACTGGGGCAAGGTTTTCTATCCAAGAGGAATTATTTATGGGAAAAATAATATTAACCTTAATTAATTTGAATATATCTTTTCTCATTAATGGCTTAATCTTGGGATTCATTGGTCTTTTCTTTTTCCTAATAGGTTTGACATTATCAACTAAATCTATGGTATGTTGAAACAAACTTGGGTCAAAATCCTTTAAATCATCATATGTCCAAGAAAATATATCATTAAATTATTGACATAGATGAAAAAAAATTTCATGGTCTATTTCGAAACATACCTTTCCCATATTTAGAGTCTTTCCATCAGCAATTACAACTAGTATGTGATCATATTTTCTTGCAAGAAGGTTCATGCCTCTATCTCTTGCTTGATTATCAGGATTGAAGACACTCTCTAAGGTAATGAGACCATTAGGCAACTTGTTATAACTAATATTGATGATTTGATCCCCATACTAGTCATGCAGTCTTGACTAATTTCTACTTGAGAACTCTGCTTCATTATGAAATAAGCCTACAATTTGTGCATTAGATTCAAAGACTTGCCAATTGACATTATTATTAGGGACATTAGGCATAACCACTGCTCTAATCTTCTACTTCTTCTCATCTTCTAGGATCCTTGGTACATCATAAGATGCACCAACTACTCCAAGTCTATCAAGATGTCTATTCTCTTTCCTAGGGATGCTTTGAATATTACATGCATTGAAACTTTCAAGAAAATCCCATACCCTATGCTTATAAGACTTGAGAAAATCATTTTTGGTGACATTCTGATTCCTCACTTGGTTGAAAACCAACTTACTATCTCCATATACACTTGAGGCTTGAATTATTCTCCTTTGAGCAAGTAGGATGTGTTGAATCAATGCCTCATACTCTATTGTGTTACTAGTACAACTGAATTTAAGCCTAAATGAGAAGTAGTACCTTTTTAGGGTAGGAGAAACCAACATCACACCAACCCTTGATCCATTCTTATTTCTTGACCCATCAAAAAAATACTTCATACCACACTTGTATTTTCTTTGGTCTTCATTAGGTCTAGAACATGAGTATCATTATCTAATATACAATAAGTACCAAGGCCTATTTCTAGAGATTCTACTAGAGGATCAAACTAGTATGCATTATCCCACTCATCTAAAAGAAAATTAGGAACCTCTACTAATGAAATTGTAGGCTCACTTCTTATGTCTTTATCTTCTATTTCATGGATGGTATAATTCATATTTATGGGACTTGGTGTGTAGGGATCAATATGATGGATGGCCAAAGGCTCTACTTTGATTGAAGCTTTAGTTCCATATCCTATTGTAAAAAATATATATGACCAATCAAAGGATATATAACCACCTATTTGAGCAGTGAAATCTCTTGAGAGACAAATAGAAAAATGTATCTTAACTTCAACAACTAATATATCTTGGAATAGAGTACAACTAGGGCAAGCATTTAGGGCCATCTCAACATTCCTAAGGATTCCTATAATCTTCAAAGTACTACCATACAACTATAGTACATGCCTAAAAATGGGTTCATTACTAATTTCTAGCACATCAGCTACACACTTAGGCATTACTGAACTACTAGCCCCTAAATTGATCATGCAATTATGGACAAGTTTATCTCCTATAATTAGAAACATAGAATGGTGGAGGTCTAAACTTTTTTTTTGTTTCTAACTCTCTTGATGGTTGCACTAGACTTGTGGCATTCTCCAAACATGATGGTTGATCCCTTGGTTCAATGCTCTTTAACTCTTTTTGTAGCAAGTTCTTTTGTATAGGTATAGTAGCAACAAAATCCCACATAGAAATGTTCAAATTTGTTTTCTTCATCTATTCTACCACATTAAATGATGTATGAGGCATCTTGGTAGAAGCCTTGGGAGCTAAATGAGTAGGAGGTTGATATGGAATAACTTGGGGGCCATTCACATCTCCTTTGTTACTATTCTATCTTTGTTGTTTAGGAACATTGGCCTAATCATTCACTACTTGTACACAAGTCATTGTATTTGATGTTGAAGCCTACTTAGGAGGGGGAGTAGTAGCTCTACTTTTCCTCCTAGTGTTGTGAGCAATGAAATCATAGTTCATATTATAGGAATCCTGGTTTACATTACAATGTTCTTCCACGTGATGATTCATGAAGGATAAATCACCTTGTCATTGCTAATGTGAGGCATCTCTAGGTTTGATTTCTTGTATGATTTTCCTACTCTAGGCACTTGAGTGGTCAAAGTTAAATAGGATTCAACCATTTGATAAATACAATAGGCATATGAATAATTGCAAGAGGGGAAGAAATCTTGGTCTTGAGCAATATTATTCTAAGTGACTAAAGCCTACTTTGATTTGCATTTGAGGTGGAGGCATAACTATTCTGCCTATTTTGACCAAAAGGAGCATTACCATGAGTATGGTTTAGAGGCATACGATTACTTGGAGTTTGATATTGTAGTTGAGGAGATTTATTACCTTGAGCTTACTACCTCTCCAAAGTCACCACCTTGTTAATCACTTTTCACATCATAGAGAAGCTATCTTCTAACTTCTTCTCTTGACCCTACAACCTCTTATCTATGTTCAACATCATAGATTTCATCATCTCCTTGATTTCATCCATTTAATTTGAAGATGTGGAAGCTTGAGGGACTAGACCAAGGGATTTTGATGTGGAAGGTGTGGGAATAGGGACTACTATTGGTTGGTGATTTGGAACACCAAGGAAAAGGGCATAGGAGGCCTTGGAGCTAACTTTCCTCCTTGTATCAAGATATTTTCTTCCCTTATTGCTATTTCATATGCATCAGGTAATGCATTTCCACCAATAGTTTGGATTGTAGTGGAAATATCATTGTTAAGGTCTCTAAGGTAATGTAAGAAGGCATTACTAGGGGTAGGCTACACTATAGTAGGTATTCTATTCCATGACTTGTAAAATCTATAATTAAAGTCAGCAATAGAACCATGTGGTAGACCTCTATACCATTGTAAATATTTTCCCTTCAAAGATGAAGCTAGGAGTCTAACAACCACATCATCTTTAGATATTCCATGTATACTACAAATATTTACAAGTTCTTGGATGTGTTGTAATAGAGAGATGGAAGTTTCACCAGTATACTTAGGTATACATTTAAGAGCTAATACTAGTATGTCATGTCTTTGAGCTAATAAGAGAGGAATTCCACCATTAAATGTGGGAAAAATATGAGCCCTAGCCATATTAGAAAATGATTTATTAATATGGGTTGATGGTGCCCTAGGTAGAGATCTAACAACACAGGGAGTGGAAATAGATCTTGCAAGGGTATGTGCTACTATTGCACTCCTAACCAGGACTAAATATACTATAGTATTTCTCATTCTAGGATTTGAAAATGAAAGCACATGGTATTGAAACTTACCTCTAGTAGATGCCCTTGTTTCATCTTTGGGCATGAATCATTGCGACTTGGTCTAAAACTATATATGAATGGTGTAGAGTCACCAAGTGCTTAATGGGATGAGCCTCTTGAAGGTCTAAAATGCCAAGAGAAAAACCCTTTCATAGCATGAATGAGTTCCTTCTTCTTTGACACTAGTAGAATGGAAATATTCTTGTTATGAATGTCCCATTGGGCATGCCAAAAACTATTGTCACAAAAGATTGTATCCTTATCCAAATTTTTTACCTAAGGATAACCTTGTGAAACATTGAAACAAACTCCAAGTTTGTGGGACTTGAAATATGAGGTTGAGTCTCGATTGAAGGCCAAATTCCTTTGCTATCAAGATGCACCTAACTACTCTTGAGAGGAAAATGGGAAGAAGGTAGTGCATAGAACATTAACATAATCTAACCTAAAGAGGTGATGCACCAAAATAGAGTGTTCAAACCAATCTTTGCCCATACATGCACTTGTAAACTATCATGACAATCAAAATGTATACAAATCTAGACTTTCTTTCATCAAACAATTGAATGTAGATCAGAAAACCAAGTAAATGACATAAGAAAAGAGAGATTTTCACTTATATATCATTCATAGGTCAAAATAGATACAATCATGCAAATTGGAGATGTTCACAATACACTATGGAGAAGTAAATAAGTTTTGCATAGTCCATCAATAGCTAAAAATGATAAAACACAATGTCATATAGTTCAGAGACAAAGGGAATTTAGAGTAGCATGCTAGAGAAATGCTAGAGAAATAAAGAGGGTCCAACCCTTAATTTTTTAATTTTTTTATCATTATAGCTTAGGCATAATTGAGATATCTCACCCTAGCAGCCAAACTCAACCACCACAATCTATCATTAATGCAAATCTAGGAAATATCTGATCATGGTACACACCTAGGTACATGAAAATCATTAAACCCTAGCTAGAAGAACCCTTGGAAATGATATAAATGATGCAAATCAATGCTAACATTTTCAGAATAGATAATTAGATAGTGGGGAAGTGTCCTTGCATTATTTATAGCCCAACATTAACTTTGGGGTATGTGGGATCGATTAGAGAGATTTAATTGTGCAAGAAAACCTAGTTTTTCCCTTGTTTCTAGCTCATGAATAAGTGAAGTTGGCAGGTCAACTGAGCCTTGCAACCAAAAATTTCTATAGGGACCAACCATGTTATTTCAATTTTCCACCTTGTGAAGTCCTCATGTGTTTGACCATTCAAAGCAACTAACTATGCCTCCTTTTCTTTATGTTTACCATGGCCAAAAAATATTAACCATCACCACTAGAATTTTATTCTAACTATTTGCAGCTAACTCATTGTGATCTATAGGCCATCTATGCATGTGGCAGCTTGTCGTTATGCTACATAAAGTAACTACCTTACATATTCATATAGTGACATAGTGGTTTTTAGAAATTGTTGGAAATATTCAAGACTATGCTAAGTTACTAAGAGGGGAGGGGTGAATTAGTAACTTCTAAAACTTTACCAATTTCAATTCTTAATTCAATAATTCAATTAGCACTTAGTTCATCACATCTGATCTAATTGCATGCATGACAAATTGAAAACATGAAAGCATCCATAACACATTGACACAATGATTTGGTGACCTAGAAACCTTCCAAATAGAAAGTAAAACTAGGGTGGGGATGATACCCACAAACTTTAGTACTGCAACATAAAGTTGGTTTATTAAGGCTTACTTTGATCACTTCTAATAATCTACCCTATTAGGTGCAATTAAGATTGCTAGGTCCACCTTGTTGGGAGTAATTAGTACTTCTAAAACTTTATCAATTTCAATTCTTAATCCAATAATTAAATTAGCACTTAATTCATCACATTTGATCTAACTGCATGCATGAGAAACTAAAAAAATGAAAGCATCTATAACACATTGACACAAAGATTTGGTGACTCAAAAACCTTCCAAATAGAAAGTAAAACTGGGGTGGGGATGATACCCACAAACTTTAGTACTACAACATAAAGTTGGCCTATTAAGGTTTACATTGATCACTTTTGATGATCTGTCCTATTAGGAGCAATCAGGATTGTGAGGTTCACTTTGTGAGAGGATTTACAAACATACAATGAAGTATGCACTCAGTAAAGAAAATTATAAAGACTATTAGGTCTACCTTGTTAAAGGATTTGACTAGTTCACCTATTAGGATGAAGTAGTAGTAGATCTCTAATTTGCAATTGAGTTTGCTAATAGAGATTCCTTAGTGTACCAATCACCTTTGTATGAAAGATATGTCTCTACTACTCCTTATGCTGTTATGGCCTTTACAATTCACTCTTTATCGGCTACATTCATAACTTGAACTTTTGCATCCATAATCACATTACATCAATGTATTACATTATGATATGGTACAATACATTACATATATATATATATACCAATCTAAATTACAAAATTACAAAGTTGGCCATGATACAAGTTAACACCAATGTTACAAAGTTAGCCCATATGAAGATACTTGGGTTCTAAAGACTAACTCGGTGAGGTTTTGATACTCAACATCCAATGTCAATGCTCAGCATTGTCATGCACTTGGTAGATGTAGAAGCTCGATCCATACTAATCACTTTCAAGTACTCTTGAACTTGATCTACATTGGTGACTTGGTAGATATTGTGCAACTCAAAAAATACTAAATCACTTGGTTAGCATAAAGTAGCTCAGTTTACACTGGCTTCTCATCACATGAAATACAAACTTGGTAGACACTACAATACTTGGTAACCACTGATAAACTTAGTATATAATAAAATGCATGGTTTGAACTACTGAACTTCACAATAACTAAATCTACTTGGTAACCATAGGGATTAGTCCAAAGGACTTGGTAGCAATTATAGAACTCGGTGGCTACTGAATTACATGGCAACCACTATAATCTATTCAAAAAGATTGGTAGCTATACACAATCTCAATAAGTGTGTGTCACTAATAAAAAACTTGACTGATATATCAACAATCTCCCCCTTTTGCATTAGTGACAAAACACTTATTAGCCAAAAATGAATACCTTGTATTCATCACCACCTGATACTAGCTTAGTAGAGTATAGTATATTTTTTGAGATTTTTGAAAATTGATCTTTATAAGTATATATAGTATACTATACATCTTTTGATATATACAACATGTCTTACTGACACAAGTTCTCTACCATAGCATATTTCTCCCGCATACTATGTGGCTTTCTCCAATATAACTTTTCTCCCCCATTTTGATAGTAATGCCAAAGATTTATTTTAACTTATTTACATAGAAACAACAAAATGGGATAAGAATTTGCAATTTACCTTGAGAGTGATTGCCAAAGTTTTATCCCAATTTTCTTGCAAGACCTTGCATGTATGAAATGCAATTTGTACCTCTACTGATAGTTCAATCATGTGGTCTACAATAGAGAAGTTACTATCATGGATCAAAGTTTTTGAATATACAATATGTTTTTGTATTGCATCCATGATTGGAAGGATCATATTTTTTATGTTAATCAATGTTGATTGGATCCTTTCTTCTTCTCTTAACAATTTAGCTTTCACATTTGACAAAAATCTATTTTTCTTGAAATGTGTAGAGCTTGAATTAGGGTCAAGCTATAGCTGTTGAACACTTGCCTTTAGATATATATCAATTTTGGATAATTTGTCCTTTGTTTTCTTTGTATACTTAGAGACATCACATAGTTTCCCAAAACATGATAACACATTTGAATAGGATGCCTCAAGATTGACCAAAATTATAGAAAGCTCTACTTGATAAATGGCTATTTGCAGTGCAATGTGCTCCAACACTTTATTATCAAATTTCTTTTTAGCCTTTTCAACTAGCTTATCTTGAACATTAGTGTCCTCATTGAATTTTTGGACTACTTTTACTAGCTAATACAAAATAGGTTGAGAAGAATCAACCTCTACTCCTATTGCCTTGGACAAAATATTCTTGGCATCTTTAATTATCTTAAATTGTTTATCTCTCTTCTCTCTTAGTCTTTTGTATTTAGCCTTATTTTGGAGGAGTTCACCAAATGTGTGCATTTGGCCTGTAGTAATCTTGAAAATATCCCATTTGGGGATTACTATTTCCTCATCTAAATCTATGTCTTCCTCTATCTCCTTTCCTTTCCCAATTTTTTTTTTTCTTGGTTGATCCTTAGGCTCGATTATCCTTGGACTTATTTCTTTTGTATCTAAAATGGAAACAATAGTAGACATACTTGGACTTGTGGTAAAGACTAATACTATAATAACTAATGAAATACTTATAGAAATGCTCGAAGAATAAAAAATTGATGAAGTCAAATTGGTGTGCTTACTACCAGTGTACTCAAAATTGAAGTAATCAACTCAGTAGATGAAGAAGGAGTCTGTAGTTTAGTGGATGAAGTGGAAGTCACTCCTGTTAGTGATATGTTGAGCTGAGTTGGGGCAAAGAGTGATTGGACACTTAATGTATCACTAGTAGTCACAATCAAAGTTTCTAAAGCTGTCTCCATACTTGACGTAGCCAATGGTTTGCTTAGGGAGTGAGGAAGTGAGGAAATTAATACTATAGCTATCTGGACTGGGTCAGTCTCCTCATTATCTTGCTTTTCTTCCTTGGTAGCTTCTAGAGCTTGATCCTTTTCATCTTCTTCATTATCAAAGTGAGTGATTTCTTCAACATTTTCTTCTTCATCTGTCGCTTTATCTTCTTCTTTACCATCATCCTTTACTTCAACTAAAAATTCACTTAGTTTATGAAGATGATACATATTTTTCCAAGTATTTGTAGGATTCCTAACAACATGCTCTATGTCTTTGATCAAAACCAAACAAGTATTAAACTTTAGAGTCAAGTTTTCTTCATTTTTCTTTAATGAATCTTTCACCTTAGCATTTGATATGCTTAGTAGTAACTGTCTTAGGGTTTGTGCAAATATGTCTTTGACTGTTTGCATAGAAAAATCCCATCTTGGCTTTATCTTTTCTAATAGTTCACTAGGAACTTGAGAAGTGAGCTGATTTGGTGAGTATTTCCACTTACCCATTTTATTTAGCACCATGTCTTCAACTTGCTTCTACTCTACCTTAGTCCTAATCTCATATTTCAATGATTTAATTTTTTTTATCCTTTCTCCTTCTTCCAATTGCTATAGCTTGTCCTAGAAGGTGGGTGGAGATCTACTGAATACAATGTCACTTTCTTTCTTTCGTGACCTCCTTGTGAATACTGTAGTGGATGACTTTTCAAGAAATTTTCTCAATTTACTTTGATCACATTAAAAATAGATCTTCACAATAGCACTTGAAAATTCATAGTAAGAAATGAATTTGATTCCATTCCTTCTAATAAAAATTCACCATTAATGCTTAGTACAAAAGTAGATATGTTGATAGAATGTCATCCACTATATGGCATTGATTACTTGATGACATCTTTATGACTTGGTAACCATAGGTGTCTATATTGCTCTGATAGAGTCTATGACCAGACCTTACTTAGTAGAGAAGGTAACTTGGTAATAAATGATACTGATCTTTGTCAGTGATCCCTTTGTATCTTGTATACAAATTTGGATCTTTGTCACCTTTCAACTGGAACTAATTCAAATGTCTTCTTTGATAGCCTGGTTCCAGTTCTCCCTTGAGAACTTAATTGAAAATGGTAGAGTCACCCAATTCTTGAGTGATTTGACCATCATTTCTCAGACCAATATCCTTGGTAGACTTAGGAATCTATTGCTATCTTATTTGCTTTTGGATGCTATCCAATTTTGCCTTCTCATCTTAAATTCTACTAGTATTCATACAATTCTTGGCAAGATGACCAAGTTCTATACAAATGAAACATCTTTTGGTAGTATCTCTTTTCCTCATGTGATGTTTAACACAATTCATATCAATGTGTCCAAATTTTCCATAATAACAGAATCTACACCAGGTATTTTAGTCCCAACCAAATATTGCTTTCACAATTTTCTCCATAGGATTCAATGTCTTGGTTTTGCATTCTGATGCCTTGTCTCCATGTTTCTTATATTTATGACAATTTCCTTCAAATCTTGGTTTCTCTTTGCATTCATTAGCTCTATGACCATGCTGATTGCAATTGTAGCATTTTCCATTGAATTTTTCTTTTCTATTGCTTTAACATTTGTTTTATGTATGATCTATCTTACCACAATGATTGCAAGTAGGTCTTTGATTCTTTTGAGCACCTTATTTTGAGGATTCATCTTCTTCTTTGTATCCAATTCCTAATTTTCCTTTTTCCCTATAGAGGTTTTTCTCATTTAGCTGATTCATGTCTTCTTGAGATTTCATCATTCTCTCATTGATTTGCTTCTTAGAGTTTAGATCATTCCTTAATCTTTCATTAACTTGTCTTTCAGATCTTAGATCATTTTTTATTCTTTCATTGATTTGCCTTTTAGAATTTAGATAATTCCTCATTCTTTCATTTTGAAATCTTAGATTCATAATTTCCTCATTTGCATTGGAGAACTAATCAATAAGGTCTTCTTACTGAAGGGACTATTTTTGGATTTCATTGTTCCTTCCATCCATCTCTTCTTTTGTCTTGTTTCTTTGTTCCAAAACTTCACATAACCTTACTAACTAAATTTCTTGTTCTCTTTTTAGCTTTCTTACTTCTTCTTGTAGGGAACCATTCTTCTCTAGGAGTTCTTTGATTGCTTCATTTGCTTCATCTAAGCTAATTGAAGGGTGAAGGTCTTCAATTCTTTCATCAATGTAAAGATGATCATCCATTTGATTTGCAAGTTCCTTTCTTCCTTTTAGGGATTAAGAAAGTTGCTCCTTACCTTTCTTTAGTTGGGCAATGGCCATTTCTAGATCCAACTTTTCATTGTCAATAGCTTTGTCAAGTCTGAATATCTCCATATCCTAGATCTTTTCTCAAGCTATTAAACTTTCTCTTGAGAACCACAAAGCTCTGATACCAATTGTTGAAAATATTCAAGACTATGCTAAGTTACTGAGCGGGGAGGGGTGAATCAATAACTTCTAAAACTTTATCAATTTCAATTCTTAATCCAATAATTCAATTAACACTTAATTCATCACATCTGATCTAATTGCATACATGAGAAACTAAAAACATTAAAGTATCCATAAGACATTGACACAAAGATTTGGTGACTCAGAAACCTTCCAAATAGAAAGTAAAATTGGGGTGGGGATGATACCCAAAAACTTTAGTATTGCAACATAAAATTGGTCTATTAAGGCTTACATTGATCACTTTTGATGATCTGCCCTATTAGGAGCAATTAGGATTGCTAGGTTCACCTTGTGAGAGGATTTAAAAACATACAATGAAGTATGCACTTAGTAAAGAGATTTATAAAAGATTGTTAGGTCTACCTTGTTAAAGGATTTGACTAGTTCACCTATTAGGATGAAGTAGTAGTAGATCTCTAATTTGCAACTGAGTTTGTTTATAGAGATTCCTTAGTGTATTGATCACCTTTTTGTAATAGATATGTCTCTATTGCTCCTTATGCTATTATGACCTTTACAATTCACTCTTTATCTATTGCATTCATAACTTAAAATTTTTCATCCTCACTCACATTACATCCATGAATTACATTACGATATGGTACAATACATTACATATATATACCAATCCAAATTACAAAATTACAAAGTCAGCCATTATACAAGTTAACACCAATATTACAAAGTCTACCCATATGAAGATACTCATTTTTTGAAGACTGACTCAGTGAGGTTCTGATACTTGGCATCCATTGTCAATGCTTGGTATTGTCATGCAGTCAGTAGGTGTAGAAGCTCGATCCACACTGATCACTTTCAAGTAGTCTTGAACTTAGTCTGCATTGGTGACTTGGTAGATATCGTGCAACTCAAAAAACACTAAATCACTTGGTTAACATAAAGTAGCTTGGTTAACACTGGCTTTGCATCACATGAATTGTGAACTTGGTAGACACTGCAATGCTCAATAACCACTGATAAACTCAGTGTATATTGAAATGCACAGTTTGAACTGCTAGACTTTACATTGATTGAATCTACTTAGTAACCATAGGAATTAGTCCAAAGGACTTGGTAGCAACTGTAGAACTTAGTGGCTACCGAATTACATGGAAAACATGTTAAACTATTCAACAAGCTTGGTAGCTATACACAATCTAAATAAGTGTGTGTCACTATTAACAAACTTGACTGATATGTCAACAAGAAATAGGGAATACTAGGGAGTGAATTAGTATTCTACAAACTTTTGTTGCCAATTGGATATTATTAATTACTTTGAACCTTGCATAAGAAATTAAACAAGTAATGCTCAGTAGTAATAATAACCATGCATAAGGAGAACTCATAACACCATATTTTTTTAACTAGAGAAACCCTGGCCAAGGGAAAACCCCAGTGGGAATGATATCTCCTAGATAATATACTAATATATTTATTCCTTGTTAGAGGATGGATCCTACTTGGAGTCAAATAAAAAATTTAGTATAGTGAGTGCATGTTAAGAGAATTTGAATCCCTATTAAGAGATTCCAACCCTGTTAGGTGTTGTAGTATAGTGGATGCAAGAAGAGCTCACTGTCCAAACATGTACTTCTAATTACAAGAGGAGTTCACTATCCAAACAAGTAATTTGCCTTCAATTATATAGATGGTGCATATTATTTCTTAACTAATCTTTGACCTCAACTCAATCTCAGATCATGAATTAGGCTCTCAAAACTTCACATATATCGCTTCACAAAAAGTTTTTATAACACTTATCACAATACATTTGCACACTACTTCTTGCAATATATCCTTTGTATAAAATTATGCCCTTTCACAAATTGATGCTAGGTTTGCTAAGAGCACAATATACTTTTCTAACTTAGAGTAAACATCTAGGATGTCAGCCCTAATTGGTTAATTAATTATTTTGTTAACAAAATAATTCCTTCTCCTTAATTTTGTTGTTCTATTTCACTTGGAAAATAATGAATATCTCTTTTCTATACTGTTTGTATTGATGTATGAGGTTATACATGTCACCATCAACATGTATACTATCTCCATCCACCTTTGCTAGTCATAATATGATGTCAAAAAATTTTTACATATAAAATAATGTATTGCTGTAAACCAATTTCATACTTAGATAATTTTTTGAGTACCAAAAACTAAGTATCTTTATTATCGAGCTTTTCTAGAAGTACATCATGTGTTTCTATTAATGAAAAAAATTACATCACTACATATAGCCAATTGTCAACAATCTCTCCCTTTGTCATTGATGGCAAAAAAGTAAGTAAAATTGGCTAAGTGACAAAAACTTAACACAAACTTACAATACTTATACTATTAAATTAAAAATTTTCAATTACTAAATTGATCTCCTTTTGGATATGATTGTGTAGATGCTCAAAAATGGTTCACATCTACAGTTTCATCACTTCTTCATACCAATTCATCCCATTTTCTGATTCCACTAACTCTGATCTTTTGGCCGACTTGATCATATCTCAACAGTGTCAGTCATCATTCATATCCTCTTTCACATCAATTGCACATCATTTTGGAACCATTTCAACATTATCATAAACCATTTCAAATCAACTCAAAACCATTTTAAATCAACTCAGAATCATATCATATCAACTTGAAATCATATCGAATCAACTTGAAATCACCCCAACTCTACTCAGAATCACCTGGAATCAGTCCTAATTAACCTAGAATTTGTTAAACATCCCAAATCTATCATCATTCATCCAATCCTAGGCATTTTTGTGGCTTTCAATGCCTAAAAAACCTATCAATCTACCAAATCTTATCAATCTAACCTTAGTACTTTCATGGCTCTTAGTGCTAGGTCAAACTATCATTCACATCATTTGATCTTTGACATTGTCAAGTCTCTCAGTGTTGGATCATGGTCTTATCAACCATTTAATATCATTGACAATTTCTGTCAATTTTATTATGATCAACCCTATGAACCAATCTCGATCCTGTAGCATTTTACAATGCTAGTTAAATGTTGTCTTTAATTCATGTCATGTGTCCTTGGCATGTTATCAATTTTGATCAATCGATCAATTTGACCATGTCTTTGGTCTATCCATCATCATCCTAGTCAATCTCCATTATCATCACACTTCATTAAGGGATATTGCCGTACTTATTTAATCAAATTGGCCAATCATCTACTAATTTTCTTTGTAGGATTAAATAACCCATAATTTAATCCTATGTAATTTCACTAATTATTCTTCTTAAATAACCTTCTCAATTAATTAATTGATCCATTATTCATGAACCATGGAAATTTTGAATTTCCTAAGCCATATTTTCCAACATTAATCCCATTTTCACTAATTTCCATTTGTGTGAAATAATGGAATTTTAATTCAAATATTCCACAAAATATTGACATCATCATGACACATGGGTGTGACACCTCATGGATTCTCCATTGAAACTTGGCTAATATATGTCATACTCCATATATTCTTATTCCCTTACACACATCGATATTTGGCTTCCATTGTTATAGGTTCTTGGCTTTAAGTGGGTTTGAGGTGTCATATGATGTGTCATAGATTCTCTTCCATCTTTAGCCATGTTTGACTCCCAAGTATCATACAATCCTAAAATTGGCATCTTGCATCTGGATCCTCAAAGGAATCTCTTACCAAGTCACATATCCAAGGTGACAATTCCAATGCTCTCATCTTTCATGTTGATTGTAAAATGAACATTCTTTCTCTCATTTCTGGTCCCTAGTTTTCTAGTCTTTTGCTCCATCTCTCATGCTAAAATCACATCTTCTAGTATTCTCATAGAATTATCACCATCTTAGGATTTTGTTTCAACATTGTGTGCACTATATGAAATTTGAAGCTGCATCATATGGAGAAGAAAGAAGGACATGAGAGCTATAAATGAAAGAGGGGGTTTCTATCCTTGTCTTGCTTCCTTTTTGTTTGTTCAACTTTCATGGTAGACTAGAGGGTGTTGATGTACATTCATTGAGTTTGTGATTTTCTCATAGTATGTTAGACATAAGCTAGTTTTTTAGTCCTACAATTGGTGAACTTGACGTGAACATGTTTAACTAACTTGGGTTTCTTGTGTTTGTGCTTGTAGGTGCAAGGAAGGAGCTCACTTGGAGGGGTACAAGGCTTATTCTCTCTCCTTTATCACATCTAGTATAATTAGGTATCCCATTAATATGGTTGTATGCTCTTGTTTCATACATTTTGATAGCTTTCTGTCCTAAGGTACATTGTGCTCTATCATGGCGCACTTGGGACCCCTAGGAGGCAGTTTTAAGAGTCCAGGAGCCACCATAACCACTATCTGCTATTCCTAGCTTACTAAATTTACTTATAAATGATCAAATAAACCCTTCTAGGCCCTAAATACACCATAGATATAGTCTACACTATATGAGTGCACTTGGGATCCTAGAGTTCAAAAATCTAGTTTTTGGGTATTATTTAGGGCTCAATTCTCCACAGTCTATAAATGACCTCCCAACTATGCCCAAAAAATACCAACTACACCCTTTTGGGACCAAGGTGCACCATGGGTGCAAATAGCACTATTTGAGTGCACTTGGGGGCATCCTGAGCCATTCTAGCCTTTTGGGGCGTAGTCTTCTCTATTAGAGCGCACTGGGTTCACAGAAAGAACATATTTCAATTAGAATCTACACTTAGGGTTTCTATTTGCTTCTATGACCTAGATTAGATGTTTTCATGTTACTGATGGTCTATTTTCAGCATGTCATAACTATTGGATGAAGACTAATCATTGAAAAACTATTAATGCTTATTTACAGGAGGTTGTCGAAGACCTTATATATTTGTCAAAACCATGTGTGTGTGGATTTCCTAAATTAGATAACACTTTGTTTGGTGCATAAAATGAACTTTTTCTTTTCTTCTTGGCATGTGTACAATTTTTAAAACCCTAGGGATTACATGGACATATGCTCTCCCCTTGCCATTCATGGATCTTGGGTGTAAGAGAAATCCATGTGACTTCTATAGGAAGCCTACCTTGGATGAAGATGCCCGATATTAGGTATGCCAAGGGATGAATTTAGAGTGGTAATGGGCCAAAATCTAGGTCAATTTTCCAACCATTATATAAAACTCAATTCTGGTGAAAGCCATGTCAATGCATTGCTGCATGATAGCTCTCCTCTAGTACCCTTGTGGTGTGTCAAACCTCAGTTCTTAGGGCTAGGAGACCTTTTGAGGAAGTTTTTTATTCACTTGCTGAATGGAGTGCCCTTACTAAAACCATGTTTTAGTGGCCAAAATCCTTTCTATCCACTAGCTCAAGGGGTCATCCATGCACATGAAGACATCCTACATTCTTGCGGTCCTTAGTAGAGACAACAATCCCTTGGGAAGTCATGCCCCTTGGAAAGTAGATCTTGGTAGCCCCGAGAAGTGAGTGTGCTATAAGGGGGAGCCTGTGCTGCCAAGATCCTAGGTTTTCTACTCTAGATAAGTGCAACTAAACTTTGGTTGAAGTAGGAATTCAGTGGATATAGTCCTAAAGCCTAGGTTGTGGTGTGTTTGTTCACTTTTAACAATAGCTATTCTTGTCTTAATGTGTCTTGTGTGTGTGTAAAAAATTAATCAAGATAAAATCCAACATTCAAATTTACACCTTGCATAACATCAAACACTATCAAAATGTTACAACGTTGGTCAAAACTTAGCAAAATTTTGTCCAACACATTCAAAACTTAGAAAACATGGCAAATTGTGATCCTAAATGTGCTTGGCATAACATAGATTTCATCCTTGCATAGAACCCACTTGCATTCACTCTAGTTTGAGCCTCATACTTGCATCATCTAGGCTTCATCTTGCATGTTTTAGTCCTCACTTAGTATCCCTCATCTTTCATATTACATTCATTAGGATTTAATGTGCATCCCTTAGTCTTTGCATTTCAACCTCAAAATCTACACTTTACATCTTCCATCTTGCATCTTTGCATACAAAACTTTAACCATAATTTTGGGTGTCTTAATCTTCATTTTGAACCTTTATCTTGGTATTAACACTATCCTCTGCTATCTAGCTCACTGTGACATCAATCTAGAAGCCCTAACACTTAAAATTGCCTTAGTTTTGACCTAGCTTCCCAACTATGCTCTGAAGCTACCAACTACACCCAAACTAGTCTCAACTACACCATAGGAATAGTTGGTACTATCTAAGCACACTAGGTAGTCTAAGAACCTAGTTTGGGCTTCTAGATAGCATTTTGAGGCTTCAGAGGTGTCCATAAGTACCTGGATAGATCCCTCAGTAGTAGCATGCCCTGATCTACAATCTGTAGCTTCTAACCATCATTGTTTTCACTTAGGAAATCATTCTTTAGGTGGTAACCTTCATTTTGCATCTCCTATCCCATCATAGCATCATCCACAACATCCTAGCTCTCTAGCAGAACAACTTGGCAATCACCCAACTTAGAAACAACAACCATTCAACCTAGTCTCCCAACTATGCCCAAACTAGCCCTAGCTACACCATAGGCATAGTTGGTACTATTGGAGCACACTTGGTGCTATTACAGCACACTTGGGCACCTGTATGACCATTTAGGGCCTCCAAACTACATTTAGATGCCATTGTAGGTCCTCATTCTACATCTCACCCAAAACAAAATCTTGCACCTAAAATTTCATTTTTACATCTTAGGACCTTTGCATATTGCATATCTACTTAGCATCATTATCATTTTGAGCCCCCTAAATGTCATTTTGAACCCCAAAACCTTTGAACTTAGTAAAAAATTTGAACAAAGTATGAATCCTAGAGTATCTCCCAGTGTTGATGTATGATGGATCTTGACTAGTCCTTTTGTCTTTTATATCATTTTCTTTGGTCAAACTCTATCTATGTCTTAATAGATTTGACCTTGTCATCTTTATCAATTTTATGTTTTTGTCTTTTATCACTTTTTGGTCAAGATCCAAAGTCCTTCTTCACAAGGTTAAACTCTTAGACAAAATACTTTCCAAAGATTTCACCTAAGTTAAAAACCTTTCATATACCCTTATCATTAGCATAATCATATTCCTAGTGTCGCTAAATGTCATTTTGACTTACCCTAGTGGTATATCCCCTTTATCTTGCATTGTTCAAAATCTTAGCTTCATTCTCACTATCAAATCCTATCAAATTGTCTATCAACCAACTTGTCTCCTTGATTAATCATCCTCACTTTGCATAATCCAAACATCATTATCAATCCTAGCACACCATCCCTTTCATAATCCACCTTGCATATACCAACCTCTAGCATCATTACTAAGTCCTAAGTCCAACCCTAATCGTTATCTTGCATAACATAGTGTCATTTTCATCTCCTTTAGTCAAACTTCAAAGCATCATTCACATTTGCATTTGTATAGTTTCCCTAGGACATTTGAATCTTTACATATCAAAACCCTACTTCATTTGGCACTTTCCTAGGTTGCACAACATCCGTAAACACCTAAAAATCCAAAAAAAATCATATCTTGCATACCCACATCCTAATTATCAAATTTTGACCTATTTCACCAACTGTACCTCTATTTTACCAACTACACACTTTAGGTGCACACTTGGTAGTTTTAGTGTACAGTTTGTAGTTTTAGAGCACACTTGGTAAGTAGGTATTTCATCTTAGGTTCTAGAATCCTAATCTACACATCCATAGCCTTCACTGCATCCCAAAAGCCTAGAAAACACTCAAAATCACTCATATCATTAATTTTCTACATTTTAGGCACCCTAGCACCTTTGTTTACCAATTGCATACCTTTTTCTTATGAACTACTTACCTTGAAGGCCCCAAGTGCACTAGGGGCATACTTGGTACTGTCTAAGCATAGTTGGTAGTTTAGGTGTGCACTTGGGAGGTAGAAAGTCCATTTAGGTTTTCCTCCACTACATCTACATCCTTAGGTATCATGCCATCACTCACTAGGATGAAATCTACTCAAAGAACCAAAGAGCTTTACCAACCCTTGTTTTCTAAGGCACCAACACAACCAAAACCTTTTTCAAGGCAAAAGAAGAGCAAGAAAACTCAACAAACATTTTACAAAGACCAAATTGAGGCATCAAAACTATTACTTGCGGACCCCTTAAACATGTATTTGCAAGATCACCATAATTGAGGGATGACACAAAAAATCCTAAGCAACAAACCTACCATGAGGTTTCCTTCAAACACTTCCCCTACACATGGGATGATTCAATGGTGTCCTAATTTTTAACCTATATTTGTGTTGATACCACCCAAAGGTAGAAATGTACCAACCAAACTCAAGGATGAACAAACACATTCCTTTGAATTCAGAAAACCCAACACAAGTACCTTGAAATCTAATATATCAAACACACAACATGGTATTGTACACCTAAGTGATGAATTTGATACTAATTATGGAATCACTAATAAATAAATGACTAGGGCATGTCAAGACAAAAATTTCTGGAAGAACTTCAAAATTTTGGCAGCCCAAGAAATTGTTAAGTTTAATACACACTTGGAGGGACCTAAGTCCAAACATCAAACCAACACAACAATTGAAAATATACAACCCATGATTAATATTTGACTTAGATAAGGGAAAAAAACCTTTGGAGTTTTCAAACACAATAATGGTACCTATAAGGTCCCATCAAGAATCAACCATCAAAATCCTCCAAAGTACATTTGAACACATCAACATTAATACCTTGTTTAATGAACCAAAACCAATGAAGGGAAACAAGAATCTTCCAAAATATCCCAAGAGGATGTTAAGGCTTGATCTCAATCACATGATGCAACAACAAGACATGCCTAAAGGGACTTGTGTTCTAGGGATGCCAAACATACCTCCTATGGAGGAAAATCAACAAAGTTCACCATTGCTCCTAACTCTACCAAGTGCTATGACATCAAATGTTATGGAGCCTCCCAAAAGTACACCATGTGAAACATCAATTGTGCAACCATCCCTATTGATGTAAAAAGGAAAATTCTTATTGACATTAGACCAATTCCCAAGAGGAACACATCACATTGTCAAATCAATATGATGTCGCGAGTAGAAACCTCTAACACAAAAAGGTGCCAAAACAACAATACCAACATGCTAATCAATTCTGAAGGACATAACCAACTACCCTAACATCAACCTACAATAGTCCAAGGACTTAATGTTTCCAACACACATTTAATGTACCAAAAACAACATCAACCACAACAACAATAGCCTCAAGCGGTACAAGCATCTAATGTCCCTAACACACAATCCAATGTAAACCCACTTGACTTCCATGCAATGTATCAACAGAAAATCCACTAACAACAAGCCTTGTTTGGGTAACAACAAGAGCAAATAAAACAAAAATTGGAATAACAAAGATGCCTTGAGCAAAAAATTGCATACCAGTAACATTTGTTACAACAAAACACATGCCACAACAACCCCAATAGATACCTCTACAACAAAAATCACATACATGGTCTCACATGCAACCAACATAAGTATCCCAAAAACAAAAAAAAAAAATGGCACAACAACAACATATGGTACATCAATCATAGTTGATACCACAACAAGTTCCACATCAAATACCATAAGTACCCCAACATCTATCACAACAAGGACCCTTTTGTCTTCAAGGTACTAACATACCTCCACCACCTAGTGACACATCACCAGACTCATCAGACATGGAAATGTTAGAACCAAGTAGACATAGTTCTTGCCATAGAAAATAGTCTACTCATAGACACAAAAGACTTGAAGGGAAGGCTATCATGAATAATTCTAATGAAGAACTATTACAAAAATTCAAACAACTTTCCAAACAAGTCGAGGCATTGAAAGTCCAAAAGAAATAGGCTCTATATATAGAAAGGGACCTATATCCTAATCCATTCAATAAAAGTTTGTATATGCCTCCATTCACAAAACACTTTGAGGCTCCAAGATTCAGAAAATACTAAGGAAAAGGCAATCCCATTGATCACATCTGAGAATTTTATGCCTCTTGTACCAAACTTAGCAATGAGCCCATTTATCTCATGAGATTGTTCCCTCATTCTCTAGGTGGGCCGGCACTAGAATGGTACTCCAAACATCTTGATACTATCAAATCTTGGTTGGAACTCAAAAATAAGTTCATCTCCCACTTTTCCTTTAACATTACAAATGAGGTGACACTTTCCAATTTATGTTCAACTAAACAAAAGGTGAGAGAACCATTTATCACATTTCTATTTTGCTGGAGAAGCTTGGTCAATCAATGCTTACTAGACATTCCTAAAGAACAACACGTTAACCTATGCATTAAAAACTTAGTTCCCAAATTAATGTATGAACTTAAGATCAAAAGTCCAAGCATCATTTCTAAACTAATGAAAAAAGGGGCCAGTATTGAAGATGCTCTTATCTATAAAGGAATCCTCAAGATGAATAAGGAAAGCAAAAACACCAAATCACCTAATGAAAAGGAAATTCTTTTCTCCAAAAAAAAGAATGTGACCAATGATGGCATTGTGGATGCCCATACAATTAGCACAACATAACCTAAACTAACTTTGAAAGGTGCAAACCCTACAAATTCACAAACTCCCAATTGAACACCACCTCCACAATAGATAACTAAGACTTCCACGCAGGATGGACCTCGAAGGCATCCTAGAACCAAAGATAGAAAATTTACACCATTAGGGATACTTCTTGAGACTACACTTCAATAATTACTCAATAATAACTTCCTGTAGTTACCCCCAACCAAAGATGAGCCACTAACTAAAGTGTCTTGGTGGGATGACAAAAACTTCTATGATTACCACCACACCAAAGGACATAAAACCTCATCATGTTTCCAACTAAATCATGAAATACAAGACTTTATTGATGATGGTTTCATCATAGTTGATCTATCACTACTACCATCCAACTCTAATCACACTATCTTCAAAGATCCTTTGGGTAATCATGACAAAGAGAGACACTCCAATTCAAACTCAAACTCACAAGGTAATGTGAATAACACATGCACTGGTTATGACTACACCATCAACTATTTCAATGAGTGTAATTCTTGCATATCTACATTCACCTTAAAGGATGAAGACCCTTGTTACATTATCACTACACGCCATGCCAAGATCACCCTACCTATAGCTCCATCTTGACCTACTCCCTCTACTAAACCTGCACCCCCTAGTAGACCTATTGCTCCTACTTCATCTAATTATAGCCTTGTAGAATAACTTTGCAAGACCCCTACACAAATATCCATCTTGGACCTATTATGTGCATCTACCCAATAGTAGAAGATCTTGGATCAAGCCCTTAAGGAGTCAATAGTCCTAGATAACATTGATGTTGCCCAGTTCCAAGCCATGGTGGAGAACCTATCTACATCACAACATATCACCTTTTCCCCTTGGGATATTCCTAAGGATAGACACAACCACAATGATCCTCTTCACCTTGAGGTATTTCTCCATAATGTTAAGGTTAGTCGTGTCTTGATAAATGGAGGAGTAGGGCTGAATATTTGTACACTTAAAGTTGTCAAAGGTTTGGGTTATTCTAAAGATGATGTGGATCCCTCTCAAAGAATCACAATAAAAGCCTATGATGATGGTGAATGCTTCTCTACAGGGGTCATCATCTTACCTATTAGAGTTGGTCCAATTATTGAGAATACTTTATTCTAGGTCCTAGATATAAGAATGAACTACAACATGATACTAGGATGCCCATGGATCCATGCTATGAAAGAAGTACCCTCTACATATCACCAATGCTTAAAATTTTCCTATAAAAATGTAGAGGTCACCATCCCTGGTGATCTAAATCCATTCTAATTCTGCACCAATCCTTTAGGAACCATTGCATACTAGGTCCCAACAAATCATGTAGCCAATCCACTCGAGTCCTCCAAGTATGCTGATCCTTCCATGCTCACACCCGCATTCAAAGGAAAGCTCAAAATCCAAGATGAAGGTTGTGGTGAGTACTCCATGTCACATGTCTTTCACATTGGGAAACTTCCATTATCTCCCAAGTCATATGGTAAACCTCAGCTTATATAGAACAAGCTTAAGTTCACATTTCAAAAGAAACCTTCTGTGGATTTAACTAGTGGAGGTGGACTACATGAAGAACATGTCTATGAAAACACTTATACATGAATTGAAAAGGATAAAGTATAACAAGAACTTACTCCTATATCCCCCATCAAGTATGGACCTGGATTCACCATCATGCAAAAAAAGGGACATGATAGATGTAGTGGCTTAGGACCTCAAAAGTAGGACATTGTTTAGCCCTTCACTACATCAAGATGACCTCATAGCTTGGGACTTGGATTCAAACCATTTGTTTTGGGTCTTCCTAATATCGAGTCATCTTCATCTAAAAATGTGAATGCTTCAAATGATAACAAGGAATCTAAGAATGGCCAACCTAAACCCACCTAATCTATATACAACATTAATGATCTTGATACCTCCCTTGGTCTTGATCATATCTTTTCTAACCCTAATACCCAACCTATGGAAGATAAACATGTAAATCTAGCTATTACTCAAATCAATTCTTCACCTTGTATTGAAACCTTCCAGGATCCAAGCCCTCCTACTTCTGAAGATGATCTTCATGATACCACTAAATCTGATATCCACATATATGCCTTTGACCAAAGCTTATTCAATATGGATGATGGCATTTCCCTAGTTTTCCCTAAACTTATTGATTAGGACCAACAAGGACTACCAACATTTGACCAGTTTGAAAATGATGATGCCATCACATACTTCTTTGAGCTCTGTGAAGATTCACCACAAGGTGATCACAAATTTGGATTCTTCATTGACCTAAATATCATGGCATATTTTAGGGAGTCATCTCCATCTTCCAGTCACAAAATTGAGAAAATAGCAAAAAAAGACAAAATTATGTCTCTTGGTGAAAACCAAAAGGCACCATTAAACCATGAAAAAGTAAAAATAAAGGATGTATCAGAGGGTGAAAACCTCTCTAAGGCACTCAAGGATGGAATATTGGACACACACCCATTGAAGGAAAGATCAAAATTACTTGTGGAAATGATAGAAGAGATAAATTTGGGAACCCCCAACAACCCCAAGGTCATACATTTTGTAGCCTCATTATCACCAGAGGAAAAAGATGAATTAGTTAGATTCTTTCTAGAGAGGTAGTAAACCTTTGCCTAGTCTTATGTGAACATGCCAGGATTAGATCCTAAAATAGTCCTTCATCACTTACCACTAAAACTAGGAGTGAAACCAATAAAGAAAAAGTTGAGAAAGATACATCCTCAAGTTGCCCTCCTTGTCAAAGCCAAATTGAAGAAATTATTGGATCTTGGCTTCATAAAACACATTGATTATGTCAAATAGATATCTAATCTAGTACCACTATGAAAACACTCTGGAGGCATCTAGATATGCACTGACTTCCATTATCTTAACAAGGCATGTCCCAAGGATGATTTTTCTTTATCTAATATAGATATCATTGTAGACATGATAGCTGGATATGAGATGTTATCACTAATGGATGGCTTTTCTAGCTACAATCAAATAAGAATAGCTCCTAAAGATCAACACATGATAGCTTTTACATGCCCTTTGGAACATATTACTAGAATGTTATTCCATTTGGTTTTAAAAATGCTAGGGAACATATCAAAGAGAAATGACTACCATCTTCCATGATTTCATGCACATCATCATGGAAGACTATGTCGATGACTTATTTTACAAATCCTATAAAAGAAAGGATCATTTGGGCATCCTAGATTAGATATTCAATAGAATGGAAAGCTATAAGCTCTATCTAAATCCCAAAAAGTGTATATTCAGCATTGTCTCTAGAAAGCTCCTAGGATACATTTTTTCTCAATGAGGCATTGAAGTGGATCTCAAGAAAGGAAAAGAAATACTTGACATGCCTCCTTCAAAAAATCTAAAAACATTAAGAGAAATTCAAGGAAGATTACAATCTATCCATAGATTCATTGACCAACTAGTAGATAAGTTTCACTCCTTTCAACATTTATTACGTAAGGGAGTATCCTTTCAATGGAACAAGTAGTGTCAAAAATCCTTCCAATAGCTCAAAGATTATTTTCTACATCCACTAGTTTTAATGGCTCCTATTCCAAGAACATCATTCATTCTATACATATCTGCTACATATACAGTGTTAGGAGCTCTATTAGCACAAAATGATGAAGAAGGAAGAGTGCAAGCCATATACTACATCAGTAGAATACTTGTGGGCTATGAATTAAAATATTCACTCATTGAATGAGCTTGTCTTGCTATTGTCTTTACAACACAAAAGTTAAGACATTACATGCTCCATCAAAAAGTAATGCTCATCTCTAAGGTTGACCCACTAAAGTATCTCCCAAATAGGACTACTATCAAAGGATGCTTAGCCAAATGGGTCATGATCCTTAGGGAATTTGACATAGAATATGTAGATAGAAAGAAAATCAAAGGGAAAGTGATAGTAGATTAGTTAGGAGAAGCACTTATGATTGATGATCATCCCATGTTGATAGACTTTCTAGATGAAGCCATATTTAACATGGATATAACTAATGAATGAAAGCTCTAATTTGATGGATCACATACAAGAAATGGTTCAAGAGATGACATTATGTTTATTTCTCCTTGAGGAGACATAATACCCAAGTCATATAGGATAGCATTCCATTGTATAAACAACATAGTGGAGTACTAGGCAATGATCACAGGACTCAAGATAGCTATCCAATGGAACATTCAATATTTAGAAGTCTTTGGTGATTCCTAGTTGGTCATCCACCAAGTAAATATTGACTATGAAACCAAAGATGATAAGTTAATGTCTTACAAGCATATGGTAGACTTCCTTAAGTCTAAAGTTGTCACTATCTCTTTTCATTAGCTACCAAGAATATACAACAAGAAAGCTGATGCTATGGCTACCATTTCTTCTATGATTGTCTCAAAATGTGGAACATTTTGAATTCTTTGTTGAGCAAATTTTGGTTCCATCATTTAAGCTCCCTCAATCCGAGTTTCTGTGTGAACTGTTGGTCCCAATTCTCCCTAGTATCAAGACATTTATGATTACCTACATGACCATATCCTACCACCCAAATTATCCAAAAATGAATGTCAAGCCATTAGCCATCAAGCCACTAGATATGTCATCATCAATGATACCATTTATAAGAGATTCTTTGACCAAACCCTTCTTTGATGCCTTGACTCAGAAGAAATTGAAACTGCATTACACGAGGTTCACAAAGGTATATGTGGAGGTCATTTCAATGGTCTGAGTCTAGCCAAGAAACTTATCAAAGCTAGATATTATTGGCCAACCATGGAACAAGATGCTCATGATTTGGCTAAAACACACCTTAAGTGCTAGATACATGGAAATCTGATCCATGCACCAACATAAGAATTACAACCAGTCATATCTCTATGGCCCTTTTCACACTGGGCATTTGATCTTATTTGATGCAGGAGCATCCAGAGGTATAAGGGCAATCCTGTGTCACCCAAAAAAATGTACTTAGCCTTACTTTCTATTTTATGTCTTTACATTTTTGGATACCCATTTGGCCCAAATAAAGGTTCCAACTCTCATAGTTCAACTATCAGTGCATTTAAAAATCTCAAAAAAATAGGAGCATGCAATTTGACCATCATTTTGGTGACCTAGAAGGTGCGACTTGGCCAGATAAATGTAATTGAGATTTAGAGCATTCCAAAAAAAGAATCAGGTCAAAAGGCCCCACGGTTTGAAAGTTATTGCAGTTTTTTGAGTTTTGGAGACCCCCTAAGAATGTTTCAAAGTCAGGTTTGGGGCATTAAATGACCTCAAAAAGGGCCGAAAAATGGGGGACGAGCAAAGCTGGCCCATAGGGCTATAAAGCGCTTTGAGAGCTTTCCAAAAATGTAAACGGTTCGTCAATCAGAGCTACGGTTCAAAAGTTATGCCTCCCGGAAGTTCGGCTACCGTTTCTGGATTCTTCTAGATTTGCACCGACTTCTAACGCAGCTTCTGGAACCTTCCATTTTGTCGGTGGATGCTTACTAGCACTTTCTAGAATGTACTCCTAGTCCTTAACCCTCCGGGGTCTATTTAAGGAGATTTCTGGCATTGTAAAAGGCAGTTCGGATTGGAGCTTGAGAGGAGGTGCTAAAAGGAGAAATATTCTCCAGATTTATGCTATTGTAAGCCTGTAGGGCCTGTTTTGAAGTTTATTTTCTCTGCACTGTTTGTGCTAGCATATTTTCCCAGTTAATATAATTCCCCCTTTCTATTGTGTCTATTCTGTTGTTGGGTTGTGTCCCCATCAAGTGGTATCAGAGCGAGTTTTCCTGAGTGTATAGACAGAGCGCCGACTGTGAGGCAGTTTGCACCAGGACTGTGTGGTTGTGGGTTTGAGCTAGAAGATGCCTCCATGAAGAGAGCGTGGTGGAAGGGCCAGAGCTATTGATCCTGAGGAGGTTAGAGCCCTCCAGAGACAGGTACAAGCATTGCAAGAGGAGCTTTGTAGAGGAGCAAATATTGCCGCAGATGACAATAGTGAGGATGACAATGAAGAGGAAGTAATGGAAGTTGACGGGGAAGTTCTGAATCTTGTAGAGGAAAGGCTTTTTAGGGCCATTTCTAGGTTTGGGAAAAGACCTACAATTGAAGTGGGTATATTTTCGAGAAATTTGAAACCAGATGAGTTGATCAACTGGATCAATGAACTGGATGAATACTTTGAGTATGAGGATATAAGGGACCCAGATAGGGTTAAGTTTGCAAAGGCCAAACTAAAAGGCCATGCCAAAATCTGGTGGCAAGAGGTTCAACTGGAAAGACTTAGAAGAGGAAAGGAGAAGATCACAAGATGGGATCGCATGGTGGACAAATTGAAGAAGCAGTTCATTCCTGTGGACTACGAGCTTGATCTGTTTAAGAAGATGCATGGGTTAAAGCAAGTAGGAAGATCAGTCCAAGAATATACAGAGGAGTTTTACCGACTCCTGATTAGAGCAGGGCATGCAGAAGCAAATAAGGAGAAGGTTGCTCGTTATATCAATGGGTTACGACCTAGCATCCAAGAGGAACTAAGTCTGGTAAGAATGACCAGCATTGAAGAAGCATACCAGTTTGCCCTACGAGTTGAAGAGAAGCTGAGTAAAAGGTTTGAAGGAAGACAAAGAGGGCGCGGTCAAGGAGGAAGGGGAAGCAGTAGATCATCTGGAGGCCGCAATGAAACTCAAAAGAAAAATGAAGATGAGGGTACTAGCAGGAACCAGAGGAATGAGGGTTTCAACCGCTCTCGTGATCAAGACTTTGGAAATCATAGAGGAAGAGGTAGAGGATGTGGGCAAGGAAGAGGAGGCTTCCGTGGTACCTGTTTCCATTGCAATGAAGAAGGTCATCGTGCCTTTGAATGCCCTCAATGACAAGGAAGGATAGATAGGAGAGCTGAGGGCCAAGCTAGGGTTGCTCATGTGGATGAGGATGCACAATCATCACATTCAGAGGATGCAGAAAGAGGAGAGGCATTGGTATATGAAAGAGTCCTACTAAGTGGTGAGAATGAACCATGGCAACGGAGGAGTTTGTTCTGTACCAGATGCAAGTGTGAGGATAAATGTTGTGATGTGATCATTGATGGTGGTAGCACTGATAACTTGGTATCCGAAGAGATGGTCTCTAAGCTGAAGCTCAAGAGGGAGAAACATCCCCAGCCCTATCAGATTTCTTGCGTAAAAGATGATCATAAGGTCCTGGTAAGTGAACAATGTTTAGTAAAATTCAAAATTGGGAGTTACCATGATGAAGTTCTCTGTGATGTTATTTCGATGGATGTTTGCCATCTATTGTTGGGTAGACCATGGCAGTTTGATAGACATGCAATACATGATGGGCATGCAAACACATACTCTCTGACAAAGGATGGAGTTCGCCACAAATTGAAGCCCATGAAAAAGGAAGGTGAAAAGGTATGTAGCAGTGCTAGGATTTGTCTTGTTGATGGAAGGAAGTTTTTAGATGGCATGAAACATCAGCGTATGTGCTATGCTTTGATTCCTAAGAAAGATAAAGAAGGTAGTAGTGAAATACCATTTGAAGTTTCAGATTTACTAGGGGAATTTGGAGATATTATCTCTGATAACGTTCCAGATGGATTGCCACCAGTAAGGCAAATCAGTCATCAGATAGATCTGATTCCAGGAGCTAGTTTGCCTAACAAGGCTGCTCACAGGATGACTCCTACTGAAACAGAGGAGCTAAATAGACAGGTTTAGGAGCTGTTGAGGAAGGGCTTGATTCAAGAGAGCCCGAGTCCATGTGCAGTACCTGCAGTACTTGCACCAAAGAAGGATGGAGAGTGGAGGATGTATACAGATTCTCGAGCTATAAATAGGATAACCATCAAGTACTGGTTTCCTTTACCAAGGATGGATGATCTTATGGACTGCTTGAGTGGAGCTCAGTACTTCACAAAGATAGATCTAAAGAGTGGCTATCATCAGATACGGATTCGAGAAGGAGATGAGTGGAAAATAACCTTCAAGACCAAGGAGGGTCTTTATGAGTGGTTAGTCATGCCCTTTGGATTGACAAACGCCCCAAGCACCTTCATGCGGCTCATGAATGAGGTACTTAAGAAGTTCTTGGGAAAATTTGTTATTGTCTATTTGGATGATATTTTAATTTTCAACAAGATTTTGGAAGAACATTTACTGCATATTCGTAGTGTCCTTGAAAGGCTAAGGGAAGAGAAACTGTTAATTAATCTAAAGAAGTGTGTCTTTGCAAAAAGGGAGTTAGTCTATTTGGGATTTTTTATATCACCTGAAGGTCTCAAAATGGATCCAGAGAAGGTAAAAGCCATCTTGGAATGGCCTACTCCAAGGTCTGCTACTGAGGTAAGATCATTTCATGGTCTGGTTAGTTTTTACAGGAAGTTTATTAAGAATTTTAGTGGCATATGTGCACCTCTAACTAATACAATAAGAGGGGATAGAAAAGAGTTCAAATGGACTACAGCAGCTGCGAGAAGTTTTGAATTGCTGAAGAAGAAGGTGACTGAACAGCCTGTGTTGGCACTTCCAGATTTCAGAAAAGTATTCCAGGTGGATTGTGATGCCAGTGGTAGTGCTATTGGGGCTGTACTAAGCCAAGAAGGTAATCCTATTGCATATTTTAGTGAAAAATTGAATGATGCAAAGAAGAAGTATTTTGTTTATGATCAAGAGTTCTATGCGATAGTTCAGGCCTTAAAGAAATGGAGGCATTATTTATTGCCAAAGGAATTTGTTTTGTATACTGATCATCAGGCATTACAGTATCTAAATAGCCAAGGTAAATTGAATCAGAGGCATATGAAGTGGGTAGAATTCTTATAGAGTTATACATTTGTGTTAAAGCATAGAAGTGGAAAATCTAACAGGGTTGCAGATGCATTAAGTAGGAGACAGCTGTTGCTTACAACAATGCAGGTTGAAGTAGTTGGGTTTGATGAACTCAAGAATTTGTACCCTGAGGATCCTGATTTTGCTGAAGCATGGAAAGCTTGTAAAGAACCTATGGCTGTAGATAGAACCAAGTGGTTAGACTATTTGATTCAGGATGGCATGTTGTTCAAAGGTAGTCAATTGTGCATTCCAAGGAGTTCCATGAGGGAAAATCTGATTAAGGAGAAACATAGTGGAGGGATGGCAAGACATTTTGGTCGGGATAAGACCATTGCCATTCTTAGAGAACATTATTTTTGGCCTCAAATTACACAGGATGTGAAGAATTTTGTATAGAGTTGCCAGGTTTGTCAAGTTGCCAAGGGGTTTAGTCAAAATACTGGCCTATATCAGCCATTGCCTGTTCCATCAAGGCCATGGGAGGACATAAGTATGGATTTTGTTCTTGGATTGCCAAGGACACAAAGGGGTAATGACTCAGTATTCGTGGTGGTTGATAGGTTCTCCAAAATGACACATTTCATTCCATGCCACAAAACTCATGATGCTGTCCATATTGCAAACTTGTTTTTCAAAGAGGTGGTGAGACTACATGGTCTTCCAAGGAGTATAGTTTCTGACCGAGATACTAAATTTGTGGGGTATTTCTGGAGGACATTGTGGAAGAAGTTGAGAACAGACTTGAAATTCAGTTCCACGCATCACCCACAGACTGATGGCCAAACAGAAGTGGTAAATAGAAGTCTGGGCAATTTGTTGAGATGTTTAGTTGGAGATAAGCCCAAGGGATGGGATTTGATTCTACCACAGGAAGAGTTTGCTTATAATAACTCTGTAAATAGGAGTACTGGAAAATCACCATTTCAAATTGTATATGGAAATAGCCCAAGGACTGCACTAGAATTGAGGAAGATAGAACAAGGGGAGAGAACAAGTGCTGAAGCTGAGGAATTTGCTGAACACATCAAGCGTCTACATGAGGAGGTTCAAGCACACATTATCATGATGAATCAAGAGTATAAAGCTAGGGCTGATGCAAGGAGAAGACATAAGGAATTCCAAGTAGGGGATCTTGTCATGGTGCACTTACGAAAAGAAAGATTTCCAGTTGGTACTTACAACAAGCTGAAAATGAAGAAATTTGGCCCCTGCAAAATTTTGAAGAAACATAACTCAGGAAATGCATATGAGGTGGAGCTGCCAGATGGTATTCACATTTCTCCCATTTTCAACATTGCAGATTTGACAGAGTATCATGATGATGGTGCAGATGAGGAGCTGGTTTTAGAGCCATGTCCAATTCCTGCTTCTAAGAAGGAGGAGATAGAAGACATTCTAGATCATCGTGTGGGTAGGAGTACCAGAAATAGGCAGTATGAAGAGTATTTGGTAAAATGGAAAGGACAGACAATCGAGGACTCAACTTGGATTTCAGCAGCTGAGGTTTCCCATTTGGGATTTCCTCTACCATCCATAAAGTGACAGGGTCACTTTTCAATCTACCCTGGGTGTCTGATGCAGGAGCATCCAAAGGTATAAGGGCAATCCTGTGTCACCCAAAAAAATGTACTTAGACTTAGTTTCTATTTTATGTTTTTACATTTTTGGATACCCATTTGGCCCAAATAAAGGTTCCAACTCTCATAGTTCAACTATCAGTGCATTTAAAAATCCCGAAAAAATAGGAGCATGCAATTTGACCATCATTTTGGTGACCTAGAAGGTGCGACTTGGCCAAATAAATGTAATTGAGATTTAGAGCATTCCAAAAAAAGAATCAGGTCAAAAGGCCCCACGATTTGAAAGTTATTGCAGTTTTTCGGGTTTTGGAGACCCCCTAAGAATGCTTCAAAGTCAGGTTTGGGGCATTAAATGACCTCGAAAAGGGCCAAAAAATGGGGGACGAGTGAAGCTGGTCCATAGGGCTATAGAGCACTTTGAGAGCTTTCCAAAAATGTAAACGGTTCGTCAATCGAAGCTACGATTAAAAAGTTATGCCTCCCGGAAGTTCGGCTACCATTTCTGGATTCTTCTAGATTTGCACCGACTTCTAACGCAGCTTCTGGAACCTTCCATTTTGTCGGTGGATGCTTACTAGCACTTTCTAGAATGTACTCCTAGTCCTTAACCCTCCGGGGTCTCTTTAAGGAGATTTTTGGCATTGTAAAAGGCAGTTCGGATTGGAGCTTGAGAGGAGGTGCTAAAAGGAGAAATATTCTCCAGATTTATGCTATTGTAAGCCTGTAGGGCCTGTTTTGAAGTTTATTTTCTCTGCACTGTTTGTGCTAGCATATTTTCCCAGTTAATATAATTCCCCCTTTCTATTGTGTCTATTCTGTTGTTGGGTTGTGTCCCCATCATTATTGGAGCTTTTTCTCCTCCATCCTCTGTTGATCATAGGTTCATTATCATAGCAACAGAATATTTTACCAAGTGGGTTTAAGTTTTCCCTCTGAGCTTCACCACTAGAAAGAAAATTTCAAGGTTTATTCTAAACTACATCATCTGTTGGTATGGAGTACCCTTGGTTATTATTCCTGACCATGATAGTTCATTTCAAAACAAAGATGTGGATAAGCTCTATGAGAAGTACAACATATATCATGGATATTCTAGTATTTACCATCCACATGGAAATGGCCAAGCATAAGCATCTAATAAGACCATTGTTAAGATTCTACAAATGATTGTTAATGTTTCTAGTTAAGACTGGCACCTACAATTAAATCTAGGTCTTTGGGCCTATCAAATAAGTGTGCATGCTCTCACTGGTGCAACATCATACTCTCTTGTCTATGGAACTTAGGCCATAATTCCCATTGAATTTTATATTCCATCATTGAGAGTGTCCCTACAAGATGTTGATGATGAAAACTATTAATATCTAGACTCCATGATTTGGAAATGCTTGATAAATAGAGATGAACTACCTTGACAAATCTGCAAGCTTACCAAAACTAACTCAAACAAAGCTATAATAAGAAAGTTCAAGGTCATCATTTTGAGATTAGTGATCTAGTCCTAAAGATGAACTACAAGACTTAGCAACATAGAAAAAAGAAGGCAAATTTAAAACAAATTGGGAAGGACTTGATGTAGTTACTACATTATTTGGGTTTAGAGTATATCAACTTGCAATTCTAGAGGGTAAACCACTACCCATTTCCATACATAACATACATCTTTTCAAGTACTACACTTGATTTTGTCTAAAAGTCCTAAAAAAGTATAATTTTTTTTGAAAAAACTCTTGAAAAAATATCAAAAAATGGCAAAAAGTCCTAAAGAAAAGAAAAAAAAAGTGAAAAAGGTCATGAAAAATGGATTCCTTGATGAAGACCTAGCAAATAGGCATCTTGACATGAAAATTTGAGTCAAGAGAAAAATTCCATCCAAAATTGAAAACTTAACAAATAGGACTTTGGGCAAGTACCATGGTGAAAACCTAGCAAATAGGTGCCATGTGTAATTAGTTGTTGCTCCTCCATTTATCAAGATTCCATCTATTTTTTTCCCCCTTTTGTCATTCCTTGATCATATCCTTCATATTGCAAGACAACCCTAGTCCTTGATCATGACCCACGAACTGGATAATGTCCATTGTTATCTTACCTAAAGCATCACTATTGTATACATACTTTGACTCTGGCCCTTGTACATAGTCTAAGTCTTGTTTAGGGGCATATTACCTACATGGTACATGAGTTTGAACTTGAACTAGGGGCATACCCCTAAGCACTTTTTATCCATTTGACTTATCACATAACGAATTGGGGCTAACACTTGTATATGCTTATACGATCCTTAAAAAAATCCTAAAAATTCAAATATGATCCTAAAAAATCCTAAAAATATAAATACAATCCTAAAAAATTCTAAAAACTATAAAATGTCCTGAACAAATTCATTGCAAATCATAAAATGTCTTGAAAAAAGCACTAAAAATCATAAAATGTCCTAAAAGAGTACTAAAAATTATAAAATGTCCTGAAGAAATTAGTAACACAAAAAATATCACATATCCTTAAAAACCCTAAAAATCACAAAACCCCTCAAAAAACTTGTAATAAACCTTGTGCATAATCATCCCTTTTGCATAAACACCCACACTTTTATAGACTAAAACTCAAAGCACTACACTTCAATGAAAATCACACTATTTGAGCAATGTGAATCAAAAATCAATCCAACATGTCACTATGAACCTATCAACTAAATCAATAATTAGACCTATTACATGATCAACCTGCCAAACACTATTAGAAGACTTACAACACTAAAGAGAAAGTAATAATGGATTAGAATAGTTGTTGGCTCATGCTATTTAGTGAGTGATTTTTTTAAATTTTTTTTTTTCTTCAATCATGTTCCTATGCCACTCGATTGTATAAACTAATCTATGAGAGTGGCCAGGATGGTTCGTGGTCATTTAATTTAATTTTTTTTTCTATCTCTTGCAGTGTACCTTTAAGAGTCTGGGGCATGTATATATGCCTTAGGAAGGACACGGTCATTTTCTATCTGCATTGTTCTTGTTTACACAAAAGGTTTTCATTTTGTGCTTTGGCCCTTTATGCCATGATGCATTGCATTCCATTTGCCATATCGAAATAAAGCTCCATTTGACATATAGTGCACTTTACAAAAAGAAAAAGTCTTCCCATCATACTAACAATTCCTAATCTCATCTCCTCCATCTTTGGTGTTTTCTTTATCCACCACCTTGGTCTCATACTCTAATACATCAAAAGCATTGTTGTCCTAAATTCCTACAAATGTCAAAAGTCCAAAATAATCCAAATCAATACATCTTTACATAAACATGGCATTTATATTATCTTCACATTTCATTTGCATTCATTTTACATTTCATTTACATTCATTTCATATCATTTTACATTTCATTCATTTCATATCATTTACATTTCATTAGGCATTCATTCATGAGATAAACATCTGTCAAATATAAAGATGTTATTTTCTAAGCATAACACATGATAAACCAACACATGCTATCCTCATATAAAATCCTACATAAAAAAGCATAAATGCATCTATATAAACCATATAAAACATATGCATAAACCATCTCATATAGTCATCATAACATAGGTACAACTCATAAGTGTGTCTCAGAGTATGTGATCATGGTTTACATCAATATCTAATTGCCCATAGGCATAAACCATGAAAGAGCATAATAGAAAACCAAAAAATAAAAACAAAGAAGCTGCTCTATACGTGAGCATGTTAGTGTCACCCTATGCTTTCCCTAGCCTTGTGGCCTTTGTCCGGCCTTAAGGATGATCCCTCTATTGTCTGTCTTGGTCTCATAGGCCCCATCACCCCTACACTACTCTGTCTACTTTGTATCTGATGTGAGTGAGATCTTGATGTACAAAAGCTCTCTACTCTCTACCCTAGTGGAACCACTCTCTCATATGGATCCCTCTAGTATTGTGTCTCCATATGAGGCCTAGTCATCATCATAGCCATCTCTTAGAGGTTTGCATCTTTGATCTTGCTAATGAAATCCTGAGACTCCTACACTACCATCTCTACCTTGTGCACTACCACATCCTTCTTAGCCATAGCTTGATCTCTCTCTACTATCACTACATTCCTCTCTCTTATCATTGTGTCCCTCTCTACTACAACCTAGTCTAATTGACTCTGTAGACCTTTGATCACCTCCATCAGCTCTAATTGCCTAGGCCGTGAATGTACTGGTACTAGTGTCCTATCAGTGTAATCCACTAGATCCCCCTCCACATCCATCACAACTACATCTCCACCTATGTCATCCTCATCACCTCCCTCACTACCATCATCCCTAGCCTCTCAATAGTCATCCCTATCCTCTCCCTTGTCACCACCTCAAACACCATCCCCACCCCCACTATCTCCACCCTCCTCATCATCATCTTCCTTATCCTCTCTCTTAGCATCCTCATCATCATCTCCCTCATCATCTCCCTTAGCCTCCTCATGCTCTCCATCCTCATCTCCCTCCTCTCCATCACATCCTCATCTCCCCCCTCCTCATCATTGCACTCATCTCCTCCCTCCTCATCCTCTCTTCCATCCTACTCCTCATCCTACTCTGCTTGAGACCTTGCTTGTGGTATTGGTACTACCAGATCTATCAAGGGCCTCAGATGATGCTATGCAAACCATATATCATATGATACCTTTGTGCCTGCATCCACTACATCTACTGCTGTAACTCCCCATATCCTTGGCTATAACTCCTCTAGTTGTGCATAAGAAACCTAGGTCTTGATAGGTGATGCCCACTCCTGGACCTCTACTCTAGATTGGGAAAATAATGCTAGATCAATTGGTACATCCTATATCTCACTAAACTATCTATGTACTAACTCTAATAGGTACATCTCTATCATGAAGTGCCCAATCACCATGTGCCCTATGAGATAACACTCCTACTTGTAGTATAGTAGGTGAATATCATCATCATTCCATTTGAGGCAATCCCTATAAGCTCTCTAGATGAACTATCATAATGTCTAACTGATGTTAGAAGTACCTTGTATATCCTAGTGGTCCCTGTGCTAGTACACCTTTATAATTGTATGCATATGGCATATCCTCTACTAACTCCCTCTCAACAAGTGGCCAGAATACTATAATGTGCTCATAAGCCCAAATATATAACATTGTATCCCCAGTACTAAATGTCAAACCACCTCTATAGGATACTTGATGTAGATAGTAATACAATATCCCCAACATGCATGGGCCTCAAGAAAACATAGTCCCCTCAATCACCATCTGCTTTAACACCCGGCCCCATTTGATGGGAAATCCATGTCCCTGCCTATTTGTTATCAATAGCCCACCTATTACCCAATAGATCACCACTACCAACCACTCATGGCATGCCACTAATAGGTCCCATCCAATCTTGTAATCATATATACCTAGCTCTGTATCTCCATATCCAAACAATCAATGTAATGTTGCTTGTCTAGTTGCTAGGTTGTATGATGCTAACTCCCCATGAATTAGTATCCTCAAGGTGCACCATACATCCTCAAGGGTCACTATAGCTTCTCTCATTAGTAGATGGAATGAACTTGTATTTGAGTGCCATCTCTCGATCAATGTTGTTAGCAAGGCTCTGTTGCCCCTCACCTCCAGCATAAATGTAATATGATATAACCCTAGACCAACAAAGATCTCCCACTCACCAGCTATCATCTAGTGATGTAACATAACACTCTATGGAAAATGTCCCCTAATCCATAATAGGGGTAGCTCCTCCTACATAATTATATTGTATGCACCCTCATTGTGCCTTGCACCCCTTCTCTGTTGTTAAATTGGTCTTAAAATGTCCTTGACACTGACATCTTCACTAAGGTTGCATTCTGACAAACTCACAAAACCATGTTGCACTACATCCATCTTCTTACATTATGGCCTTGTGACCCCATGCCACATCTTGACCCACACCAAGTTCTACTGCTCAAACCGCTTCCAACAATGTTGATATCAACTCTCCACAAGCTACATATTAGTTTGACCATCTTTATAACTTGATGCCAACTCCATGAGTTGATGAAAAATAAGCTATAGGGCCCCATTATTCAATTTATCAATTTCTTGAATCAATGGTTTGCAATATTTTATTAAATCAATTTAAATCAATTTCCTTGATCAAATTCGATTATTTATTTTTCTAAGGTTGATCATTTTATCCTAAGTCTTGTTTAATTAAAAGAAAATCTCCCTTTTAATTAAATAAAATAAGTCCCCATTTAATTAAAAGAAAACCTCTCTTTTAATTAAATTTATCCACATTTAATTAATTAAGAGAAAAACCCCTCTTTTAATTTAATTAAATATTTCTTATTTAATCAAAAGAACTCACTTCCTTTTAATTAAATAAAATCCCATGTGAAAAAGGAAATGAAATAAATAAAAATTAAATAAATTCCTTTTTCCTTGCCTCATTTAATTTTCCTATTCTTTGTCTCACATGGATCAAACTCTATTATCCCATATTGGTTGTGAGAAGCTTCCTACTTCCATATTTTTCTTTATAAGGGGGAGCCCTCTCCTCATTTTTGACATCCATTATTATGCTAATGTTATGTTGTAGGTTTGGAGAGTAATTTTTGAAGAAGGAGTTTGAATACTAAAGCTTTTTGTGGAGAACGTCTATCTTCTTGTCTTCTTCTCTCATGCATTCATGGATTTCATCATGAGGTTTCATCCTTGCATTTGCATATTAGCTTAGATTCATATTTGTTTTCATAGATTAGCATCGCATTGTTATTACATTTCCTTTCTTGCATTTTTTTGCATTGTTATCATATAGAATAGTTTGCATTTTCATATGCATGCATTTTAGATCCTTGAATATCTTGTTTCATGGTGTACTTGCATGGGCACAAACTAGGTCAAATTGAGGGCCTCCATTGTGATCAATTTGGGAACACATGTAGTCAAAGACATATAGCCTATGTCAACCTTCTATGGTTTTGTATCCAGTTTACCCTACTTTTGACCCAAGTTTGACATTAATTTACCATAGTTTAACTAATTTTTACTTTTTAAAAGCATTTTTGACTAAGTTGACTTATGTTTTAAACTCTTTCTAGGGTTTTGAACATGTTTACCAAGTTTCAGGCCATTTTGAGCTCATTTGCATCATTTTAACCTTATCCTTATCCATTCATTAGCCTTTTTCCTCCATTTGAGCTAAGTTTGACTAGGTTTGACTTTTTTGAATATCCTAGCCTTATTTAAACTATGTTTACAACTCTTCCTAGGGTTTTGAATAGGTGATCCAAGTTTCAAGTCATTCTGAGTTTGTTTGCACCCTTTCAAACCATATGCATTGTCCTTTGTTAGTATTTAGCTGAGTTTGACCTACATCTACCCTAGGTTTGGCCAAGTTTGACCACTTTGACCACCTTTGATTTCATCATAATATGTTTCTTACATCCCCCTAGGGTTATGCTTGTCCACCCCACATTTTAGGTTTATCCAAGCCATCTAAATCCCATTTAGAGCCCTAGAGCATCCTAGGGTATAGTTGGGGCCCCCAAGTGTGCTTAGTGTGCACTTAGGCATGCCAAGTGTATCCACTACATAGTTGGCTGCATTTTGGGCATAGTTGAGACATTTGGATGCCCTAACCTAGCCCTAGAACCCCCATTTGACCCCATTTGACCTTGACTAACCCCTAAGTGTCTAGAAAAGCATAGAACAACATGAAAAGAATAGTAAAGTACAAAAAAGTATAAAAAACACATAGATGGCCTTGATGTACTCACTAAAGGTCCTGTGTTTTCCCATCATTAGAAGGTACACACTCGTTCACCACCATATTTCTCCTTGGGTAGCCAGTCCATTTTCCTTGCTCCAGAGCTCTTTTCTCCCAAAAGTGAACATGAAAATGACTCTCAAAACCCCTCTCCAAGCCCTTTTATAGTTTGTTTCTACCTAGATGGACGTGCAAGGGACCTTTTCTATGTTGGTCACAATGCCCTTTTGCACTTCAGAGCCCATAAATTTCATGTTTTAGCTCCAATTTTTGATCCATCAGTTGCTATGGTTTTGTTTTCTCATTTTTGATGAAATCAACCTATCATATGTCTATGTTGGTCAATTTCTTGAGGGAGCATAAATATATACCACCATTACTAGGGCATTCTTTTATGACTTTTTCGTCAGCATTCTTTGACAAAATGCTCTAAATCACATTGTATCAAAGAGGGGCAAAATTTAGATTCTCAAAATGGTTCACATCTATGGTTTCATCACTTTTGCATACAATTCATCAAATTTTTTTATTCCACTAACTCTGATCTTTTGGCAAACTTGATCATATCTCAATAGTGTCTGTCATCATTCATATCCTCTTTGACATCAATTGCACATCATTTTAGAACCATTTCAACATCATTAGAAATCATTTCAAATCAACTCAAAACCATTTCAAATCAACTCAGAATCATATCATATCAATTTAAAATCATATTGAATCAACTTAGAATCACCTTAAATCTACCCAAAATCACCTAAAATTAGTCTTAATTAACTTGGAATGTGTCAAACATCCCAAATCTATCATTATTCATCCAATCCTAGGCATTGTTGTGGATTTAATTGCCTTGAAAACCTATCAATCTACCAAATCTTATCAATCTCACCTTATTACTGTCATGGTTCTCAGTGCTAGGTCAAACTATCATTCACATCATTTGATCTTTGACATTTTTGAGTCTCTCAATGTTAGATTATGGCCTTACAAACCATTTAATATCATTGATAGTGTCCATCGATGTTATTATGATCAACCCTATCAACCAATCTCAATCCTATAGCATTTTACAATGTTAGTTAAATACTACGTGTCTTTAAATGTTATGTTTCTTTAATTCATGTCATGTGTCCTTGGAATGTTATAATTTTCAATCAATCAATCAATTTGACCATAAATTTGGTCTTTCCATCATCATCCTAATCAATCTCCATTATCATCACACTTCATCAAGGGATACTGTCACACTAATTTAATCAAATTGGCCAATCATCTACTAATTTTCTCTGTAGGATTAAATAACCCATAATTTAATCCTATGTAATTTCACTAATTATTCTTCTTAATTAACCTTCTCAATTAATTAATTTTATTAATTAATTGATCTATTATTCATGAACCATGGAAATTATCAATTTCTTAAGCCATATTTTCCAACATTAATCCCATTTTCACTAGTTTCTATTTGTGTGAAATAATGGATTTCTAATTCAAATATTCCACAAAATATTGACATCATTGTGACACATAGGCATGAAACCTCATGGATTCTACTCCATATATTCTTATTCCATTGCACACATCCATATTTGGCTTCCATTGTCATAGATTCTTGGCTTTAAGTGGGTTTGAGGTGTCATATGACACATCATAGTTCTCTTCCATCTTTAGCTAAATTTGATTCCCAAGTGTCATACAATCCTACACTTGGCATCTTGTGTCATGGATTCTCAAAGGAATCTCTTGCCAAGTCACATATCCAAGGTGACAATTCCAATGCTCTCATCTTTCATGTTGATTATAAAATGAACATTCTTTCTCTCATTTCTAGTCCCTAGTTTTCTAGTCTTTTGCTCTAGCTCTCATGCTAAAATCACATATTTTATTATTCTCATAGCATTATCACCATCTTAGGCTTTTGCTTCAACATTGTACGCACTATAAGCAATTTGGAGCTACACCATATGGAGAAGAAAGGACATGGGAGCTAAAAATGAAAGAGGGGGTTTCTAACCTTTTGTTGCTTCCTTTTTGTTTATTTGGCTTTCATGGTAGACTAGAGGGTGTTGATGTACATTTATTGAGTTTGTGATTTTCTCATAGTATGTTAGACATTAGCCCATTTTTTGGTCCTACAGATTGCTACACACATAAATTACTATACAATTTTCTTCAACTTCTCCCCCTTTGACATCAATGATAAAGGTCCAAAAACTATAAAAAAAAGCTATCTATCTACTATTAAAACACTGCCTTGTTTCCTTAAGCTCTTAAAATCTTCATACAATCATCAAATTTTTCCTTCAAACTATTCATACCTTTCTCCCATGTGTCCTTTCCTACTTTGGTAGTAGTGAGCATTGTACATAAGGCATAGGATGCAATCTTGACTATATCAAGGTTGAAGTAGGTGAAGTTTGCATAAGTGTCTTTTGCTTTGACAAATTATTCCAACTATCTTTCTATGGCTGATATGTTTAGAGCAATAGACTCTCTAAATTCTGACAATCTTCTCACCTTTAGTTCTTTTTCAAGTTTTAGTTTCTTAATGTTTGTGTGAAAATTGACAACTTGTCCTTCCAATTCACCAACTTTGCAAGAGGGTTGCTGTAATTGAATAGTTAGAGCTTCTAGCTCACTCAACTTCCCTTGAATCTTTCTATCCATATCTTTGGTCAGCTTATTAGATAAAGTATAGTTGATATATAGTACGTTGCCAACTTTTTGACATCTTTAGAGTTCCTTGTTACAAGTATCAAGACTTAGTAACTCATTCTAAATATTCTAATAAATGGTCCTAAAAAGATTAATATCATGTGAAATTTGAGCTTTAGACTCAACAAAATTCAACAAATTTGTAAATTAATCATCAAAATATTGTACAACTACTTTAGCTCTCTATTTGGGATATACTTCAGTGTGTTTTTCTATGAAGGTGCTATATAATCTATCAGTCACCTCCATTAATGCTCTTTGTAGATTTTTGACCTTTTTTTGCTTCTCAAATAATTTTGTTAAGGATGAGATCAAGTTAGATTAATCATCATCATCACTTGTAAGGTTAGCAAGAGATATAGGAGAGGATGATCTAGATTCTTTCACCTCATCTTCCTTTAGTTTCTTTTCTACTACCTTCTTTGAATTTCTCTCTTCTTCATCCTTCTCTTCTCTTTCTTTCTTTTCTCTTACTTCCTTTTCTTTTTCTTCTTCTTTTCTCATTTTATCTTCTTTCTGCTTCTTTTTTTCTTTAGTTAGTTTCATCTTGGCTTCTTCAATCTTCTTCTTTTCTTATTCTTACTATATTTTGTCTTCTTCAATCGATCTTAATTAATCTTGAATATCTTTGGAAAGGGGCTCAGGCCAATTGAACAGATCTTCATCAATGTTAATAGTAACATTTTTCTAATCAATTTGCATAGTATTACCACTTACTGATACTTCCAAAGTTTTCTTTGTAGTTGAAGGTTCTTCCTTTAACTCACTCATCATTTGATTGATGAATGCTATAGTTTTTCATCTAATAACATTCTTTTCTCCTCCCATAAATAAAAAAGGCTTCATCTTACTTCGGAAGTAAGGTGCTGGTTTCTTCATCAATTTGTTGATTTCATGTTCATCATCTATCTTGCACATAGTTCTTAGCATTGAATTCTGAAGCTCCATGTCTTCTTCATGAACTGGTGCCTTCTTAGCTACAAGTTTGTCATATATCTTCTGATTCATCATACCTTTAATACTCTTAAGTTTCAAGTTATTGAGAATTATATATCTCATAGTAGAGATATCAATCTATTCTTTCTCCATATCATTGTACAAATAATAGAACTTATTCATCCATACAAAGTTCTCTTCATTAAAAATAGCTATGTTAATATTCTCTATCTTTGGTTTCCAAGGTTGCCTTCTTTTACTTGCTAGTTTCTTGGAAACTATGATTTTCTTTGGCTATTTTTCTTTTTGTTCCTCTTCTTCTTCTTCATCATTGGAGTCTTTGATTGTCAACAATGTCTTCTTTCTTTTCTCTAGTCTAGTAGCTTGCTACATGACTCTCTTTAATAGATACATTGGATGCTTGGCCAACTAATAGAGGTGTCACATACATTACACCTTGTTCACCAATTTTTTTTAGTCCGAAGATTATTTGTCTAGCTGCTTGAGATTCTTCTTCTAACATACCAACCTCAAATAATGCTTTCTTCATTACAAATGTGTTGCCCATATATCAAAATTGCCTCAATTCCTACCTTTTTGAGCTATGGTTATTCTCAGAATATGCCTCACTTTTAGTATTAAAATGGTCACTTACTCTAAGAGTTTTTGAGAAATTTTTCCCTTCAAATATCTTTGGCTCATTCTTAACACTGTCCAGCACTTCAAATTTTTCAAATCTAGCTCCCGTATCAAAAGGTGTCATAGGTTAATGGAAAGAACAAAAATACATATTTCCAATCAAAATCTTAATCATTAACCTTTAAAAAGGTTAAGGTTCAAGGTTAGAAACATGTGTTTCACTTTGAAATCTTAACCTCTCCATCAAAAAGAGGTAAAGATAAAATTCCAGAACATGTAATCTGAACCATTAATCTTAACTTATTAACCTTTAAAAAGGTTAAGGTTTGGGGTCCAAAACACATGTTTCACTTTGAAATCTTAACTGCTTTGTCTAGCTGATAAAGGTAAAGAATTAGAAGCAGGATCTATTGGAAATACAAATGGGAAATGTATTGGGGGGGGGGGGGGGTGAATCAAAAGTACTAATCTTCAACCAATAAAACTTTTAACTTTAAAAAAATGCATGCATAAACATATTGAAATAACATGTAAAGTAAATACATCCACATAAATGATTACCTAGAAACCCTCCAATGTGAAGGTAAAACTGGAGTGGGGATGACACCCACAATTCTTCACTATTGCATCAATAATGCTCACCTATTGAGGTTACATAGTTTGACCATTCTCATGATCAACCCTATTAAAGGCTTTCAAATGATTGTCAGATCCCACCCTTTTAAAGGATTTTAACACCCTGTTAAAAGTGTGCCTAGCTAAAGGACTTTAGAACATTCACTTAGAATGCCATGCTATTAAAGGATTTTACAATGACTATTAAATCAACCTTAGTTCAAAGGATACCCTACTAATAGAGTTGTTAGAAAGTAATAGTGGAATATTTGATCTAACTACTTACAATTTGGTATTGTTGATTTCAGATCTTAATTTAGTCTATCTTGATCCTTTTTGATCTAATATGAAATTGCTGTATCCTTGATACTTTATTCTACAAACTGATTTTGCAATTCCATCCTTCTTCTAAGTTACCTTGAAATTGATCAATTCACCCCTTTCATTTCCTTCAAATCTTTTCTAACATCACCTCCTTGCATATACATTCACTCTTACTCACACTCAATTATGGGGCTTTGTCTCCCTTTAAAAAGACTTTTGTAGCTTAGAATTAGGTATGAATCTACAATTGAGATTCATTAATTTTTCCCACTTAATTCCTTCCATTTTTCTAATTGGTTTCATGTTGATCACATTGGGAATCCAAATAGATTTGATCTTATCTTCAAAGCTTTGAGATCTATCCATAAGTTGGCTCAAAAATGGTTTACATAGTTGTTTGTGCCATCACAAACAACTATGTCCATTCTATGTTACCTACACTTGATGATACTGATGCTCAACACTTACTATAAGTTTGTCTTGATCAACACTTGAACTTGCTCAACATCAACTGTTCACTAGGCACATGAACTACTTAACACATGAGTGACTCAACACTTATTACAACTTAGCATCTGTACATATTATACTTGGCATGTGTTAGTAGCTCAGCATGAACTTAGTAAATATCTTAAGTGTGTTGACACTCAATTGTCAAAACCAATACGAGATAAATAATCTCCCCCTTTGATATGAGTGGAAAAAATAACTAACTATACATAAAAAATCTAATTTCCTTGAGTATAATACACTTAAAATTTGGCATATATACAAAACTTCAAAATTTTTCAAAATTTTGTAATGGATTATATACCTCAAAATTTTGTAACTCTCCCTAAGTTAATGTGCCTTTTCTATATCCAAAATCTCTTAGAGTAGATTTGCTTCATGCTGATACTCTTTGTCATCAATCATTCTAATTCTGATATGCCCTATTTCTACTTTTTTGCTATTTACTCTCCCTTTGTTTGCTCTTCTCTCTGTTTACTTTTATCTCCCATTTCACATGTCTCCCCCTAACTTTTATCTCCTCCTTATGTTTATCTCCCCCTCTTTGAAACTTATTTCAAAGAGTTTATACATTGAGTGTGTATTTATCTAGAAAATTCTTGTTAGCTTCCATTATAATCTTCACAATAGCATCCCAGTTGTCTATTGTAACATCTAAGGATTTGATTTGGATGGTTGTCTCTACTACAAGGTAAACTAAGCCATTCAAAGTTGAAAGATTAGGATCTCTCTTTAGAATTGTTTTAGCATAGACTAGTTCCTTCTATAGTATTTCCATGTGAGGGCTCAAGGAAGCTTGAATGTGGACTAGCTTGGCTCTTGTGTTAGCCTCTTCTCCTATTAATTGAACTAGTTCCTTTTGTGTATGAAGCATTGAATGAAAGTGCTTCTCACCTTGAGTTGGATTTTTAGGTAGTTGCATACTTGAAATCTTCAAATTTCTTTCCAGACTCAAAATCCTCTGGCTCATTTCTTGTGTGAAGAGTGTGGGGTCACACAATTTTGTGTACAATGAGAATATATTCTCAAGTACCTTGTTCACTTTTTCAATTTTTTTAGCCAGCTCAACTTGTGATAGTGCTATTCCACTAGATATCTTCTCATTAGCTTTACCTTGGAGTTTCTTTTCAGACCATTCCATGAGTTTTACATTAGTATCTTGGTCCTCATTTGTTAGTTGTTCAACAATTTTTGATAATTGTTATAATATAGGCTTGGTTTCATCAAATTTTTGCAAGATGAAGGAATAGAAGAAGATGTCTTTGATCTCTTGAATTGCTTGCCTCTATTTATATTCTTTTCTGAGTATCTCTTGATTCTTCTTTCTTTCCAATGCCTCTTGCATGATATTAATCTTCTCTAAATTCATGGTTGTAGGATCATTTTTTGGTATAACTATTTCTTCATCTAATGTTGGGTCTCCATAGGGAGGTACCCTTGCAACCTTTATTGAGCTTGAGCCTGATGTAGAAATCTAAAGTGGCATTGCATCTGTGCTCAGCTCCCGAAGGACTTTGGTAGGAGTGCCAATTGTTGGTAAATTAACCAATGTTTATATGGCTTCTTGCTCCTTTTCTTTGGGTATGTCCTTCTCTTCATTATATTTTTCTTGATCAATTATGATCAATTGAGGTGCACCTTGTGCTTATGCTTTAGGTGTAGAATCCTCCACCTATCTTGCTTGATCATTTGTAGGCTCTTCTGCAGTTTGAGTCTATTGTTCAATCATAACAACTTTTACTATGGTGTTAACCTTTGTTGATGTATCCTCTAATGTTTGTAGTGGAGGTTTACCACTAGTAGCTATAGGGATGATAGAAGGTGGTTCTTGTATATTCACCTTATCCCTTGTTATGTCAGCTACTACTTTTTTTAGCTCATCCACACTGATCAATACCAGATTATCACTCAATTTAGCTTGTAATGTGGATTGGTCAAGGATCTTCTTCAAATCCTCTATAGTTAGTGGATTAATGTTCTAAGGTGATTTATCAGGAACATCTTTTACTTTTATTGTGTTTGCAAGTGTGTTTGTGTAATGTGGGCTACTTAATGCTGGCAATTGTGTGTCTTGCACACTTTGTTCTATTTGATGCTCCTTAGTTGTTGCCATTTCATCCTTTTTTTGTTGTGTCTCCTCCACAATTTTATTTCCCTTTTCTTTCCTAGTTTCTCCTTATCATTATCCTCATCTTCTCTATTATTCCTTCCTTCAAAGGGATCTATTGGTCTAACTTTTTGAATGATAGAAATCCTTTGTCCAGTTGTAGAAAAGTCAAATTTTTTCATTTAGTGGTGAATAGGGTTTTTAGGTAAGTCATCTATTTTCTTGATAATTTTTGAAAACCCTACATTTCTTTCCATTCATAAACTGGCAGGCATGAAGTGTTTAAATTTTAAATCGGGCAAATATTCTTTTCCTTTTATATCTTCTGTGCCCCAAGCTACTTCCCCTCTCAGATTTCTCAGCCGTCCGATCTAATTAGATCCGCCATTGTTGTTTCCTCACTATGAAAACATGGGCACTCTTTATGTATAGTGAGGTAGCGAGTGTCAAATTTTTTTTGAGACAAGACCAAAAAATGAAGATACAATAGTCAGAAAATTGTCTTTTAACTAATCATTCAGTCATGGAAACTTGGCAAATACTGTTAGAGCTGAAGGAAGGACCTAATTAGAAAAAGTTAGAGGTTGGCACCAGAATGAGTATCTTTTTGACCCTTCGCTACCTCACTATCAAAAATCTCCAGCATCTCATCGTTAGTGAAGTAGTGAGCCATTGTAAAATTGGAGAGCCAGTGGCCTTGAAATTTATCAGTACCATGATTAGTCTAGGTGGCATGACCGATAATAACTGCTATTGTCAGAAGTAGTTGATAGGAGTAATAATGATCTGATGGGTCCTTGTATTTTATGACTTTGAGATTTATTAAAGTTGCTAGAGCTCGCTAGCTCACTATTAGAAAATTCTAGCATCTCGTTGTTAGCGAAGTAGCGAGGTGCCATAAAATCAATAGCCAGTGGGACCTCTAGTAATGTGGGATGATGACTAGGACTAAAGTAAAGTCTTATGGGGTGCCAACAATGAAGAATTTTGTACTTCATCAATGCTCTGGACCCCTGCCCCATTGATCAAATGTGCAAGAGATCCTAAGTGTCAGATTAAAGAAAAATCAATAGTCCTCACTATCTCACATTAGAAAGTTGTATGTTGTTTAAGCTATGCAACATAGCGAGTATGGGGCCCACCACTTTTTAGGAAACTTCGTACAGCTTCCCCACCTTTGATTCAATCTCAGATCAATGGCCATCATCTTCTCACCATGAAGAGTTGCTAGTGAGATACATATAGCAAGGAAGCGAATAAGGATCCACCACCATCTTTCTAAGCAAGTACAATAACATATCATCTGCAAGATCAAGATCAGATCGATGGTTATCACTGCTTCGCTATGGCAGAGTGCTCATTCTTTATGCATAGCAAAGTAGCAACCTACTGACACATGTCTTTAGTTGCCACATGGTCCAGACAGAAGTGCCATCAAGGAAAGAGCTGTGTACATGGGAAATTTTCATTGGATCAATTGACCAACTTGTCAAGTGTAATGCCTAGTTGTTTTTCTCCATATACCATGATCATAGGATTTTTGAAGATCGATGACACAGCTTTAAACGTAGAATATGGTGCCACTCTATGTATTAATTAGACATGAAAGCTTTGCATGTGAGGAAAAATAGAGTATAATATAGAAGATTTCATTAGTTTCACCTTATGTGAGCAAAGATTCTAAGCTATTCTTGAGTAGAAGCAATAACTGAAGGAAATTGTGCTGAAGTTTGGTAGAATTTGTGAAGTAGTCTGTTCACAAAAAGTTTGCAAAAATACAGAGGAAAAAAAAGATAGAATTCAAGTAAGTAGTACTACTATGATCTTTGTAGGTTTTTCAGCTCCGAAGAAGGGATTTTCAGGTCAAATAAACTATTTGGATAGAAATGTGCATGATGACTTTCTTGAGTTTCTGCCAGAGTCTACTATAGAGACAGTGCAAGTTAAAAGGTTAACCTCATTGAACCCTAGGTCGAGGATAGTTGATGGGTTATATGATAAGGGTAATTGGGTCCAGGATGCTCAAACCTCACAAAATGGTTTGAATTTGTTCAAAAAATGGTTTGCAGAAAGAAAATTGTATGCCTCACATGCCAATATATGGAATTTTGACTTGGGAAAGCTAGTTGGTCCCAGTGTATTCATGGATTATGACCTCCTTGAGGCTATGGAAAAGAATTATGATCAAGCCACAAGGGTAGTGAGAAGAGTAGATGATGAAATTTTAATCACCATCAGCCCAAAAGAGATTAGGGAAGTTTTTCACTTGAGACCTCTCACTAGGTATCATGTGCCCATTAATTTGACAAAGTTAGAAAAAGAGTATATGTCAAAAAAGGATGTAGTTAGACAAGGTGCACTGAAGGACCACATAGGCAGAATTGGAAATCTACCAGCAATAACATCATCCTCTAAAGAACCTTTCAAGAAATCATGTTTTAATGCCAGGGTAGTAGACATATATAGAACCCTGTGTAGAGTTTTTGGAGAGGATGAAGAAGATTTTATCCCTGTGAGCTTCATGTATATGATCACTCAAATCTCCTCTTTCAATGTAGAGATAATTTTTGATATTTTTTCATACCTGGTTAATGAAATTCACATTGGATTGGTGGGGATTGCAAAGGGAAAAGTGGAGAAGGTTTGGGGCCAATATTCCCTATTGATGCACATGTTTATGTTTAAAGGGGGTACATACTTTGGTAAGGAAATGGTTCTAAATAGAGAGTAGGAGGGGGAAGCACTACCAGTTCAATTATGAAGTGTAGATATGACTTGGGGAGTAGAAAATGCTAGTTTTTTAAAGATTTGACAGACACTTTGCTTCCAAGTTAAGATTCCTCACATTGAGTGACAAGTCTAGAATTCCTAAGGCACTAATGCATCTTGTCAGACCTATGGATGAACCCCACAATCTTAAAGTTTTACATAATTGGGGAGATATCATCCCATATCTAGTCCCAACTATCATTAGAGTTTATGGATTCAAAGGGGCACCCCATGTAGTACCTTATCAAGTGCCTTTAAAAGTAGGAGTAGCTGAATTTTTGTGGTAGTTAGGAGGAGTGGAGGAGACCTTTTTGTAGAAAAGAGGAACAGGATCAATTTTTCCTACTTGCACTGTAGCTCGCCAGTTTGTAATAACTAGGGAAGGGTGGGTCTTTCTCTAAATTTTTTTGAAGTAGTATAAAATGGCGGTATCTCACCCTCATTTTTGTGATGCTGAAGGTTTCTTTAATTCAGCTCTTAGACATAGGATCAAGCTTCATCCAGTTAAGCATGAATTTTATTTCCCTGAAGATGTAATAAGGAATGAGTACTCTCTGCAAGAGCAAGAAACAAACAAAGAAAAGTGGAGGGTTTTTTAAAAAGTTTTGGATTTTATTAATTATTTTGACAAAGATTACAACCCTCTTGATAATGCTGTAACTACTGTCGATATGATAAATAAACTTATGAATACATTCCCTAAAATAATGGAGATAATGAATGAGAAGAAGCAACATTTCATTGATTCTTTTCCAAATAAAGCCAGGGAAGTAATGAGGAAATTGGTTTTCACTCCCAGCATAGGGGCAAGCCCACTGGTTGTGCAAAAGAGGACAAGATATACTGTCATTTAGGGTCAGAGGCCCACTGTAAATAAAGGAAAGTAGATAATTGAATCTACTAGTGCTACTTCTGAAGAAAGGCCCCCTAAACCCTCTCCCAAGAGAAGAAAAATAATAAGGGAAGAGGAATCACATGATGAAGGTTACTCACCTTCCCAAACTCCTATGAGAATTGAGGAGGAGCAGCTCACTAATGAGGAAATTGAACAAATTGGATCACAAGGAGGAGTTTTTGTTACCTAGGTAGAAATTGATGAAGGGAACCCCCAGGAGCCTCCTATGCCGAGTTTTGAATTAACTATAGTAGATTTTAGGGGAAGGGAATTAGACCCTATTTTGGAACAAGCCAGTTAGAAATTTTTGTCTGATAATAGTTTTGTAAAATCTAGGGCTTTCCATCAGTTTGTGTGGAGGGCAAACATGCACATTTTTGAGGAAAGATGTAGGAATATGAAAGTAGAGCATCTAGAAATGGATGAAGCCTCCATTCAGAAACAAATAAAGGAAAAAATCATACAAGAGTTCTAGAATATAACCCTTGAAGAGGGGAGACAAATGGTAAAAGTTGCAAATATTTTATTATTGCCCAATTGGGACATTGCTAATGCCTTAATTTTTAATTCTGTGTCAAATAATTTGGGATTACAAGATCTAGATAAAAAGGAATTCTTGGGAACAACATTCAGTAATGACCAAGCTACTCTTATTATGTGGTCATTAAGAAGAGGATCCAGGACTACTCCATCACAACCTGATGATTCAGGACTAACAGGGAGTATCATTGTGAGGAGAGTTACTGATACTTCACATGTACAGGTAGCCCACATGAATGTGGATTATTCTCAATTTTCCTTGGCCACTGCAGAAAAGGAAGAAAAGGAAATGACTGAGCTGCAAAGCAAGTATGAAACAGTAGTGGATGCCTACAATAAAGAAGTAAAAAAGAGAATTGAGCTTGAGAACAAGCTATTGGGAAGGACCACTAGGCCAAGAATAACATACCCTTGCCCCCTAGTTGAACCTTTCAAATCCACTACCCTCATAGAAATACCAGATACACCCCAAAAGGCACATACTACACTGCTGAGGATTTTGAAGAAGAAAAAGGCAAACTGTGGGCCTTACATGTAGAATTGGAATCCAAATATGAAGATAAACTAAGAAAAGATCTCAAATATTTGAGGGAAAAAGTTGAACGACCACTAATTTATGATTAGTTGGCTAGGGTGATCAGTATCTAGGAGGATTTGAAAGCTAATGACGAGGCTCTAATGCCTATTGTGAATAAATGGGTAAGAAGGGAGAAAGACATAACTTTTTTGTGTTTCTCTGTTATAGATGATTCTTTTGATCAAATTGAAAAAACATTTGATATTGTTTCTAATCTTGCTAACTTTGATAATAAAAGGATTCATTTGCAAAAAGTAGTAGTAGGCTACTTGAAAAAGTACAAGAGCCAGAAATTCAATTTGTTTTCTCATGCACTAGATAAAAAGAATAATTTGAAAAGAAAAGATGAATGGGAAAAGGAACTTGATGATTTATTCTATTTAAGAATGATTCAAGTCAGTAATGAATCAAGGCATGCATGGTGGGCCACCACAATAGAAGAAATGGTGAAGGCCCAAATATTCTTTGATTCTTTAAAACAAGAATTCGTTACCATTAATAATGGTACTGAATATGTGCTAAAAAGAGAGAGGGATATTTTGCAGTTCAATTGGCCAAATGACACATTATTTGACAAATGGATGGTAGACATGGCTCCTGGTGAATAGTTTGATGAAGATGAAAATGACAGTGATGAAGTTCAAGGTGAGGAGATCCAAATCATTGACCCTGTCACTACTCAGACCCAACCAAAAGAAGAAGACAAGGATAATCTGTTACTTTCAGTTGTAGACTCGAGACCATAGGATGCCAATACAATTAAAGAAAGGGGAAAGGTAGAAGTTACTCCCACCTTACAAGATAAAGATGGTGAAAGCCCACAGGTGGAAATTAATGTGCCATCGTCAGAACAAGTTTCATTATTGGCTAATTTGGTAGTTGCTTATGAAGAGAAATTAGATCAATAGCCAACTCAGCAACACTAGAACATGTAACAGAAGCTGACCCACCTAAAAGAATGTTTTGATTTGGATATCTTTTGTTACCCACATTTTTGTCATTTTGTGATAGGTGTATGTAAATACTTCTTGTAAAAGACACCTGTTAGTTTCTCTTAGCCTGAAGCTTGTTGCATCTCACAGTATATAAGTGAGATTCCAGGGCTAGAGAAGGGGTCTAAATTCTATTTTTCTAAGTGATATGCTTAGTCTATTTTTGGTCCATTGTATTGAGTAAAAGCTAGTGGTGTATTTTCTCTATTAGATCTTGAGAATACATGAATATAGAATGATATGTGTTTCTTCCTGAAGGTCATTCTGAGTTTACTGTGAATTGTATACAATTTTTAAGGAAAATGAATACAAATTATGAACTATTCCCATATCTTTTCTTTTTGAACTTTTTCTCCTTTCTATTATTTGGTTATCTTGATGTTGTATAGGTAAAGGCTTGTGCAATTGAATGCAATCCAGCTAGGTTGTATATCTATTTATCACTGCTATTAATTCAATGGATTAAATAAAAGCTCTGATGAATATGATAAGATTTCTATAGTAGGGGAAAGGATTTTGAATGATGAGTTCTGATAGGAATTGTTGATGAAATTTGTTGTAAGGAAAAAAATTAGATCTAGAAATTTGTAGTAGACTCTATTGCCCCAATGGATTAGGCACTGATCAAATTTGATCCAACTGAAAGAGGAATATGTACACGTGATTGTCAAAATGCAGAATTATAATCAACTTTATTTTTATTTCCTGTAGATCTTCAAAGTTGGCCTGTACTTGTCTACATGGAATGTTTTAGCTTTAGTTAGCCATTATTGTTGAGAACATCTGCAGAACTATAGAGAATTTTTGGCCATATCTGTTATATGGGATGTGTTTATTAAAGTATCAAGAATTGTACATGTATTGGGGAATTTGAGATGAGAATTAGAATGAAACTAAGATAATTCTCATACAGTTTTCCCAGTCTTGTATCATCCTTGGGTATACCCACCTTGGTTTTACAGAGCCAAAAGAGTAGAAAACCACCCTTGGTTTTGTAGAAGTTGGGCCCAAATGGTTTGCACATACAATTGATAATAAGAATTGGCTAGTCTTTAGAGTATGTGAGTATTGTCATCTTGGTATTAAGCATTTTTTTTCTTAGTAGTTTTAGTTCATTTTAAAACACCATCAGGATCCTCTTCTCCTTCCTTGACAATAGTCAAGCCATATATCAACTTCTACATTTGAGTGGATTTCATTACAACATCTTCAATCTTGTTTTGTAGAATGCTGAAGGCTCTGTATTTGGGTGCAAATTTGCTACCATATTTGTTATTTGCCTTTGAGATTTTCCCTTTTGACAATTCTGGCATCACTTGTGCCAATGTATATTCTCTTATTTTCTTTTCCATATTTAGGCAATAGTGCCATTAATTCTCAACAATAGAATACAAATCTTTAGGCATTGTGTTATCAAATTCAAGAGGGGTGTTCTTGAATTTTTCCATCATGGAATACACTAATTCTTCTAACATATTTTGATCTTCTCTACTCAACTTACCAAAATCAATATTTTTGAAACTTTTTAAGTCTACATTATCCCTAACATTATCACAAATGTTTTCAATATCAAACTTGGGAGCATGAATTACCACTCTGAATTAGCTTGTGTCTTCTAACTCAGTCCTTTCATTGTCAGTCTGTGGTTGTGCCACATATTTTCTCCTTAGTTTCTTCTGTATAGGACCTTATTTTTCAGTAGTATTTTTCTTTTCCTTTTCTTGCTCCTTGGCCTTTTGAGTGGTGGCTGTTGTGCTAGCTCTTGTAGCTAGAGTAGTAGGCTTTGCAGGGCTTGGCTTAGCTACTTTCTTTCCCTTTGGCTATGCTATAGGCTATGTTTTAGCCTTTCTCTTCTTTGGTTCTTGTTTGGTTGGTGCTTCCTTGGCTTGTTCCTCCTCAACACCTTCTTCTTCTGCATCTTCACCCATGCCTTGAGTTAGGGCAAGAGGTTCTTTTCCTTGCTCGTCTTCTTCCTCTTCTTCTTTTTCTTCATCATCATCCTCATCTTTAGCATCTTCTCCGAATTTGGCTTTCAACTTCCTCACCATTTTGTCTTTCTTTTTCAAGGTTGAGGTAGTTTTCAACTCCATTTCAACCTTTGATTTGACAACATCATAATTACCAAAAATTTTAGTAGTCCTATCAACTTCCTCTACAAGAAGTGTAGTGATAGTGGCTAAAGCTTCATCAATGTCTATTTCATAACCTAGAGGCCTTAACCATCTCACTTTGGGTACTGTAGGCTAGATGAAGGTGTAGTCAATGTCCACTAGAAAGAAAATGTCATTGTAGTACTTCTCCAGTAGGGAAATAGGAATTTTGAACCTCTATTTCATTGACTGCTTGAAATCTTCAAAGTAACTAGTCATTACTGACTCAAAATTGTCTCTCATTTGCTCAATATACTCATTTATTTTCACAAAAAAAAACCTATTGGTCTTGCATCCTACTCTACCAAAAGATGGGAATTCATTTTGAACATAGAAAAATATGCATATCAATGTGGAACCAAACTTACATTGAGCACTTTTAGACTTCCTTATTGCTCCTAAGTTCTCCATTATTTACTGCAACTATAGTTCTGTAAGATCATAATTATGATCTTTCTTGGCAATTTTTATCCTACATCAACTACTATACAAGGAACACTATATAGTTAGATTAACTAATAGAATTTATGTGACATGACCCTCACTGTAAATTTAAGAAGTGGATATTTAATAATGTCAATAGTCATCCCTCTCTTGTTCCACTTTGCTCTTGTATTTCACTCTATCACCTCTTTTGAATCACTTCTCAAAGTATTAGGCTGATCTAGGGTTGGGTATCCTATAACCTTATGTACAATCCTCTTTAAAATTTTGATGGGTTCACCTTCCATCCATAGACAACCATCATGTATTCTACTTAGAACAATCTTGATCCACTTAGTTTTGAAGGTAGTTGGAAAATATAGGGCACAAGTTACTCTCTATGATTTTGAATTCTTCCTTCAACACTCCATCTTCACATAACCTATCATATGCTTATCTAATTTCCATATCTCTAATCCCTCCTACCTTGTAGTTATAACATCTTCTCACATCTTGAACCATAACAACCTTAGGTGGAATAATTGATAATGCACCTACTAGATCATTCTTGTATACAACTTTTGGTATGGCCTTAAAGTCTAGTTGTTTTACCTCATTACTAACTACTTGAATTTCAAATAGTTCCTTATCCTTTGGATTCTTAGATCTCAAGTCAATTATGTAAGCTAGGGTTTTACAAATATAAAATTGTGTAGCTTAGCAGGTGAAAAATATCTTAAAATCGATGATTAGATGCTCAATCTTTCCTTTGATTTGTGCAAATACTTTATTCTTGATTGAAAATTGCTTCTTCACTCTACTCACTCTTGGTCTATGTTTGTAATGATGAAAAATATGTATAATTTTCCCTTATACCCTTTCAAAATATAGCATTTATTGCATGGTGCATGTATAAATATAAACTTGGCTTCAATGCAATTTCTATTTCACTTGACATCCATTGGTTTTCCCATCACTCAGTAGCTATAAGAATTTCCCATACTTGTCTTCTATAGGAATTTCCTTCACTCGGTAGCTACTATTGACTTAGCTTCAATTGGCTTTGGTTGACAACTTGGAACATATTAGGATTTTATTTGACAATTGAAAGGAACTTTTCACACTTGACAGTAAGATGAAAACTTAAAGATTTAACCATGGAATTTACTTATTAGCTTACATCTCTTCATGCTAATATATCTATTTTAGTTCTATCTTCATTTGGAACTGATGTATGATAAAACATTTTAAATATCAGTTCCACATACCTCCTTATTCTTAGTTTAATGAGACCACTTGACCTATCAGGTGAAGTAATCCCTTCATTTGATGTGCTACATCCATTTTTCTTCCTTAATGTCTTGTTCATCTCTCCTTTGATGTGTTCAACATCTACCTTGCATTTTACTTTGTTAAACTCTAAGTTAGGTGCCTTTGTCCTTGTTGGGAAATGTTTGCTAATATGACTAGTCTTCAAATAGCTAAAGCATGTAGTTTGACTCAACCATCTACTGTAGTTAACATTGAAGTGTGCTCTTATGCAATTCTTAGGGATGTGTTCATACTCTTGACAATAATGACAACTATTTCTTGTATTATAATCCCACTTATAGGAATTTTCATAGCTTCTTCCCTTTGTTGACTTGTTTGATGACGATGTGGACTTGGATCTACATTCAAAGGCTCTATGTCCAAACTTCTAACAATTGTAGCAGTGCCCTTCAAATTTTGGTACATGCATTGTTCTAGTTCTACATTCATGTACCTGATGACCTTGTTTGTTACACTTGTGACTGTGAGTCATGTTCTTAGGCTTAGCATTTTGACTAGCATTCTAGTTTCTACAAACATTAGCTATATGTGTTTTCTTTCCACAATGATGACAAGTAGGTTTAGAATTCTTACCTTTATTATTTCTTTCCTTAGCAGCTTTGGATGATTCTCCTTCTTTAGTGCTTATGTAGCCCACTCTTGATGTTTCTTTACTAGATCTAGGGGATTTTAGTAGTTTCTCAAAGTACTTGATGGCTTCATTTGGCTTGTTAAAACTTTTAGTAAACTCCTTTTCTCTTTTTAGGTCATTCTGGAGTTGTTCATTTTGCAACTTCAATGTAGTTATCTCAATGTCCTTGACATTCAACTCATGATGGGCATTCATCATATGGCTCAGGGTGTCCAATTACATGTTTGAGATCTTATATAGCTCTACTAATTCTTCTTCCAATCTATTTGCCAAAATTATTTTGTCTTCTTTAATCACGACCTTGTTTTCTATAGCTTTCTTCTTTTGCCAGTCACCTCACATAGTAATATAGCTTGTGATTCTTGTTCCAACTTGAGATTTTTGATTTCCTCAACTTGTTCTCTGTTCTTATCCATGAGATCTACAATCACTACATCAAATTCATAGGAGTTACCATTTGCAAATAACTTTGTGTTGTCAATCTCTTTATATTGTGTGTCATTTTCTACCAAAGCAATCTCTTTCCTTCTCTTCAGTGCACTTCTCAAGGCATCTTTTGCTTCATTCTATTGTTGTAGTAAGAAATGTATCTCAATCTCTTGATTTTCAATGGTCTTTCCCAACTTTTAAAATTTCATTTCAAGATATTTTCTCCAAGTTGTAAGGCTTCTCCTTATGAGAACTTAGCTCTTATACTAATTGTTGGAAACACAAATAGAAAATGTATACTTTTGAGAGGTCGGGGGGGGGTGGTGAATCAAAAGTACTAATCTTCAACCAATAAAACTTTTAACTTTAAAACAATTCATGTATATACATATTGAAATAACATGTAAAGTAAATGCATCCACATAAACACTTGACACTAGATATGATTAACTAGAAACCCTCCAATAAGAAGGTAAAATTGGGGTGGGGATGATACCCATAATTCTTCACTACTCCAGCAATAAAGTTCACCTGTTAAGGTTACATGGTTTGACCATTCTCATGATCTACCCTATGAAGGGCCTACCCTATTAAAGGCTTACAAAGGATTGTTAGATCCCACCCTATTCAAGGATTTTAACACTCTATTAAAAGTGTTCCTAGCCAAAGGACTTTAGAACATTCACTTGGAATGTCACCCTGTTAAAGGATTTTATAGTGATTGTTAAATCAACCTTAGTTGAAACAATTTCACCTTGCTAATATAGTTGTTAGAAAGTAACAATAAAATGTTTGATCTAACTACTTACAATATAGTATTGTTGATTTTAGATCTCAATTCAGTCCATCTTGATCCTTTCTGATTTGATATGAAATAGTTGTATCCTCGATCCTCTATTCTATAAACTGATTCTACAATTCTGTCCTTCTTCTAAGTTACCTTGAAACTGATCAATTCACCCCTTTCATTTCCTTCAAATATTTAGTAGCATCACCTCCTTGCATATACATTCACTCTTACTCACACTAAATTATGGAGCTTTGTCTCCCTTTAAAAAGACTTTGGTAGCTTAGGGTTAGGTATGAATCTATGATTGAGATTCATTCATTTTTTCCTCTCAAATCCTTCCATTTTTTTGATTGGTTTCATGTTGATCACATAGGGAATTCAAATATATTTGATCTTATCTTCAAAGCTTTGAGATCTATCCACAAGTTAGCTAAAAAATGGTTTACATAGTTGTTTGTGCCATCACAAACAACTAAGTCCATTCTATGTTACTCAACACTTGATAATACTAATGCTTGATACTTACTATAATTCTGTCTTGCTCAACACTTAAACTTACTTGACATCAATTGTTTCACTTGACACTTGAACTACTTGACATATGAGTGACTCGACACTCATTGCAACTTTTCATCTATACATATTATACTAAGCATGTGTTACTAGCTTGGTATGAACTTAGTAATTATTTTAAGTGTGTTGACACTCAATTGTCAAAACCAATCTAAGATCAATAGGATCATCTCAAAAGCATATGTAAGATGGAAAATTCATTTTAGACATGAAGGTATGGAATCACTAGTTTTAAGATATGGAGTCACAACATACACCATGATTAAGGAAGGTCAACAACCTAGTTCTACCATGAATTTGATGTTTTAGCCTGCAACACATTACATTATTGAAGGAGATGATTAATGCATATTTCTCCTGAGACTAGTTGGTAGTAGATCATTAACATATCACTTTGATAATACTCAAATATGCAAATAAACATGGTGATAATGGAAAACTTCCAGTGCCCACCATGTCAATGGTTTAATAACTTGAGTTTGTGCATAAGAAGTGTTTAATATGGTAAATGAGAATTGTGCTAATACAAATAAATTAACAAAGCCTACATATTAAAGAGAACAAATTTCCACAATACATTATATTGTAATATGTTTTTGGATTCAATTGTGTGAATATTTTTACCATCAACGTTTTGAATCACACTACATGATCCATCACTATGTTTTTCTTCTTTTGCTCTTCATCCTAATGATGGATCACGTAGTGTGATTTGGAATGTTGATGGTAAAAATCTTGACAAAAATCTTGACACAATCAAATCCATAAACATATTACAAAGCCTATGTACTCAACAATACATTGGTTCACATTTCTAAATGATTCAATTCACCTGCTTGCAACTTTCCTCCATTCCCCAACCTACATCATTCAATATAGATACAACATATGTGATTTGATAGAAGGTTCCTACATGCACTATATTTCATGAATTGGTCTAATACATGATTTGAAGTATTTCAAACTCAATGCACTAAGGAGAGATTCATTTCTAATCCAAGACAAATAAAAAGGGCATAGAAATTGAAGTTGAAATAGCAAGAAAGGTAGTGAATTTGACTTGTTTGATAGAATGCACAATTAGAATGTGATTGAACTATTTGACACAATTCTTCAATCTCCAACACATATGTGACCTTTAACTCTCCCTCCCCATGATATCCATAAAAAGACTTCAAGTTCACTAATTGGTTCAAAGAGTTGAAAAAATGATTAAGCAAATATATTCAAGACTAATGTACTCATATGGTCAAACCAAATATCATCAACTAATTGCAATGAGTGTAGCTTATGAGTAAGACCATCACCTCCATCTAGTTCATAATATAGCTCTTCTCAAACTAATGAAAAGAATCTTAAATAATTCACACTTTTCATTCTCCTTTCTCACAAAGGAAGAAATATGGGTGGATACATATGCATGGTATAAAAGCGTAGACTAAGTACATGAACTATCTAGCATAATACTTGAAAAGAGAATGCTCAAGCATTCAAAGCATGTGGAAAATATAAATAAGGAATTCCTCAAATGGAGTGTGAAGAGGATGATATATTAGCAAGAACATGTTGAGGTGTCAAGTTAGAGGTATGATAGAAACTGAATCAAAATAGAGCAATTCATTAGCAAGTACCAGTGAAGTAAAGTTACAATCTAGTGAAGGTGGAGGTGGAAAAATCATTTCACAAGCTATGGAAAATGCAAACATGGCTGAAATAAAAGAAGAAGAAGAGACGAAGATAAAGACAAAGATGAAGATGAAGATGGTGGATGATGAACCTCAACTTCCATTGGAGACATTTTAACACATTCTGAGGAGAATAATAATTTGGTTTCAAAAGGTGTAGAGAATAATACATTAAACATGATAGGTGAAATTACTCCTAAAATCAATGAGAGCATTTTGGATTCACAAGGCATGGAGAATATTATAGACATGATATCAAATGAGAACATGTTAGCAATAAGAGAAGTAGACATAGACTTTGGAAAAGGACTGAAATTTGCATCTAATCTTCCATTGGATCACAATTATAATCTTGCTTCTAAAGAGGATACATATTTTAATTGTGAATGGCTACTCAAAGATCTAAAAAACCTACCTTTTACACATTGTTGAAGGAGAAGATCTGATGGCTACCATCAAGATCAAGTATTCAACTTTCTTTTCAAAATAATTGTCTCTAGAGTCACTCTAGTTAATTTTAGTAAGGTTAATAACCTCTCCAAAATTATGTATTTTGGATGTAGTTATTAAACAAGAAAGGGTAGTTCTTAACCTCTATGTCTATAAAAGGAGTCATTTTTGCTTTTTAAAGGGACTTTTTGTACTTTAGAAAGAGGGAACACTATGCTCAAATTTTGATTAAAAGATAATATTTGGAAAGTGTGTACAAATTTTATCTTTGTAATTTAAAACTCCTCTTATGTTCTTGGTGCAAGAAAATAAAGGAAAATGCTATTTGAGTTCTCCTCTTTCAAAATGTAATTGGTAAAAAATGTTGATTCTCTTTGTAGTGAGTATTCTCACGGTATTATGAAAATGTTTATGAATCTTTGGATCAATATTGTGCTAGTGGTAATTCTCAAGCATTGATCTTGATTATTATTATTAGAAATTTAAGTTAGTCTAGGAAAGATTTGAAGTCATGTGGTGCATTCATCATCAATGGCTTTCAATTTATCTTTTAAAGTTTGATTTCATCTTTATTTGAAAAATTTCAAAATTATATCATACGAGGGAGTTTCCCCTCTAAACACAGAGGAAGGCTGCATATCAAAGGTCTATCCAATTGTTATGAACAATTTTCCACATACACTCAATTGGGCCATTTTAAGTGAAAATTTTGTTTACCAAAAGATTTTTGGTGACTCTACTAGGGACTTAAACAAGAAATATTAATCAATTTTCTATGATGAAACTACAAGGTATTGCCACAAGAGAATGTGTTCCTAGAGGTGCAGACAAAATTCTTAACAATACCATTAAGTGAACTAAGTTCTAGAAGAAGAAGAATTTGGTGAAATCTTGCAAAGAGCTCCTATCAGTCAAAACATTGTGGTGACCAAAAGAATAGTTGCTATTCCAAGAAGAAATAGGCAAAATCTTGGTCACATCCAAGACCAAGTGAACAATAACCAATAACATGTTTGATAAAAGGTATCTTCCCTTGAATGAAGGTTAGTGACTCTATTTAGAAAGATTGAATATTGGTGATTCTATTTAAAGTTCAGACTCAAAACATGGTTTGGTACTAGGAAAAAATTGAATGCAACAGTAATGATGAATACTTTTCATATCCCAAGAAATAGATTCCTAATGAGCCTCTTCAAGTTGAATTCTTGAAGAATTTCTATGGTGGTAGGGGGCTAGATCCTAAAATGGTTCATCCCTACTTGTTGCAAATTTTTCTAAAGATCGAAGGAGATGATGGAAAGGATTATGGGTTTCGTTCTCATGATCATGATTCTTTATTTGAAAAAGGTTCAACATATAAAGATAAAAGTCTTTTTGAAATTTTTTCTATAATCTAAATCAGCAATGGAGAATAATGGGAATGTCTCTCATTTACCTATCTCTCAACAAAATTAGATTTTCATTGATCCTAAGCAATGTGGCTTCTTGAGGAGTTTCTATGGTGGGCAAAAACTAAATCCAGAAAAGATCCATCCATCTTTGCTCCAAACTTTGCATAAGATAGATGAAGAAGACTGCAAAGATAACAATTTTTTCTCTCACAAACCCAAAACATTTCCAGAAAGAAGTTCCACATGCAAGAATAAGGAAGAACTTGATCAGAAAAATGATTCATGTAAATCGAGGATGGATAATGGTGGTCAAAAAAATGTCCTAGCACTTGCATCTCTTTCTCATAAAAATCACACTTCCATTGATCCTAGTCAGGTTGAATTCATAAAATTCTTCTACGACAATGCACACCTAGATTCTGACAAAGTATATCCTTCTTTACTTCAAACATTACAAGAACTTGAGAAAGAAGACCCATGCAAGAATTGTTTTCTTGGTAATAGGACATCTCTTGATCCCAATATTAGAAAACACGCATCTAAATCTTCATGCATGAAAGAAGATGAAGGGTCTACTAATGTATCAAGGCATCACTATAAAAATTTAAAAATCTAGGAGAAAGTATTCAATCATCTCAATCCTAATGAGAAAAAAATAAAATCTTAAAATCTCGAGAAACTACACAGCATATGATTGGAGATGAGGAGAATGTGGATCAAGGTGAATTTCATAATACTTTTATTCCTACCTAGTGGCTCAATGCTTTAGATGATGACTTCCTATGTGGAGAAGATCTTCCCATTCATTCTTCCATGATAATTCAAGGTGATGAATATATTGATGATATCAATACTTCAGATGTTATGGCACAATGTGAAACCACTACCATTGATAATGATAAAAGCACCAATGAACTTCTACAAATATCTACTTTTCCTATGGGAATGGAGACCTTTACTTTTTTTTTTACATTGATGAGCTTGTGATTAAAAGATTGATTGATGAAAAAGATAAAAATCAGCTATTAGGAGAAGAAGATGAACCATTTATAGTTAATTCTTTATCATGCATACCAACTTTCATATTTCATGAAAGATGTCTTAGACAGGGATAACTTTAAGGAACCCCCCCTCCCAAAATTTATAAAATTGTGGCAAATCACATGTCATTTGGGTGAAAAAAAAAAATAGTGTTGGCGAATTATGCATCAATCGATGGATATTTGGTGGCAAATTTTTTAATAGTTTAGACAATTTTTATAAAATAATGGCGATTATAATTTTTATTTTTAATAAAATTATTAATATTGATGGCAAATTATTTTTGAAATATGGATATTGGTTGGCAAATATTTTAATAAATAATACCTTTTTTTATAAAAAAATGGCGAAATTATATTCCAAATAATTGAATTAATTTATTTGTTATGGCGAATGGTTTTCAAAAAGTTATAGTTGGTATGGCTATTTTCAAAAGATGGGAAATAAGTAGCCTAACCTAACATACCAACTTACATAAATTATTGGCAACTAGCAAGTGATGGTTTAAAGACGTTGTTGTTTGACCATACATTATGGAAGCATAATCTTTGCCAATACCATTATAATTATGTTAAATGTATTATTTGAGAACTTAGACCATCTGATGATCCAAGATCAATGGCTAAGGTTTAATTTCAGCCAACATTTCTTGAAGGAAGAAGAATTGTCAAGGTAGTCACCAGAATGTTGACACGTATCAAGGTAAGTTATTTGCGGAGTACAGTGTACCCAAAATAAATTAAATGCCATGTCAGTGATAGCAACATTCTCTTGCTAGTACTCTACCACTAACCACACACCACTTCCCAAATTGTATAGCTGATTTCTAACAGTTTTTTATTGATAGTTACCAATACCATTGCAGTTTAGTTTATTAAAAAAATTAAATAAATTTTTTTAATTGAACTAATTTTTAATATAGATTTTGAAAAAATCATAAAATTAATGAAGTACAAACACTCCCATCAAAACATTGATGAAGTACTTTTAAATTGTTATCAACAAATAAAATATTATTTTTACATATTAAAATATTTTATATTGATAGAACATATTAGTTTTAAAAGGATATTATAAAATAAAATTGATTGATCTCTTATATTAAAAACATGTTCTATTTATAACCTCCCAACACTGAATTACTTAGTGTGAGGCTTGAAATTTGACAATAACCCCTAATTGTGAGATAAATTTTGTATTAAGTTTAATTAGTTAAATGTCTTTAATATATTTTTAATAGTATACACATTTTGATCATGAGTTTATAGTGTATAACTGCATGAAAGGAAAAGTAAAAATATATTTTTAATAATAAAGGAAACATTTTAGCAAGTATTGCATATTTATTTGGTTCTCTAACTAATTTAAAATTAGAAATATTCAATTAGGTAAAAAAAAAAAACAAAAATTTATAGTAAAGATATAAAATGCTATCATTAAAGTTTAGTCAAATGACTTTTACTTCCTAAAAATAGTTAAAATGATTATTTGTTAATCTAACTAGGATTCAAATGTGTTATATGATAAAAAAAAATCATTTACAATTTTTACAAATTTTATAATTCGCAAGTGTAACTTGAGAGCATTATATTTTTTACTTTAAATTGATAATTTATAAATTGAACTTATATTTCCAATTACTAATTAAATTAAAACTATAACGACAAATACACACCACTATGTGGCACTTGTTATTATTACCAATACAAAATGAACAATGCTTAGATGATTGAAATGATAAACATTAATTACATGTAGATTATACACAAAAATTTAAAATTTAAAATGAACAAAGCTTAGGTTATTTAAATGATAAACATTAATTACATATAGAATATTAATTACATGATTCAGAGTATCGTCCGATGATAATATTTCAATGGTTGAAGGTTTATTTCGGGACCAAATGTTTGAAATGAAGCCTCGACCTTGTTCAAGTGTTCGGAATGGTGACACATTTCTGTCCAGTGTGTATCCCTTAAGTTATTGGAGATAGTATATTGATGTCTTGTCACTGTTAATTACAATTTACAATTGGCCTTTCCCATCAGCTAAGTGGCTTTGTATGCATTACAGGACATGCCACACTCCACTAGCAGTAGTACTATTAGTCTTGATTACAATTGGCCTTTTCCATCGGTTAAGTGGCTTCACATGCATTACAAGACAATGGACGGTGTTAGTGTTTAATTACAATTGGCCTTTTCGGCATGTACTTGCAATTATGTTCAAGATTTGAGAATATTTGCTAATTTAATGTAATTGAATTGGCAGTCAGATGAAAAAAATACAAAAATCCTTGGCACCCTACCCACCAAGCTTATTTATAGGCGATTGAGCTACTTCTTTCATCATCACTCATCTCATTTTTGGTAGCCGATAGGTCTGGTTTGCTTAGTGTTAGTCTACTAGAACTTAGAGTTTGAACTTTGTAGTAAAGATGGACAACCCTATTTGCCTGAGATGCACTTTGGAAGAGGAGTAGAAGGCTTTTCTAGGTCATGCTCCTAAGGAAAACCTCTTGTCAATTTGCAATGAGGTCGTTCCATGCTCTGGTGTGAAGTTTGTTATTGCTACTATCAAAATGGTTTTGGGGCATGAGTTTTTGAAGAATGAGAATCAGTATCATGTCAATAATGACATTACGTCACAATTTTTAGCCTCCCTACTTGACCTTAGAGAAGCAAGGGCCAAAATTGTGCTACTCCTAAGGAAGATTTTTAAAGTAGTATATTTGGGCAATGACATTGAAATTATCACTCATGCAGTCTTAGGAGTGGGGATCCCTTAGGTGGGTGAAGTCCACAAGCTTCTAGACTCTGGCCAGAATGTGGTCCTGCAACCATTTTTACTAGGCTTTATTGCCAAGCAGTTGCAACACCATAGGAAATGCACAAGAATTGGGTTGAATTTTCTTCAAAAATGGTTTTTCCTGGATGAAGTGGAAGATGGCAACCACTGGCTACAAGAATTCGCAACCATGGTCAATTTTGGTGGTTTCTATGATGAATAGTATAGTAGTACTAGAGTCTAGGGTTTCTCCTGATTTTGTAAATTTGTAAATTTCAAGAAATATCAATGAAATTTTTGGAGTTTTAGTTCCATATAAAATTGTATTTCATTGTTTTAACTTCTTATGCTTACTTATGCAACATTGCAATATTTTGCATTTTTGAATTTTCTATTGAATTGTTTATAAAAGCCTATGTGAATATAAAATATTATTTATAATGATAATCACTAATACATTTCCCCTAGAAACAAGGTTGCAGAGCAACGTAGTTCCTGCCTCAAACTTTACCTAATAGCAAAATATGTTATTACTTATTATTAAAAAATTATGTAAAACTTGATTGGTTAAAGTTGTTTATTTCAAACACTGGTTAAAAAATTTCATTGCCTATAGTTCCTCTGGCAAGCACTAATAACTAATGTCCAAAGGGTAAAGTTAAACTACCAAGATTAATTATGTAAATAATTGCATTTCTGCCTTCATTACAATTGTTAGGTAAAATTTTATTATTTTATGTATTTTGTTGCTTGCATAGAAGATCCATTTTCCACTTCTTTTGATTTTAAATAAAGTTTTGCCAAAATATTATAATAATAATAACAACTACAAGAGCTCTATTGGAGCATGAGTCCTAGCCTATTGTGAAAAGAAAGTAGAAATATTATAGCTAAAGATAAATAATATTAGTTAGAGATATAATTTGTGAATATATAATATTAATATTTTAATACAAATTTTAGATATATATCTGTGTCTTATGAAATAGATTTAATTTAAGCTATATAACAAATTTAATTTAATTTTTATAAATTAACGAATATATTAAATTGTAATTTTGATTTGAGGATTTGAGGCAGACTCATTGACCCATGTTAATTATATGATTAGCACTTATATATTAAATCTTGAGATGATTAATAATATTAATATTAATTCAAAATATTAATGTATAGATAATGTCTTAAAAATCTATTAATTTTAGTTTTGATTGTGCTAGCTAGTTGTTTTCCCAAATATTTAGTTAAAATTAAATAGTAATATTATCTTTAATTACTTTGTATATGCAATTATGTAACTTGGTAGTCTCATGGGGAGACCACATCGTTCACGAATCACCATTGCCGTTGGATGTTTATAGATTAATGATCGAAGTTGAGTTTTGGGTTGAAAGGAAAAAGAAACCCTGTCATTTCAAATGTGTCCCAAAATCATGACACATGTCACTAAACTCCTTGATCAACCAAAAAATAACAATGTCATTTCAATTTGGTGATGATGTGACACTGACACATCTAACTCATGCTATGAATCATCCTGATACCTGACTAGCTTAGTTAATGGGAGTGGGACCCACAACCCACGGGACCACCACACCATTCATTGGTGCCGTTGGATGTTTATAGATCAACGACCGAAGTTGAGTTTCAGGCTGAAAGGAAAAAGAAATGCTATCATTTCAAATGCGTCTTGGAATCATGACACGTGTCACTAAACTCCTCTGTTGACCAACAAATAATAATGTCATTTCAATTTGGTGATGATGTGACACTGACACGTCTAACTCATGATGCGAGTCATCCTGATACCTGACTAGCTTAGTTAATGGGAGTGGGACCCACGACCCACAGGGCCACCACACCATCCACTGGTGCCGTTGGATGTTTATAGATCAATGATCAAAGTTGAGTTTCAGGCTGAAAGGAAAAAGAAGGCTAGTCATTTCAAATGTGTCCCAGAATCATGACACATGTCATTGCTCAGTTAACACATTGACATAATCACATTCCACTTGTAGTTAACAATGATGTTATGAATGACATTAATACATTACGATGGGTTAGTTAACACTTAACGCGTGTCTAGTAACTAGTGGTCCATGATTCCACTCACATTTAAACTGAAAGTGTACTGTGTGACAAGTGTGATGGCTATTGACTATAGAGTACGATTGTACAATTTTGGCATGTTAAGTTTCTTTAATTTTGTAGTTATACATTGTCTACAGATTTAGAAATTAGAAAGGGTTTACAATTTACAAAGTTACAGCACAACAAATTTACAGATTCTTAATTTCTAGGTTGAGGATTGTGGTCTGAGGAAAGCAACAAACTACAGTCTCTTAGCTCTCTGCAAAAATTGAAACTAAGGGCAATGTGAACGTGAACAGGTAAGTGTAACTACTAAAATCTTGAAAATTTAAGTCCTACATTTTAAATTTTTCAAGCCTCTTGATTTACAACTTTACTGTTTATATTATATAAAAAAATTTAGTCTGTAAGGTTTTAATTTTGAATCACCCTTGTAGGTTTGTAGCTGTGTTTAAATATTTACCATGATGGGAAAAAAAAAAACCAAGAATAAAATGGGAAAATAATAGAATTCCACAAAAAACACCAAGTTTCAGTGATTTATTCCATGATATACATGATCCTATTATTCATGGAAATAAGGGTATAATGGAGATAAGATTTGCACTTGAAAACAAGTGGAACGATCCAAATAAGGCTTCAAAATTTTGTTCATTTAACCCTAGTGTAAATGCAACTGCAAATAAAATTGCACCGTGGGTAGCTGGGTCAGCACACATGGCATTACCTCAAGTATTCCCTTGCCCAAAAATTGTTATGCTCTATGCCAAAAATTATGATGAAAATAGAAAAGAAATTGTGAATAAAATTACTCAGGAGGAAATTTTGTCCATAACTAAGAGTGAATTTTCTAGTCTATTGAACCTAGGGTTTTAACAACAAAAGTCAAATGTACATATTGACCTGGGAAAGCTGGCAGATGATTATGAAAAATTAGATGCAGAATAGAGAGATTCTTATATTAGAGGAATAACAAGCGATTGCAGGCTGAGTCCAAATCACATGCCTCCTTATGATTTTGAATTTTTTGTGCCATGGGCATAGGATAGTATTTCCTTGCTAGCATTTTGTTTGGGATTGGATAGTAACAAATAAGTGGATGCCAAAATTCTTGAAATGCTTTATCATATTCATTTTAAAAAAGAACTAGTAAGATATTGTTTTATTGAGCACATTGTTCGTTGCATGCAAGATAAATTACTAATGATTCAAAGAGGTTCAATGAAGACATTTAGATTCACAACCTACTTGTGCTATCTTCTCCTAGCAAAGCATTGTGCATTATTTGAGGCAAACAAACTTTGCAGTCAAACTCAAGGCCAAAATCTAATATATGAGTGGACACCTCAGATAAGGATGTTTGATAATAGAAGGAACTACAACAATTTTGTAGACTTCCTTTTGGCACCAATGTACCATAAAATTATAGGCACTCCAATGCCTAGATTGCCTATTACTTGTAGAAATTGCATTCAACTCGAAAGTGAACTATAATTGGTTAACTGGTACTTAATGGAAGAGTACATTGTGTTAAGGTTTTATGGTTCATGGGTAGAACCCTACAAACTTTCAATACATGTAATAGAGAGGGTATTTGCATTGGAATATGTATGAAAAATGGAGAGCATAGATGTACTCTTTTATGGTTAGCAAAAGAAAATGATATTTCCCTCCTTGCCATTCTCCTTTGGAGGGTTCGCATTTGAGAGAAGAGGATTCAAAGTGGCAGAAGCCTTTTTTTCAATTTTTCAATTTGATGTTGACAGTCACTGGTAGTATGATCCAATGAACATAATTGGAGCAAGGCTTAAGGGCATTGGGACTTCTGCAAGCAAATATCAACATGAAAGTATGCATTTGATTGAAAAATTTAAAAACATGGACTCCTGGGAGGAGGTCAAAAAATAGATGGAGAAATATGCTGCTGAAAATAATATGTCAATACAGGAATTGTCATCACAAATAATGGCATTGCACAAACAAAAGGTAAAAGTGCAGGGCATAACATTGTCCAATTTCTACAAGAAAGCTGATAAACCATCTACAAAACCTATTCCAAAAGAGCTAATGAATGAATGTATAGATGCTGGATGGAGTCGAAGAAAAATTTCTCAATTTTGGGAAATGAGGAAGAATCTCGGTGAGCCGAAGACCTCTTTAGATTGTGATGAGGTTGAAGAGGATATAATGTTTGAAAAATTGTGGAATAAGGAGCATCCACTTGAAGCACATCACAGTGATACTGATGATGATTACGATGACCTAGATTCTTTGAATCCCTCATCTAGTACACAAATTCAAAGAGGAGTTGATGCATCCACCAAACTTCTATATAGAAAAGGGGTAGAAATTATAGAAAAAATGGGCTACCAAGGTTCTGGTGGTCTGGGTCCCAATGGAGAAGGGGTTTGGTTACCACCTTAACCGCCAATTGTAGCACCAAAACATGGTCAGAAACTAGGCCTTGGGCATGGAGGTCAATCATCAACTCAGTCAATTTCATCCACATTGGATTCATCTCAATTAATTAAATTTGTTCCTGCTTCATTTATAGTTCCACTTCCAAGCACTCAGATTGAATCCAAATCAACTGTCACTCCCACAGCTGTAGATATCATGGGTACAACTACAACTAGTGGTCCAAAAAGGACATTGTCTATAGATGCAAAAAAATTTGGTCCCACAGATTAAGAAAGTGTAAAGAAGCAGAAGGTTATGACAAGTATTAGTAGTACTACTAGTACAACAATGCCAATGGTGATTGTGAGTCCAATAATTGCCCATCCTTTAGGACAAAACCCTTAGAACAGTCCACAAACTCCACTAATGGGTCTCGGTGTTGGTTATCCTCATGGTATTAGTGGAAGCTTATACATCAGAGCAAGTTCTATTGCTATTTCACCATTCAAACATTCAATTGTCTCACAAAATCCTGATTTTCATTACAATGAATTTGTAACTAACTATGAAAAATCAAAAAACAAGAATAGACAAAATAGTAAGACAATGAAGATGGAAGCAATTGCTATAGCTTGTGATGTAGAACCTACAACCAACAGGTTATTTCCCACATATGACCTAGATAAAGATATGATGGAATTCATGGTTGTTATGCCCCCAGCTAGAGATAACAATCCACCAGAGAGTCAGTTAGATCCATCTGAATTTCAGGTTAGCACCCTCCAAATGGATTTATCCAAAATTAAAAATGTGGACAAGATAAATGTGTCCAAAATGACCAACCAAGTGGTCTACATTTCAGTGATGAAGTTGGAGAGAGAGAAAGGAAAGCTTCAGGGCACAATAGATAAGTTAAAGGTAGACCTGGCAAACGTAAAGGCAAGTGAGAAAGCAACAGTAAAAAAGTGCAAAGAATTAGAGAAAAGGATAAAAAATTCATCCTCTAGCTCTAAAGAAGCAATTGAATAGAAAGAACAAATGGACGTAGAACTGAAAACTCTGAGGGAAAATTTGGAAAAAATGGAAAAAAAACTTTAGGATGAAAAAGATTCTTCAGCAAAGTTATACAGAAACTTGGAGAATGTTGCAAATGTAAACAATAAGTTAAATAAAGAATTGGAAAATGAGAGGATAAAAACAAAAGAGTGGGAAGAGAAAGCAAAAGGGTGGGAAAATAAAGCAGAGAAAATAAGAAAACATAGTGAACACCAGTACTCAGAAATGAAAGAAAACCTAAAGAAAGCAAATGATATTATTAAAAAATATGAAAATGGCTTGAATGACCATGTAAATAATACAGTAAAGCAAATAAAAAATTACTATTGGGGGCAAACAAAGACTTCTACTGATAGGTTGTCTGATTGGTTTGAACTCTACGAAGCTCTTATAGATGTTTTTGGGAAGCTGAAAGAGCAACTTGAGGAGAAAAAAAGTTTCGGTCAGAGACAAAAAACTATAAAGTGGATTATGGAAGAAATCAACAACACTACTGACAGGCATTTGGCAAGTAATGGAATTCAAGACTGCATTGGTTCAATAATAAAGGCAACCTTTGTATTTCATAAATGTCAAAAACTAATAGAACTAGAAGAAGTTCTTGCTTTATTTGGGCCAAAGCTCGTAAAGATGAAAAATAAAACATAAAAATTGATATCTTTTGGTTTACCGAGTCCTAGACCTAATTTCACAACAACGAGTTTCGTTGGAAGAGAAGTTTACAAAAAAAAGTTGGAGGACCAAATAACCTTTGATTTAGGAAACCTTCCTCAGGATAGAACTCATGAAGGCATTGCAAAGTGCATCAAAACATTCACAAATTTGCATGCACTACTGGAATGAACATTGCTTGAAACTCACTCTTTCAAGTATGGAATGCTAAGAAGAATGCAGGTCATTTACCATAACATCAAAATTTTTTCCCTTCCAACCAAAGAAGAATGGATCATACTACATAAACTTATCTTTTGTATGTGAAAGTACTTTTAGTTTCAATCATCTCTATATCTTTACTATATATGAATATCTTTCATATTATCCTACATACTATAGTCCAGACTCTAGAATTGAGTTTAAAGTAACAAGTTTGAACTTTTTTTTTTGAATAGGATTAATGTTGTAGTCTTGCAGATGTTATTGCCTATGCTAAAATTGCTAATTTACTAAACCAGTCTGTTAAATACAAAAATGTACAACTAATGTTGTAGAGATGTTGTAGACTTGTAGATGTCTTATTGATTTAGATTTTGAGACTTCACATTAGGCAAATCAACCTGAAGCTATTGTTGCTCCCTTGTTTCTATAAAAGGGAATTTAGGGTCATTGGCTTACAAGAATTGTACCATATTAGTTGAATATTGCAAATGAAAACCATTAATAATTATTAATTGTGGAATTGAATCTATGATTCTATCTAATTTTCATGTTTTCCAATTCAATGTATGTTGAATAAATGAATAAAATAGAAAACAAAATTTCATTCAGGAATTTCAAATTCAAATATGAATGATCATTGATGACATGATATAAACTACACTCTACAGTAATAATACTCTTTGTTCTCAAATTTTAATGATGAAACATAATACATTCTAATTTCTTGCTTTTCTAAAATGAACATTGAATGATATGATATCATATAGTAGTTAATAAGTTCAAAAAATACCTATTGGTTGCCACTGCTAATTTAGCAAAAATTTCCTAAATTTTTCAATTTATTTCTATGTCGTCATCATCATCCAATTCTGGTAGTCCAGTTGCGTCATTGTTCTCTTCATTTTCATTTGTGTCTTCTTCAACTTCAAGTTCACTCTGACCTCTGCTTCTATGACTTCCAATCTCATGGCCGGTGCCACTGCCAACTATACTTGTCCTACTTGGAGTCACTATAGGAGATTGGTTAATGGTGTTGCCTAGTCCCACCCCTCTTCTTTTGCATCTTTTCTTCTAGATTTCTATTGCTTTTTGAAAAGGAAAAGTATTGACATTATACCTAGATGTGTATACCCTCAAGCATGATTCCAAATTCTTTTCTAGTTTGTTTCTTAGCTTTGATTTTAGGAAGCCCAAAGAACTAAAAACTCTTTCATCCTCCACTGAACCCAATATCATGGTTTGACATAGATCAACAAGCTTGAAGTACTCTAAAATTTCTTTACACAACAATGTGCTCTATTTTAGTTCTGTCCAAAGCTTTGTTGCCGAGCCCTCTTCATGTGGGTTACAAATTAATTGATATTGATGCTTAATGGTCCTTGCAAAGGTTCCTGATTTCTATCTGAGAAGACCCTCATCTAATATTTCATTAATAGTCACTCCATTGAATTCTATAGATTTGCAACATTCCTTTATCAAAATCAACAACCTTCCATGATAATCTTCCTTATTGTTGAAGGACCAATATTGAGGAAACACAATTGCCATGGCCTCAAGCAGTTGATCATATGGGAATCATGATATTATTTCAGAGGAAACTCTTTAGGCTATGTCCCTTGCAGTAGATGCTATAGACTCGATGATCTTGGTAAACTCTTCCCTTGTAACTCTTGTAGCTCACTTCTTTGGGGCACTGTAGTACATTGGTATCTAAAATCTCCTTACACAAACACATAAATATCTATTTTTAACGATCTCTAAATAATTATTAGGATTTTCCAAATCTATTAGTTTCTACCAGTGATTAAATCTATCATCAGATAAATTTAGGTTAGTACAATAGAGACTATCGAGGGCTCAGCATGACATTTTATGCAACTAAGCATATTTTGCAATATACATGGCTCTTTGCTGGGCTTTTTTCATAATTAACCTCATTTCTTCTAGCATGGGAAGAAGAGATGCCAAAGTCAAAAGTGTCTCTATATTGATTAACCTCTAAAGTAGGTCACCACATCTCTAATTTTCTGCATTGTCCTCATTTTCGTACATCAATCCAATCAAAGATTGATATTCGATAAATACTCGATGTGCTGGTCCATCCAAAGAGATCCATCTAGTATCAACATATTTTGGAAGCTTGTGTCCATTGGTAATTCCATCAGCAAAGTGCTAAAATTCCCTAAAACGCTTGGGATTTCAACAAAAATATGCATACAACTCTCTTACTAAATATTCAACCTTGTTTACTGAAGGAAACTTCTTCACAACTCTAAAAGCAAGATTCATCCTATGGGCCATACAGTGAATGGCAACAACATATGGTGAACAAGAAGCCTGCATCTTTGTGCAAAGACCATTCCTTTGACCTTGCATTACTGAAGCTCCATCCACTCCAACACAGACCAAATTCTTTGCTATTATCAATTCATCCATAGCTCCATATTCAATTAAATTGCTCTTTACTAACTGAAATAAAGTTTCTGCTATCATATTGTCTCTCAATTTAGCAACAAATAGTAGATGTCGTTGGTGAACATTATTTTGTATAGTATAAACATGCATGCATACCCACAATGTATTATCTATTGCCATAACTTCATCTAAGGATAATGCAATAAAGGTTGACTCTTTTATTTTTCTTTGTACATCCTCTATTTCAACCTGTGCAATGCAATGTGCCCATTCCCATCCACTGTTTATCGACCAATGACTAATAGGATAGTTAGGAACTTTCAGAAAGTGTAAAAAACCACTCATTTCTAGATAGTCTATCATTGGACACCCTCTGCTCAAAATATGGAAAATATTACTTAATTGAACAGCTTTTCCACGTTCTTCTACTTCACTTGCTTTTGCAAAAATAGCACTAATAGAATCTTGAACTTCACCAGGCTTTGTTTGAAATTTTTAAAACATATAATTTTCTTCAGCATTCCTTTTATGTTGACATTGCTCCTTTTTTTAAGCTACAACCTCTTTTCCTTTTTATACTTCCAACTACAAATTGCACATCTACATTCTACTAATGGCTCACCTACAATTGGATTGTCCACGGGCTCAATGAATGGATACTTTTCTGCCCAATCAAATTTAAATCTCCTAGCCATCTCCCAGTGACGATCAATTTTTTCTTTCAATTTTCCTCTCCCTTTAGAGTTAATGTTAATTACACCATCATCATCATCGAAGTCGATTGATTCATCCTAGTACTAGTTATTTACTAGATATTCTTCTTCAAGGTCATCTTCATTAGAAATATCAAGTTCTGCAACTCCGTCACTAGATTTACTAGGCTCCCCAATTTGTTGAATGGACTCTTGTGTGGGTTGAGATTGTATAGGCTCCTCTGATGATGTACCTTCCTTACTTTGACCAACACTGTTGCGTCTACCCCCACCAAAGTATGAAGATATATTTCTACATTTTTTTGGCCTCTCTTGGACATCTCCACCTTCATTAGTCCTACTCCTCTTCCTATTTAAATTTGACTGTGACATCTCCATCAAATTAAGGCTGTAATAAAATACTATGGAATCGTAGTTGTAGTAATTCTAGTTCTCTATTGATCACAATACTATGAAGAAGGCTCCTTCTTTTGGCATGTTTCAATAATGAAACTCATATATCTTAAATAGACAGCTACAAATAAACCATTTTCATTTTGTCGAATGGGCCGACCATTACATATGATAAGAACTAATATTTGGCAAACCCCGCATAATTTCAAGTAATTGAGTGAGCGAATAGGGCGAGAATTTGGGACCCCATTATGTGTGATGCATGGCGAATTGGGTTCTAGGAAAAATAAAAATTTCACATAGGAAAATGGGAATTTGGCGAATGATGATCGTTGAAAGAGACACTCAATTAATTCTATGGCGAATAAGAGTAAAAATTAAAGAAAAATATGGGTGAAGAACTCGACTACCAAACTGAAATTATGTAATAATAGTGGCGAACATTCTCACCACTATATGAGTATTTTATAGAATCTGGGCGAACCAGTTAACCAGTATATGGTATTTTTTTTTTGCCAATTTCTATAGCTCGATCAGGACATATTCGCCAATTGGTGACTAATCACCACTAAAAAAATCCTTGGTCTTGGAGTAGAAATGATGATTCAAAAGGACATAGATATGGATATGAAAACAAGTTCCTCTATTCCAACAGAAGTGCAATTAAAATCCTATGGATCATTCAAAGTTCAAGGAAGTCCTCTTTTTGAGTCTTTTCATCAAATAGGAAATCATTTGCCAAAGAACTTCTATGAGAAGAGTAACCATTGTAAAGAAAGTAATGAGCTAGTAGGTGATCTCATAGAGGAATCCAATGAAGAAAACTCTTATGATGTATTTACTCCAAGCTTCTACTCAAAATCCTTGGATGGTAATTTCCTCTATGAAGAAATTTTTTACTTTAATCCTTTATTCTTAGAGGAAGGCATTTCTATTGATGATTCTCAAGTTGGCACACCACATATTGTATGACGGAAATCCAACATGAGCTTTGAGACCTTCTTGTCTTAACCATCTGAAGACCCTCCAGATAGAGAATTTTGATATTAATGGGATCAAACTTGTAGTTTTAGCCTGAAATTTTGAAGATGGTATCAATGTAACTTAGAATTGCCTAAAGATTCAAGAGAATCTTTTAGAAGATGAGGAAGAAGAAATGGATCATGGGAAGATTCAATCTAACATAGATGTGCATCTAGGTTGGAATAATTTTAAACAAGATTCAACCATGATCATGCTGATGGAAAAGAAAGGGTGTTTGGTGTTAGAAATTGACTCGATTCACTAGAAATTCAAGTATAGGGTTTGCCAGGTATAAGAGAAAAAAAAAATGCATTGAGAAACTTGGGAGCCTTGTACTTCAATACTTTTAAAATGAAGTCATCAATGACATGCAATAGGAAGCAGAATTGATTTTGAGGTTTGAGATTTTTTATGAAGCCTAGTTATTTGGATGTGTACCTTTATCTAGAGAGGAAGAACATACTATGAATCTCAAAATTGGAACTCTAGGAGCTAGCTTATATTTGAGTCCACAAGAATCTAAAAGTTTCCACATGTTAGCATGCCACAACATTTATTTTCCCCATCTAGTCAATGGATTTTCATGATTATACCTTGACTCATTGGAGGTAGGGAAACCTACCTAGTAGATAGTCTAGTTAGGAGTTTGTGTTGCTTTTAGTTTTTCTTTTGGTTGTCCCATTTTTAGCATTCATTCTGTCTTTTGAAAAGTGGTTCCTTTGGTGACTCTACAACCCAATGGATAAAAAACTATTGTAATTTTTCTAGATTCAAGCTTTGTCCTTATAAAGTCCTTGTCCCTAGATAGAGCCAACTGTTACTTGGATATCAAAATTGCCTCAATTCCTACCTTTTTGAGCTATGGTTCTTCTCAAAATATGCCTCATTTTAAGCATTAAAATGGCCACTTACTATTAGAGTTTTTGAGAAATTTTTCTTTTCAAATATCTCTAGCTCATTCCCACCTTCGTCTAGTACTTCAAATTTTTAAAATCTAGCTCCTGAGTCAAAAGTTATCACAAGTTAATGGAAGGAACCAAAATATGTATTTCCAATCAAAATCTTAACCATTAACCTTTGAGTTTCACTTTGAAATCTTAACCTCTCCATCAAAAAGAGGTTATGATAAAATTCCAAAATATGTAATCCGAACCATTAACCTTAACTTCTTAACCTTTAAAAAGGTTAAGGTTCGGGGTCCCAAACATGTGTTTCACTTTGAAATCTTAACCTCTTTGTCTAGCTAATAAAGGTTAAGAATTATAAGCAGGATCATCTCAAAAGCATATGTAATAGATGGAAAATGCATTTCAAACATGAAGGTATGGAATTGCTGGTTTGAAGATGTAGAGTCATGACATATACCATGATTAAGGAAGGTCAACAACCCAATTCTACCATGAATTTGATGTTTTAGCCTGCAACACATTACATTATTAAAGGAGATGATTAACACATACTTCTCATGAGTTTGTTTGGAAGTAGATCATTGACATATCACTTTGACAATACACAAATATGGAAATAAACGTGGTGATAATTGACAACTCCTAATCTACACCATATCATTGATTCAATAACTTGAGTTTGCACATAAGAAGAGTTTAATATGGTAAATGAGAATTCTGCTAATACAAATGAATTAAGAAAGCATACACAGTCAACAATAAATTGGTTTAGATTTCTAAATGATTCAATTCACTTTCCTATGGCTTTCCTCCATCCCCCAACCTGCAACATTCAATGCCGATGCAACATATGTGATTTGATAGAAGGTTCCTATAGGTGCCATAGTTCATGAATTGGTGTAATATGTAATTTGAAGTCTTTCAAACTCAATGCATTAAGGAGAGATTCATTTCTAATACAAGAAATTTAAAAAGAGCATAGACACTAAAGTTGAAACAACAAGAAAGGCAGTGGATCTAACTTGTTTAAAATTAGAATGTGAGTGAATTTTTTGACACAATTCTTCAATCTCCAACACAAACATGACCTTTGAATCTCCCTCCCCATGATATCCATAGAAAGACTTCAATGTTAATAATTGGTTCAAAGAGTTGGCAAAATTATTGAGTGAATATATTCAAGACCAGTCTACTCATATGGTCAAACCAAATATCATCAACTGATTGCAATGGGTGTAGCTTATGAGTAAGACCATTGCCTCCATCTAGTTCATAATATAGCTCTTCTTAAACTAATGACAAGAATGTTAAATAATTCAAAATGTTCATTCTCCCTACTCACAAAGGAAGACATATGGGTGGATACATATGCATGGTATAAAAGCATAGACTAAGCACGTGAACTATCTAAAAAAATACCTAAAAGAAAATGCTTGAGCATTTAGAGCATGTGGAAAAATATAAAGAAGGAAATCCTCAAATGGAGTGCAATAAAGGGTGATATATTAGAGAGAAGATGTTGAGGTGTCAACTTAAAGGTATAAAAGAAACTAAATCAAAATAGAGCAATTCATCAACAAATACCACTGAAGAAAAGTTAAAATCTAGTAAAGGTGTTGGAAAAATCATTTCACAAGATATGGAAAATGCATACATGGCTAAGATAAAAGAATAAGAAGAGATGAAGATAAAGACAAAGATGATGATGAAGGCGGTGGATGATGAACCTCTACTTCCACTAGAGACATCTTGAACACATTCTGACAAGAATAATAATCTAGTTCCAAAAGGTGTAGAGAATAATACATTAAACATGATAGGTGAAATTATTCTTGAAATCAATGAGAGCATTCTAGCTTCACAAGGCATGAAGAATATTATAGAAATGATATCAAATGGGAACATATTATCAATAAGAGAAGTGGACATGGACTTTGGAGAAGGAGTAGAATTTGCATCTAATCTTCCATTGGATCATGATTATAATCCAAGTTCTGAAGAGGATACAGATTTTAATTGTGAATGGCTTCTCAAAGATCTCAAAAACCTACCTTTTAAAAATTATTGAAGGAGAAGATCTAATGGCCACCATCAAGATAATGTATTCAACACTCTTTTCAAAATGTTTGTCTCTAGAGTCACTCTAGTTAATTTTAGCAAGGTTAATTAACTTCTACAAAATTATGTATTTTGGAGGTAGTTATTAGCCAAGAAAGGGTAGTTTTTAACCTCTATGTCTATAAAAGGAGTCATTTTGGCTTTGTAAAGGAATTTTTTGGACTTTAGAAAAAGGGAACACTATGCTAAAATTTTGATCAGAAGATAATATTTGGAAAGTGTTTACAAATTTTATCTTTGTAATTGAAAATTCCTCTTATGTTTTTGGTGAAATAAAATAAACGAAAATTCTATTTGAGTTCTCTTCTTTCAAAATCTAAGTTGTTAAAAATGTTGATTCTCTTTGCAATTAATATTATCATAGTGTTGTGCAGATGTTTATGAATCTTTGGATCAACATTATGCTAGTAGTAATTCTCAAGAATAGATCTTGATTGTTGTTATTAGCAGTTTAAGTTAGTCTAGGAAAGCTTTGAAGTTGTGTGGTGCATTCATCATCAATGCCTCTCTATTGATCTTTTAAATTTTGATTTCATCTTTATTTGAAAAATTTCAAAATTATATCATATGAGAGAGCTACCCCTCTATATGTAAAGGAGGACCATATATCAAGGGTGTTACAAGTTAGAGTTTCTATTGCACCAAAAGATCAACTTATTAATGCCCGATACAACCACTAAAATTATAGAACATAGGAGGTGGTTAAACCATGTCACAAATCCTAAAGGGGAAGGCTGGTAGTTAGTCCAACAATTCCCCCCTCAGTGTTATCCAAGGAGATTCAAACTTGTGACCAAGCTTTGATGCCACTTGTTACAAGCTAGAGTTGCCATTGCACCAAAACATTGACTTATTAATGCTTGAGACAACCACTAGAATTATAGAACATAGGAGGTGGTTAAACCATGTCATGAATCCTGAAGGGGAAGGCTGGCAGTTAGTCCAACAAAGTGCCTATGCAACTGTTATGAACAATTTTTAGAATACACTCCATTGGGCCATTTTTAAGTGGCAAATCTATTTATCAACAAGATGCAATCTTCTTATGAGATTCCTTTTCTAATGATGTTTGGTAGACTAACTAGGTTATCTCCTCATATATTTTGAATTTGTATGATGCTTGATCAATATTAGATTTCAACATTAAACTGATATAAATGATAGCTATAACATCACTCAATTCATAACTTAGGGGCTCAATAAATGTTTCCTAAGGTTCTACTACTTCAATTAAGGTTAGGTCAGTATCTACCATAAAACATATATCATTCTTGAATGTTTCAACAATTCCATGGGCAATTTTGAATCTCTATTTTATTTCATCTAAAATGTTCTCATAATCAAATTTTTGTTGTCTAAGATTTTATTTGTTGGATTCCTTTTGCACACATCTATTATCTTGTGTAATGCATATTTTACTAATAATATCTGTAACTAATACAAATGGAAATATCTTAAGTACATGAAAGAAAATATGATTAATCAAAGACTAGAATCTAAATACACCATTCTTAGTTCTCTTAATCTTCTCTAATTTCTCAAGAAGTTGTATTCTTTGAATCTCACTTAGATTCACTTGTTCTTTCTCAACACATTTCTTATATGTTACATAAATGAAGCTTGCTGAGAACTCATCATTCTTAGAACTTTCACATATAGAATATGCAATGATTCTGCTCAAGAATCTTACATCATGTTATTTGATAGTGCTGATCACCATTTCTTTACCATTGTAAACTACCTTGGTATAAATTTCAACCTTTTCATTAACTAATTTCTCATCAACGAGTACACTTCCTTGTTTACTAAGACCAATGACTTCGTGAATAAGATTGACAAAGATATCGACTACATTGTCTCTCATCCAAATCTTTTCATTATGAATTATTCTTAATATGATCAATGTCCATTCTTCTATATCAAGTTTATGGTAAAAATGATATCTCACTAAGTCTAAGTATTTTAGATGCTCATGTCAAGGCTCAATAGTCATATCATGATTGAAAACAATTTCCATATCCTTTTTCATAAACTCACTTCCAATAGTTTCAAACTTACTACATAGATAGCTTCCTACATCTTCCAATGACACTATGTTGTCTGGAGTATTTGATAAGGTTGAATTGGGGTTTTCCTCTAGGAGTTTCACAACAAAAACATTTAATTTGGGTTTCTTGACATTTTCAACATTCAGAACAACTGACATATCCATGATTACACCAAATAAATATTTATCAAAGAATTTATGTGTGGAGAATGATAAAATACCTTTTCAAAGTATAGTTTGCATGAAATCACTTTTTCCAAATTGGTTCTGGGTGCTCTAAGCTTATGAGATGATCACAATGTAGAGATAATCAAGTTCATACTCTTTTTATTCATCTAGAACTTGCATTAATTGCATACTTTACTCAATCAAAAAAGATGTTTATTTTTCTTTGAAATCAAATATCTACTCAAGTTCAATTGTTCAATCTTTGAATTCTATCTAAGGTTCACCATAGATTCCTTTCATCATGACAATGCTCCACAAAACTTTACGTCATGAAATTCTCTATAGAAATATAGATTTCATCTTCTATCATAAAGTATCCTTTCTCTATTATAATAGTAACACTTATTTCTTCTTAACTTGTTTCAATAAGATCCAAATTGCAAGTGAGCTTAACTATAGTCCAAACTCATTAAGATACATCTTTTCTCAACCTCACTACTAATAGCTCTATCTCTAAATGAAGGTTCCAATTCTAGTGTTGTGAACAAGCTTGATTCAACTTGGTTGAATCAAACTCAATTATTGACTTTGATTTTCTTGTCTCAAATTTATCCAACTTTTCTTTTGAAATATATAATCCCTTTACAAATGCCTCATTAAGTTCTTCTCAAAGTTCACTAACTATATTTTTTTATTCTCCATTGTCTTTCTTAGTTTTGAAGTTACTTTCATGATTCCTTCTATCATTTCTAACATTCCTTCCATTGTTGCTTCTATTTTTGAAGTTTCTTCTATCATTCCTTCTGTCATTTCCAAAGTTTCTTCCATTATTTCTTCTGTCCATTCTATAGTACTTTTCTATATGTCTAAAGTTGTTTCATAACTAACATACTAGGGGTTTTCTTCTAGGATTCTATTGATCAATAGGTGCTTGGAAATTTTGGACAATGTGTCCAAGGTTGTTACACTTATAACACATGGATTTTCTTCCTTTCTTCATAAGGTCTACTTTATCTTAACATTCCTTCATTACATCTACTTCTATGAATAGGGTTAGTGTTTCCAAACATTCTACTATTTCTTCTGTCATTATCTTTCTCTTTTGGATCTAATTTACTTTCAAGTTTCTTTGAAGACATGTTAAATAGATAACCAAGACTAGTCTTATCATAGGTAGGTCTTTGTGTTGACATAGACTCATCAAACTTTTCTTTTCTAGTGTAAAGCTTTTCAAGATATTACCTGCACTGAGTTAGTTCACCTTTGACAATAGTGTTGTACTTATGAAGTTATTCATGATCTTCTTTCAATTTTTCAAATTTAGATGTCTCCTTTGATAGAATCACTCTAAGATCTAAATTTTTAGTCTTCAAATTAGGTTGAATTTTGCTAGGATCATTCTTCAAACTCATCTTTTAATTTAGTAATTTTTAATTCATGCTTCAAGATCTTGTAATTTTTTTTCAGATTAGAATATTCATCATCACTAGTAGATTTGGTAGATTTAGGCTTGGATTTTAGATGTTTAATCTTGTCCTTTAGTTGTCCAATGTATGCTTTGGAGTCTTCATATCTATCTTTGAACTTATCTCTTTCTTTAGTAAGGAGATCAATTTTTTCAAGTACCTCTTCAAGGTTATTCATTACCTCTTCCATATCCATAGGGATCTTACTCAAGTTGTTAAGCCTCTTTTGAGTAATTATGCTCTGATACCAATTGTTAGAAATAGGGAATACTAGGGGGGATGAATCAATATTCTACAAACTTTTGTCAACTAGGGAAATCCTTGCTAAGGAAAAACCCTAGTGGGGGTGATACCCACTAGATAATATACTAATATATATATATATATATATATATATATATATATATATATTCCTTTTTAGAGGATGGACTCTATTAGGATTCAATGAGAAAATTTAGTATAGAGAGTCCCTTTTATGAGACTTTGAATCCCTATTAGGAGATTCCAACCCTATTACGAGTTGTAGTACAGTAGATGCAAGAAGAGCTCACTACCCAAGCATGAACTTCCAATTACAAGAAGAGCTCATTGCCCAAACAAGTAATTAGTCTTTAGTTATATAGATGCTATATCTTTTTTCTTCACTAATCTATGACCTCAGCTAGATCTCAAATCACAAAATTAGGTTCTCAAAACTTTGCATATATCGCTTCACAAAAAGTTTGCATATCACTTGTCACAATACATTTGCACACGACTTCTCACAAGACATCCTTTGTATAAATATCATTCCTTTTCAAAAATTTCTACTAGGTTAGATAAGACCACAATATACTTTTCCAACTTAGTGTAAACATCTAGGATGTTGACCCTAATTGGTCAAGTAAATATTTTGTAAAAAAAATAATTCCTTTCCCTTAATTGTATTGTTCTATTTCACTTGGTAAATCATGAATATATCTTTCCTGTACTAGTTGTACTAATGTATGAGGTTATGCATGTCATCATAAACATGTATACTATCTCCATCTATCTTCACTAGTTATAATATGATGTCAAAAACATTTTACATATAAAACAATATACTATTGTAAACCAATTGCATACATAGACAAATTTCTAAGTACCAAAAGCTAAGTATCTTAATTATTGAGGTATTCTACAAGTAAGTACATCATGTGTTGCCATTAATGACAACAATTACATCACTATATATATATCCAATTATCAAAAAAACCATAGATCTCATCACATCTAATAGCCTTGAAGATAGATCCAACCTATCAACACAACAACCAATACAAACACAACCCCATGCCAACTCACCTATGACCCAAAAAAGGAAAAGGACCCACCTACCATATGCCACAATATTATTATATCTTTATGACACAAGAATGTACAATTCTACATAGTGAGATAGTGACAAGCATTGATGATCCAAGATTTGATAATAGACAAAGAGGCTAAGAAACACTGGCCTATGAGGCACAAAATAAATCAAATAATGCTAGTTGGACCCATGTCAAAAGACTCATCAGCCACAAGAAGGAAGAAGGCCCACTAGGTACACATGTTCACTTCTCACTTTATCACATAAGGTAAGGAAAACGTGCTTCTACATGGTGACAAAGTAATGGCTATAGATTGCAAAAGATCTGATGATCCAAGAGTTGACCTACATGATGACTATGCTAACCAAGGAAGGAGGCCCATGGAGTTACATGGAAATATGTTACTTTATCACTATGACAAAAGGAGCTACATTTTTTAAAGGTGACAAAGTGACAACCCTTGATCATCTTGCATAAAATGGTGGATGAAATATGGGTCCACAAAGGATTATTAAAGTGCAAAAAAACATAGGAAAAGATATAACCTAATGCTTTAAAAAAAATTGTGTGCCCTAATTTGAATATTCAGAAGTATGAATATTATACTATTTAAATTCAAATATCTCAATTTTGGTAGGAAAGTAAATTTGGCCTACAATACTCTCAAATGCTTAGGATAATCCCCCAATGTAGTATCATCAAAATTCATGCTAACAATCTCCCCTTTTGGCATTGATGGAAACATAGATGAAAAAAATCTAAGTTCCAAGAATACCAAATTGTATTATCCTACTATTGTTGCTATCTTCTTTTCAAATCCTCTTCATCAATCTAAAATCTTCTGGCTACTAGAATGTCCATGGTGAACATCTTATACTACTTTCTAACTACATATTATTCTATGCACAAATACTTCCTTCTACACACTAACATATTCTTTTGCACACTCACATATTCTTTTGTGCACTTAGCTATCCTTCTATGCACTTACATATCCTTCTACACACTTACATGAATCTTTCTAAGTTTCCCTAAAGAGATAACATTGAACCCCATTAACAACTCAAAAGGTGCTTCTCATCACATATTCTCTCTCCTATTGCTTAGGAGATATTTTTTATGCATATCTTTCCCCCATTGGCATCAATATCAAAGGTGTCAAAGACAATTACAAAATACCAATTGCTAAATACTAATTATTTACAATACAATTCTTCCAACTCTTCTATCAAATCAAGTATCCAAAGACACTATTTAATACAAGATATCAAATACCAAGAGTCCTTAATGAATAAGTACATACCAAATATTCCTCCATATAGGAAGCATCAACATTTATTCTAGTCTAACCATAATGCTTTGTACCACTGGACTGATGCACTCCTTGTATTTACTATGGTAAATTAGGTAGGGGCATAAACCCTATCATACCTCTTAGGTACTCAAAATTATCTTTAGGAAAAAGCTTCTTAAAGATATACGCAATGTAAGCTTTAGTACTTACATACTCCAACCTTATCTCCTTCCTTATTGCTTTCTCTCTCAAAACATGATACTTTATGGATATGTGCTTTGTCTTAGAATGCAATACTAGATTCTTAGACATAGTCACTATGCTTGTGTTATCATAGTAAATTATAATAGGTTCTATAAACTCAATTCCAATATCCTTCATCATTTTCTTGATCCACATAACTTGATTATAGTTATTTGCTGTTGGAACATACTCTGGCTTAGCTATACTATGAGAGGTACAATCCTATTTATTTCTTATCCAAGAAACCAATATTCCTCCAAGAAAAAATGCTCCACCATTGGTACTCTTTCTTTCATCTATACTACTTTCCCAATCTGCATCAATATATGTACACAAGGTAAAATCACTTGATATATCATACCAAATTCTATAGTAAGATGTTCCCTTCAAATATCTAAAAATCTTCTTTACTACATCATAATGATATTCTTTTGGATCATCTTGGAATCTTGCCACAATCCCAATTGCACTTTCTATAGTTGGTCTGGTGTGAGTTAGATATTACAATTGTTACAAGCTAGAGTTGCTGTTGCACCAAAATATTGACCTATTAATGCCTGATACAACCACTAGACTTATATAACACAGGAGGTGGTTAAACCATGTCATGAATCCTAAAGGAGAAGGCTAGTAGTTAGTCCAAAAATTCCGCCCTTATCATTGCCTAAGGAGATTCAAACCTGTGACCAATCTCTAATACCACTTGTTGGAATTACAAAAGGAAAGAGTAAACTTCTAAGGGGGGTGGGTGAATCAGTAGTTTAACCTTGGACCCATAAAAATTTGACCATTCATTCATCAGATGCATTAACACTTAAGCTAAAATAATATGTAAAGCATATGAGTGTAAAACATATAACCATACATATATAGCACCATGTAAGATTACCCAAAAACTCCCTAAGTGAGAAGGTAAAACTAGGGTGGGGATGACACCCACAAATCTTCACGATTGTAGTAATAAAGTGTATCCAATGAAGGTTACAATGTTTTGACCATGAAACATGATCTACCATGTGAAAGGTTTGCCTTGTTAAAGGCTTACAAATACTATTAGGTCTCACCTTGTTATAGGTTTTAGCACCCTATTAGAAGTGTGCCTTGTTAGAGGACTTCAACTTACAACTAAGTAAGAAACGTATTAAAGGATTTCATATAGCCTATTAGGACTACTTTGCTTAAGATATTTAACCGAAATCACTTGTTAAAATTTCTTAGCATAGAGCCTGTGATTTACACTTACTTTCTTGATAACAAATCATCTCTAAATAATGTCTAATTGATCCTTCTTGATTAGATGTCTCGATGCTGTATCCTTTTATTTATCATTTTTTCTTCTCTAACTGATTCTATAATTCACTCTTTCTTCTAAGTCACCTCAAATGCTCCACATGCAAACTCTCTTGTTCACTCCTTCAATTCCTTCCACATTCACACTAGTCTATCTATTAGAGTTTAGGGCTTCATCCTCCTTAAGAAGACTTAGGTGGTTTAGGGTAAGGTATGAATATATGGCTGAGATTCATCCATTTTTCCACTTAATCATTCCTATTTTCTGATTGGTTGCATGTAATTGCATAGGGAATCCAAATAGAGATTCATCCTTATCTCCAAAATATTGAAATCTATCTTTATGTCAGCTCAAAAATGGTTTACATAGTTGTTTGTGCCATTACAAACAAATATGTCAAAACTGTGTCACTTGGCATATGGAGTCTTTGATGCTTGATATGCATTGTTCTATATACTATAACTTGGCATTTGAATTACTCAACATCCACTATTTACTTGGCTCTTGAATTAATTGCCATGGTCTATCTTCTTGATACTTGAGTGTCTCGACACATGGGTGACTCAATACTCATTGCAACTCTGCATAGTCTAATATTTACATGTTGTGCTCAACATGTATTACTAGTTTAGCATGAACTAAGTAAATGGATTAAGTGTGTTGATGCTCACTTGTCAAAACCAATCTGAGATCAACAATCTCCCCCTTTGAAATGAGTGTCAAAAATACTTAAATATACAATATTATCCTTAATTTCTTGAGCATAACATATCCATAACTCATCTTATATATAAAAATTCAAAATTTCAATGTTTTGGACTAACTTGTGTACCTCAAAATTTGATAACTCCCATGAGTTAATATGTCTGTATTGTATCTCTGTATTATATCCAAAATTTTGTGCTCCTCTCTAAGTAAATGTGTCTTTGCTAATACACATTGAATTCAATATGTTTTGACATTGATACTTTTTCATCTAATATGGTCTCTCTTAGCTGACACCTATCCCTTTTTATTACTTTTTTCTCAAAAAATGTATATCTCCCCAATGATTTTTTATTTTTTTTTAAAAGGGGTAAACGCTTTTGACTTGGAGCTATGAACCAGTGAGGCCACAAACGGGGGACCTCATCCCCATTAGATTTGAACCTTGATGGCAAGGATAACAACACAACAACTTAAACATCACAACATGCCACTATTGGCTTATATCTCCCCAATGATATAACTTTACTTTTTAAATATTTTTTGCTGCTATGCTCTCCCTTTCTTATTTTTTTCCATTTTGTTCATAATCCCCCATATTGTATGTCTTCCATATTATATCTCCCCTTTTTTGACACTTATGTTAAATGGGTTATACACCTATGGTGTGTTTGTCAAAAAAGGATTTATGGACATCCATTATTATCCTTTGAGTTGCATCCTAGTTATCACAAACAACATCCAATGAATTAATTTGGATTGTAAGCTTGGCAACAAGGTGTACTAGACCATAGAAAGTAGAAATATTGGGGTCTTTCTTCAATAGAGTTTTAGCATAGCCTAGCTCCTTGTGCATTATCTCCATATGTGGGGTGAGGGTAGCTTGAATACTTGTTAGTTTGGCTCTAATGTTTTCCTCATCTACTATTAAGACAACTAGCTGACTCTATGTTTGAAGCAATGTTATAAAATGCATCTTACTCTAAGCTAGATTTGATGGTAGTCTTGCACTTGATGTAGATATTTGACTTTCTAGACTTAGAATGTGACTTTTGGTCTCTTGGGTGAAGAGTGTATGATTGCATAGTTTTGTGTACAACTAGAATATATTCTTAAGCACCTTCTTCACATCCTCAACCTTTGTTGCTAATGCAACTTATTTTAGTGCTATCTCACTAGATATTTTCTCATCTACCTTGCCTTGAAACTTCTTTTCAGACCATTCTAAGAGTTTTATATTTGTAACAAGGTCTTGATTGCTGACCTTTTCCACTATATTTTTCAGTTTTTCTATTAGTGGCTTGGTCTCTTTAGGAGTTGGTGGGCTAAATGCATCTAAAAAAATGTTCTTTATATCTTGAAGTGCTTGCTTCTGCCTGTGTTCTCTCCTAAGCATTTCTTAATGTTTCTTCCTTTCTAAGACTTGTTGTAAAATGCCTATTTGTTCCAATGTTATAGTATCATAATCATACTTTGAAATGACAATGTCTTCAACAAGACCTATATCTCCATAATGTATTACTTTTTCTACCTTTGATGAGCTTGAAGATCTTGTGTAGAAGGAGTGCTAGATGCTAGTATGGCTACTAGTGCTTAGATGGCTACTTATTCCTTTACCTTTGGTTCTGTCTCTTCAGGCTTGCCTTGGTTTATTACTATGACTTGGCAAGAACCTTGTTCCTATGCTATAGGTAAAGATGAATATACCTATCCTATTTCTTTTTGTTGACCTATAGTGATGTCTTTCTCTTCTATTTTCTTCTCAACAGTATCAATTTTAACACTTGTATCAACCTTGGTGAATGTATCTACTATTATTTGGATTAAAGGTTGTACAAGAGTAACTGGAGGGATGATGGAAGGTGGTTCTTGTGGATTCACCTTTTCCCTTGTAACATTAGTTACTAATTTTTGCAATTCCTCTATACTAACCAAAATTGGATTTTCATAAAGTTTAACTTAGAATGTAGACTAATCAAGTATTTTCTTTAAATCTTCTACAATAAATGGTTTGATGTTCTAAGTTGATGCATTAGGAACATCTTTTACAATTATTATTTTAGTGGTTTTGGTTGTGTTATGGGGAGGACTAACATTTAGCATTTGTGTGTCATGCACACTTTATTCATCTTGCTACTGCTAAGCTTTTGCCTTATCATCTTGCTTTTCTATCTCTTCCCCAACTGTATTATCTTTAACATCATCTTCCTTATCATCATATTTGTCATCATCTTTGTCATCATCTTTATCATTATTTTTACCCTATGAAGGGTTAGCTTCTTCTTTCTTGATAGTGGTCAACCCATAAATGAGTTTTGATATATATGTTGACTTTTTTACAATATCTTTAATATTATTGTGGAGAATGCTAAATGCTCTATATTTAGGTGTGAACCTAACTACATATTTCTTGATAGCCTTAGCAATTTTTCCCTTAGTTAGCTCTGGCATTACTTTGCATAAAGTGGTTTCCCTAAATTGTCTTTCCAAATTTAGATAATAATGCAATTTTTGCTCAACAATATTATATAGGATTTTAGGTGTTGAGTTGGGAAATTCTAGTGGCGTATTCTTGAACTTTGACATCATGGCATACAATGCCTTTTTCACTTGGTTTTTCTCAACCTTACCCAATTTATCAAAATCAACATGTGAAAACCCTAATAAATATACATTTTTCTTTACATTTTCAAACAAGTTCTCAAGATCTGAGAGAGGATCATGACTCACCACTTTAAATTTCCTATTGTCATCTGACTCTGTCTTCTCTTCATTAGAATCTAGCTATGCCACATATTTTCTTCTTGGTTTCTTTTGTTTTTGACCTCCTTGTTCTATTTCCTTTGTCTTTTCTTTGGCCTTCTATGTGGTTGCATGTCTACTAGCTCTAATGGTAGGTGCAGTGGGCTTGGCTAGGCTAGTTTTAGCAATCTTCTTTGCCCTTGCCATTGGCTATGCCTTAGCTTTTCTTTTCTTTGGCTTGACAGGAGTAGGTGCTTCCTTAACTTCTTCTTCCTTAACACCTTCGATCTTCTCTTCTTCCTTATCTTCTCCCATGCCTTGGGTTAATGCAAGAGGTGTTTGAGTTTGAGGTTCATCTTCCTCTTCATCCTCTTCTTCTTCTTCCTCTTCTTTCTTGGCACCTTCTCCAAATTTGGCTTTTCATTTCTTCACCAGATTATCCTTCTTCTTAATGGATAATGTAGTTTTCAACTCTGTGGTAATATTATACTTTACCATTTCATATTTTCCAAAGACTTTTGCAGTCTTATCTACATCCTCTACTAGTAGAGCTATGATGGCTACTAAGGCTTCATCTACATTTATATCATATTTTAAGGGTCTCAACCATCTTACCCTTGGTGTGAAAGTTTGTAAATATGTGTAGTCAACATCAACAAGAAAACATACATCATTATAATGTTTTTCAACTAAGAAAATTGATATCCTCATTCTTTCCTTCATTGACTTCTTGAAATCTTCAAAGTAACTTGTCATAAATGACTCAAAATTCTCTCCTAGTTACTCAATGAACTATTAATCTACACCATAATTGATCTATTGGTCTTCCATCGTATAGTACTAAATGAGGAAAATATGTTTAGTACATAAAAGAATATGCAAACTAGTATAAAACCAAACTTGCATTGAACACTCTTGGTTTTCCTAATTGCTCCAAGGTTCTCCATTAGTTATTACAATTTTAGCTCTGTTAGAAAATATGTATGATCTTTCTTTAAAATTTTGTAACTAACATCCATAGCTATGCAAGGTACACTATTCAATCTACTAGATTGATATAATTTATGTGAGATTATAATTATAGAAAAATTAAGTAATGGATCAGTAATGGTATCTATTGTCATGCCTCTTTTATTCCATTTTTCTCTAGTGTTCTTCTCAATTACTTCATTTGAATCACTTCTAAGTGTCTTTGGATGATCTAGGGTTGGGTTGCTAGTAACCTTATGAATCATTCTCTTGGATATTTTGATAGGTCCTCCCTCTAGCCATAAAACACCATCAGGAATTTTGCTTAGCACAATATGTGTCCACTCAATTTTGAATACATTTGGAAAATCTTGGGCTCATGTTAAACCTTTTCTCTCTACAATTTTAAATTCTTCCTTCAAGGCACTATTCTCTCACAATCTATTATATGCATTTCTAGTTTCCATATCTCCAATGCTACCAATTTTACAATTATAACATCTCTTCACATCTTGCACCATTATTACATTTGGCAGGATCATGGATAATGTGCTAGATAGGTCTTGGTTGTAAGCTATGTTAGGAATGGCCTTAAACATAGGTTACTTAACTTCATTACTAACAAGCTAAAGATTTAAAAATTTCTTCCCTTCAAAATTTTTTGAACTAGATGCCATCTTGTCAAACTAGGATTTTTGAAATTAAAACTACATAGCTCAGCTTTTTGATAAATACCTTCAAAAATCTTATGAACTGGCAATGAATCATTACACAAATCCTCTGCAATTGCTTCTGACAAATTTCCAAGTTGCTTCTAGCTCTTCTCTCTCTTTTTCAATTTTTAAATGGTGAAAAATGAGCTCAAATCAATCACATACCCTTTGAAAACCTTGTATTTAATACATAGTTATTACAAAATTGTAAGCTTGGCATCAACTAATTTTAGGTTCACTTAGCATCCATTGATATTTCCATCACTCGATAGCTACTATGAGCTTGGCATCAACTTTCTATCTCGACATCTTCTTACATTCCACTCTGCATATATAGGAAACTTTTCATACTTGACAACAACATGAAAAATTTAAAGATTTGTCTTGAATTTATAACAATATATTGCATCTTTATTCATGCTAATTTAGTCTTTTCAATACTATCTTCTTTTGGAACTGATGCATGATATAACCTTTAAATGTCAATTCCACATGCCTCTTTTTTGCCTAGTTTGATGAGGTGTGATCACTTGACCCATTGGGTGAAGTGATCCCTTCTCCATTTGATGTACTACAAACATCTTTCTTTTTCCATGTCTTTTTGATCTCATCTCTAATGTGTCCAATGTCTACCTTACTGTTACCTTTATTAAATTCATAATTTGGTACCTTTGACCTAGTTGGACAATATCTATTGATGTGAAAAGTCTTCAAATAGATAAAACATGTAGTTTGACTTAACCACCTTTTGTAGTTACCATTGAAGTGTGTCCTAATATAATTCTCAAGAACATGTCCATATTCTTGACAATAATGATAGCTATATCTTGTGTTATAATGCCAATTATAAGAGTTTCCATTGTTTCTTAGCTTTGTTAGCTTGTTTGATGGCCACATAGACTTGGATCTGCATTCAAAATCTTTATGTCCATACGTTTAACAATTGTAGCAATATCCTTCAAATCTTTGTGTATGTAAGGTCCTAGTTCTACATTCATGTGCCTAATGACCTTGCTTAGTGCAGTTATGACAATGAGTCATGTTTTTAGTCTTAACATTCTTATTTGTAATCTTGCTCCTACACATATTAGCAGTTTGTCCTTTCTTACCATGATTATGGAAAATAGGTTTGGAGTTCTTACCTTTGATGTTCCTTTCTTCTAAAACTTTGGACGATTCTCCTTCTTTAGTGCTTGTGTAGCCCAATCCTAATGTATCATTTTTGGATCTAGAGGATCTCAATAATTTCTCAAAGTATTTGATGGCTTCATTTGGCTTGTTGAAACTTTCAAAAAATTCCTTTTCTCTCTTTAGCTCATTCTACAATCATTCATTCTACAACTTCAATGTAGTTATCTCAATGTCCTTGACATTCAATTCATATTTGGCATTCATCATTTGACTTAAAGTATCCAATTGCATGTTGGAAATCTTGGTTAGCTCTATTAACTTCTCTTCTAGTCTATTGGTCAAATTTCTTTTGTCTTCTTCAGTCATAGCCTTATCTTCCATAGCTTTCTTCTTTTGTTCAACCACCTCACATAGCATTATAGCTTGCAATTCTTGCTCTAGCTTGAGATTTATGATTTCCCCAACTTGGACTCTATTCTTTTCCATTAGATCTACAACTACTGCTAAAAATTCATTTGAGTCCCCATCTATAAATAACTTAGTAGTATCTATCTCTTTGTATTGTGTGTCATTCTCCGCAATAGCAATCTCTTTCCTTCTCTTCAAGGATTTCTTTAGTTCCTCTCTTTCCTTATTTAGTTGATGTAGTATGAGATTTATTTCAATGTTTTGATTTTCAATAGTCTTTTCCAACTTGTAAACTTCCATTTCAAGATCTTTCCTCAAAGCTACAAAGCTTCTCTTTTAGAGAACAAAGATTTGATAGCACTTGTTACAAGCTAGAGTTTCTATTGCACTAAAAGATTGACCTATTAATGCCCAATACAACCAATAGACCTATAGAACATAGGAGGTGGTTAAACCATGTGATGAATCTCGAAGGGGAAGGCTGGTAGTTAGTTCAAAAATAATCCTCTAATCATAGATCTATACTTCTTCTACTTAACTATAGGTGTCTTATCTTTACTAGATAACTTGTGACCAATTATCATGGGTGTACCAATAGGTTTGCAAATTTCTAAACCAAATATTTTAAAGAAGTCATTTAGAAATGTTCCTCATAAAATAAATATCCCATATTTGCTTTGCACAATTTCTAAACCTAGTTAAAACTTCATTTTTCATCTCTTTAGCAAATGTATCACTTTCTTTATCATTTCCTCCAAATAGTATGTCATTCACAAATATTAAAATGATAAGAAAACCATCATCAATTTTCCTTAAATATAGATTACCATCTACTATACCTTTAGTAAATCTAAGCTTAGACAAATACCTATCCAATCTTGCATACTGGGTTCTAGGTACTTTCTTTAGACTAGACAAAGCTTTCTTTAGTCTACATATAAATACTCTTTCTTTTGTTAGAGGGAATCCATTAGATTGCTCAATGCAGACTTCTTCTTCAAGTTCTCTATTCACATTAGCTGACTTGACATCCATCTGATAAACCTTGAAATTCTTGCTTGCTACATAAGCTAAGAACATCCTTAATGCTTCCATTCTTGCCACATCTACATATGTTTATTCATAATCTATGCCTTCTTTCTATGAATAACCTTTGCAAGAAAGTTTAACCTTGTTTCTCATAACTTCTCCTTGCTCATTCATCTTATTTTTGAATACCCACTTGGTTTCTATCACATTCTTGTCTTTAGGTCTAGGAACTAATTCCCTTGTTTCATTCTTCACAATCTAATCTAATTATTCTTTTATTACTTGCATCTAGTGATCATTCTTATATGCTTCTTTTTGCACTCTTAGTTTCCACTTGAGAAATCAGACACAATTCCTCATTCACTCTATCCCTTGTCATCACACCTTTATCTCTGCTCCTAATTATCTTCTCTACAGGGTGATTCTTCATCATGTTTCTAGTATAGCTAGGAGTTTACATCTCAACTCTTATCTCATCTTGAGGTTTAAATCTTTTTTCTTCTCTATGATCAACAGATACATCATTCTAACAATTCCAAAATTATCCTCTTCTTCATCAGAATTATAATCTACCATCTTCTCTTTAGTAGGAAAATTTTCATAAATTCTTACATTTGTGTACTCAACTATTGTTTTAGTTCTATAGTTAGAACATCTATAGGCTTTACTTTTCAATGAGTAACCAAGAAACATACCTTCATCACTTCAAGGATCAAATTTATGAATATCATTATCTCTCTTTATGTAACACTTGCTTCCAAATATTTTGAAATATTAATGACCAAACCATAACTCATAGGGTGTCTTGCTCATACCTTTTTTGATTTGTACTCTATTCAGTGTATATACTACAATGAATTTCTTCTCTCCAAAATGTCTTTGAGACATCATTCTCAAATAACATCTCTCTTGCTACTTTTGCTACTGACTTGTTCCTTCTTTCAAAAATCCCATTCTATTCAAGTGTTCTAAGTGAAGATAACTATCTTTTGATTCCATTATCTTCATAGAACATGTTAAATTACCTAGAGGTGAATTCTCCTCTTCTATTTGATCTCAAACATTTAATCTTAACACTAGATTCATTTTCAACTCTATTCTTGAATATCTTAAAATTTCTCAAAAGCTTCAAACTTGTCTTTAAGAAATGCTACCCATATCATCCTAGTGAAATCATCAAAAAAAATCATAAAGTATCTTTTACTATAGAATCCTCTAGTTCTTGTAGGACCACTTAGATATGTGTGAACAATCTCCTATTTCTCTATAGTAGAGAACTTCTTGCAAGGAAATGACACTTTCCTGTTCTTAGCCAAGATACTTTCCTTGCAAACAACATTAGTAGGCTTAATAATCTTAGGCATATCTCTTATTGCAAATTTACTCCTAAACTTCACAATGTTATCAAAGTTTATATGATAGAACCTTCTATGCCATAACCAACTTTTATCAATGTTTGAAACCAAACACATTATTTTAGTAGGATTCAACTAAAATGCATTACCTCTAGATCTGGCTCTAGTACCAATCAACTTACCATGTTTGTCTTTGATAATGCAAGTCTTCTTTGTTAACTGCAATAGATAACCCTTGTCTACCAATTGTCCAACACTTAACAAATTATCTTTCAAACCATCAACAAAGTAAACATCATCAATTTTAGTTTTACCATCAAGAGTAATAGATCCAATTCCTATGATATGATAGGATGCATTGTGACCAACCCTAACAATACCTCTATCATGATTTCTAAGTTAAATAATTTTGTTCATATGACTAGTCATGTGACATGAACATCCACTATTAATTATCTAATCTAATTTCTTCTCAAGTTGGGTAACTAGAGCTCTTTCCTCTTTAATTTCTCTATCAAAATCATCTTCCTTGATAGCTACAAATCCCAATTTATTATCACTTTCACTTTGACCTACTTCATCAGATTCTTCATCCTCATTGACATACAAACAATTTCTATCTTTATCTCTTCTAGGCTTGAATTTTCCTCTAAATTGTTTCTCTCTATCAAGAAATTTAGATGCATAATGACCATATTCATCACAAGTCCATCAAGAAAAAATTTCCATACCTTCTCACTCTCTTTTCATAAGTAGATCAATACCTTCCATGATCTTCATGTCTTCTTTAGATCTGGATCTGTCTTTTCTTGTGCTTCTATCCAGAAACTCAATGGTCAATTTTGTACACAAATTTGATCACTCACCAAGAAGCTCCATCTTCTGGGTGTCAAAATTTCCTCCATCTAACTTAGGAATATAATTTCTAAAATAACTCACCACTAATCTCCCAAAGCTATTAAGCTTTTTCTTCAAGAACCTATTACTCTGATACCAATTGTTAGAATATATAGTCCACTAATATAACTAAGCTGGGGGGGGGGGGGGCGGTTGGGGTGAATCAATTATCCAACTATTATCACAATCATTAACATTAAATAAAATTAACCATGTGACTAATATAAAATGAAACCATAATAAGATACTCATACACAATTAACAATAGAAATGTTAAGTAGGGAAACCATTGATCAAAGGGAAAACCTCAGTGGGGATGGTACCCACAAGATGATGTACTAATATAAATATTCCTTTTTAGAGGATAGGCCTTAATTACAAGTATGCTAAAACATTTAGTACATATGAATCCATGTTAGGAGACTTTGAATCCCTATTAGGAGATTCCAACCCTTTTAGGAGTTGTACTAACCCTATTAGGAGTTGTAGAAGATAGCTAGACACATTGCCTAAATAGATTCAAGGTTAAGATCCATGAACGTAGTATCCAAATGATCTTTATATTATTCCTTGTAGATAATTAGAACTAAATTATAATTCTTCCTCTATCTCTATCCTACCAATCAAAATTCTTCTCCTTCAAATCTTGTAACTAGATCTCATACTATGCATCTGATGATCCCTTGGATCACTTACATGCATTCAGCTCCTTCTTGCTTTGCACACTAATACTTCACATCCCACTTGGTCCTTTAATCAAAATCCTCATAGTAACAAGGAAAAAAAATTTCCTTTATACCATATCTTCATAATAATTCCTTGATTCAGCCTTGAGGCTTTTCCAATTAATTAAAATAATATAATTAATTAATTCACAATTACAATAGCATTGTTAGCTCAAATTCTATACAAATCTTCGCACATGTGAAACCACATCTTGCATACATGTTGGCATCACCACATAAATATCCTCTATCACATATGTCTACACATCATCTTCATTACATCTCAAATGAAAGAAAGTGATAGATCATCTACAATCTATTTTCTAATGCTTTTTTTCTGTACTACTTGTAGTAAATCAAATGTAACTTCCATACACTATCGAATCAAACTTAGTCCTCTTGACCATGTAATAAGGACAACCTCACAAACATATCCTCCAATGTGCATCATCTAATACTTCCTCAACTTTTGTGCATTTTATTACTAACTACTATTCTTGCAGTCTTTATAGAATTACTACTATGTTGACATCAATGAAAAATACAATCATGAATGCAACATATCAATACTTTTTAATGCTTAGGATACTCCTCTAATGTAGTTTCATTAGCATTCATGCTAACACAACAACCAAATGCACTGATCAGAAGGGTGCCATGACAACATCTAAGCTCTCAACCTCTTTTACTTGCAACTCTCTCCAAAATAAAAAAAATGTAAAATGATTATCATTTTATTTTGTTATGTGTTCATGAGGGCATTGCAATTAAAACTCTAATGTTATTATTGCAAAGGCATCAGAGACAATTGCAAAAAAGAAAAATATGAAAATGACTACAAATTATGTTGCTATCACAAATTACCACCACAATTTAAACCCAAATGTTGTAGTGCATATAAATCTTTATGTAATCTACATACCATGTTTTTATTGTTTGGATCAAAAAATTCTTCAGGCTATTCAATGTAAAAAACCTCTTTTAGTATACCAATCAAATTTTTTTACTTAACATCCATTTGATAGACTTTGAATCCTTTGTAAGAAGAATAAGAAAGAAAAGTTCTTACTCCTTTCAATCTTGCAATAGGGGAAAATTTCTCTCCATAGTTAATTCCTTCTTCTTGTGTATATCCTTTGCATACTAATCTTGCCTTATTCCTTGTCACTTCACCATTCTTATCTAATTTGTTTCTATACACCCACTTGGTTCTAATAATATTCTTGTCTTCTAGTCTAGGTACTAATATCTAATTTTTTTTTCTTCTTAGTCTAATCAATATCTTCATTCATGGCTTGAATCTAGTCTTTATTCTCTAATGCATCATTCACTAATTTAGATCCATGATGCTTAATAAAAATTGGTTATTTCTTAATCAATTCCTTGTCATTTTTCTATCTTATTTTCCTCCAATGATTTATTTAGTAGGATGATGTCTTCTAACATAATTTGATAATCTTGGCTTTGTTCATCTTTCTTGAATAATAGGTCATTCATGAAGTTCCATCTCAGGTTAATTATGTACATCTAATGTAGTGTAAAGTAGGAGAATTCCCAAAGGAGATGTCCTATCTCCTAAATAATAACCACACAATGGAAACACATCAAAAAAGCAAGATCTGAGACCAAATCACAATACTTATTTATAAATATATTGTTTACATGTAATATGCCTAACTGTAAGGCCTTCCAAGTTAGGGCCAAATATAATAGCAATTAAAAAATAAATTTTCAAGATCCCACAAAATCAAACTCACAATCCTAATCTTAGCTAGTCTAGATCTACACTCTAGAAGAAAACTCCAAGGAATCTCAACTTGTGCTTGCAAGCCCACAAAATAATCTCCTAGCTTTCCAAGCCACAACCACTAGCCCTTCTCAAAGTTTGCTCCTATACTTCATCCTCTTCACTCAAATGAATCACATAAAGACCCTACAAGACCCCTACTTATACTCAACTAAGCTATAGGTCAGCCCAATTCATTAAAAAATAAATCAAAACACTTACATTAAATATATGTTGAGCTTCAAGTTAGTTACAACACAATTTAAATACCGATACACAAATTAAATGAAAAAAGCTAGCTCATAGACAACTCGACACCTACAAGGACCAAGACCAAGTCAAGTGTTAGAGAGGCCAAGCCAAGCATTAGCTAAACTATAAGAAATGATAAGATTCTAGAGTATGTCAAGATCCCAGTGTATACTGAGCTCCCACCATAGTATATGTCAAGTTCCATAGTATATGTCAAACACCAATATTTTCTGAGATCCTTAACCAAAACTATGTCTAGTAATGATCAAGTCCATAACTCCAAAGTTAAACCTCACCATCCTACAGGATTGCTAGCATGCCTAGGATGCTCCTACATCAAATACCCTAGGTTTGAAAAGATGTTCTTAGTAGTTGGAAGAATATCTTCTAGGATTTAGTACATAAATCCCAAAGTGGTTTTCCACATAAATATCCTCCAAGTCCTCAACTTGTACACTCTTTCCCTTGTTCTTCTTCTACTTCTTCACATTCATCCTCAATGTTCCATAGGTTTTCTTTCCACATTGATCTCAAACCCTTTTATAATCCTTCAACCCAACTTAGTTGCCAATACCTAGGTTCCTCCTATTGAGCTCTTCATTCTGAAAAGGAATTAGGGAATGCTTCCTACCACCTTTTTCAATATTAAAAACATTGTTGATAGAATCATGTACAACCCTAGAATCATACTACCAAGGTCTACCTAGCAACATGTGACAATTTTTCATGTCCACAATATCACACAATACTTGATCCTTATACTACCCAATTTGGAAATCAACAAGGAACTGGTCTTTCACTTCCAAAGCATGCTCAACTTGCAACTAACCAATCCTATAACACTCCCTTCAAACCAAGTTTTTAAACCATCTCCTTAAGAACTAGTTTGTGTGTACTACCACCATCCACAATCACATTTTAGACTTTACCATTATACTTATAACGAGTCCTAAACAAACTAGTCCTCTAACAAGAATCCAATGTCCTTTGACCAACTAGTACTAACCATGGTAGTAAATTCTCTCCTTTCTTAGGTAGATGATCTTGGACTTTAACCTTATTCACAATAACAACCATCCTACCATGCAGACATTCAAAATATCTATGCCCTTCTTGACAACATTTAAAGTAATTTCCTTTGAACTCACCTCCACTTGTCCTACTTTTGTGGTCAATAGGTTTTGGTTCACCTTCTACACTTAGTTTAGCTTGTACTAAGCTATCCTAGTTCTCCTTCCCTTTAGCATTAGCTTTACCTTTCCTCTTCAACTTATCTTCTACCTTTAGGGCATATTGATAAGAATCCTCAATTATATCAATCTTCAACATACCAACCTCATATTAGATACTGAATCTCAAACCATTCATGTATCTAGCCACCTTTTCCTTAGACAATTCCCTTTACCTAGATTGAATAGTCAACTTGTAGAATTTGTCCATATAATCTTTCATAGACATATTCTTCTATTTTAGTTTTTACAACCACTGAAACAACTCAACTTTGTAATCAATAGGAATGAACTTAAAATTCAACTTAGTTACTATCAACCTCCATCTAGTGATCTTCATTTCACCTTCCTCCTCTCCATCTCTTTGCAATTATTTCCATTAAAGAGAAGCATGTCCTTTCAATTTAGTTTGTGCCAACTTTAGTATGAGTGAATCTTTAATATCCTCAAGCTCACAATTGTCTTCTAATTCACCAATCTAATTAATTAGGTCTTCAAGATTCAAAGTACCTAAGAAATTAGAAACCTCCATCTTATGCTTCAATTTCAACTAAGATTACAAGTCTAACAAACTAAACAACCCTAGTTCTAATAGATCTCTTAACTCAATCAATTCTGTCTTCACCACTTGATCCAACAACTTCAAAATCTTTCACAACTTCCTCATAACTACCTTCAGTACCCACATGTTGAGGTACAAAACTAATAGAACTGATAATTTTAGTAATCATGCCACTCTTCATCAATGCCATCTGAGATCTAAAACTAACTTTAACCTCCTTCATCTTAGATCTAAAATATTCTTTCACCTTCTTTGATATCCTTTGTTCCACAACATTTGTAAGATTATTAATCACCCTAGGGTCCAATCTTCTTGGAGGTATCCTCAAAGATTTTTGCAAACCCTAAGAAATATATCCACAAATCTAGAAGATCAATCTACTCTATAAGATTAACCTTCTCCAACCATAGATACTGGTGTAAACCATGTCAACTTTGGCAATCTATCTACACACTTAGGAATAACCTTGGATCTAATACTACTTTACATAGTGTAAGGTAGGAGAATATCCAAAGGGGATGTCCTATCCCCCAAAAAAAATCACACAATTGAAACACAACAAAAAAGAATTATATAATACCAAAACACATACTTTATTCATAGATATAACTATTTACATGTAATATGCCTAGCTATAAGGCCTGTTGGGTAAGGGCCAAATATAATAGCAATTAGAAAATAGTTTTGCTTGATCCCACAAGATCCAACTTACAATCCTAATCTTAGCTAGTCTAGATCTACACTCTAGAAGAAAACCCCAAGGAAATCTCAACATGTGCTCATAAGCCCACAAAGCAATCTCCTAGCTTTCAAAGCCACAACCACTAGCCCTTCTCAAATTTCACTCCTACACTTCACCTTCATTTCTCAAATGAATCAATTAAAGAATCCACAAGACTCCTAGTTATATCCAACTAAACCACAAGTTGACACAATTCATTATAAATTAAATTAAAACCATTACAATAAATATATGTTGAGCTACAAGTTGGTTACAACACAAATTAAATACCATACACAAATTAAGTGCCAAAAGTTGACTCATATACAACTTGACACCTATAGGAACCAAGACTAAGATGAGTGTTAGAGAGACCAATCCAAGTATTAACTAAACCATAAGCAATGTCAAGCTCCTAAAGCATGCTGAGCTCCTAGTGTATGCTAATCTCCAAACTGTATTATGTGTTGTATAGTATATGTTGAACACTAGTATCTTCCAAGCTCCTTAGCCAAAACTATGCCCAATAATGGCCGAGTCCATAACTCCAAAGTCAAACCTTATTTTCAACAAGTGAAGGATGCTGTTACATTAACATGTCTATTAGGTAACTTAGAATTCCTTTCTGGTAATCTGATCTCAATAGTAGACTATAATTCAACTTCTGACTGTAGCTCGATATCCATTGTATTTGACTCGGTAGTCACTAATTCTTGTTGATTAGAAACTTAGATTTTAGAATCCTTAGCATTAGCAAACATGACTTCATAGTAGTACACAAAGATTTTGTAATCTTTCAGTTCCTCCTTTTGTTCATCTTTATGTATTTCTATATATTCATCTACTTTTACATTGGGACTTTCTACAACTTTTTTAGTGTTAGTATTTAAATACTTGTATGCTTTACTTCTTGTGGAATATCCTAGAAATATGCCTTCTTCACTTTTAGCATCAAATTTACCTTTTCTATTATCCTTTAGAATATAACACTTGCTTCTAAATACCTTACAAAAATTTGACATTAGGTGATTGTCCATACCATAATTCAAAAGGTGTCATACTTGTAATTTTCTTCACTTGTACTTGATTCAATGCATAAAAAATTGTACTGATAACTCCTCTCTAATATTTCAAAGAAACATTCTTCTCCATCATCAGTTTCCTTACACAGTCCATCATAGATTTGTTTCTTCTTTCAACTATCCCATTTTGTGGAGGGGTAGATTTTTGTCTTTTGATTCCTCTATCATAATATTGAATTCATTTGATATAAACTCCACCTCTATTAGATCTTAGACACTTTAAATTTTTACAAGTTTCCTTTTCAACTCTTGCAAGATACCACTTAAATATTTAAAAAGCATTATATTTTCCATCAAAAACATTACTACAATCATTCTAGAATAATCATCAACAAATAGAATGAAATACCTGCCACCTTTGTAACCATGCACATTAATTGGTCCACATAGATTAGTATGAACTAATTCTAAGATTTCATTTGAAGTATGAATCTAACTCTTAAAACTAGACTTTGTTATATTGCCTAACTAATATTATTTGTAAACAACATTATCAAGTTTATTTAGTTTTAGAAAACCCTTGACTCTCCTCATGATACTGATACTAACCAAGTTTTCAAATTTACATGACATAATATTTCATTCCATAGCCACACATCATCAAATTATACAACAAGATAAGTTGCTTCATTCATATCAAGATAAAATAAATTAACTATAGTCTAATCACCACTTCCAATGAGTTCACCATCAACATCATAGATCTTAGCCTTCTTGTTTACAAATTTAATTTTGCATCTTGAACTATTCATTTGTGACACACTCAATAGATTATAGCTAAGTACTTCCACATAATAAGCATGGTCACAATTGATCTTGTCTCTAAATCTTATTGATCCTTTTCCTTTTATTACACAAGGTGCATCATTACCAAATCTAAGACTATTTCCATTATAAAGCTCAAGAGTTTTGAACTTACTTTTGTCTTTGTAGACACCTAATCTGATTACACCACTAGGTAATCTTATTTAGTCATCTCTTAGGATATTATTGATTAAATATTTTGTATTTAATTAATTAGTCACCATCCTCTAGCTAATTAATTAATTTAATTAACTATAGTCCAATTGATAAAATTAAATGATAAACCAAAATAAATTTATCAATTAAATCCCTATTCCTCTATTGAATTAAACTAATGCATTAATCTATTTAATTTAATCTCACATCCCCCCTTCTATTAAATAAATCATTTAATAAATCAATCCTAAATCCCTAACCATCCCTAAACCCTATCATTATCCAAATCCAACCCATTCACTCATGCTAACCTCACTAAGCTAGCTAATTAACCTACCTCATTAAGTCTCAAGCACTTGCCTCCTAATCCCATCCTATGCCAATTCTAATCCCCTCACCTAAACATGTGCACAACTTTAAACATGGGTTAAGACTTTCTAACCCAAGCCAAAGTCAAAAGTCTTCCCCATCCTCTTACATTCCTATCCAAGAGTATTAATGGCTCTTACATTCCTTAATGGCCCTTAAATCCCTCTTACATCCCTCTTGCACACTCCTCCTCCCTCATACATCCCTTTAACCCTTCACTTTGACCATCAAATCCCCTTATGACACTTGTCACCAAGCTATGGATTTGAAGAAACACAATCCATGTGCTCCCCTTCCTTGCATCCTAGCCCTTCCTCACCCTTTTTCTATCCTTTCATCCTAGCCCTCCATCTCACTACCCCTTAGCCTATAAATTGGACCCTTCCTCTCTCTCAATATATCAACTTATAATGAAAACTTCCATCAGCCACCACAATATATCCATTACATCCTCACCATGTCAAAATCTATATACACCTCTATTTTTGAATCATTTACCCATCTCCATGCTTGATCACAAACCACTACTTGAAGCTTGAGCACATTTCATTATACATCCATCATCACAATAAAAATAAAAATATCAAGGTTAGACTCGAGGAGCTTATCATTATTGGTTTGCCTTACTTAATAGTGTTCCCTTTTATATATCATAAGTACTATAGTTTATTTAGTTTGTGAATGTTAGACTAGATTTTGATGTTCTTAGCATACTAGATTTCATAACTCTACTTAGGATCTAATCTTGGCATATCTTGATAGGACCATGAAAAGCTACCAATATTTTCTTAAAGCACCTCAACTAGAACGTCCTCTTTTTTTGGTGGCAAGGATGCTGCAATGTATGTGATCCTTAGTATCTCTGTTAGACCAATGTTGAATGGTCTAGTTTCCTTTTCTAGGATTGATGCCATTTTAGACTTATGATCTTGTAGTGGAAGGATAAAATCTCCATCCTCAGGTTCCTTAAAAAGGTTTTCATTGTCGAATATGTCCTTTATTTTCATTTCATTTTTTGAATGATCCAATGGTTCTCTAGAAGAGTTTTCACCAAGGGATACTTTTTCTTTTCTTTTTTTCTTTTTTATTTTCTTTCTTTTGATCATTTTTGTGACTAGAGATTTCCTCCTCCCTAAAGTAACCTTTTGGATCTAACTTGTAGATATAAGCTAACTGTGAAGGTGGTTTCTTGTGTGGTGTTTCAACTCCCATGAATCTAAGGAGTACATAATCCATAGAGAACTTGTCAACATGGATAATGCTTGGTTGGGCCTCATTGATGAGTTTAGGATGAGTGAGGGGTAAGTCTATGAGATTAATGGATAGTTAGTAGAGCACAAAGGCTCCTAAGATAAGTTCATCAAGGTAAATGTCATTGTAGGCTTTCTTTGCAACTTCCTCAGGGATGTCTTTGACCTCTATGAGTTTGTTATAGATATTTATAAAGGCATGACTATCTTTGTGGTGCCCCTTTTTGTGAGGAGTTTGTAGCCTAACTCTTTCTTTTTATCTTCCTTTTATGCTTGTACAGGTTGTCTCATTCCTAACTCTTCATTACCTAGGCCACCTCCATGAAAATCCCACTATTCAATAGCAAGGCAATATGAGTGTGGGTGTTTTTTCTTAAAATAGTCAAGAAATTTTTTACCCTTTGGGGGTGGATCTTTCTATAAAAATGTGCTAATATTGAGAGTTATTTCCTCTCCATTAAGGAGATCATTGACAATAAATGTGGTAGACCCAAGTTGTCTGAGTTGGGGATTTTATTATGGATTTAGTCCTTGATAGATTAGGTGCCCTTGATTATGTGGGTTAGTAGGTAGGGCACTAACAATAAAAGCATAAAAAAGACTATATTCTTCAAATCCTAGTACTTGATCTGAATCATGGAAATAGTGGAGGCTAAAATGGTGTCTAGATCATGGAAAGTTCTAGAGGACCTAGCCATAGTGCTACCAATCTTTATTCTAGAACAATGGTTTTTATATGAGGTTTCTACTATATTGAAATAAGCAAAGGGTTGGGAGTATTGTGGATGGTTATTTTAGTGCCGTGATGTAGAAATTTGACACATTGATGATAAGTAGATGGAACAACCTTCATAGCATGAATCCATGGTCAACAAGGAGGATGTTGAAGGGTAGGATAAGGTCAACTACATGATAGATTATTTCTTGAGTGGTGGGGCCAAATCTAATAGGTAGCAAGATCGTTCTTTTGGTGGTTTGCTCCAAGTTGTCATAGGCTTTGATAGTAATGACATCATTTAGGTTATCTACCTCAGTATATCCTACCTATTTGACAAATTTCAAAGTATATAGATTTAAGGATGATCCATTATCTATCATGAACCTTTTGACAACAAAGTAAAAAACCATGATAATTATGTGGAGTGGAAGGATATGATCTTGCTTAGAAGCTAGGATGTCAGAAGTCTTGAAGGATAATGTACATGAGCTAGATAAATACCCTACCAGGTTGTAAAATTCTATAGCATTGATATTAGTAGGGACACATGAATCATAAAGAGTATTATCAAGGATCTCTTTACAAAGTGGACTAGTGCACAATAGATCCAAAATGGATATTTGAGTTGGCATATTCCCAAGGTGTTCCAAGATATTAAACTGTGGTCCTAATGGAGTAAGTGTAGATGGTCAGGCTATGTTGAGTTGAGTTCTTCTTGTGGTAAGTGCACATTGGTTATTTGGGCCTTTGATATTTACACATATATAGAAGTCTCTATCTGAGATATGCATCAAATCAAATTTCCATCGTGTAAGTATACTAATGTATAGTTCTATATTTTATCGTGGTTATCACCTCATTTGGTTTGAACATTGTTTGGTTTGTTGGTGATAGGATTTTTCATAAGGATTTTTCTTGTATTTTTTGTTAATGGAAAGAATTAATTACTATTTATAGTTTACTTAAGTTCACTTAGGTTAATGCATTATTATATTAGTTTCCATGTAGACACCTAGGAGTGTGCATTGTCATATGAGCTATCTTGTTGACAAAATAGGAGTTAGCAATTTATTTAAGCACATGGTGTCTACAACATCTCTTCATGATATAAACATATGCATTCTTATCCTCTCATCATCACACAAACTTTGTTCTCAATGGAGGATAATCCACTTCTAGTGGACATGTGCTTAGTTGTCATACTTATCACTTTGTTGACTCCTAGTCATTCTAGATGCCTTTATATATAGGCACTTGTAGTGTGTATTAATGAGATAAAAATCAGATATTCATTCTCATATTGTTATTATGATCATAAATCATTTGGTCCATATTGTGTCAATTCTTGTGCTTCTTGATCTTGGTGTCATTTTTCCCTAAGAAAAATTCTTACATGGTATCAAAGCTATACCAAATTCTTACATTTTTTGTGGGTGAGGGAAATACATTTTGGTATATCAATAAACCTACATTCTGTTGGTGTTTTAAAATGTACTAAAACTAAAAATGCTTAATACCAGAATGATAGTACATACACAATCTAAAGACTAGCCACTTCCTATTAAAAATTGTATATGTAAAGTATTTGGACCCAACTTCAACAAAACCACAGATGGTTGTCTACTCTTTTGGCTCTGCAAAACTAGGGTGGGTGTACCCAGGGATGATTCAAAACTGGAACAACTATATGAGGATTATTCTTAGTTCCATTTTGATTCTCATTTCAAGATCCTCAAACATATACATTTCTTACTAACTTGATAAACACATCCCATAAAGCAGATATGGCCAAGAATTCTTCTATAGATCTGTAGATGTTCTTAACAATAGTGGCTAATTGAAGCTAAAACATTCCATCCAGACAAGTGCTAGCCAGCTTTGAAGATCTGCAGGAAATAAAAGTAAAATTTGATTTGATGCTGCATTTTGATAATCATTTATGATATATTTCTCCTTCAATTGTATCAACTTGATCAGTGCCTAATCCATTGGGGTTCAAAGTCTATAGAAAGTTCTCAGATCTGGTTTGTTGCCTTACAACAAATTCTATCAGCAATTCTTATTAGAATTCATCATTCAAAACCCTTTCCACTACTAAAGAAACCTTATCACATTCATCAAAGCTTTTATTTAATCCATTGAATTAACAACAGTGATAAATAGATATACAACCTAACTAGATTGCATTCAATTGCACAAGCCTTTACTCATACAATATCAAGACAACCAAGTATTTGAAAGGAGACAAGATTCAGAAAGAATAATATGGGGACAGTTCACAATTTGTATTCATCTTCTTTGAAAATGGTATATCATTTACAATAGACTCAGAATGACCTTCAGAAAGAAGCACAACTCGTTCTATATTCATGTATTCTCAGAGAATTGACAAAAAAATACATTATCAACTTGCTTTCAAAATTTGGACCAAAAAAAGACTAAGCATAGTACTTAGAAAAATAGAATTCGGACCCTTCTTTAGCCTTGGGATCTCACTTAAATAGTGTGAGATGCAACAAGATTTAGGCTAAAGAAAAAATGACAAGTGTCCTTTAAAAGACACTTACATATACTTGTAACAAGATGACAAAAATGTGAGTAACAACAAAAGTTTTACATTAGACATTCCTTTTGTGGGCCCTTTTGTTACACACTCCTGTGTTGGTAAGTTGGTTGCTATTTTGATCCTTCCTTGTATGCAACAGCCAAACTAACCAATGATGAAGTTTGTTTTGATGATGGCACGTCAACCTCCACCTATGGGCTTTCACCATCTTTATCATACATGGGGGAAATAACTTCTACCTTTTCCCTTTCTTTAGTTGTATCGGCATCCTGTGGTCCCGGGTCTGTAACTGAAGGTAAAAGATTACCCTTGTCTTCTTCCTTTGGTTGGGTTTGAGTAGTGACAAGGTCAGTGATTTGGATCTCCTCACCTTGCATTTCATCACTATCATCTTCATCTTCATCAAACTGCTCAACGGGAGCCATATTTGCCATCCATTTGTCAAATAATGCATCATCCAGCCAATTGAACTGTAAAATATCCCTCTATCTTTTTAGCTCATATTCAGCATCCTTGTTAATGGAAACAAATTCTTGCTTTAAAGAATCAAAGAATATTTGGGCCTTCACCATTTCTTCTATTGTGGTGGCCCACCATGCATGCCCTGATTCATTAACGACTTGATTCATTCTTAAACAAAATAAATCATTAAGTTCCTTTTCCCATTCATCTTTGCCTTTCAAATTATTCTTTTTGTCTAGGGCATGAGGAAATAGATTGAATTTATGGCTCTTATATTTCTCAAAGTAGCCTACTACTACTTTTTGTAAACAAATCCTTTTATTACTAAAGTCAATAAGATCAGAAACAATATCAAATGTTTTTTCAATTTGATCGAAAGAATTATCTATGACAGAGAAACACAAAAGTGTTATTTCTTTCTCCCTTGTCACCCATTTATTCAAAATAGGCATTAGAGCCTCATCATTAGACTTCAAATCCTCCCAGATACTGATAACCCTGGCCAACTAATCATAAATTAGCGGCCATTCAATCTTGTCCCCCAAATATGTGAGAGCTTTTCTCAATTTATCTTCATATTTGGATTCCAAATCTACATGTAAAGCCCACAATTTTCTTTTTTCTTCTTCAAAGTCCTCAGCAGTGTAGTATTGTGGCCTTTGGGGTGTATCTAGTATTTCTATGAGAGGGGTGGATTTAAAAGGTTCAACTGGGGGGTGAGGGTATGTTATTTTTGGCCTAGCGGTTTTTCCCAATAGCTTGATCTCAAGCTCAATTCTCTTTTTTACTTCTTTATTGTAGGCATCCACCACTGTTTCATACTTATTCTGCAGATCAGTCATTTCCTTTTCTTCTTTTTCTGCAGTGGCCAAGGCAAATTTAGAATAGTCCACATTCATGTGGGCTGCCTGTACATGTGAAGTATCAATGACCCTCCTCACAATGATACTCCCTGTTAGTCCTGAATCATTAGGCTGTGACGAAGTAGTTATGGATCCTCTTCTTAATGACCACATAACAAGAGTAGCTTGGTCATTACTGAATTCTATTCCCAAGAATTCCTCTTTATCTAGATCCTATAATCCTAAATTATTTGACACAGAATTAAAAATTAAGGCATCAACAATATCCCAATTGGGCAATAATAAAATATTTGCATCTTTCCCCATTTGTCTACCCTCTTTAGGGGTTATATTCTGGAAATCTTGTATCATTTGTTCCTTTATTTGATTCTAAATAGAGGCTTCATCCATTTCTAGATGCTTTGTTTTCATATTCCTACATCTTTTCTCAAAAATGTGCATGTTTGCCCTCCACGCAAACTGATGGGAAGCCCTAGATTTTACAAAACTGTTATCAGACAAAAATTGCTGACTGGCTTGTTCCAAAATAAGGTCTAATTCCCTTCCCCTAAAATTTTCTATAGTTAATTCAAAACTTGGCATAGGAGGCTCCTAGGGGTTCCCTTCATCAATTTCTGCCTGAGTAACAAAAACTCCTCCTTGTGATCTCATTTGTTCAATTTGCTCATTAGTGAGCTGCTCCTCCTCAATTCTCATTGGAGTTTGGGAAAGTGAGTAACCTTCATCATGTGATTCCTCTTCCCTAATTATTTTTCTTCTTTTGGGAGAGGGTTCAGGGGGTCTTTCTTCAAAAATAGTACTAGTAGATTCAATTATCTACTTTCCTTTGTTTACAGTGGGCATCTGATCTTGAATGACAATATATCCTGTCCTCTTTCACACAACCAATGGACCTACCCCTATGTTAGGGATGAAACCCAATTTTCTCATTACTTCCCTTGCTTTATCTGGAAAAGAATCAATAAAATGTTATTTTTTCTCATTCATTACCTCGATTATTTTGGGGAATGTACTCATGAGCTTATTTATTCTATCTGCATTAGTTGCAGCATTACTAAGAGGACTGTAATCCTTGTCAAAACAATTGATAAATTCCATAACTTTTGAATAGACTCCATTTCTCTTTCTTTGTTTCTTGCTCCTAGAGAGAAAATTCATTCCTTATTATATCTTCAGGGAAATAGAATTCATGCTGACTTGGACGAAGCTTGATCCTATGTCTAAGAGCAGAATTAAAGAAATCTTCTACATCACAAAAATGAGAGTGAGATACTTCCATCTTGTATTGATCCAAAAATTTGTAGAGGAAGATCCACCCCTCTTTAGTTATTACAAACTGGTGGGCTATAGTGCAAGTAGGAAAAATTGATCCTGTTCCCCTTTTGTGCAAAAAGGTCTCCTCCACTCCTCCCAACTGCCATAAAAATTCAGCTACTCCTACCTTGAAAGGCACCTGATAGGGTAGTACATGGGGTGTCCCTTTGAATCCATAAACTCTAATGATAGTTGAGATCGGATATGTGATGATATTCGCCCAATTATGTGAAACTTTTAGACTATGTGGTCTGTCCATAGGCCTAACAAGGTGCATTAGTGCCTTAGGAATTCTATGAATTTTCACTCAATATGAGGCACCTTAGTCTAGAAGCAAAGTGTCTATCAAATCTAAAAAAACTAGCATTTTCTACTTCCCCAATCATGTTTGCACTCCATAGTTCAACTAGTAGTGCTTCCCCCTCTTGTTCCCTATTTAAAACCATTTCTTTACCAAAATATGTAACCCCTTTAAATAGAAACATATGCATCAATAGGGAGTACCGACCCCAAACCTTCTCCACCTTGCCCTTTGCAATCCCCACCAATCCATTGTGAATCTCATTAGCCAAGTAAGATGCAAAATCAAAAATTATTTCTACACTGAAAGAGGAAATTTGGGTGATCATATACATGAAGCTCACAGGAATAAAATCTTCTTCACCCTCTTCGAAGACTCTGCACAGGGTCCTGTATATCTCTACTGCCCTGACATTAAAACATGATTTCTTGAAAGGTTCTTTAGAAGATGATGTTATTGCTGGTAGGTTTCCAATTTTTCCTATGTTGGCCTTCAGTGCACCTTGTCTAACTACATCCCTTTTTGACATATATTCTTTTTTTAGTTCTATCAAATCAATGGGCACATGATACCTAGTGAGAGGTCCCAAACTGAAAACTTCCCTAATCTTTTCTTGACTGATGGTAATTAAAACTTCACCATCCATTCTTCTCACTACCCTAGTGGCTTGATCATAACTCTTTGCCATGGCCTCAAGAAGGTCATAGTCCATAAACACACTGGGAACAACTACCTTTCCCAGATCAAAATTCCAAGTTATAGTTGGCAATATGGGCTGACAGAGTAACTATTAAGAAATCAATTGGTGTAGCTCCATTTGATTTAGTGTATGGAAATCAAGCCAGAATGCCTCAAAACAACTTGATGGGAATCTACAATTACATCCAGTTATATGATGAAGATACTACAGATGAAATGCAAGAAAGAATGGATGAATTGGTAGGACTGACATAAACCAGAAGAGAAGCATCTCTAAAGAACCAAAAGTTGCAATTGCAAGTCAAGACACTCTATGGTAAAAGAACTATAAGTAGAAAGTTTGAAGATGGAGATTTAGTCTTAATGTGGAATGCTAGAATTGAAGATAAAGGAAAACATGGCAAATTTGATCCTATTTGGTTAGGCCCATATCTAATTAAAAATACTTGGGGTGAAGATTCTTATATACTCAAAGATGTATTTGACAATATTCTTGAATTGCCAGTTCATGGAAAATTCTTGAAGAGTTATTTTTCTTGAAAAATACTTATTTTCTTCCATGAATAGTAGTTTTAGGGTTTCCTATTGTTTTGTACTTTTTGTATATTCTATAAGTCCTTGTAAATATCCCTGTGCAATCTTGTTCCTTGTTTCTATGTGTTGCTCAGTGCTCTTTGAAGAAGTTGTCTTTTTTACGAAGTATGTGGTCTACTCTCCCATAGATTCTAAAATCTTGCATAGACTCAAGTAGTCTATCATCCCTAGATAGAGCCACTATTGGTCTGACTTTTTTTTTGATAGAAGTCTTTTGTCTAATTGTAGAAAAGTCAGATTTTTACTTCTAGTGGATAATAGGGTTCCTAAATAATTGATCCATTTACTAGCCTTTGAAAAAAACTTGTGAAAACCCTACATTTCTTTCTATTCATAAATTGTCAGGCACAAAATATTTGAATTTTCAAATAAGGCAAATATTCTATTGTCTTTTTATCTTTCATGCCCTCGAGATACCTTTCCTCTCATATTCTCCAACCGTCCGATCTAAGTAGATCCACCATTGTTGTTACCTCGCTATGCAAACATGGGCACTTTTTATGTTCTGAAAAGTTTATAAAATGGGACCGCAAAATGAAGATACAGTGGTCGAAGCTTTGTTTTTTGGCTGATTTATTATTCAAGTACACATTGCAATTATCGTGAAAATAGGAAAGGGGACCCAGTAGAAGTAGTCTGAAGTCAAAGCCAAAATGATGATTTTTCCGATGTTTTGCTATGTCGCTATCAAAAAAATTTGACATCTCGTCGTTAGCGAAGTAGCGAGGCCCATGAAATTGAAGAGTCAGTAACATTACAATTCATCAGTACCATGACTAATCCAGGTGGCATGATAAGTAATAACTACTGTTGTCAGAAGCAGTTAATAGAAGCAATAATAATCTGATGGACCCTTGCATTTCACGGTGCCAAAATTCATTAAAGTTGCTAGAGCTCGCTACCTTTCTATCGAAAAAATTTGACATCTTGACATTAGCAAAGTAGCGAGGCCCCGTGAAATCAAGAGCTAGTGGGACCTTTAGTAACGTGGGATGATGACTAGGACTAAGAGGGTGCTAACTATGTAGAATTATATACTTCATCAATGCCCTTTTGATCAAATGTGCAAGAGATCTTGAGCGCCAGATTAGAACAGAATCAACAGTCCTCGCTATCTCGCGTTGAAAAGTTGCATGTTGTTTAAGCTATGCGATGTAGCGAGTATAAGTCAAAAAATTGCCTACAATTTCCCCACCTTTGATTAGGTCTCTGATCAACGGCCGTCGTCTTCTCACTATGAAGAGTTGCTAGGGAGATATGTATAGCAACATAGAGAATAAGGGCCCACCGCCATCTTTCTGAGCAAGCCCAATAACATATCATCTGCCAGATTTAGATCAGATCAATGGTTGTTGCTGCTTCACTATGGCAAGGTGCTCGTTCTTTATGCATAAAAAAGTAGCAACCTATTGACACGTGTCCTCAGTAGCCAGTGGGTCCAGACATAAGCGCCATCAAGGAAAGAGTTATATACATGGTAAATTTTCATTGGATAAATTGACCAACATGTCAAGTGCAACACCTAGTTGTTTTCTCCGTATCACATGATCGTAGGATTTTTAAAGATCGATGGTGCAACTTTAAACATAGAATGTGGTGCCACTCTTTGTATTAATTAGACATGAAAGCATCGTGCATGAAAAATAGAGTATAACACAGAAGATTTCATCAATTTCATCTTACGCGAGCAAAGATTCTGAGCCATTCCTGTGTAGAAGCAATTACTGAAGGAAAGCGTGCTGAAGTCTAGCAGAATTTGTGAAATTCTTTGTTCACAAAAAGTTTGTAGAAATATAGAGGAAAACAAAGACAGAGTTCAAGTAAGTAGTACTACCATAATCTTTGTTTTTCAGTTTTGTAAAAATTAATCCAAGAGGCCTCCGAAGAAGGGATTTTCAAGTCAAATAAACTATTTGGATAGAAATGTGCATGATGACTTGCTTGAGTTGCTCCTTGATTCTACTGTAGAGACATTGCAAGCTAAAAGATTAATCTCATTGAACCCTAGGCTAAGGATAGATGATGGATTGTATGATAAGGGTAATTGGGTCCAAGATGCTCAAACTTCTCAAACTGGTTTGAGTTTGTTCAAAAAATGGTTTGCAGAAAGGAAATTATATGCCCCACATGCCAATATATGGAATTTTGATTTGGGAAAGCTAGTTGTTCCCAGTGTGTTTATAGATTATGACCTTCTTGAGGTTGTGGTGAAGAGTTATGATCAAGCCACTAGGGTAGTGAGAAGAATGGATGGTGAAGTTTTAATTACCATTAGTCTATAAGAGATTAGGGAAGTTTTCAGTTTGGGACCTCTCACTAGGTATCATGTGCCCATTGATTTGATAGAATTAGAAAAAGAATATATGTCAAAAAGGGATGTAGTTAGACAAGGTGCACTGAAGGCCCACATAGGTAGAATTGGAAACCTACCAGCAATAACATCATCTTCTAAAGAACCTTTCAAGAAATCATGTTTTAATGCCAGGGTAGTAGAGATATACAGGACCCTGTGCAGAGTCTTCGGAGAGGGTGAAGAAGATTTTATTCCTGTGAGCTTCATGTATATGATCACCCAAATCTCCTCTTTCGGTGTAGAAATAATTTTTGATTTTGCATCTTACCTGGCTAATGAGATTCATAATGGATTGGTGGGGATTGCAAAGGGCAAGGTGGAGAAGGTTTGGGGTCAGTACTCCCTATTGATGCATATGTTTCTATTTAAAGGGGTTACATATTTCAGTAAAGAAATGGTTTTAAACAGAGAACAAGAGGGGGAAGCACTACCAATTCAATTATGGAGTGCAGACATGACTGGGGAAGCAAAAAATGCTAGTTTTGTTAGATTTGATAGGCACTTTGCTTCTAAACTAAGGTGCCTCATATTGAGTGACAATCCCAGAATTCCTAAGGCACTAATGCACCTTGTTAGGCCTATAGACTGACCCCATAGTCTAAAAGTTTCACATAATTGGGGGGATATCATCCCATATCTGGTCTCAACTGTCATTAGAGTTTATGGATTCAAAGGGACACCCCATGTACTACCCTATCAGGTGCCTTTAAAGGTAGGAGTAGTTGAATTTTTATGGCAGTTGGGAGGAGTGGAGGAGACCTTTTTGCACAAAAGGGGAACAGGATCAATTTTTCTTACTTGCACTGTAGCCCACTAGTTTGTAATAACTAAAGAGGGGTGGATCTTCCTCTACAAATTTTTGGATCAATATAAGATGGCAGTATCTCACTCTTATTTTTTTGATGTAGAAGATTTCTCTAATTCTACTCTTAGACATAGGATCACGCTTCGTCCAAGTCAGCATGAATTCTATTTCCCTGAAGATATAATAAGGAATGAATTTTCTCTCCAGGAGCAAGAAACAAAGAAAGAGAAATGGAGAGTCTATTCAAAAGTTTTGGAATTTATCAATTGTTTTGACAAGGATTATAGTCCTCTTAGTAATGCTACAACTAATGCAGATAGAATAAATAAGCTCATGAGTACATTCCCCAAAATAATGGAAGTAATGAATGAGAAAAAACAACATTTTATTGATTTTTTTCCAGATAAAGCCAGGGAAGTAATGAGAAAATTGGGTTTCACCCCTAACATAGGGGTAGGTCCATTGGTTGTGCGAAAGAGGACAGGATATACTGTCATTCGAGATCAGATGCCCAATGTAAATAAAGGAAAACAGATAATTGAATCTACTAGTACTATTTTTGAAGAAAGACCCCCTGAACCCTCTCCCAAAAGAAGAAAAATAATTAGGGAAGAGGAATCACATGATGAAGGTTACTCACTTTCCCAAACTCCAATGAGAATTGAGGAGGAGCAGCTCACCAATGAGCAAATTGAACAAATGGGATCACAAGGAGGAGTTTTTGTTACTCATGCAGAAATTGATGAAGGGAACCCCTAGGAGCCTCCTATGCCGAGTTTTGAATTAATTGTAGCAGATTTCAAGGGAAGGGAATTAGACGTTATTTTGGAACAAGCCAGTCAACAATTTTTGTCTGATAACAATTTTGTAAAATCTAGGGCTTTCCATCAGTTTGCGTGGAGGGAAAACATGCACATTTTTGAGAAAAGATGTAGGAATATGAAAACAGAGCATCCAGAAATGGATGAAGCCTCTATTTAGAATCAAATAAAGGAACAAATGATACAAGATTTCCAGAATATAACCCCTGAAGAGGGTAGACAAATGGTGAAATATGCAAATATTTTATTATTGCCCAATTGGGATATTGCTGATGCCTTAATTTTTAATTCTGTGTCAAATAATTTAGGATTACAGGATCCAAATAAAGAGGAATTCTTGGGAACAACATTTAGTAATGACCAAGCTGCTCTTGTTATGTGGTCATTAAGAAGAGGATCCATAACTACTCCATCACAACCTGATGATTCAGGACTAATAGGGAGTATCATTGTGAGGAGGGTCCCTGATACTTCACATGTACATGCAGCCCACATGAATCTGGACTATTCTAAATTTTCCTTGGCCACTGCAGAAAAAGAAGAAAAGGAAATGACTGATCTATAGAGTAAGTATGAAACAGTGGTGGATGCCTAGGATAAAGAAGTAAAAAAGAGAATATAGCTTGAGAACAAGCTATTGGGAAAAACCACTAGGCCAAAAATAACATACCGTCACCCCCCAATTGAACCTTTTAAATCCACCCCTCTCATAGAAATACCAGATACACCCCAAAGGCCACAACACTACACTGCTCAGGACTTTGAAGAAGAAAAAAGAAAACTATGGGCTTTACATGTAGAATTGGAATCCAAATATGAAGATAAATTGACAAAAGCTCTCACATATTTTGGGCACAAGATTGAATGGCCGCTAATTTATGATCAGTTGGCTAGGGTGATCATATCTGGGAGGATTTGAAGTCTAATGATGAGGCTCTAATGCCTATTTTGAATAAATGGGTGACAAGGGAGAAAGAAATAACACTTTTGTGTTTCTCTGTCATAGATAATTCTTTCGATCAAATTGAAAAAACATTTGATATTGTTTCTGATCTTACTAACTTTAGTAATAAAAGGATTTGTTTACAAAAAGTAGTAGTAGGCTACGTTGAGAAATATAAGAGCCAAAAATTCAATCTGTTTCCTCATGCTCTAGACAAAAAGAATAATTTGAAAGGTAAAGATGAATGGGCAAAGGAACTTAATGGTTTATTTTGTTTAAGAATGAATCAAGTCGTGAATGAATCAGGGCATGCATGGTGGGTCACCGCAACAGAAGAAATGGTGAAGACCCAAATATTCTTTGATTCTTTAAAGCAAGAATTTGTTGCCATTAACAAGGATGCTGAATATGTGCTAAAAAGATAGAGGGATATTTTACAGTTCAATTGGCTAGATGATGCATTATTTGACAAATGGATGGAAGATATGGCTCCCGTTGAGTTGTTTGATGAAGATGAAGATGATAGTGATGAAATGCAAGGTGAGGAGATCCAAATCACTGACCTTGTCACTACTCAAACCCAACCAGAGGAAGAAGACAAGGGTAATTTGTTACCTTTAGTTACAAACCCAGGACCACAGGATGTCGATACAACTAAAGAAAGGGAAAAGGTAGAAGTTATTTCCCCCATGCAGGATAAAGATGGTGAAAGCCCACAGGTGGAGGTTTACATGCCATCATTAGAACAAACTTCATCATTGGTTAGTTTTGCTGCTGCATACAAGGAAGGATCAAAATAACGACCAACTTAGCAACACAGGAGCGTGTAACAAAAGGGCCCACAAAAGGAATGTCTGATGTAAAACTTTTGCTGTTACTCACATTTTTGTCATCTTGTTACAAGTATATGTAAGTGTCTTTTAAAGGACACCTATCATTTTTTCTTTAGCCTGAAGCTTGTTGCATCTCACACTATTTAAGTGAGATCCCAAGGCTAAAGAAGGGTCTGAATTCTATTTTTCTAAGTACTATGCTTAGTCTATTTTTGGTCCAAATTTTGAAAGCAAGTTTATAATGTATTTTTCTATCAATTCTCTGAGAATACATGAATATAGAATGAGCTGTGCTTCTTTCTGAAGGTCATTCTGAGTCTATTGTAAATGATATACCATTTTCAAAGAAGATGAATACAAATTGTGGACTGTCCCCATATTGTTCTTTCTGAATCTTGTCTCCTTTCAATTACTTGGTTGTCTTGATATTGTATGAGTAAAGGCTTGTGCAATTGAATGCAATCTAGTTAGGTTGTATATCTATTTATCACTGCTGTTAATTCAATGGATTAAATAAAAGCTTTGATGAATGTGATAAGGTTTCTTTAGTAGTGGAAAGGGTTTTGAATGATGAATTCTGATAAGAATTACTCATAGAATTTTTTGTAAGGAAACAAACCAGATCTGAGAACTTGCTATAGACTCTGAACCCCAATGGATTAGGCATTGATCAAGTTGATACAGCTGAAGGAGAAATATATCATAAATGATTATCAAAATGCAGCATCAAATCAAATTTTACTTTAATTTCCTATAGATCTTCAAAGCTGGCCAGGACTTGTCTACATGGAATGTTTTAACTTCAGTTAGCCACTATTGTTAAGAACATCTGCAGATCTATAGAAGAATTCTTGGCCATATCTATTTTATGGGATGTGTTTATCAAGTTAGTAAGAATTATGTATATGTTTGAGGATCTTGAATGAGAATCAAAATGAAACTAAGAATAATCCTCATACAGTTGTTCCAGTTTTGAATCATCCTTGGGTACACCCACCTTGGTTTTGCAGAGCCAAAAGAGTAAACAACCATCTGTGGTTTTGTTGAAGTTGGGTCCAAATACTTTACATATACAATTGTTAATAGGAAGTGGCTAGTCTTTAGATTGTGTATGTACTGTCATTCTGATATTAAGCATTTTGTCGCTTAGTAGTTTTTGTATATTTTAAAACACCAACGCACTCAAAGAGGCTTATGCTTCCATAATGATTTCATTTTGGTCAATGAGATCTTGGATGTAGTCTTTGAGTTGCATACATTTTAGGGTGGGATGCCCCTTAATGTGATGGAATTTAAAAAACTGATTTTCTTTATACCAGGATGCCCTTGATTGGTTGTATTCTAATGGTTGTATCTGTAGGTGTCAAATAAGATTCTCCTTGGTCAATTTTTCAAAAATGACATCAAGGGGTTCAACCAAAGGGGTGTATGCTTGGGATTTTTTTTGGAAGTGTGGCCTTTGCCTAGCTAAGATTGTGATAGCATTGGTTTGATTTTGAGGATTGGGTGTTTGTGTACTATGTTTATTATTTTATAATTAAGTTTATTGATAGGATTATTGGTATGTAATCTTTTGGTAGGCCAACTATCATTTTCTATAGGATTTTTGTTGATAAAGTGTATTTGGGGTGTCAAATGTTGCTTCAACCACATGAATGTGTTGAGTGTCTGTGGCTCCATGGGTAACTATGTTTTTGTTTTTGTTCCAATACAGTGGTTTGTCATTATATTGTCCTTGTTCTTGGATGTTTTCTTTTTAAATCTTAAGGACACCATCTTTGATAAGTACCTATTCTAAGTCCATGCCTTTATCTTTGACATCATTGTATGTTTGGAGATAATTCATAACCATATGGTGTGCAAGACTAGGATGTGCATTGTTAACGAACATCTTAACAAGGTGATGCTCTAGGATAATACAAGATATTGATGTTGTGAGAGTTTTAGATATTTGAAAGTAATAAAAAAGGATTTCTCCTCTCTTTTTTTTGGCATGGACTAAGTCAACCATGGATAATCCATTCTCAACTAGGTGAGCATATTGGGCTACAAAAGCTCTTGACAGTTCAACAAAAGTTTTAATGGTGCCATAGAGGATCCGACACAACCATTCAAGAGCAAACCCTCTTAAGATTTTAGGATAAAGACACATGAGAACAAACATCATTGTAAGCCACTTCTTGGAAATGCATCAAAATTTCCTTGACATGTGTGATTGGATCTCCTTTCCCCTTAAATTTATAAAACTTAAGGACCTCAAAATGTTTGGAAAATGGTGACATTGTTATTGCTCTATCAAATGGATATAGGAAGATTATTTTAAATTTGAAAGTATTGGATTATATTCCATCTTTGAGTTCCTTTAGAGCATTCTTCATCTCTTCCCACTTAGATTTGATAGGTGTTGATGTTGGTGCCCCTAACCTTGGTGCCCCAATACAGGGTGTGTCTTAGATTGGGCTGGTGAATATGAATAGTTTTTCTTAGTGTATTATGGTGGATGAAGTGTGAATTAAATGGTGGTTTTGATGGGATTTATTGGTTGGTGGGGTGGTGGTTGGACATATTACTACATTTTTTGGGTAAGCTAATGATATTACACTTGCTGTTGGGATTGATAGTTATGGGTTTGTTTGCTAATGAGATAATTCTATATTGGCACTTGGATATATGATTTTTGTGGTGGTTGTTGCTGAGAGGTGGTGTGTCATGCCCAAATTTTACAAGTCAAAACACAACAATTTTTATTTTTTTTGATAACATCTATGTACATTGTGTGATGCATATTTCAATCATAAAATTGAAGGTGATTCTCTAAGTTATTTTGTTTAGCATGGAGTAAAGCAGTTATAAACACTAGGTAGCATTAGCATTTACAACCATGTGTAAGGTAGAAATGGAAGAATAACTATGTACTTTGTATCTTGAGGATATAGCTGATTGGATAGATAATCCTAGTTGGTGGTAATGTAGAAGAATCCATTTTGTTAAAAAAAAAACTCCATTCTCCAAAGAAAGACAAGGGGTACCTATCTATTATAATTTTTTTCATGATACCACCTATGTAAAATTTGAGTAATGACATAGGGGTTGGATGGTGTTATGAGATATTAATTTTGATTCCACAACAGAACTTATACATAAATGTTGTGCTTATAAGTGGGAGGCACCAACTCTCTATCCAATATAGGCTCATAAACTTGACAATTGGAATGCGAGTATAATCATATTGTTCCAAGTATTTGATTAATTTACAATATATGTTTCCTGACATCTATTTAGTAACCTTAACTTATTACTTTACCATCATTTTCTCATTGCAAAATATGTTTTATTCTATTTTGAATAGACTCTTACTTCATCATCATCATTATTATTATTTTATTTTATTTTATTTTTATAACCATATTAATAGCCCACTCACTATGTACTACAAACTAGGTTATTGATATCATATAATAAGTATTTTAAGTCTAAATGATACTACATCCATGTTATCATCTACTCATAATTGAACATTTATTTAATCATTCTAACATGGTATACCTTAGTCTCTACTAGTAACTAGACTAACACTATCCAATAGCTAAACTAATCTTAAATTGTCACTATTTTGTTAACTTACCCTACTAAAGAAATTTACTAAGTTCCTAGGAATATAATTTTACTAACAAGACTATACTAACCCACTAACCACTACTCACCCATCACTATCAACTAACCTTGGTCACTTTTCCCATCCCATAATCTGACCATTTAGTAAGTCAAGAAATTTATTACTACTAAGAGACTCAAGATTTTTAACTAAATTATTATTATCTTTTCTTTATTACTTTTTTTACATGGGACCTTTCTCTCAAAATTTACTTCACTTCCCATAAAAAAATGTGGTCACACATGGAGGAACATTTATTAAAGGAGAAGTCTTTTCTTGAAGATGTCTTATCTACATTGGTAAGAGGGAAATGATGCTTGGGTCCTTTTATGAGTGGAAGGTATCATATAGGGTTTTAGGAATATTTATTTCTCTTGATTTTGTTTTTTTTTTGATGTTATATTAGGATGATGTGTGATGTGACTAGAGTTTTCTTCTAGGCATGTGAGTTTTCTAAGTACACTCTATGGAATTATTGTCTTTGAGTGCTAGCTATGTTCTAGTCTCATAGGCATTTTATTTAGGATATTTTAAGTCTTTTTTTTTTGTTGACCAAATTATATTGTTAATTGTATCTTTAGTAGATTCTAGGTATATTTTTTCTCATTATTTTATTGACCTATAATAGAAGGTGAAATTTATTTTTATTCTCCATACAAAGTCCAGAGAATTAAAGTGCATCTATAGCAAGGTTTTCTCTTATGGATTTAGACCTTGTCATAAGCGGTTATATTTTCTTCCATTATAACCATGATGTCAAGAAGTTTTGTTGGTGGTTAACTGATGTTATCCTTTGTTTATATAGACTTAGAGATCTAATGGTGCAAGAGAACTCAAAGTTGACACTCTAATATACAAGGCCCATTTTTAAAAGTTTCTAAGGATGAATAGAATCACATATGAAACCAATTCTTATTAGAAACAAATGAACTTTGTCCATGCACATTTATGAAAAAATATAAAACTAGACATTTATTTGTATCTCACAATCACATAACAAGAAAACTTTACAATAACTCACTCATCCCACCTTGGAAATAAAACATTAACACTAACTTTCTCACATGAAATTTTCACAAGGTTTAACCATGGATTGAAACATAAATCTACATGTGTACAATACATTAATCCCCTATTTACAACATGAGTTCTAGAATGATGGATATTTCTTCATACAATAAATTCTCCTCTCCTTCATATATTGCAATTAAAGACAATACCATCTTCTCTTACAATGCTAACTATATACATAGCATCCAATCTTAATTTACACATTTTCAATGATATACAATAGTAAGTAAATACTTTTCACATTACAAAAAATGAACAATGGAAAATTAATACCATAATACATTATGAGATGACATGGAAAGGATTGATCTCTTCACAAAACACTTGGTTCTTCAAAATTGCCAAGGGTGAAAATCTAATCTCTTTATAGGTTCTATACTCTAAAAACTTGCAAAACAACATAAAACTTGGAACCATGGAGGCTCACCTCCCATCCTAGGAATCTATGAAGCCACCCACCAAGTAGGGGAAACAAGATTCAAATGAGCTACACTCAAGCATCACTATTGCATGCAACAAAAAATTACAATATAGAAACAATCCCTTCAAGGTTTAAGACAATAATTCACCAATGAAATCATGAATATAGTGGGTGAAGGTGGGCTTTCCAAAGAGGAGAATTCCACACACACACACACACACACACACACACACACACACACACACACATTTGCAATTACACAATGCCTTCAAGGCTTTCAAATCACATCCTCCTCATCACATAAAGACACTTATACCTCCATAACATAAATGCCTCTTCAAGGCTATCAACAAGGCATATGGCTTAAATGGAGCCCATATTCCATGAACAAAAAGACCTTCTTCAAGAGGAGAATCTCTCAACTTCAATGTTGATCCCAACAAACCCCTTCACCCAAGACTTCTCTTCCCTCCCAAGGGTGAGTGAAGCCTTCACACCCATGAACAAATTCAACACTCAAAAAAAACAAGGAGATCAAGAAAGAAACCCAATAAAATGCATGAACATAATGCACAACCACAACACAACACAAGGATTACAATACAATACATGATCCCATAACAACACTCCATACTTGAAAATTCATTATGCAATGCTAAAATAAAATTCTCATGGTTTGAGCACCAACCTTGGTCCAAGCTAATGGAAATGATAGTTGATGAAGAACTCCCTTAACCTCCCTCCAAAACCCTAACTATCTCTAAACTTAGAGAGTGGGTGAACATCCCACTAGTTTTTCCCAAGACTCTCTAAAAAGGATTTTCCAACAACTATTTTGGCAAAAACACCAAGCCACTTCCTTTACAAACTTGTCTCCTCCTAAGTTTGTTACTCTTGACTTAGTGGAAACATGGGAAAGAGCTCATGTGACAACTCCATTTTCGAATTGATGGAAGAAGGCATTGGTAGAGGGCCCCCTAGGCTGTGTAGTCACTATCATGGTCAAAATTAGATCCCTAACATGTTATACTATCATATGGGTAGCTTATTTTCACATAAAAAGACACTATGTGACCACCTAATGACCCTTCAAAACCCTAGTCAAGTCTAAATTCGTATTTCATTTTGATTGTGACCCATCCTTCCCCTTGTCAAGTGGGTTTACTTAAATATTAAAAAGGTGATTAGTTTAAAGGTAAAATGCTACCATGACCAACCCTAGGTGGCATGTCATTAACACACAAAAACCTACAAGTTTCAAGTGGCATACTAAAGCACATTACACATCATCATGACATGTCTCTAATGAATTTTGATATTAAAAATTTCACACATAGGAAAGATTACATTTACAAAAAAAGATGCATCACAACGAGGCTTTTGAATCTTCCAAAGGTTTGCCTTGACTAAACCGTGTTCACATAGGTTTGGACCTTGTTTCTCCTAATAACTTCCATGGTTCCACTTCCTACACATGAAATTTGAGTATTAGTAGTCCAAGAAGGTCATATAAAACACATGCCATAAATGCATATAAATTCAAATGTTATGTAATCCATATTAACATGATTTAATTAAATTCCTTTTCTTAATCATTTCAAATAAAACATTCAAAACATTAGAATATCAAAATCTACACAGCACATTTAATCATAAATCATCATAATCAATTTAACATTTCCCATCACATCATAATCCTTTTCCTATCAAAATGATGAAATGTTGAATCTATACTGCTAAACCAACCAACATGAAAATTAGTTCCAATTATATACCTCAGATCAAAACCACCCAAATGTAATCATCACAACTATTATATTTGATTCAATTAAATATAGTTTAATTACTAACACTATCTTGTTATCATTATGAGAAATTAGATGATAAGACATCTATCTCTAAATTCACTAATGTCAGGAAATTAGAATGTTTTTATAATAATATCCGCATAGGTTCAAAATCAGTCATAAGGCAAACCCATTTTATCTGTTAGTTAATATATTATATTTTCATCTTAATCATCACTCACTGTTCTTGTACAAAAATTGACTTATTATAGTGTCAAGCTCTATTGAGTAGGCCTTTAACTAAATTGATAACAATTTCTATCCATAATTATTATTAGTAATCATAAGGGCAGGTGTTAATTCATCTTTTCACAATAGCTTTTAACATAGTTTATAAGTTATAACATCTTGAGTCTTTATACCATAGGGTCTTAGCTTACCAACCTGATAAATTTTTGAATAGGATACTTATGACTACAATGTATATTAGTCTTAATATGATCTTAGGTCCAATATTAATAATAAGGATGCCAATCATGACATGCCTAAATCTTGGAACCTATTTATCATAATTCTATCATAAGGTATATGGTAACAACCTATAATTCACATACCATGAACAAGAGATAGAGACATGACATCTCACCTCCTTATGCTTCTTGGTTCTATGTTATTTAGGGTTTAAAATATGGTACTAGGGAAGGGGCCTTACATGGTGGTGGAAATATTGAGGTTATATTTTTGGATAGTAAATTCCTCTTAACATATGTTGGTTGTGCTCCTACTTGAGAAGATGATTGGGTGTTGATGGGTCCCAAATAGTTGGTGGAGGGAATCATCCCTGTTGCTAGTGGCTACTATTGTGGGATTTTTTGGCTACTTCCTAAGGGTGGCATAGAAAATTAGTTAGAGATGGGTGGTAGTTAATAATTTTATAGTTGTAGTGGTTGATGTGTTTGGAAAGTTAGCATGAAAGGGTACTAAATTGGAAGCTTGTAGTAGACACCTATGTTTGTCTAAAACCCCAAGGACTAAGTGGGAAAGGAGTGGTGGTATTTCACATGGATGTAAATAAATTAGAGGTGACATAAGGTGGGCTAGTAAGTCTTGCCAGTGGTATTCCTGTAGTGGATTATGATGCTAATTGGGTGTTGGGCTAGAATGTGCCAGATGCACTACTAGTGGGTATGGATGAAATGGAAGAAACACTTTAGGGGAAAAAAAGTCTCATGATATTAAAGGGAATGAATGCAAACTATGAAGTATTGGAAAGAGTAGCATTGAAAGGGATGGGTTTCTAAGCTAGTGTGTGGAATAGTGATTGTGTTATGCTGGGTTGATTTCTTTGTGGAATAGGAGCACCAAGCTAGGGTGATGAGATAATTGGATCCGTGGGTTCTAGTTGCATCATTTGATTGCCACTTTCTAGTATGAAGAATGAATCATTTGGATTGGATGGATCAATGGTAGGTGGTAGTCTACTAAATAATTAATGAGAAGGATCAAACCTATCTAAAGGTGGTGGTCTCCCAAGGCCAAAGGCACCAATGTTGTCTCTTAGTAAATTTTCCATAATGGTTTCCCTATTTAAATATATCAAATCAAAGCATTGTATTATTGTTAGAATATATAGTCCACTGATATAACTTGGGGGGAAGAGGTGAATCAGTTATCCAACTACTATCACAATCATCAACCTTAAACAAACTTAACCATATGTGTAATATAAACTAAAACCACAACAAGATACTCATAAAAATTAGCACTAGATAGGTTAACTAGAGAAACCCTTGATCATAGGGAAAACCCCAATGGGGATTGTTCACACAAGATGATGTACTGATATACCTATTTCTTGTTAGGGGATAGACCCTATTAGGAGTTTGTTAAAACATTCAATACATATGAGTCCCTATTAGGAGACTTTGAATCCCTGATAGGAGATTCTAACTCTATTAGGAGTTGTGGAAGACATCTAGACCCATTGCCCAAAAAAATTCAAGGTTAAGACCAATGAACCCACTATCCAAATGATCTCTATATTATTCCTTGCAAAATAATAGAAATAAAATGTACTTCCTTCCTTTATCTTTGTCTTGTCAACTAGACTTTTGTTCCTATATATCTTGTAACCAAATTGCACAATTCACATCCAATATTCCCTTGGATAGCTTACTCATATTTAGTAAGCACTCTGCTCCTTTTCACACTTTGTACTTCTACTTGATGTAACTAAGATGCTTGATACAACACAAACAAGGAAGAAAAATTTCCTTGAGTCAACTTTGAGGCTTTCCCAATTAACTATAATAAGACGATTAATTAATTACAATTACAAAAGAACTATTGGCTCATAGTCTATACAAAACTTCACACACGTGATACCAAAGATTGTACACTCACTAACATAACTATACAACTATCCTCTATTATTGTGTGGCTAATTCATTGCATCTTAGATGTAAGATAGCAATCAAACATCAGAATGTTGTTCTCCAATACTATTTTTTTGTACTACTCTCAATAAATTAGGTATAACTACTATATATCATCAGCTTAGACTTTGTACACTTAAACACATCATTAGGACATAGTCTAGACCATATCCTCAATTGTGTATCACTATAAAATCAAACCATTATCCATACCAATAAGATCTTTGACTACTATTCTCCTTTTCTTTATAAAAACTATGCTATGTTGACATCAATGAAAAAAATAGTCATGAATGCAAGATGTCAATGCTCTCTAATGCTTAAGATACTCTCCCAATGTAGTATCATCATCATTTATGCTAACAATCTCCTACTTTGGCATTTATGATAACATAGATGAAAAAAATTCTTAGTTTCAAGAATACCAAACTGTACTCTAGTACTACTACTATCCTCTAGATTCTAGAACTAGCATCAGCTATCCACACACTAGAAATTTCTCAACACAACAAGTGTATATCCTTCTTTTGGATAGACATCAATTATTCATTTCAGACTAAAAAATTAACAATACATCATATGTACATTAGGTGCATACTCCTACTTCCTTAGATGAATCTTTCTAAATCTCTCGAAAGAGATATCTCTCCCTTATACATACTTATCAGTTCTTCTCCCCCATTGCTTAGCATATTTTTTTCATGCAAATTCTTCCCCTTTGACATCAATGTCAAAGGCCTCAAAAAAATACAAAATACCAATTGTTATATGTACTTCTTCAACTCTTCAATCAACTCAAGTGTCCAAAGACATTGTTTAATACCAAATACCAAATACCAAGAGTCCTCAATGAATTAGTACACAACAAAAAGTCCCCCATAAATGAAACATAAAAACTCAATCTAGTCTAACAATAGTACTCTATACTACTCAACAAAAGCACTCTCTACATCATCTACTTAGAAGTAGGTAGGGGAATAACCCCAAGCATACCTCTCAAGTACTCAAATGTATTTTTAGGCAATAGATTCATAAAGATATCTACAATATGATGTTTAGTAGTTACATACTCCAATCTGATCTCCTTTTCTATAGGTTTCTCTCTTAAAACATGATACTAGATAGATATATACTTCATCTTATAATGCAATACAAGATTCTTAGACATACTCATTGTACTTGTGTTATTACAGTAAATGATAATAGGTTCTTTAAAATCAATCCCAATATCCTTCAACATCTACTTCATTGACATAACTTGATTATAGTTATTTTCTACTGCTACATACTCTACCTTAGTTATACTTTGTGAAATAGAGTCCTATTTTTTGCTTAGCCAAGAAATCGATCTTCCTCTAAGAAAGAATGCTCCACCTCTGATGCTCTTTTTTTCATCCATAATGCCTACCTAATCTTCATTAGTATATGCACACAAAGTGAAATCATTTATTTTTCATACCAAATCCCATAATTAGACATTCCTTTCAAATATTTGGATATTCTCTTTACTACTACATAATGATACTCTTTAGGATCAGCTTGAAATATAGCTACAATCCCAACTTTATTTTCTATATCCATTCTAGTGTGAGTTAGATATTACAATCCTCCAATCATAGATCTATACTTCTTGTACTCAAATGTGGGTGTTTTATCCTTGATAGATAAATTGTGATCAGTTATCATAATTATCATAGGTGTACTCTCTAATCCAAATCTCTTCAACAAGTATTTCAAGTACCTAGCTTGTGAAATGAAAGTACCATCATTTTTCTATAAAATCTGCAACCCTAGGAAAAACTTCATTTCTCCTATCATACTCATTTCAAACTCATTTTTCATCTCTCCAACAAAGTTATCAATTTCTTCATCATTTCCTCAAAATATTATGTCATCAAAAAATATTACAATGATAAATAAACCATTAAAAACTTCTTTCAAATACAACTTACCATCTAATGTACCTTTAACAAATCTAAGCTTTGTCAAATACTTATCTAACCTTGCATATATGGTCTATGTGTTGGAAGCATGAATGCTGATGATAATTCCATAAGTGAGTATTGTAGAAACAAGATTAGATTATTATCATGATGATATGTTACATTTATGACTATATTTGTCATTGATGTCAACATAGAAATTTTCTTTGGTATCTGACAGAAGAACAACAAAAATATCAAGTTGGTATGAATAGATAGTTGAGTGCTTTCACTACAAGAGTTTAAAGGGAGATACTACTAAGTGTCTAGTATATACATCTAAGACTGAAATCAAAAGATATTATGTCTAGAAGTAGTTATGCAAGGTTTAGTGAAGACTATTTTGAGATAGAGTTACATAGGCATGTTTTGGTAAATTTGTTATATGTCTTAGTAGATTTATTATTCTATGAAGCCAAAGTTAAGGATGTGAAGAAGACATTCTAGGAATGATGTAGCCAAGCCGACTTGTCATATTATTAGATGTATGGAAAGTTATTCAAGTTACAAGGTGGAAGATTAATGTTATTGGTAAGTGTAACACATTCTTAATGAGGTCCTATAATAATTAATTGAGAAGATGTAATATCTGACTCAAGGGATTGTTTTATGAATTTGGTATAAAGGAAGGACATTTTCCTTTATCATGTATAGATGAATGTGAAATATTATAAGAAATACAAAGAGTAGAGTGTGAAGATAAAAAAAGTAGAGTGAATGTGAAGGAAAATTCATTGCCAAAGTTTTATTGTGTGATCCAAAGTTTGATACTTGGATTCAAGGTTCATGACCTGGTCTAAAAGGTGTGATAGTGATTGGTCTAGTTGATAGGACAGTGGGAAGAAGTTAAAGTTTAGTACATACAATTATTCTACAAGGAATAGTTGTGAGATTAGTTTGATAGTGAGTTTGGTGATCTTGCCCTAGAAACTATTAGGACGATGGGTCCTTCTATTTTCTACAACTCCTAACAGGTTTGGCATAACTCCTAATAGGGTTGGAATCTTCTAACAAGCATTCAAAGTCTCCTAATAGGGACTCATATGTAAAATATCTTTTAATAGACTCCTAACAGGGTCCATCCTCTAACAAGGAATATTTATATTAGTACATCATCTTGTGGGCATCATTCCCACCAAGATTTTCTCTCTAATCAAGGGTTTCCCTAGTTAACATATCTAGTGTAATTGTGTATGTACATCTTTGTATGGTTTTTGATTACTTTGGTTGAATGGTTAAGGTAATTTAAGGTGAATAATTGTTTTAATTATTGGATAAGTAATTCACCACCCCCCCACCCCCCCAGTTATTTCAATAGACTATTGTTTCTAACAATTAGTCTTAGAGACTCAGGTCCTTGAAGATAAAGTTTAACAACTTTGGAGATCCATGGTGAACATATTCAAAAAAGATAATCTAAAGTTTGATGGAACAAATTATGATAGTTGGAAGGAAAATATGAGTACACATCTACTACTTATGGGTCTAGGATATTGAATCTTGACAAAATAAAATAAAGTCAATCATTGCTGAGAAAGATTTGGAAACTTGTACTAAGGAAGAAAGGGAACTTTTCATGTGTGGCATGAAACCTAAAGAAGCACTATTTTCTACACTTTCTAAAATTGAGTACAACTAGGTAAAGTCACTTATTACTTCTCATATGATTTTGAAAGCTTTGCAAAAATAGTTTTCAAGGAGATGAACTTTCTAAGTAACTGAGTTTACAAAGTTGGATTTGTGCATTTCAAGATGCTAAGATGATGCAAGTTGAACCTATAAGAACATTTGTAGGTAGGATATCATTATTTATTGCATGTATTAGATCTAAAGGAGCAACCAAGCAAGATGATGAGATTATATGGAAGATATTAAAGAGCTTAACACCACTATTTAAGCCAGTGGTTTAAATGATATAGTTGTTGATCTCTTCTACCAAAGATTTCACAAAGGAAACATTTACTTGGGAGACTTGAAGTAGTTCAGAATGAACTTAGACAGTTTGGAGAACTGACTAGAATTAAAACAACTTTTAGTACCTTTAATATTCAACCTAGTTTATCAAGGAGCACAAGCACTAGAGGAAATTTTTGTAGCAGTAGTAGATCTAATGAGGACAAAATGATAGAAGAAGTAGTAGCCCTTCTAGTGAGAAGAGAAAAGGATGGTAAGAAAATGTTTAAATGTTGGACTTGTAATAAATTTGGTCATTATGCATCTAAGTGTCAAAAGAGACAGAAAAAGTATAGATAAAATTTCAAACCTATAAGAGACAAAGAGTGTTTGTATGCAAATGAAGAAGATGATTCTAATGAACAAGCAGTAAGTACTAGTGATGTTGAAATAGGATTTGTAGCTATTAAAGAAGAAAGTCTAGAGAAAATGGCTTTGGTATCATAGGTTGAAAAGAAATCTAATTGGATAATCAACATTGGTTGTTCACATCATATGGCTGGTAAAATGAACAAGTTTTTTGACTTCAAAAGCCATGATGAAGACATTGTTAGAGTTGGAAATAATGCAACCTATCAAGTCAAAGGTATTGGATCTATAACTCTTGATGGTAAGACTAATATCGAGGATGTATATTTAATTGATGGTTTGAAGCATACTCTTTTGAATGTTGGACAATTAATGGATAAATATTACTAGTTATAGTTCATAGAGAAGACATGCATGATAAGAGGTAAAGATGGAAAGGTAATTGGAATAGGATACGGATCTAGAGGTAATGTATTCTAGCTAAACCCTACTGAAATGATATGTTTGGTTGCAAAGGTATATGACAATTGGTTATGGCATAATAGATTTTGTCATATAAAATTTGAAAAAATTGTGAAGATTAGTAGTGTTTACAGTTAGAGATTTGCCTAGGATTGTAAGCCTACTAACACAATTTGCAAGGCGTGTGTATTGGCAAAGCATAATAAAACTTCATTTCTCACCAAGAAGTTTACTACTATAGAAATATTAGAGATTATACATATAGATCTTAGAGGTCCTATGAAGACAAAAGGATTCTATGGTGAAATGTATTTCATGATTTTAGTTGATGACTTTTCTAGAATGATGTGGGCTGCATTTCTTAAAGAAAAATATGAGGCATTTGATAAGTTCAAGATATTCAAGAATAGAGTTGAGAATGAATTATATATGAAGATTAAATGTTTAAGATCAGATAGAGGAGGATAATTTACATCAAATGAGTTTAACATCTTTTGTGAAGCTAATGGAATCAAAAGATAGAACTATCAACTTTGAGAACCCCTGAACAAAATGGTATTGCAAAGAGAAGAAACATGTTAGTAATAGAAGAAACAAGAGCTATGTTAGCTAAGAATGATGTATCAAAGATGCTTTGGAGAGAAGCTATGAATACAATAGTCTATACTATGAATAGAGTGAAAGTAAAGAAAGACATAAGCAAGACCTCTTATGAACTGTGGTATTTTAGAATTTTTGATAATAAATATTATATCAAAAGAGATGATGATATTGGTAAGTTTGAGGCTAGAAGTGATGAAGGTATGTTTCTTGGTTATTCATTAAAAAGAAAGGCCTATCAATGTTATAATCTAAGAACTAAGAATATTATGGAAAGTGCAAATGTAAGAGTTGATGAGAAATTTAGAATACAAGAAAATAGTTGACTACAATTCAGATGATGAGAATATTGTCACTAACCAAGGAATGATAAAGTATTCTTTGAGACTAACAATGATTTGTAGAATGAAGGAGAGCAAAGGTAGGAACAAAGCTCAGAACCTTCAATAGAGCTAAGAGTTGAGATAACAACTCCTACTTCTAGTAAGAATATGACAAAAAATCATCCACTCAAAAGGGTCATTAGAAGCAGAGATAAAGGTGTGATGACAAGAAGTAGAATCAATGAAAAACTATGTTTGATATCTCAAGTTGAACCAAAGAATGCAAATGAAGAATGTAAAGACGAATATTGGAAGTGAGCTATGAAAGAAGAATTGGATTAGATAGTGAAGAAGAATGAGACACGGGAATTGGTCCCTAGACCAACAAACAAGAATGTGATAGGAACAAAATGGGTATTCAAGAACAAGATTAATGGACAAGGTAAAGTTTTAATTAACAAAGAAAAATTGGTATGTAAAGGTTACTCACAACAAGAAGGAATATATTATGATGAAACCTATGATCCTATGGAAAGAATAGAAGTAGTAAGATTATTCTTAGCATATGCATCATATACAAAATTAAAGCTATATTAGATGGATGTCAAGTCAACATTTCTATATAGAATAGCCTAAAGGTTTTCTTTTAATACATGACAAGGGCATAGTATGTGGATTGAACAAAGAATTATATGGCTTGAAGAAAGCACCCAAAATTTGGTATGTAAGGTTGTACAAGCATTTGAAAAAACTTGGATATAACACAAGTATGGAAGATAGTAATCTATATTGGAAAGAAATTGATGATGGATTGATGATTTTGGTAATATTTGTTGATGATACTATATTTAGAGAAAAAAATGATTAAAGTGACAAGTTTTCAAAAGAAATGAAAAAGGAATTTGAAATAAGCATGATAGGAGAAATGAAATATTTTCTAGAATTACAAATTATGCAGGATAAAGAAGAAATCTTTATTTCTTAAACTAAGTATTTGAAATATTTGCTAAAAATCTTTGTTTGGAAACATGTAAACCCATTAGAACACCTATGGTAATTGGACACAAGTTATCTATAAAGGATGAGACACCAACTATTCAGTAGAAGAAGTATAGATCTATGATCGGAGGATTGCAATATCTGACTTACACAAGGGTAGATATAGCAAATACAGTTGGAATTGTTGCAAGATTTCAAGCTAATCCCAAAGAAGTACATTATGTAATAGTTAAAAGAATATTTAGATACATGGAAGGAACACCAAAGTTTGGATTATGGTATGATAGATCTAATGATTTTATTCTATATGCTTATATTTATGTTGATTGGGCAGATAATATGCATGACAGAAAGAGCACCTATGGTGGAGCCTTCTTTCTTGGAGGAAGATTGGTTTCTTTCCTAAACAAGAAGCAAGAATATACCTCAAAAAGTATAATTGAATTAGAATATGTTGTAGCAACAAATAATTGCAATCAAGTTGTTTGAATGAAGCAAATGTTGAAGGATATAAGGATAGAGTTTAGTGAACCTATTATCATACATTGTTACAACACAAGCATAGCGAATATTCTATGAATCTAGTATTGCATTCTAAGAATAAGCATATTTCTATCAAGTATCACATGCTGAGAGAGAAATTTGTAGAAAAAGGAAATTAAATTGGAGTATGTAAGCACCAAAGATAAGATTGCAAATATTTTTACTAAGCCTCTTCCCAAGAGACTTTTGAGTATTTATGAGGTATGCTAGGGGTTATGCCCCTTCCTACATCAGAGTAGATGATGCATGCTAGTGTAAATAATTAATTACTATTTAGACTTTACTTAATTTTACTTAGGTTAATGCAATATTAAATTAGTTTTCATGTAGACACCTAGGAGTATGTGTTGTCATATGAGTTGTCTTGTTGACAACACAAGAGTTAGCAACTTATTTAAACACATGGTATCTACAACATCTCTTCACAAGATACACCTTGTTATGCTTATCCTCTCATTTTTGCATGCACATTTATGTACAATGGAGGATAATCCACTTCTGGTGGATATGTGCTTAGTTGTCATGCTTAGGACTTTGTTGACTCCTAGTCATTCTACATTGCTTTATATACAAGCACTACTAGTATTTATAAATCAGATATTTGTTCTCATATTGTTATTATGATCATAAATTATTGGTACATATTGTGCTAAGTTCTTGAGCTTCTTGATCTTGGTGTCATTTTTCCCTAAGGCAAATTCCTACATGGTATTAGAGCTATACCAAATTCTCACATGGTATTAGAGTTGAGGGAGCTTCATTTCATAGCCATTATAGACCATTTTTTCTTCACCTCTCATAGGACCATGATTTAGATCTAGAGTATCTATAGCTATTTGGAGTGTCTAGAGCCAAAGTGGACCTCACCATTGCATTTGGAGTGTCAATTTGGTGAATTTTGACTATAAATTTGCCTACCCTAGGCCATAATCAAATTTGAGGCAAATTCTTTTTACAAACTAAAACTTGAAAGTTCAATTTTCAAAATTGGTATGATCTCTTCAGATTTATGCATTTAATTTTTGAATCTACATTTTTTGTTTGCATCTCTGCAATTTTTTTTGGATTTGTATCTACAAAAACTTTTGCCTATTAGATTTGTAGGAGAGCAGTTTTTATAGTAGGCAAACTAGGCAAACAAAGCTTGGCTATTTGTGGCTAGTATATTCCTCTACATCCAAAGTATTCTAAAGTAACCAATGTTCATCTGCAAAAACTAACATTCAAACTATACAACTAACATATCACAAAGTGGGCTTTAAAACATACTGGCAGCTTTAAGCTAATTCATAACTAGCAAGCTCCATGTTTTTAAACAACAATGGCATTCACCATACAGTAAATGTTGGACTAAAGTCCCACACCCACCACCAATGATCTGCATGTTTCTGGTGACTACCTCCACTAATGAATGATGTCACCAACCAATAGGCCCATTTGACACTCTGTTGGCAACTGCTTCTTAGCACCACCCACCACCACTGACTTCTAATATTTGTGACTGTTGATGACCTCTCACCAATGGCCACATTAGCTTTGATGCAGAAGGTGACTTAGAAACCACATTTGGTAGGTCAGCACTACATCACTTGCATAGTCAACCATGTCATATTGAGACACATCATCCATATAGCTCTGCCATGTTAGCCAATTGGGTTATTTTTTGCTGACATCATCTAAACACTATCCTAAATTTGATAGCCATTTGATTGTCACAAGATGGCCAAATTGCACTATTGTGATTATCATTTTGACATCAAATTTAACCCATTATTTTATTAACATCATTATAGTAGACCATTCACCATATGCAGTTTTGATTTGACAGTCCAACTTCAGGAAGCCATATCTTAGTCATCCAAACTCCAAATCAGGTGCAATATTTTTTTTATTTGGGCTAGAATTTCCTAAAATTTTCATTGGTGCTATTATTTTTTGGTTTTGGTGTATAGATTTGTCAAAAAAATTAGTTTTTGGCAATTGTACCTATCTAATCCTACATTTTGCAACTTCAAATACTCCGTATGGGCTCATCTGGTCACATAATTATGTTCTTTTTTTTTGAAAGTGTATAATTTTTCATCTACTTTCTAGATATTTAATCATAATATAGGCTTGTATGGATAGAAATATGACTTTCAGAAATAGGTGCTTTTTTGCATTGTTTTACTTTGATCAAACTTCAAAATTGTTGTATATCTAAGCTAAATTGCTAAGTACTAGATTTGACTTCCAAGAGGAGGTTGTAAATAGCAAAATCAAAAGTCCACTTAGGCCTAAATTGGTAAGTGGCCATTGCAATCGCACTAAATATAAAGTGCCTAAAGCATCATTTTGGGGGTTGTCTCTTGGTGTTGTCTTCCTTTCTTGTTGTTGTTTGTTTCCTTGCATTATGGGAAACATTAATGTTCCAAAATTAAAGCTACACAACTATGCCACATGGTCAGTTAAAAAATGGTGTGAATTAATGAATGAAGAAGTTTCTCAATATGCAGATGGATCTTTTTCCTAAACCAATAGGTGATCAAGTATCTCAAAGTGAAATCCATGCTTGGGAATTAGTAGATAGGAAATCCCTAGGACTCATTAGGTTACGGGTTGATGACAAGGTGCTCTATCATATTATAAAATATAATACATCCAAGGAAACTTGGGATGCTCTTAAAAACCTATATGGGAAAGTGACTAAGGAGGATTTCTACAAGATTGAAGATGAGCTTATCTTCCTAGATCCTAAGAGCTTTGATTCTATTCAAGATTTTATTATAAAGGTGAATGATTTGAGAATAAAAATTAATGATTGTCGTAGTCCCATTAAAGATGACAGGTTGATTTATCTCATTTAGAATAAATTTCCATTAGAATACTCCACATTTGTCTCTTCTTTCAACACCACAAAGGCTACCTTAGGGTCATCCTATCAAAAAATCACTTTTGATGACTGTGCTTAGTTGTTAGAGGATGAACAAGCTAAGTTGATAACAACAGGGATTCTCAAGTCTTCAAGATGTAAGACATTGGTGGCTAACAATGAGAGCTCAAAAAATTCAACTAGTGAAAGTTCAAACAAAGAGAAGGGAAAAAAGAAGAAGCAGAAAGATAACAAACAAGCTGACATAGGAAAGTCACCACCAACATCAAATAAAAAATAAGGTAAGTCTTCACTTAATACCAACAAAAGGGAGGACAATAATCAAGAAAATAAGAAATATTTCTATTGTAAAAGAACTATTCACGATGAACATCAATGCTATCACAAGTAGATTGATGAATTGAAAAAAATCATGAAGAAACACAATGTTCCATTGCCTAATGCTTATAAGGAAAAGGCATCTTAATCTTTAGATTCTAGGAGAAAAGGGCTAGCTTTACTCATAAACATTTTTAGTTAGGGAGAATTGATTATTGACTCAAGTGCCACACATCACATGGGTGCTTCAAAGAAATTTTTCTTCCATAACACCTTTAGAGATACCTCACATCTTTGTAGGGGATGATACTATAGTGGAAGTTGAAAGAAAAGGTGTTGAGATGGAAAATGGAGTGTTCAAAGATGTTCTCAATGTTCCTAATCTTACCTCCAACCTTCTTTTAGTCTACAAATGACTCACTATGGAGGTGGAAACAATGCTAAATTTCTTCTAGATTTAGTGGTAGTGAAAAGCATCAAAGATGAATCTATGGTTGCAATAAGTGAAGCTAATCATGATTCCAGGCTTTACACTTTCTCTTCCTTTGTGCCAAAATTGAATGCACAAGCCTTGTTAATGCATTCAAGTATACAAAGAAAACTAGGGCATGAGAGGTTTGCACATCTCACCTATAGGTATCTTCAACAACTTAGCAGCAAGAACATGGTTCATGGTCTACCTCATGTCCAATTTTTAGATGGTGTTTATTCAGGTTGCACACTTGGGAAGAATATATAAAAAAATGTTTGACAAGAGGAAGTCTTGGAGAGTACAATATGTTATTGAATTAGTTCATAGTGATGTGCTAGGCCCATTTATAGTGCCATCATTTGGAAAGCCTCACTATGCACTCACCTTCATTGATGACTATTCTCAATATACTTGGGTATTCTTCCTGGCTCATAAGAGTGAAGTGTTTGAAAAATTTCTCACCTTCGAGTCTCAAGTGGAAAAATAGTCAAAGAAATCCATCAAAGTCCTTCAAACAGATAATGGAGAGGAGTATGTGAACTCAAGAATTATAAACTTTTGTACTCAAGAGGGAATTGACCTTCAACATTTAGTACCATACATGCCACAACAAAATGGTGTTGTTGAAAGGAAGAATAGAACCCTCAAGGAGATAACCACTTGCATGCTTCTACATAAGTCTCTTGATCAAGTCTTTTGGGCTGAAGAAATGAAATGTGCTAACTACATCAAGAATAAGAGTCCTCATAAAGCTTTGGATGCTGTACCATCTTTTGAAGCCTAGACTAGAAGGAAACCTTCTATAAAGAAATTTAGAGTCTTTGGTTGTCTAGCATTGCACAAATATCTCCACAGAAATGTAAGGCATTGGAATTCAAAGTAGACCTTGCATCTTTGTTGGATATGTGGACTCTCATAATGCCTACAAGTTGATGGATCTAGAGATACATGAAATTTTTTATGAGTGGAGCATAGACTTCGAAGAAAGTGTCCTAGCTTTACTTCTTTAACGCATCCTTCTTCCTCCTTCATTGAAGAGACTAACAGTGATGATAGTGACTTGAAAGATATTCATCCTTGACCCAAATAGAGGCATCAGATAGATAATATTGAGGATATACCTTCTACATCTTCTTCCACCAAACCTAAATGGGCTCAACAAACATTGGATGTGGTAGAACCATTGGTAAGAAATCCTTTAGATACTAGGAAGACAAGATCACAACATAAATTGTTCCCTCATACTTATATTGCAATTGTTTTTGATCCTTAATCATGCAAAGAAGCTTAAGGAATTCTAGATTGGGATAAAGAAATGGAGGAAGAATATAATTCTCTTATGAGAAACAACACATGGGACTTAGTCTCTCTTCCTAATGGAAGAAAAAATTGGTTTAGTGTAAGTGGATCTATCAAACCAAGTTTATAGTAGATGGAAGTGATGATAAGTATAGGGCTATAATTTTTGGAAAAGGTTTCTCTCAAGTACTTGACATTGACTACAGTAAGACCTTTGCACTAGTTCAAAAAATGAACTCCATTTTTTTGACACTAGCTATAGCTACAACTCAATGATGGTTGTTCACCATATGGATGTGAAGAGTGCATTCTTGAATAGTGATCTTTATGAGGAGATTTATATGGAGTAGCCCAAGGGGTTCACTCACAATTCTAACTTGGTTTATGAGTTGAAAAAGTCTATATATGGACATAAACAAGCTCCAAGAGCTTGGTATGCTAAGATGGATTCTTTCCTTCTCTTAGAAGGGTTCACCAAATGTTATTCTAATCTGAATGTCTACATTCTTCAGCAGGATGCTTATCACTTGCTACTTTTTCTTTATGTTGATAACTTGATCATTATAGGGAGTACAACATCCATCATTGATAGTGTCAACTCTACTTTTTAGGACAAATTTTCAATGATAGACTTGGGTCTACTTAATTATTTCCTTGGTATCAAGAATTATCACAACCCAAGTATGCTCTTGATCTACATGCTTGATTTCACATGAGTGACTGCAAGGATGTATCTACTCCATTTTTTTCAAGTGTTAAGTTAAAAGAAAAGTGTTCTCCTCTACTTGTTGATGCTTCTTTTTATAGACAGTTGGTTAGAAGTCTTGTCTACTTGACACATACATCCCTTGACATTTCATTTGTAGTTGGCATGGTTTCTTGCTTCATGCAAGACCCACATGAACTTCACTAGTGGAAGGAAGCCAAGTGCATCCTACACTATATTCAAGGTACAAAAGCATATGGGATATGCTATGTAGCTAGTACTAGACTATAGTTAGTGGGTTATTTAGACTTAGACTATGTAGGGGACCTTGATTCTCACAAAAGTACTTCAAGATATATGTTTCATCTTGGTTCTAGCTCTATTTTTTGGTAGAGTAAAAAAACAAAACACTATTTCTCTTTCATCTATTGAGGCTAAGTATTGAGGAGTAGTAAATGTGGCTATAGAAGCTATTTGGTTATGACATATTCTAAAGGAGTTTGGTTTTGACATACCTAGACCCATAGTCATACATTGTGATATTTAGAGTTCCATTGAAATCTCAAAACATCTAGTGCAACATCAATGCACAAAACACATTGAAGTTTATATGCACTACATTAGACAGCTGATTCATGAGTAGGTCATTGCATTATAGTATTGCCCTATAGAGTAGTAGATTGTAGATATCTTCACCAAGCCCTTCACTAAGGTCATGTATCTTCATTTGTGAGATCTCTTGGGGGTGCAAGATTTTTCACCAAGGGGGTCACATGACTCTTCTCTTCTTTATTGTGTTTATCCCTCTTTTTGGGGAAGGTTTTTTCCCATGAGGTTTTTCCTCTTTCTCCATTTTTATAGACATTGTAGTACATCACATTGTATGTACAACATTGCAATTGTACATGGGTACTTAACATGGCCTAGTATTTGGGACCCATCATAGCTTTTGTGAGCTAAAGTGCATTCCCCTAAGTTGCAATTAAGGGGGTGCTAGTGTAAATAATTAATTACTATTTACACTTTACTTATGTTTACTTAAGTTAATGCATTATTGTATTAGTTTTCATGCAAATATCGAGGAGTATGCATTGTCATATGAGTTATCTTGTTGACAACACTAGAATTACTGACTTATTTACGCACATGTTGTCTACAACATCTCTTCACAAGATACACCTTGTTATGATTATCCTCTCATTTTTGCACATAAATTCATGTAAAATGGAGGATAATCCACTTCTGGTGGACATGTGCTTAGTTGTCATGCTTATCACTTTGCTGACTCCTAGTCATTCTAGATGCCTTTATATATAGACACTTCTAGTGTGTATAAATTAGATATTCATTCGCATATTGTTATGATCATACATTATTGGTCCATATTGTGCTAATTTCTTGACCTTCTTGATCTTGGTGTCATTTTTACCAAAGGAAAATTCTTACATGGTATTAGAGCTATACCAAATTCTTACAATGCAAGAGTGCATCAATCTAGTATAATAGAGAACTATTGTTTGTCTAGATTGAATGTTGATGCTTCCTATAGGTGGGAATATCTATGATGGATAGAGTAATTTAGGAATCTTGTTGGATGTTGTGTTTTAACAATGTCTTTGGGCACTTGAGCAGGTTAGAGATAGTTGTTACAGAGATTTATGGTTGCTGAAATCTTTGAAATCGATGCCAATGGGGGAGAGGAAAATATAGTTTGGAAGAAGAATAAATAATTTGGAAGAAGTAACAAATAGAGTAAATTGAGGTATATTAATGGGAAGGATGATTGATGAATAGGATTTGAAAAGAAAGGTTAACTATCTTTTGCAGTTGGTCTTTTTGGAACTAGATGTTTTCCATCTATGTTACCATCAATGCTAAAGGAAGAGATTTTTGCAAGCATGAATGATGATGATACTTCTATGGGGGAGTATTATACAAATAGGATTAGATAATTATCATGATGATATGTTATATTCATGACTATATTTGTCATTGATGTCAACATAGTAGTTTTCTATGGTATCTAATAGAAGAACAATGGAAAGATCAAGTTGGTACAAATAGATAGTTGAGTATTTTCACTACATGAGGTTAATGGGAGATATGAATAAGTGGCTAGTATATGTAGCTAAGATCAAAGGCACAATGTATTATGTCTAGAAGTAGTTATGCAAGGTTCGATGAAGATTGTTTTGAGATAGAATTTACATAGGCATGTTCTGGTAAAGTTGTTATATCTCTTAGCAAATTTTTTATTCTATGAAGCCAAAGTTAAATATGTGAAGAATAAATTCTGGAGATGACATAGGTAAGCTCACTCATCCTAATATTTCATGTACAAAAATTTATTCAAGTTACAAGGCTAAAGATTAATGTTATCACTAAGTCTAACTTGTTCTTAATGAGGTTGTATAATAATTAATTGGAAGGTGTAATAGCTGACTCAGGGAATTGTTTTATGGATTCAATATAAAGGAAGATAATTTTTCTTTATCATGTATGGATAAAAGTAAATGATTGTAAGAAAAACAAAGAGAAAAATGTGAAGATAAGAAGAGCAGAGCGGATGTGAAGGAAACTTCATTGCCAATGTTTTATTGTGTGATTCAAAGTTTGATACTTGAATCTAAGGTTTGTGACCTAGTCTATAAGGTCTAATAGTGATTGGTCTAGTTGATAGGAAAGATGAAATAAGTTAAAGTTTAGAGCATACAATTATTCTACAAGGACTAGTTGAGAGATTAGTTAGACAGTGAGTTCAGTGATTTTCCCCCATAAGCTATTTGGATAGTAGGTCCTTCTATCTTCTACATCTCATAATAGGGTTGGCACAACTCCTAATAGGGTTGAAATATTTTGAAAATAATTCAAAGTCTCCTAATAGGGACTCATATCTACTAAATGTTTTAATAGACTCCTAATAGGGTCCATCCTCTGACAAGGAATATTTATATTAGTGCATCAACTTGTGGGCACCATTTCCATTAGGGTTTTCCCTCTAATCAAGGGTTTCCCTATTTAACATATTTGGTGTAATTATATATGTGCATCTTTATATGATTGTAGTTTACTTTGGTTGAATTGTTAATATTATTTAATGTGGATAATTGTTTTAATTATTGGATAACTAATCCACCCCCGCAATCATCTTATTGGACTATTATTTCTAACACTAGGTTCTTGCTTCAGACCATATAAAGGTTTCTTTAGTATGCATACCATCTCTTTTTCTTCTATCAAAGGGAATCCATTAGGCTACTCAATGTAGACTTCTTCAAATTCTCAATTTAAAAAAGTTGACTTGAAATTCATTTAATATACCTTAGACTTCTTATTCACTACATAAACCAAGAACATTGTTACTACTTCCATTCATACTACAACAACATCCATATCCTCATAACCTATGCCTTCTTTTTGTGAGTAACTTTTACAAATATTTTTTTCCTTGTTTCTCATAACATCTCCTTGTTCATTCATCTTATTCCTAAATAACCATTTGGTTCATATTACATTCTTGTCTTTAAGTCTAGGAACTAACTCCCATGTCTCATTCTTCTTATGTTGGAAATATTTAGGACTAGCTAGGTTAATGAGAGGGGAGAGGTGAATCAATAACCTCAAAACCTTTTAATAAATTGAGAACTTAATTGCATTGATATTAATAAATTTGATCTACTACATGCATAAGAAATTGAGAAACATAAGACACCCTAAACACAATATTTGGTGACCCAAAAACCTTCCAAATAGAAAGTAAAACTGGGGTGGGGATGATACCCACAAAACTTCAATGCTGCAACATAAAGTTGGCCAGTTAAAGCTTACATTGATCAATTCTGATGATCTACTTTGTTAGGAGCAATTAGGACTGCTAGGTTCACCTTGTTAGAGATTTTACAAACATACAATGAAGTATGCACTTGGTAAAGAGATTTAAGAAAAGATTGTTAAGTCTACCTTGTGAACGGATTTGAAGTTGATTCACCTATTAGGATGAAATAGTAGATCTCTAACATACAACTAAATTTTTGATTGAGATCCTTGAAGTAATGATCACCTCTATGTGATAAATATAACTCTGCTACTCCTGATATGGCCTTAAAATACACTTTGTTATTGATTCACATTCCTGTGCTTACATTCCATTCAAATTAACTGACATATTCATACTACTTTGGATATGATACAATACATTACATATATATCAATCCAATTTACATAATTACAAAGTTGGCCATTACACAAGTTAACACCAATATCACAAAGTCAACCCAAATGTAGATATTCAAGTTCTAAAAACTAATTTGGTGAAGTTCTGATACACAACATCCACTATTATTTCTCGGCATCATCATGCATTTGGTAGAAGTAGAAGCTCAGTCCATACTAATTGCTTCAATGTAGTTTCAGACTCAGTATCCACTAGAGACTTGGTAGATACTGTGTAACTCGGTATAAACTACATTCCCTATTTACCACAACTATACTCGATACACACTATTCTTCATTCAACTTGATTAACAATGGCTTCAATTGACTTAAGCTATTAACTCAGTAGAAACTGTAAACCTTGACAAACACTAAAATTCTTGCTCTAAACTATAGTGCTTGGCAAACACTGAATAACTTGGATTGAACTATAGTACATGGCAAACATTGAACTACTTGGTTTGAACTATAGCACTTGGCAAACACTAAATTGCTTGGTCTGAACTGTAGTACTTGGCAGACATTGTATATAGAATCTAAATAAGTGTTATCACTAATAACAAACCTGAGTGAATGTCAACATCTTATTCTTCTCAATCTGATCCAATTCTTCCTTCATTTCTTGAATACATGATTCATTTGTTCTTTTAGGCTGCACTTGAGAAATAAGACACAAGTCCTCATTTAATTAATTCCTCGTCATCATACCTTTATGTATACTTCCAATTGTCTACTCTAGAGAGTGATTCTTTTTCATGTTTCTATTGGAGGTAGGATTTGACATCTCAACTCTTATCTCATCTCTAGGTTTAGACCTTTGGTCTTCTTTATGCTCAATAAATAGCGTATCATTCTACAAATCATTGTCAATCTACAATAAAACTTCAACATTCTATCTAAAAATTTAAGAATGATCTTCTTCTTCATTTGAATTATAATCTACCATATTTTCTTTAGTACCAACCTTTTTATCAATTCTTACATTTGTGCATTCAACTATTGTCTTAGTTCTATAGTTAAAACATGTATATGCCTTTCTCTTTAATAAGTAGCCAAGAAACATACCTTCATCACTTCTAGGATCAAACTTACCAATGTCATCATCTCTCTTAATGTAACATTTTCTCACAAATATTTTGACATATTTAATTGATGGTGAATGACCAAACCATAACTAATAAGGTGTCTTTGTCATACCTTGTCTGATATGCACTTTATTTAGAGTGTACACTATTGTATTAACTACTTCTCTCTAGAATGTCTTAGAAACATCATTCTAAAATAACATCATTCTAGCTATGTATGCTACTTATTTATTTCTTCTTTCAACAATCCCATTTTGCTAAGGTGTTCTGGGTGAGGATGGATGTCTTTGATTCCATTCTCTTCACAAAATATGTTAAACTCTCTAGAGGTTAATTGTCCTCCTCTATTTGATCACAAACATTTTATCTTAACACCAGATTTATTCTCAACTCTATTCTTAAATATCTTAAACTTCTCAAAAGATTTGTATTTTTCTTTAAGAAATGCTACCCACATCAATCTAGTGAAACCATCAACAAAAATCATAAAATACCTTTCACCATAGTATCATCTTGTTCTTGAAGGACCACTCAGATATGTGTGAATGATCTCCAACTTCTTTGTGGTAGTGAGCTTCTTGCTAGAAAAAGACACTTTCTTCTGCTTACCCAAAATATATTCTTTGCAAACAACATTAGTAGGCTTTTTTAGCTTAGGCAAGTCTCTAACTGCACACATGCTACTAACCTACCCAATATTATTGAAGTTTATCAATCATTATCAACTTTCACAACCAAAAAAGTTATTTCAATAGGATTCAACTAAAATACATTACCTTTGGATCTAGTTCTAGTTCCAATAATCTTACTAGCCTCATCCTTGATAATGAGGGTATTCTCTATGAATTGCAATTGATATCCCTTGTACACTAACTGTCCAACACTCAACAAATTCTGTTTCAATCCATCAAAAAAATAAACATTGTAAGTGTTAGTCCTTCCATCTAAAGTAACATATCCAATCCCTTTAATATGACAAGTTGTATTATTACCAACCCTAGCAATACCTCAACCATAGTTTCTAAGATTAAAAAAATTATTCATATCACCAGTCATGTGATGTGAACAACCACTATAAATTATCCAATTATAATTCTTTTCAACTTGGGAAATCAAAGCTCTTTCTTGTCTGATTTCTTAATCAAGACCATCTTCCTTGATAGCCACAAATCCCAATTCATCATCACTTTCACTTTGACATTTTTCATCAAATTCTTCATCCTCACTAACATATAAACAATTTATATATCTATCTCTTCTAGGCTCAAACTTTCTCTTATACTTTTTCTCTTTTAGGACATTTAGATGCATAGTGACCAAATTAGTCACAAGTCCAAAATTTAAATTATTTCTTACCATAATTTTTTCTTCTTACAAGAAGGGATATTCCTTACTCAATTTTCTTATCTTTATCAGATCTAGTGCTACCAAAAAAAATCTTCACTTGTTCTTGTACTCCTTGATAGATTAGGTCAACTATTCAGGGTGTTGAAAGCTATTACTCTATCTATATCTCCAAAGTGTCTCAGATATACTTCTATAGACTCTAATATTCCAAACAACATTTCCTTTGTAAAATTTTCACTATAGGGGATTACTAAATAAATCATCTAAGCTACTTTCTTGAATGGAAGCATCAAGCTTTTCAATATCTTCCATATAACTTCATCATCTTCTTTGGTTCCACCAAGAGATGAAACTCCTATAACAATTTTTGATATTCTACCAATATAACTTCTTACAAATTCATCTTCCATCAGCTTAGCATCTTGAAATGCACATATCCAATTTTGTGATCTTATTCTTTTTGCATGTGTATCACCTTCAAAAGTATCTTTTAATGCTTTCAAAATTTCATGAGATGTTTGAAGTGACTTTATCTATTTGTATTCATTCTTTGGAAGAGCTAATAGTAGGGCTTCTCTAGCTCTCATGTCACACACGAACATATCTCTCTTTACTTCACTGCAATCCTCAAGCTTTACTTCTTCCACAACTTTCTTCTCGCTCTTTGTTAAGACCAAATAACTTGGACCCATGAATAATAGATGAGTTTTCATCTTCTTCTTCCAACTATCATAGTTGGCCCACTCAAATCGAGGACTAACCTTTTTCAAGGACTTGATGCTCTAACACCAATTGTTAAAATACATAGTCAACTAATATAACTGGGTGGTGGGGGGGTGGGGTTTGAATCAAGTATCCAACTGTTATCATAATTATAAACTTTAAATAAACTTAACTATATGTGTAATATAAACTAAAACCACAACAAGATACTCATACACAATTAACACCAGATATGTTAACTAGGGAAACTCTTGATTAGAGGGAAAATCCCAGGGGGATGGTACCCATAAGATGATGTACTAATATAAATATTCCTTGTTAGAGGATAGACCCTATTAGGAGTCTGTTACAACATTCAATACATATGAGTCCCTATTAGAAGACTTTGAATCCCTATTAGGAGATTCTAACCCTATTAGGAGTTGTGCCAACCCTATTAGGAGTTTTGGAAGACAGCTAGACCCACTACCCAAACAACTTCAAGTTTAAGACCAAAGAACCCATTATCAAAATGATCTCTATATTATTTCTTGTAGAATAATAGAAATGAAATGTACTTCCTTCCTCTATGTCTATCCTATCAACCAAATTTTTTCTCCTTTAGATCTCATATCTAGATCACACAATTTGCGTTCAATAATCCCTTAGATCACTTAATCACATTTAGTAAGTTATCTACTCCTATTTTGCACTTTACACGTCTACTTGATGCAACTCAGATACTTGATACAATGCAAATAAGTAAAATAATTTTCCTTTATACCATATCTTCATAATAGTTCCTTATAATAATACTATCATCTTACATTCTATACAAAAATTGACACATGTGATACTAGAGCTTGCACACTCTCTGACATCACTATAAAACTATCCTCTACCATTATGTGATTGTGCACTTCTTCATTGCACCTCAAATGTAAGATAGTAGTTAAAAATTAGAGCACTATTCTCCATTACTATATTTCTATACCACTCTTAGTAAATTAGGTATAGCTATCGTATGTCATCTACGTAGACTCTACATGCTTAACCACATCATTAAGACATAATCTAGAACATATCCTCAACTTTGCATCACTAGAAAATCAAACTATTTTCTATACTAGTAAGATCTCTGAGCTCTATTCTCCTAGTCTTTATAGAAACTATGCTATGTTGACATCAATTAAAAAGACAATCATGAATGCAATATGCCAATAATCTTTAATGCTTAGGGTACTCCCTCAATGGAGTATTATTATCATTCATGCTAAAAATTATATAATGAATCCTCCTACGTGTATCAAATTTATATATCTTATCACATGTATCATATTACACATAACTTCTCTCCTTTACCATATCCATGTCTCATACCACTTATACCTATAGCAATATTGTACTTTATTAGATTGTTTATTCTACCACATCAGCTTGAACTTTTTCTTAGTGTACTATATCAGATCACCTTGCATTATCTCCTCATCCTAAGCTTTTCCCATTATATGTGAAACCACTCACATATCATACCATGTATCCAAACATTCTAAAATATTGTATAGTATACCTTGTAAATAAGTTAGTCTATTTTTTGTACATATCATCTTAGTCCTTCCTAATCTAGTCTCTTTAAACATACCTCATGTTTTCTTTTAGGTCATAGGTCATGTTTCTCCTAAATGAGTCATATTTTTGGAACCCTTTGATGAGATTTCTCATCAAAAACTTGAGTTGTCCTAAGAAAGTTATAGTTGCCAAATTTTGTCATAGCTCTAAACTTCTAAGAATAGGTTCTTGTAGGATGCATCCTTCACCATGTCTAACCTTGGTCCATCAATATCTCATCCTATTGATCTCTTTGGAAAAAAAGTTACTTTTCACAGATTTATTCTTTCTTTTGAAATTATATTTCACCTTTTGGTTCTTAAAATATCTTTTCCAAGAAATTTGGTTGTTCCTTCCTCAAGGTCACTATGATATTTTATACCATGGTGTGATGTGGTTGGAGAAATTAGAGATTGAGGTTTTGATAAGGTCTTTTTCTACTTGTGAGTTAGTCAGATGTGACCCATGCATGTTCCAAATATGTGCTCATTCATGATCACATGGTGAAATTAGGAAATATCATTTTCTTGTGGAATTTCTAGTATTGTTTCCACTTAGATTCCTCTCAGATTCATGTGTGATATTAGGGAAATCCTTATATTCTTGTTTGAGTTAGTCCTATGTGATATTGGGGTACAAGATTTGATGTTCTTGGTAACCTTGGCATATACCCAATATTCCTATATCAAACTAAGTGCTCAAACTACATGGTTGTACTTATTTATGAAGTACCCCACACTCAAGCTTCAAGCATGATTCATCCCTCCTATTTTGTAAGAATCTCCCACATCTCACTACCATTCCTAGACATTTCTATCTCAATATATTAATCCATCCTACCTCTCTTACAACTCCTCTTCCCCAAGCCTCCCTAGTCCACTTATTCCCATCTCCCCATTCTAGCATATGGGTCCAATCCAACACCTATTCCCATTTTCCTCTCCCTCATCCCCACACCTATCCTCTCTTCCTAGCTCTCATAGTGAAATCTATGCTTAAATGTTCTGCATATTCTTTTCCCTCCTTAAATCAAGGCTACAATCGATCAATGATATGCTACAAATCCCTCCTACCTACCCTCCTATTCCCACATAAATTTCCCTATCATCCTACTTGCATTTCATGTCATGCCCATTCATCTCTCATATCATTGTTATGATTTTTTAAATTTTTAATCATCCTTTCCATTATCATAGTTTTAGGTTCATATTTATTCTTTTCCATTATCATAGTTTTTAGTTTCATTTTAGTTATCATTGGCATCATCATAGTTTTAAAGTAAAATTTTTTATCCTTTTCCATCATCATAGTTTTTAGGTTCATTCTAGTTATCCTTTTCATCATCATAGTTTTAGGTTCATTCTAGTTATTCTTTTCATCATCATAGATTTTAGGTTCATTCTAGTTATCCTTTTGATCGTCATAGTTTTTAGGTTCATTCTAGTTATCCTTTTCATCATCATAGTTTTTAGGTTCATTTTAGTTATCCTTTTCCATCATCATATTTTTAAGGTTCATTTTAGTTATCACTTGTATCATCATAGTTTTAGGTTCATCTTTATCCTTTTTCATAATCACAAAATTTAGGTTCATTTTTATCCTTTTTCATCATAATAATTTTAGGTTCATACTTATCCTTTCCATTATTATAATTTTAGTTTCATTTTTATTCTTTTCCATTATCACAATTTTTGGTTCATTTTTATCCTTTTCCATTATCATAGTTTTAGGTTCATTTTTATACTCTTTCCCCATCATAATTTTAAGTCCATTTTAGCTATCACTTGCACCATCATAGTGTTTTCAAGTTCATCAAAATAAATATCACATCCTGCATCACAAAGTGTCAGTAACACCATACATATCATCCATATCATAAAAAATATCACATCATACATAACACATGTCAAAACTATCATCCACCTCATAAAAAAAATCACATCCTACATCATAAATTGTTAGTATAATCATGCATATCATATATCTTACATTCCACCATCCCAACCTACATAGCACTTGTCAGTCTATCTCATACATCTATCCACATGCATCTCATAAAAACATAAATTAAAAATTACATGGTACAGTACTTCATACACACATAGCCCATCCAAAAGAATACTCATATATATATATATATATATATATATATATATATATATATATATATATATATATATCGTATCCTAAATGAATAAAGAATGCATCACCCATCCCTAAAAGAATAGAAAATTCCATCATAGTCAAATCTAGTATCCATAATCATACATATCTATCAATGCAAATACATCTAGGTCTATGCCCACAAAAATACATATCTATACATTAACCAAAATCTTGTCAATCACAAAAATATAACATATTACTACTCATCCTCATTCATTGTGTTGTGGCTTTACCTTGTCCACTATGACCCACTCATCCTCTATGAACCCCCAGTGCTCCATCCACTCTCCCCTCCACCTTACATGCCTATATGTGTGCCATCTATATCTAACCATTTCACTCACCTATAATGGTCAATCTAATCTACTAACACAACTACATAGAATCCCTCCCTATAGAAACCTACTCTCTCTTGTAGATCCTCCACCTTCTCACTCATCCATTTTGGCTCCTCTAGACCTCCCTCCACCACCATCTATTCCCTATAGGTTTCCACCTCCCCCTAGCTATTCTAGCTCCTCCAACCCTCCCCCCACCACCATTTGTTCCCTCAAGATCACTACTTCCACCACTAGCTGATCTCTCTCCTCCTACAGAATATCCAATCTCTCCTAGAGACTCTCCCTCTTTGGCTTCATCACCTCCAATATCCCCTCTAACTACCCTAACTCCAACCATAATGTCCCTAGATCAATCTTTTCTTATTCTACCTATCCCTAAGCCACATCACCTTCATGTTAGAAATTATCCCACTCAACTTGAAACTATGTTAAGATTAATCACAAACAAAAATAATAGTTACATGAAAATATATCCAATATTATTATGATCTAGTGATTACAACTTGATTACAATCTATAATCCCTTACAAATCAATACTGTCGTAAGAACCTACTTTTGCGTTACACACTACAAAAATCCCAAACCTTATGCCTTTCTATATAATATTTTTACTACTTACAAAATTAAGGCTAGAATAATAGAAAAATAGTATCCAACACCTTTGGGGGCACTATCCCTAAAAACTCCCATAGGGGTGGTACCCCTCAACCCCACCCTATATTGTAATAGGGAGAGCACTTGGGGTGCTACCTTAGGACCCCACAGGGGTGTTGCCCCTTTAAGCCATCTTGGGGGTGCTAACCCCAAACCCCTATAGAAATAATTTGGAGGGAAACCACACCAAATAAACCTCTAAGTTTGATTATGCTCTACATCAAAACAATATCCCACTTGAAAATTGATCATAACACTGCTATACCTGTAGCTCCCACTAGAATATCAAACCACTCTAGACTCTATTGTTCATTTATTCTATTTAGTTTAGAAGACCAACCAAAGCTGAAGAGGAATTCAACTTCTCCCTTGTCACTAGCTCTGTAAACATATCTACTAGATTGTCATTTGTATGTATCTTGTTTAGCTTTAACTATCCATCATCCAAAATTGACTAAATTAAATGGTACTGCAACTGCATATTTTTAGTCTTTGAATGTAGAGCAAAATTCTTCACAAGATGAATGATTCTGACTATCTATAAACAAATAATTATGCCACTATAGATGTCCCATTCTACCAAGAAGAAGTTGAAGCCATATCTGTAACCTAGAAACCCAGCTCACTGCTACCCCACCAATAGTAAATACATAACCTATATTTCTCTTCTTTGTATCAATATCCATTGCCAAATATGAGTCAACATAGCCCTATAAATTAGTAGTAGAGCCCCCAAAATGTAAACACTTACTAGATGTTCCTTTCAAATCTCTGAGAATCTATTTGACTACATTTCAATGCTTAGTTCCTAGATGACTCATATGCCTACTAATGATTCCCACTACATGTGCAATATCTAGTCTCGTACATACCATAACATACATCAAGCTTCCTAGAATTCAAGCATAAAGTACCTTAGGCATCATATCCTTCTCTTCTTATGTCTTTGGACAAATCTTCTTAGTCAACTTCAAATGACTAGGTAAAGGTGTGTTGATAACTTTAGCATTCTCCATCAAGCAACACTACAACACCTTCATAATATAATTATCCAGAGATAATATCAATTTCATGTTCTTCCTATTTTTTCAAATCTTTATTTCAATAATTTGTTTTGCTACCCCCAAATCCTTCATAAAAAATGCATGTGCTAATTGGCATTTTAGCCCCTTAATATGATCCATGTTAGACCCAACTAAAATAATATTATCAACATATAAACATAAAATAATGTAGCTACCATCATCCAACCTCTTAAAATAAAAAAAATGATTTGAATGACACCTACTATATCCATGATCATGCATAAAACTATCAAATTTTAGATACCATTGCTGATGTGCTTGCTTCAAGCTATATAGACTTTTCTTCAATCTGTACACTAAGTTCTCCTTACCTTTGAACTCAAATCCTTATGGCTATGCCATACATATCTCTTCATCCAAATCATCATGAAGAAATATTGTTTTAACATCAAGCTACTCCAAATTCAAATCTTTAGTAGCCACAATACTTAAAATAGTATGGATAGAAGTCATTTTAACAAGAGAGAATATCTCATAAAAATCAATGCCCTTTTTCTATGAAAATCCCTTTACAACTAACCTGGCTTTAAATCTTTTCTTAACTCCATCCTCTTCTTTCAACTTGTAAACCCATTTATTCTATAAAGCCCTTTTACCTATAGGCAACTTGCATAAATTTTGTGTCTAATTTTTTAGTAAAGAAACCATTTCCTCTTTCATTGCACACTCCCACTAAATCTTTGTATCCACTTGCACAACTTCATCACAACATTTAGGTTTACTAGCATCAGTAATCATCTTTTAGATTATCATCCAACATTACATAATCATTTTATTTCTTCTCATGTTGCTACAACAGATCTTTGTACAACACTCTCATTGAATATGACATCCTTGCTTCTTATAATTTTATTATTTTCAAAATTCCAAAGCCTATAACCAAATTAATCAATTTCATATCTAAAAAATACACATTTATTTGACCTAGCTTGAAACTTGGCTCTATTTTTAGAACCAACATATGCAAATGCTTCACACTAAAGGTTTTGAGAAAAGAATAACTCACCTTACCAGTCCATGCTTCCTTTGGAATACCACAATTCAAAGGAGTAGAGGGACCTCTATTAATAAAATGTATAGTAGTATTGACAACCTCCACCCACATGTTTTAGGGAAACCCAACATGTAACCTCATGCTCCTTGTACACTCCATTATTGTCATGTTCATGCATTCAGTCACTCCATTTTCTTGTGGAGTCTTTGGAACAAATTTTTGCCTTTGAATACCATTAGTGGAGATTCTTTTCTACAGTACTCACTAGCATTATCAGATCTGACACATTTTAATCTTTTATCCATCTCATTTTCAACCAAGCATTTCTATTTCTTAAAAAGCTTTAAATACATCAAATTTTTATCTAAGTAAATAAACCCATACTTTTCTAGTTGCATTAGCAATAAACATAACATAATAAAGAGAGACACTAAGAGAAGATACCTGATATGGTCCCCATATATATGTATGCACAAGCTCTAATTTCATTATTTTCTTTTTCTTCCCAGTCTTCAAAAAACTCACTCTCTTTCATTTTCCATACATGCAACTTTCACAGAAATCCATATTGACACATTTTAGACCTAGTAAAAACTTATTCAAATGAATTAATTTCATACCTTTTCTCACTCATGTGCCCAAGTCTGTTGTGCCAAAATGATGTATCATAATGTACAAGAACTATTTGTTATCACTGCTCAACTATAGTAGTTGTTCCTGAATAATATTTTTTTTGTAAAACAATCAAAGTAGAAGGAACAATATAACCTATACAAAGATATAAGGTTCCTACTTTCACACCTTTTGCTACTACAAGGAAATTTTTTAAAACCTTCCAATTTTTATCATTAAAAGTAACTACACAACCCTCATTACTGAGTTGTCCTATTGAAATTAAATTCCTACTTAGCCTTGGAACATGTATTTGTTTGAAATATAAGAGGAGTAACTGAGAGTGGAGGGGTGAATCAATTACTACAAAAAATAAATCCCAGATCCCTTAGATGTCAGTACAAAATGCAAAAAAATAACTAAATACTGCTAAAGCTTGATAAACACACAGAATGCTGTAGCTCAATAATAACTAGATTAGCTTGGTAAAAGATTAACATATAAACCATTAGATGTCTTTTGTGATTACCGTTACTTTAACTTAGTGGCAAACACATAAAGAAAATAACATGAACATATTTGACACTAGGATTTAACGTGAAAACCCAATTTGGGAAAAATCACAAATAGCAACTAATTACTAATTTTCCCTCTTCTAAAGTGAGCCCTATTAGGAGCCAACTCTATTAAAGATTACAAAACGCACTATTAGGTGTGACCATATTAAAGGATTTAATCACTTTATTGGGAGTGGCCTTGTTAGAGGTCTTGAGAATAATTCAATGGAATTGCCACCTTATTAGAGAATTTGCAAATAGCTATTAAGACAATTCTATTAAGAGATTTAGATCACTACTACAATGGTTAGAGAGTAACAATGAGATGACTTGATTTGACTGCAACTAATTTGCTGAATTTATATCTCTATTTTGGCTTGTACTTGTTCCTTCTTGATCAAATATGGCTTTGCTACACCACAAGGATATGCTACTTATCCTTCAAATTTTTTTCCTCTACTCATTAATAGATCTTCAATCACTTCAACATAATTCACATATTCTCTTTCACACATACTTGAAATCACAACTTGACCTTATACTTATACCTTTCACTTTGTCAAGTTGGCTCAAATACAACTTACAATAATCAATGTTCATTACCTTAGTTGGCTGAAATCAATAGATAGGTCAATTAAGCTTAATACAAAAAAAAAAAAAATTCCTTCATTAGTCGACCCTGTTCAATAGAAACTAACTTTGAAATGATTTTCTTTGTTAACCAATAAAAGCTTGGTTAACACTGCAAGCTTACAAAAATCCTTTGGCAACAAAGTGAGCTCGGTTATCACTGGTTCCATCCAACTTTCCTTCATTACTTGAGTGAGCTTGGTTAACACTTTCTTTCTACAACTTTTCCTTTGACACACGAGTGAACTTGGTAGACACTGCCTTCTCAGCTAGGCAAACATAGGAATGCTTAGTATACATAGAGAACATTCTTCACTGCCTGAGTGAGCTTAGCATATACTGATTGATAATGGTTATGACATTTGTGTGACATCAAAGGAAACACACAATTAGTCAATTGTATCCACAATATACATCTTTGGCATTGATGGAAACACATGTCATAGCATAATGAAATTTTGGATTTTGGATTTGAGAACTCCCTTTTTTAGTATGAGCTCTTTCTTCCACTAAATTTTGTTTGCAATGCTTGTTACCAAGTTCATTCAGAACATTCTCCCTCTTTCAACATACTTCATCTTTAGAAGACTTCTCCCTCTCAGGTTTCTAACTTTATTCTAGTTCCAAACATTTATTAGAGATATGATATTAAACTTCTCCCTCTTTCATAACAAATGCCAAACACAATAAATCTATAAATTCCAATGTAGCTTAAGTACTAATTCATTTGTAATATGCCCTTGCCAATTCTGCACCAACTGATTGATCTTCAACAAGTTTTGGTTGATGCATTCATGAAGCTTTATTTAGTGAATTTTAGTTAGGGAAATGACCCCTAGCTTACCTCTTAGAGACAAAAATGCATCCTTAGGTAATGGCTTGGTGAATGTGTTTGCAATTTGTTCCTTTGTATTCATATATTCCAATCTAACTTCTTTATCTTGCACCAATTCTCTTATGAAATGATATTTTATGAAAATAGGCTTTGTCTTGGAATCCATTAATAGATTCTTTGATATGTTGCTTTCAATGGTGTTATCACAATATATGACAATTGGATCTTTGATCTCTAACTTCATTCCTCCCAATAGTTGTTTGAACCAAACAATGTTAGAGAAATTGACTACTGTTGCTATATATTCTACCTCTGCTATCGATTGAGAAGTACAATATTTCTCTTGCTTGTCCAAGATACTAGTCTTTGACCAAGAAAGAATGCTCCACCACTAGTGCTTTTTCTATCATCAAGACTTCATGCCCAATCAACATTAGTAAACACTTTCAAGTCCAAATTGCCTCCAAATTTGTACCATAAACTATAGTCTTTAGTGCCTTTTAGATACGTCATGATTCTCTTAATTTCCATCATGTTATTTTCCTTAGGATTTGCTGAGAATCTTCCCACTAAACCAACTACTAGAGCAATGTTAGGCCTTGTGTGAACTACATATTGCAATTTTCCAATTATTGATATGTAAGTGGTCTTATCTACTTCTTTGGAATCATAATTTTTGGAAAGCTTATGTCTAGTAGACATAGGTGTTCCAACTAGTCTTGAATCTTTCATTTCGAATTTCTTTAGTATCTCCTTGATATACTAGATTGAGTGATGTAGATACCATTCTTGTTCTGCTATATTTGTAGTCCAAAAAAGAGTTTTATTTCACCAAACATGGACATCTCAAATTCTTTACTTATTTCTTCTAAGAATGCTTATCATAAATCATCATTTCTTATAAATAGAGTATCATCAACAAATATTTCTACTAAGACAATCTTCTTATTTGGTCCTTCCTTGATATATAGACTACTATTATCATTAGTTCTTTGAAAACCAATCTGTACCAAGTAATTATGGAGTCTTTCATACCAAGCCCTAGGAGATTTCTTGAGACCATATAAAGCTTTTTGTAGTTTGTAAACCATGTCTCCTTTGCTAAGATCTACAAAATCATTTGGTTGTTCAATTTAGACTTCCTTGTCAAAGAATTCCTTTCAAGAAAGTAGATTTAACATCTATTTGATATACTTTAAATCCTTATGTGCTACATATTCTAGTAAAGTTCTAACACATTCAAGTCTTGCTATAGGAGAAAAAGTCTCACCATAGTCAATACCTTCTTCTTGAGAATAACCTTTACATACCAATCTTGCTTTTTTTCTTAATACCTTTCCATCTTCATTCAGCTTATTTCTAAATACCCATTTTGTACCAATTACATTTTTATCCTTAAGTCTAGGAACAAGAGTTCAAGTTTTATTTTTTCCTATCTTTTCTATCTTTTAATCCATTGCTTCAATCCAACTTTCATTTTTTAGAGCATCTTTAACACTTCTAGGTTCAAATTCAACAAGTAAACATGTACCTTTTAATTTTCTTCTTGTCATTGTTCCATCTAATTTATCTCCAATGATCTAATCAGGTGCATAATGTCTTTTGATATATCTTGCTAATATTGGCTCTTTGATATTTGAATAAGTTCCACCATCTTCTTCTTGAATTTCAATTTCAAGCTTGGGTCCTTCTGTCTATGACTTTGGTCCATTAGGCTTGGTTTGAACTAGCTCGATAGCCTCTGATTGTGACTTAGGTCCTTGCAACATGGGTTGCATTGTCTGCAACTTAGTAGCTATTGGATTTTTTTGGAACTTGGGAGTTGAAGCTTCTTTCTTTTCAGATAGATTTGGTAGAGTTTTAGGTTCATAGTAAATGAATCTTCTATAGTCTTTAGGTTCCTTATTACTTTCTTCTTCACTCTTTTCTACATATTCATCAATTCTGACATGTGCACATTCTATAATTTTGTGAGTAGATAAATTCAAATATCTGTATTCTTTACTTCTATAGGAGTATCCTAGAAATATGCCTTAATCACCTTTTACATCAAATTTTACTTTTCTAAATTCTTTAGTTATGTAACATTTGCTACCAAATACTTTCAAGTAACTTACATTAGGTTTGTAGCAATACCATAGCTAATAAGGTTTCATCGTTGAATCTTTCTTCAACTAAAATCTATTCAAGGTATGAACTATAGTGTTGATAGTTTCCTTCTAGTATTTGAGAGAAACATTATTTTCAATCATCATGGTTCTTGTGCAATCCATGATAGATCTATTTTTTCTTTTTGCTATACCATTTTGCTATGGTAGACCAGGGGCAAATACTTGTCTTTTGATTCCTCTTTCAATGCAAAAATTATTGAATTAATGGGAGATGAATTCACCACCTCTGTCTAATCTTAGGGATTTCAACTTCTTTCCAGTTTCTTTTTCTACTCTTTCCAGATACTACTTGAATTTTTGAAAGGCTTCTAATTTTTATTTTAGGTACATTAATGTCATCATTCTAGAGTAGTCGTCAACAAAGAGAATGAAAATATTTTCTCCACTATAACTGTCTATTCCAATAGGTCCACATAAGTCTGTATGAGCAATTTCCAAAACTTCTTCTAACTGATTGTCTTTTCTTTTGAAGCTTGCCTTTCCCATCTTACCAATTTGGCAATTATTGCATAGGCCCATGTTAGGCTTCTTCAAACTAGGAAGACCTCTTACTCTTTTATGTTTTCTTATTTTAACTAGATTATCAAAATTTAATGACATAGCCTTTTGTGCCATAACCAACTTTCCTCTACTTGAGCAATAAAATATGAACAATCACTGAGATCAAGATAAAATAGATTATATTTTGTTTGCTTGCTAGAACCAACCAAATTTTCTTTCCCATCCAATAGCTTGGCTTCTCCATTCATGAATTCTACCTTGAATCAAATTTTATTCAGCTATTCCACACTTAGTAGATTATGCTTTAGTCCTTCAACCTAATAAGTATTATCACACACAAGTTTTTTGGTCAACAAGATACATCCTTTTCCTTTTATGTTACAAGGTTCATTGTTTCCAAATCTTACGCTACCTCCATCATAATATTTCATATGCTCAAATTTTGTCTTATCACTAGTCATATAATGTGAAAAACCACTATCAATAATCCATACATCATTTTTTCTAACATGAGAGATAAGTGCCATCTTATCTCCTTCATCATAAGATTTATCTTTCACAACTATATATACCATTTCATCTTTACTGTTATCAAAATCTTTAGCTATGAAACAATATTTCTTACCTTTTTCCTTGAAGCTTTTGTAGTTCTTGGAGTCCTTCTTGCCTTTATGCTTATGACTTTTCTTCTCATCTTTCATTTCCTTGTTTGGACACCTAGCAGCAATGTGACCAACTTCTTTGCAGGAAAAGTAGATTACAGAAACTTTTCCTTTGTACTTCCCTCTTCCTTTGAAATACTTCTTTGCAAGTAGGGCTTCAACAACTTCAAGATCACTATCCAAACTTTCTTCTGATGATCCATATTCTTCACTTCCTAATTGACTAGATTTTTATTTTTTACCCTTTTCTTTGAGTGAAAGTTTAGCTTTGAATGCAGATTTAATATTCTTTGTAGCAGGAACATAGTTATCATAATTGTCTAACTCAAAGGCTATTAATCTTCCAACTAGAGAATCCAAACCTATTTTTTTTATTTGGATCACATCTCATTTCTTGAATAGTAGATACTCTAATTACATAAATAGGAAGAAGAGTTTTGAGTACTTTACTTACAATAGTTTCCTCCTTGATGTCTCCTCTAGATGCTTTGATTGCAATTACACTAGCCTTCATTTTTTCCACATATTTTTCAATGTTTTCATCTTCTCTCATTTTAATTTTATCAAATTTTCCTCTAAGACTTTCTACTTTGGCTCTTATTGCATTGTCATCTCCTCCATAGATATCTTTTAGTTTGTTCCACATTGCAAAAGCAGTTTTACAAAATTTTACCTCATCAAATTTAACATAATTGAGAGCAGATGCAATATCAATCCTCATGATATTGTGATTCTTCTTTTTAGCAATGTCATCAACTAAAAATGTACCAGTGGGAGTCTTATATTCAGCATCAAAATACTTGCAACCTAAATCACTGATGGTAGCTAGATGTAATCTCATAAGTCCTTGCCATGCTACAAAATTGTCTCTGTTCAACTTGGGAATCTCTCTTTTGTGAGACATCCTAATCTTTAGCTTAGGTCTTTGAAATCTTTTCTACAAGCACCAAAAGCTCTAATACCAATTGTTAGAAATGTAAGAGGAGTAACTAAGAGGGGATGGGTGAATTAGTTACTACAAAAATAAATCCTAGATCCCTTAGATGTTAGTACAAAATGAAAACAAATAACTAAATACTACTGAAGCTTCATAAACACATAGAATGTTATAACTTGGTAATAACTAGATTAGCTCGATAAAAGATTAACATATAAACCATTAGATGTTGTCTATGATTACCATTACTTTAACTTAGTTGCAAATACATAAAGAAAATGTCATGAACACATTTGACACTAGGATTTAACATGGAAACCCAATTTGAGAAAAACCACCAATAGCAACTAGTTATTGATTTTCACTCTTCTGAAGTTAGCCCTTTTAGGAGCCAACCTTGTTAAAGGTTACAAAACACACTATTAGGTGTGACCTTGTTTAAGGATTTAATCACCCTATTAGGAGTGTCCTTGTTAGAGGTCTTAAGAACAATTCAATGGAATTTCCACTTTGTTAGAGGATTTGCAAATAGTTGTTAAGCCAAATTTGTTAATAGATTTAGATCACTGCTACAATGGTTAGAGAGTAACAATGAGATGACCTAATTTGAATGCAACTAATTTGTTGAATTTAGATCTTTGTTCTGGCTTGTACTTGATCCTTCCTAATTAAATATGACTTTGCTTCACCATAAGGATATTCTACTTATCCTTCAAATTTTCTTCCTTTGCTCATCAATAGATCTTCAATTAGTTCAACATAATTTGCACATTCTCTTTCACACACACTTGAAACCAAAAATTAACCTTATACTTATACCTTTGACTTTATTAAGTCAGCTTAAATACAACATAAAATAATCAATATTCATCAGCTTAGTTGGATGGAATCAATATATAGATTAATTAAGCTGAATACAACAAAATAAGAAAATCCTTCATTAGCTAACCCTGCCTAGTAGAAACTAACTTTGAAACAATTTCTTTTGTTAACTAACAGAAGCTTGGTTAACACTGCAAACTTATGAAAATCCTTTGGTAGCCAAGTGAGCTTGATTATCACTGGTTCCATCCAACTTTCCTTCATTACTCGAGTGAGCTTGGTTAACACTCACTTTCTACAACTTTTCCTTTGATGCCTGAGTGAACTCAACAGACACTACCCTTCTAAACTAGGCAAACATAGGAATGCTCAGTAGACACATAGAACTATCTTTACTACCCAAGTGAGCTCAACATATACTGATTGATAATGATTATGAAATTTGTGTAACATTAAAGACAACACACAATTAATCAATTGTATCCAATAGTCTTACCTCATGTAGTAGCCAATGATTCCCATTTTACAACTTAACCTTAACTTTTCCCTTTCCAAAAATTTGACATGGTTCATTATCGCGAAACCAGCCTAAAATCCCCTTGGACATAATCAAGAAAATAACCTCTATGAGGTGTAGCATAAAATGAAGCACTAGAATTTAAAACCCCTATATCATTAACACTTTCTAAAGACAAAAGTAAAGAATCCTTTTTGGATTTTTTATTTACCATATTTTCTTTCTTGTTCCTTTCTAATTTATCTCCTTCACTATTCTTTCAAGTGCAAAAATCTTTCTTCTTATGCCCTAGTTTCCCACACTACCAACAATCTCTCAATTCTATGGATTTAGACCTCTTCCCTTTTATAACTTTCCTCTTGATTTCCCATAATTTCTAGAATTACTTCCTCTCTTAGTCATTCTAACTTTTTTTGTGCATTCAAAGAACTTGCTAATATAGATCCACTAGAGGATTTCTTACGAGTCTCCTTACTCAAAATAACATTGATCACATTATCATATTTTATGGTATTAGATCTAGAAATAGAATTACTCCTAACCATTACAAAGCTATTCCAAATTTTAAGAAAAGAACACAAAATCAAGAGAGCCTTAGTTTCTTCATCAAAATTAATGCCTGTAGAAGATAACTAACTAGTAATAGTATTAAAATCATTTAAATGATCTATAATAGATCCACCTTCTGCCATCTTCATATTAAATAAATGCTTTATGAGAAATACCTTATTTGAAGTAGAGGGCTTTTCATACAATGTTGCTAGGGTTTGCATCAAATCTTTTGTAGTCTTCACTTTTGCAATGTTAAATGTGACCGATGATTCTAGAAATAATAAAATACTTCCAAGTGGCTTTCTATCTAAAATAACCTAGTCCTTATTTTCCATAGTTATTTGATTCTTGTTTCTATCCAATGCTTCCATAAATCCTTCTGATATAGATAGTCCTCTATTTTCATTTTCCATAACTAAAAATTATGCCCATTAAACTTGTCAACCTTTACCTTACCTTGGTCTGCCATTGCTCCCACTCAACTGTGAGAAACCCACTCAACCATGATAATTTCTTATTGAGGATTGCTAAAAGGAAAAAAAATGATGATGGTCTAGATAAAAAAAAGAAAAATGACAACAATATGGCTCTGATACCACTTATTAGGATTAACCATAAACATAAATAATAATTACATGCAAATATATCCAATATTATTATGATCTAGTGATTACAACCTAATTACAATCTATAATCCCTTATATCTTAATAATGCTACAAGAACCAATTTTGGCATCACACACTATGAAAATCCCTAACCCTAAGCCTTTTTATACAAGCTTTTTGCTACTTACAAAATTAGGGCTAGAATAATAGAAAAATAGTAGCCCTAGGACCCCACAGGGGCACTACCACTTGACCCTATCTTGGTGGAGCTACCCCCAAACCCTTGTAGAAATAATCTGAAGGGAAACTATGTTGAATAAACCTCTAAGTCTGATTAGGTTACATATGATAACAATCTTCCACTTGGAGATTGATCAAACTCCACAATAGTAATCTCGCACTTGGAGACTGATCATAGCATTGTTAAACCTATAGCTCCCACTAGAATATCAAACCACCCTAAACTCTATTGTTCATTTATTTTATTCAGTTAAGAAGACCAACCAAAATTGAAGAGTAATTTAGATTCTCCCTTATGACTACCTTTCTAAATATCTACTAGATTGTCATATGTATGTATCTTGTCTACCTTGAACTATCCATCATCCAAAATTGACCAAATGAAATGGTACCACAACTATATATGGATCCTAATCCTTCCTTGGGGGTGCTAGCCTCCAAAGCCCATAGAAATAATCTGGAGGGAAACTATGCCAAATAAACCTCTAAGTTAGATTAGGCTCCACATCACAACAAATTGATCCCTCTCTTGTTGTGTATCTTGTAGTAGCTGATTGGTGGCATCATGTGCCTACTATGGGGACACATATCTCCCCACCAATCCATTATCTCTTCCACATGAAAATGATCCTTCTCCCCAAATTGGTCTCTCCTTTTGTGGCCTCAATTCCTCTTGTTTACCCTCTCCTCTCTCTAGTTTTGGCCTTGCATCCTCTTCTGTCTGCTCCTCCTCTCCCTCCATCTTTGCATCTATGGAACCTCCTCCTATACCACAACTTCTTCTTTCTATCTCAACCCCTCACCTCATACCTCTTGCTCCTTGACACTTAGGAAATTCCCCCTACCACCATGACCACCCTTGTCACCTATGCTTTGACTACTTTCCTTGAGCACTATAACTAATCCTTGTACTCCTGAGTTGACCCAACATCTACCATCCCACCAAACCAATCCCATTCCTAAGGTCCTAGGTCTTGCCATGCTTGGAACAAGACCTCTCTCTATAGAATTAACCCAAATAGTGTCACTGACTCTCTGGTAACTCTTTGATACTAGACAAGATCCTCTAGCACAACCTATGGCCATACAAACTATCACAATACCCTATTTGATCGATACTACTGGGATATATAATCTCATTGCCTAGAAAAAAAGCATGATGAAATGGTATAAGGTAGCTATTGCCTCTCCTTTTCTCATGGCCAAACACCCATGTACAACCTCCATTTCTTCACCTAGATCTCATTGATCTAGACCTGCTAGTAGTCCACCTCCTCTCTATGGTGGTATGTGAGTGAATCTCCCTAGTTGTATACTACAAGATCCTTTGGGTGCTCATCTCTCTAATCAATAAGCTTGAACAATACAATATGCTCCCAAGTCCAAACCTATAGAAGGGTTGGAAAGCCCACACTCCTCTCCTAGTGGCATTCCCATGCCTTGGAAAACTATTTGATGCAGATCCATATACTTCTCTATCAACATCACTGAGCCCCATGCTATTGAGACTCTATCATCTAAAATGTGAATGATCATCAATATCAATGCTAGTGTCACACCTATACTCCTCATATCTAGGGAAATATACCCTAACACTATTCCACACATAAAAATATATCCTTCACTCCACTACCACCTGATCTAAGTGCTCATCCAAATAAAAATAGCCTCTCTAGATCTCAAATTGAAGTTTGGGGCTCACCAGTCACTACATAGCCCTCTCTCTTATGACCTCCTTGGTAGCCATCACTAGCATACCATGCACTAGCAGCCATCAAATCTTGTATATGTTCTCCAAGGTGATGATTGTAGACACCTAAATCTGATTACATCACTTAAGTAATCCTATTTAGTCATCTCCCAAGGCATCATTAATTAAGTATTTAATATTTAATTAATCTATTGTCATGTCCTAGTTAATTTGTCAATTTAATTAACTATAGTCCAATTGATAAAATTAAAAGATCACCCAAAATCAATTTATCAATTAAATCCCTATTCCTCTATTAAATTGAATAAATCCTCAAATCTATTCAATTTAATTCTATATCCCCATTTTATTAAATAAATCATTTAATAAAATATCTAAAATCCTAAGAGCCTCCCTAAACCCTATCCTAACCCCTAATCCAACCCATTCACACATACTAACCTCACTTAGCCACCTAACTAACCCATCCCATCAAATCTAAGCCACTTATCCCCTAATCCCCCTCTAATCCAAGCCTAATCCTCTTCTAATCATGTGCACAATCATAAACATGGGTTAAGACTTGCTAACCCAAGCCAAAGTCAACAGTCTCATTCTCTCCTCACCCTCCGACATTTATGACCCAAGCCAAAGTCAACAATCTCATTCTCCCCTCACCCTCCAACATTTATGAACCAAGCCAAAGTCAACAATCTCTTTCTCCTCCCAACCATCTCCATTTATGACCCAACCATCCCCATTTATGGCTCAACCTCCCTCATTACTCCTTCGACCAACTCATATCCTACCCTCTCACATCTAATCACCATGTGACATGTGTCACCTCCTAATTGGCTTCAAACAAGCACAATCCATGTGCTCCCCTTTGAGTGCATCCTAGCCCTCCCTCACCATCTTTCCATCCTTGCATCTTGACCGTCCATCCCTCTACCCCTTGGCCTATAAATAGAAGCCTCTCCCTTCACAAACATCATCCACTTCTATGCTAATGTTATAATGCTATTTTAAGAGACTAAGGACTATCAAAATACCATCATAATGGTAAAATTCATCCACAAATCCACTTTGATCCATATTTTTCATTGAAGCTGGAGCAATATTATTGAGCACACATCTCCATCCAACAATGCATCTACATCCAACGACGCATCTACATCAAAGGATGCATCTACAAAATCAAGGAGGCTTTTGGAGTGATATTCCTCTTAGTTTGCACTCTCTTACACCTTCTTTTGTCTAATCTTATATGTGAATATAGTTTTAGTTTGTGAATGTTTTCCTTATTATTAATGTTCTTTGCACACTAAATCTTGTTCTACAATGATCATCTTACCTATTGATAGATGAAATTTTCTTGTCTCATTGTCCCAGTGCTCACACAATGCTATCACCATCGCCATATAGGTGTGAGTATGGGGTAGTCTAACCAAATATCCAAGTCTAATAGCATTAATCCTTACCCATCCTAGTGGTGTGAACTACTCCCTAGTGTGAAGAACTATAGTATGTTAGTTTCATGATACTAAGACATCTGGTGACCATTGCATCTAGAAAACAAACACTAATGTTAGTTCTTCATTCCTATCAAAAAATCCCTCAACCTATGTTTTATTATCCTCCCTTTTTACCCTTTTAACCTAATCCTATTCTCACATCCCAATAAATGGGAATACATTCCCATGACCCCTCTCCATCCTAGAATTCCTATAGAAGAATATTTTAGTGGGAATGTGTCTTATCTTTCCCCCTCCCATGTCAAACACTAAATTGTGCTCCCACCACCCCACCTAAACCCCATGTTCCTACAGCTGTAGATCATAGTGAGAATGCTTCTAGCCTTTCAACCCTCTACATCAACCTTACCCAACTCCCTTTTGACTTTCCCTATCCTACCCTTAGCTCACAAGATCACATTCCCACTAATGGGAACTCTTTCTTGCAATGAAAATTACTATAAAATGAAGAAACTTTGGGAACACTATCAAAATGAAAACTTTAGAAACACTATCAAATTATAAAAAATCATAATAAAAAAGTTTTAGTGCCTACTAATTGGTCTAGTATCCACTATTCCTGCACTCACCGTTCCATGTCTACTTGATGCTTTGGTCATGCCTATGCAACCATCATGTCCTCCAACTTAGAGCTCAAAAATTACAATATGTCATCATATATATAAGAGTAGATAATCCTTTATGGCCCTCCTAGACCCTCTTATAGGCCCCTAGTGGTACCCCAATTCCCTCTATGACCCATCTAGTGCCCTTCTTTTTTTCAAGCCCTATTATTTTTTCAGTTTAATTACAATTTTAGCACTTTCTTAGTCCTTTTGCATCCTCCTACTCACCCTAGCTTATTTTATATTTTCAAGAAGTTGCTGAGCATTGCCTTCTCTCCTCACTGCCTTCTTTAGGGGACATCACACCATCCATTCTCTCCTCTTCTATTTGAGATTAGGGAAACCTTATTACCATAAAAATCTTCTTCGCATCATTTATATTCAAACTTCTTTGAAATAGTGTTGTCCTAACACTATGTCAAAGGGGGCAAAATGTAGACACCTAAATCTAATTACACTACTAGGTAATCTTATTTAGTCATCTCCTAGAACATTGTTGATTAAAATTTTATATTTAATTAATTATTCATCATCCCCTAGTTAATTAATTAATCTAATTAACTATAGTCCAATTGATAAACTCATATAACAACCCAAAATAAAACAAAAAATAAATTTATTAATTAACTCCCTATTCCTTTATTAAATTAAATAAATGCATAAATCTATTTAATATAATCTCACACCCCCCCTTCTATTAAATAAATTAATCCTAAATCACTAACCATCCCTAAACCCTATCACTATCCAAATCTAATTCATTCACCCATGCTAACCTCACTTAGCCAACTAATTAACCTACCTCATTAAGTGCCAACCCACTTGCCTCCTAATCCCATCCTAAGACAAGCCTAATTCTCCTCCTAAATATGTGCACAAATTTAAACATGGGTTAAGAATTTCTAACCAAAGACAAAGTCAAAAGTCTTCCCCATCCTCTTACATTCCTATACAAGAGCATTAATGGCTATTACATGCCTTAATGGCCCTTAAATGCCTCTTACATCCCTCTTTAACACTCTTCCCTCATAACTCCCTTTGACCCTCAACTTGGAGCATCCAATCCCCTTGTGACACTTGTCACAAGGCTATGGGTTTCAATAAGGATAGTCCATGTACTCCCCCTTCCTTACATCCTAGCCCTTCCTCACCCTTTTTATATCCTTACATCCTATCCCTCCATCTCACTACCCCTTGGCCTATAAATTGGACCCTTCCCCTCTCACAATATATTAGCTTTTATTAAAAAATTATAATGCTCCATTAGACACTAGAACATATCCATTGCATCCTTACCATGTCAAAATTGATTTACACCTCTATTATTGAATCCTTCACTCATCTCCATGGTTGATCATAAACCATTACTTGAAACTTGAGCACATTTGAGCATACATCACTCATCATTGTATAAATCAAAGTATCAAGGTTACACTTGGGGAGCCTACCATTGTTAATTTTACTTTCTCTATAGTGTTCCCTTCATCTCATCATAAGTACTGCTAGTTTATTTAGTTTGTGAATGTTAGACAAGATTCTAATGTTTTTAGCACACTAGATTTCATAGCTCTACAATCTCCAATCATTTGATGAGAACATCCACTATCAATAATCAATCTACCACATTTGTTCACATAAGATACTAATGCATTTTCCTCATCTTCATCAAAATAATCTTTCATAGCAACATAGACAACTTCATCATCATGATCATCTAATTCATCACTGGATTCCTCTTCAACAATGTTATAAGTTTTCTTTCCTTTTTTTTTAATAGTCTTTTGTACTCTTATCTATTTTACCTCTATATTTATCTCCATTTCTATTATTTGTCTCCTCAAAAATATTGCTGCAATATGACCAACTTCATTATAATTAAAATATATGATGCATAACTTACCTCTGTATTATCCTTTTCCTTTGTGAAATCTCCTAGCCAATAATGCTTCAAGTTCTTCTAGATCTTCATCATCTGTATCACTATCACTAGAAACACATTTGACCTTTTTATTTTTCTTATATATAGGTTCTTTGAGTGTCAGTTTATCTTTGAAAGAAGAGTCCACATTCTCAATTTTTAAATTATTAAAATTTTAAAGTTCAAAAGTAGTGAGTCTACCAACAAGTCCTTCAAGGGTAAAATAATTACTAGGAGTACATCTTAGTTCTTGTATATCAAAGACTCTACTAACATAGATAGGCAATAGGGTTGTTAACACTTTTCTGATTAGAGTCTCATCTTCAATCTTTCTATTTGATCCCTTAATTGCATTTACAACATCTTTGACTCTTACATAATACTGAACTATAGTCTCACCTTATTGCATTCTCATATCATTGAATTTTACTCTTAGAATTTCTGATTTGGCTCTTAGCACATTCTTATCTCCTCTATATATCTTCTTTAGGATATCCCACATTTGTTTAGCACTAATACATTATTTGATGTCATCAAAATTTGAATAGCTTAGGGCAGATGCAATCTCCAACATTGTCTAATTGTGTTCTTTATTTTCTTTTAAGCAATAAGGGCTCCAGTCACTTCTACAAATTTAGTGGTCATAGTTGACATTGCAAAATCTCCAAGTCCTCCTAGATGCAACTTAATCAAACTTTTCCATGCATGAAAGTTTTCCTTATTTAGCATAGGTACCTCATTTCTATACATTTTGATCTTTAACTTCAAGCATCTTCAAAATAATTCCTCATAGGAACCAATGGCTCTGATACCAATTGTTGTAATGTTTAGAATAACTAAGAGGGGGGTGAATCAATTATCCAAGGTCCAAATGTACAAATAAAACTTTTTAGTACTCATCAAACATATATGTGCATGTATTGATTAGATCATCCAATACCTTCATAACTCTATAGGTTACTATCCTAGGTCAAAATAACTATATAGAAATGTAAACATGAAGCATCACAAAATTACTTACAAAATTTGACACAAGGATTTAGCATGGAAATCCAATTTGAAAAAAACCACTAGTAATATGCTACCAATTTTCACTCTTATGAAGGGAGCTCTATGAGGAGCCAACCTTGTTAAAAATTACAATTCACACTATTAAATGTGGCCTTGATTAAAGGACTTCAATCACCTTATTTTGAGTGAGCCTTATTAGAGGACTTTAGAAAATCCCATTAGAATGTCACCTGGTTAAAGGATTTATTCATGACTGTTAGGTCAAATTTATTCCAAAGAATTTATCTAGAAAAATATAATAGTTAGAAAGTAGTAACAAGACTTGATTTGATAACAAAAACAACACACTTGTAGATTTTAGATCTTTTATTTAGTTATCCATTTTTCTTGGCATTCATTCATCTTCATCTGTAATTGCTTGATCACCCTTCAAGATTTCACCTCCTAAAGAATTCATGCTTAGTATGACAATAGTAGGTTCTTTTCATCAGCCACCATATGAAGCAACACCTCCAGACTTCTTTTCTTTCTCTAGCTTACACTCAAACATTTTTCTTTCAGCCATGTATTCCATTAAATAAAGAATTTCTATTTTTTTCCAATTAATCTCGATCATCCATATTAGGGTTAGGTTAGCTTCATTGAATCCTCCATTCTTTCCATTTTGTTCCCTCTAGAAATTTCTCATACAATCCTCATTATATTTGTCTCAAAATGGTTTATCTTGAATTCTATGCCACTACCTCATCATACTTATTTTCAACATGCTTCACACAATTCATGAAATCAACATTGTCAGCTAAGATTTGTCAAATCTTCAATCAAACTCTTTATGTTGTCACTTTGAAATAATTAACTATTCACTTTGCAGTAACAGTCTTCCAATGCTCGACCAACATTAAGTGGATTGACATGAACTAAGTCTTCACTTGGTCATTACTACCATTTCTCCAATGCTTGACACTTACTAACTTTTTGATTCTCAACATATACTAGATTTCTTCTTTTCTTGGCTAATACTAAACTTTCTTCTCGACTTAAATTGAATGCTTGACTTGCACTATTTACTCAAGAATGCTTGGCAGACATATTTTATTGCAAACTCTTCTTCTTGTCTAAGCCTAAGTATTCTTTCACTTTAGCCTTAAGTAGATAAACAATACATCATATCATCAAAGTCTCTTTTGGTTTTACTACTTTTATACACCATATAACTCAACCTTTCTCCTTTATTTTCAAGTCCCCTTCATCAATCCATCAAATGATAGCATTTAGACCAAAAAGAAATTGTCTTACTAGCAAGTAGTAGGTTTGACATTACAGATGAAATAATGATTGTTCCATGATAGGTTCCAACACTTCAACAATATTATTTTTCAATAATTATGGATTGAAATATTTAAAAATCCACTACACATAGTAATTTTGTCTTATTTTCTTGGTTTGTGTGTCTTGGAGTAGATAGTTGAACAATTTTGTAGTGTTAAACAAAATTCCTAAGCTTAATGTACAAAGAGTTTGTGAGAAAAAATGTCTCACATTTGATTCTCCACTATTAAAACTATATGACCTTTGAAGGATTGAAATAAGGGACTCTATACTATAACATGTGTTGGATTTGGGTTTGGAAAATGCAATGTGTTATTTTTAAAGTGATATCCTAGGTGAGTTAGTTGGTTATCCTGCTTGAGATAGATCAATATGAAAAGCTTAAAACTTGTAGTAGATGATTGAAAAATTCAATCCAATGAGTTAGTATATTGAGGAAAAGTATTAAGAGTATGTATTGTGAGCTTGAGCCATCATTGAATCCATTTACCATAGTTTTAAAGAGTTGAACATAGTTTGTATTTGAAACATGTGAAACCCTCATTCAAATCTTATATTTTGGATATGTGCTATAGAAATGCATGGGAGTCTAAGACTAACTAAATTATATAGGGTTCCAAAAAGAGTATATTTGAGATGGAGATTAGTTTTCCATGTTCTTTGGGTGAAAGCAGAAAGAAAACCTAAAAACTAGGATTGGAAGCCTAATTAGGCACAAAAAGGCTACTAGGCCTAAAAGAAAACATTAGATATCAATAAGAAGGAAAGTATTAAAAATGGGGAAAATGAATTGTGAACATCATTTTGATGTAAACTTGAAGACATCTTGACCCATGCAAGGTATCTCATTTGTCTAGGAGGTTGATCTGTGTTTATACGAGCTAGATGAAGAAAGAGCACATGAAGGTTTATGGTACTTGATAGAATACCTAGTTGGGAAAGTGGAGAGAATATTTTTGTATGCCTTGGGAGAAATATTTGGAGTAGAATTTAAGTCTTTAGAGAACCTTCTTGGAAGAGTTGAAGCCTTGAATAAGACTAGGTTGATTTTATCAATTAGATATTATTTTTATGTACAAAACATGAGATTTATCATCATAAATAAAGTTTCTATTTACCTTTATTTATCAAAATTTAATACTATATTTTAGAATAAATAAATTTATCTATGAAAACTTCTTTTTGTAATTAAAATAAATTCAAATTGGCATTACTCTATTACTATCATCTTTATTGTTAAGTTAACTAAAAACATAAGACTAAGAGTGATCCAACACTTGTAACCTTAACTCATCTACATTTTTCAAAAAATTAATATAAATTAAGAGAATATTAAAATCTTCTTAAGCATGAGGTAGGTCTTCCTATTTGTTTAATCTTCTATTTTTTGTTATTTGTAAGAGGCAGAAGCAAATGTTAATTATTGTTATTTGTTGTGATTAATTATCATGATTATGTTAGCATGAATGCTAATGTTATTCCTTTGGTAGAGTATCCTAAGCATTGGAGAGTATTGATATGTTGCATTCATGACCATGTCTTTCATTGATGTTAACATAGCAATAAGTTTGTAATGCCCCGCCAAGGGATCCAAAGAATAAACCTAAAGTTTCACTAAGTTTGGTAACATTTTTTTTTTTTTAAAACATGAAAGTAAAAACCATTTATAACATATACATAGTAATGAAAGCAATAGCAAAAATCCAAATGAAAGTAAACATAAACATACATAATAGGTTACATTCTTTATGGATCCCTTAATGTTGAGTTACATCTAAACTAACTATTAATCTAACATCACATCCTCATGAATAAATAATGATTCCATCCACATACAATAATAATGAAAAGTCCAATGTTCATAAATTGCATTTTCGATTGCTCAATCATCCACTATACATGTCACAGGGTATGAAAGGCATAAAAGAATATACATCTGTGTAAAAAAAGTACATCATCATCCTAATTCTAATCCATGATACAATAACATAAATGAAACCATACATCATACATGATACATCCTCACAAGAGATAACTATGAATCATCAACACAATTAACTAAGTGTATGGTTCCTCCCAACTGTAAATAGCATCATTAGACCATCATGGGTCCTAGCCATCCCTCTGTGCATAACATTCCAAATCACTGAAGAGATCATCAATATTAACATAGTAGGAATGCCACTCCTAATCATACTACATCATATGCAAAAAGTAATCTAACATGCAAAGTAAAGCATAAGATAACATCATCTAACATATGAAAATCATCAATATAAGGATACATGTCCACCATCATAAGAATGCATTAGCTACGGTGTCTCAAACAGATCTCAAATGATAAGAGTGATAAAGCACTACCACCCAACCGCGTGGAACCTAAATGGTCCACTCCCACCGCACTAAGGAGATAATCTCAAGTCCCAAATAGGTTATCAAAATCACATAGCATAAATACTCTCTAAGTCCAAGAATCCTAAAAGTATACTAACTCAAAGGTTCCAATCACAAAATCGACATCTAATCCCAGAGGCACACAAAGACATGTAGGAAACCTACTATGCAAGTGAGAAAGTGTGATCACATGGATCATGCTAGAGTTACCTTGGTAGTCTCCCAATAGACCTCACCCCCCTAGTGATCCTTGTGCGGCCACTAGTATCCTGTCATATAGACAAGGCATTCTACGAAATTCAAGGTCACAACCAAGCATTCTCTCTACTCCCATCCTAGTCTGTACAAGCACTCGAGGCATGGGCGAGAACAAAACAATTATCTTTTTAGGTTCATTAAGTCAATATTAGGTGTGAATGTTTTCACTTATTAACATAACTTACAATGAGTTACCTTGGTAGCCTCTTAGGGCCCTGACCCCCATTGCAAGCCACTTTTTGACACTACAAGTAGATAACCTACCCTAAGCTCATGGAATCATAAATCTCAAAATCACAAAAGATAATCCATAATATAAACATCAAATCTCCATGAGAAACTGAAAAGCATCCATAGATAATCATGACCGCAATAGTTCTCTATTGGCAACTGAAGGTATCCCTGATAATCACAATAATCATTGGTTCTTAATAAGCAACCAAAAATATCTCAAAATAATACTAATCGAATGACTCCAAAATGGTTGAGTCAAAACATGTCACAACATGACATCATCAAAATCAAATAACAGTTTCAATTCCATCATATTTGCTTTCCCATAACTCTTAAGATTCAATTTTCTAAATGTTCTAAATGTCTATATATATATATATATATATATATATATATATATATATATATATATATATATATATATATATATATATATATATATATATATATATATATATATATATATATATATATATATATATATATATATATATATATATATATATATATATATATATATATGCATTTTGTTGATAATGACCCCCATTATTATTTTTAAATGTAATAATCACCAACAATTATACATCTTCATTAGTCAACTGATCATGATTTAAATTGCATCAAATTAAGCTAATTATCAATTATATGACTAATTATTAAATCTCCAAACCCAAATCCCTCATTAATTCAAGAAACTAATGTTTCTATTTAATTTAATAATAATTAACGAACTATTATTAAATTAATATTCCACATTCACCATTTTAAAATAAGAATAATAACAAATATTAACTTTTATATATATATATATATATATATAATAACATATGCAATAACAAATAATAATATTAATTGATAAATATATTTAAATTTTTCTATTAATAATATTTAATTACACATATATCTTAATATAATATATTTATAACAAACTTAATAACAAGAGAAAGGCGATTTATATAATCGCGCTAGCACTAATGTGTGCGGACCATAGGTACTCTGCAGATTGCAGCTACATTGTGGTCGTAGGTACTCTGTGATCTCGCAGGCCTGCTGTACGTAGGGTGGGGTATGGGATTCTCGCCCCCCCTCCACTATATTTTTAAAAATTTTTTTTTTTTATATAACATTTTTATAAATGTTTTCACCATAATGCGAATTTCATTTTTTTAATAACGTTTTTCAAAACATTTTCTCAATATGAATCGCGATGCGATTTTATAAGTTTCTCACTGTGATATGTCATTCAATTTTTTCAATTATATATATAATATGTGTGTGTGTTTGTGTGTGTGTGTGTGTGTGTGTGTGTGTGTGTGTGTGTGTGTGTGTGTGTGTGTGTGTGTATACATGTAGAGTTTTTTACTACAACATAAACATATATATATATATATATATATATATATATATATATATATATATATATATATATATATATATGAATGTGTATGTATGTATGTATGTATGTATGTATGTATGTATGCAGATGAAATGTCCCTTTTTTGATTTTACATGATATTTCAAGCCTCAAATCAGATCTTTAAAATCAAATAGCTAATATCCCAAAGATCCACCAAATTCCTCAAGAAACCCCAAATCGGGTATGCTGAAAATAGTGCTAAAAGCTTCACAACTTCACAAATTATTAATAAATCTGAAAATGGAAATTTTTAAAGAACTTTCAGCAGCATAACAGCCTACAAATTGACATTTCCAGATCTGTATAGCCTTTACACAACAGCTCAAAAATGTAGGACCAAAACTATGCTCATCGGGCTCCCGAAATAGCACAAAATATGCCCGGAAACACCACAAAAACACTAATAATCTATCTCAGAAGTTTAATCATGTCCCAATACATATATTCAGCTCTATTTTAATAGCTTAAAGTCTGAAATACAGCAGCAACCAAAACTGATATGAAATGCTCAACTGAAAATACCAAACTCATGCAAAAAACACACCCAAAAACTCCCAAATATACACTGTTCAGCACAAAGGCAAACTCTGTATGAGCATGCACATGGAATGGATTCAAACTCCCATCCTTAGCCTTCCTGGAAACCTGCAAACTCCCATTCTTGGGTCTCCCTGGAAACCTGCAAACTCCCGTTCTTGGGTCTCCTTCTCCACAGGTTTGGCAGCCTCTGAAGAATAACAAAGAATGAGCAAAAATCAAGTTCTGGAATGAGCCCAAAATGCCTCCAAAACCCCTTAAAAGAGGGTATAACTGTAACTCACATCCAAGAGAGGTTAATGAAACATATTTTAATAATAATTTTCATTTATTAGTCCAACAGTTTCCAAAGATTAACCCCCTTTTTCCGAAACTTCACTTTCTTGGGCCTGCCTGCCTTAGCAAAAATTATTATTTTTTAATTATTTGAAAAGGGGACATGACAAGTCCTCCCCTCCCAAACATTGCTTGTTCTCAAGCAATGGCTAAATAATAAACCAATCAATCCACCTGGATCCCAAATGTAGTCATGAACTATACTACTACCAATTAACATAGGCTCCTGCAATATCTTCTGCAACATGACCAAGAGGAATCCATAATCAAACTGACAATTATAGCTCAACCAAACTCCAAAATCACAACTTCCACAGTTAGAAACCCCCGAGACACAAAATCTTAGAACATCAAACCCAAGTAAAGTGTACTACCAACACAGTAAATACCATCAACGCATTCCACTGGCCTATACGGAATGTACAATCCAACTCTGCAACAATGGTGAATACTCTCAAATGAAACTATACCAAGTATGGAGAATCCACACACTGTACAACTCCTGCAGTCAACACAACTCTGTAGATCATCAGCCACTGTCTCATAACCATAACTCCCATGCACCCCTGATGGTGAAAAGCCATCACAAGATAAACAACAAGAAATGGAACCCAAACCAAATTTTCCCACCATCAACTCCTCAACACAAGGATCAATTGCTAACTGATGTACATACCCTGCAATATAATGTTGATTAAAAAAACCAACCTCATTCAACAGCTCACCATGAACAAGTGATATAACCCACTGTGACTGATCACTAGCTAAGTCAGGAGATGTCATAGCCAAAGGAGTAGAATCAATAACAACACCTGCTGAAGCATCACTCCAAAACTCCTGCTCTAAGTCATGTATTATCAAGCTATCAACTGCAGGACCTATCGCCATGTCGTGACAATCACAACTCTCATCCCGAGGCATCAAACTATTCCATGACTGATGATAAGCACTAGGAACCAAAGTACATCTCTGTATCATAATCTCATCAACATGGTCATCAAAGGTAAATTGATGAGTGTACCTCATAGTGTAATGCCGATAGAATGCGCCAATCTCAGTCAGTGGCTCAGACTATAATCTAGATGAAACTAACTGTAATTGATCATTAACCATGTTGGAACTGACTACTACCTCCAAAGATATCACCAAGGGAATATTATTACTAGCAGGAACCATGCCAACTGTCGACTCACCAACATCACACACGATCTTTGATACATCTCTAGTCTCTGTGCCATCAGTACTAGAGGCCACCACCATGTCAGGCATACAACAATCTGCTACAACACCCAACTCAACTGAACCTGACTCTAGTGGGAATGAACCTGATATGCCAATATTAGTATCAAGGATGGATGCATCCCCATCTCCACTATCTTTGACAATCTCGGCCATGGACATCCTCGGATCACCAAACACCACTGCTTGTGACTGTATAGAATTAGGTGCAGATTGTAGTCGCTCTAACTCCATGGTCACCTTAGCCAAATGAAACTGTGACTCCTTGAAAGCCAACTATGTTCTCTCAAGAATCTTAGAAGTCACCACAAGCTGCTCAGTAAGCTCACTCACCTCATCTTCCTTGGCCAAAAATGCATCATATGCTGTACTGCCCCACTTCATAAGATAATCTCTATCGGCTACCAACTGCATATAATCCTGTCTCAGAATCTGGATAGCCTCCCATAAAGAGTGGAAATCTATCAAGGAAAGATAACTGCCTCCCTGCTCATCACTAGTAGGAGAACCCCATCCATAAACTGCTAACAACTGACAAGCAACATCGAAATGCTGGCAAGTGATAGCAATGTCTTGGTCACTAACTCTCAACTGATTAGACACATGATGGCACTGGCTTGACTATCTCCTACAAACCTCCTCTGATGCACTGTCTAAAGGAGTATCCTCAAAGTTACTAGTCTCTAGAGTATTACCATCCATATCCTGTGAATCAAATCTAAAAATCATATCAACATACAGAGTATCAAAAACATTAGCATTGCTGTCCAACTCCTCTATACCCAAGGAAACTAAGTCTTCAAAACTGCCCACTGCATCCTCCTGGATGTCATCAATGCCAATATGATCCTGGGACTCATCTATACACACTGCCAAATATGAAATATCATCAACACATTTCAGCAAGTATGTTCGACTGGATATATGAACAAAGCCCAACATCGGTGTATAAAAACTAATACCAACATCAGACAAGATACTGGCATAAGAAAAGACAATACCACGTAATCTACTAATCAAATCCATGATAGCACCCAAACAAACACTACTACCAAAAAGTGTTAAAGATCTCCAGTCAACTGAATCCCAAATTCCAATATAACAATCTTGAGTCCATATCTGTAAACTAGAATCAACTGGTAACTCAAGAAAACTCCTCATCTGAGTAATATGACCAATACCAACTAACTCCACATACCTGTCATGATGATATAATGAAGTCACAATACTATCTTTGTTCACCTTCAGCTGGTTGGACAAATCATGTGAAGTACTACCAGCCTCAACCTCATGTGATGAAGCATCTAACTGTGCCTGGTACTCTTTCTTAGAAAAGTCATGAATGCTCAATGTCTGCTCATCTCTACCAGATGTCTCACCATCTTGCACAACAACATCCTCATAATCCTCATCTAAACCCACTACACTGTAGTCACTGCCTGTTGTAACTATACCATCCTGAATACCTGTGGCATCACCCTTTGACGACCTGTAAACAATTGTCTCAATTTGAGTATCAAGTTGACCATTACTATCAATCTGTGTAATATCCTTTCCCACCACCTCCTGTGGCAGAGTAGAATCTGAGACCTCTACCTGGCTATCAGCTAGTTTCTCAAACTCCTCATGCAAGTTCTTGGGAATTGTGTCATTTGTCCTGTGAGAAAATCTGTGAAATAGAAATCCAGTCAACTTATCCACCTTAGCTGGATCAGATAACATGTCATTCATTATACGGTGGTGCTCAACCAACTGTTTAGACATGTCATGGCTTATTTTCATAAGTTTATCTCGAATGTCTAAATAACCATCCTTTCTACTGTTTTGACTCTGGCTATCAATTGTCCAAGATCGTTTCCTCTGAGACTCTGTACTATACCTGTCCATTCTGGATAAATTAGAGTGTAACCCCAATAGGATATAACTTCTTCAAACACCAAGAACTAACATGAAAATGATTAGAAGTAGTATGTAACCATAGATTTGGACATGCAACTGATTAGAAGCAACATGCAACCACCAAATTATGACATGCAAGATCTGGGTAGTTGTCAAAACTGACATGCAAGATCTGGGTAGTTGTCAAAACTGACATGCAAACTTCTACAACCACCAAATTCACCAAGAACTAACATGAAAATGATTAGAAGTAGCATGCAACCATAAATTTTGACATACAGCTGATTAGAAGCAACATGCAATCATAAATTATGACATGCAAGATTTGGGTAGTTCTCAAAACTGAAATGCAAGATCTGGGTAGTTGTCAAAACTGACCTGCAAACTTCTACAAACCCTCAGGCTGGCAAGATCATGGCTCTGATACCACTGAAATGTCCCTTTTCTGATTTTACATGATATTTCAAGCCTCAAATCAGATCTTTAAAATCAAACAGCTAATATCCCAAAGATCCACCAAATTCCTCAAGAAACCCCAAATCAGGTATGCTGAAAATAGTGCTAAAAGCTTCACAACTTCACAAATTATTAATAAATCTGAAAATGGAAATTTTTATAGAACTTTCAGCAGCATAAAAGCCTACAAATTGAAATTTCTAGATTCGTATAGCCTTTACACAATAGCTCGAAAATGTAGGACCAAAACTATGCTCATCGGGCTCCCGAAATAGCACAAAATATGCCCGAAAACACCACAAAAACACTAATAATCTATCTCAAAAGTTTAATCATGTCTCAATACATATATTTAGCTCTATTTTAACAGCTTAAAGTCTAAAATACAGCAGCAACCAAAACTGATATGAAATGCTCAACTGAAAATACCAAACTCATGCAAAAAACACACCCAAAAACTCCCAAATCTACACTGTTCAGCACAAAGGCAAACTCTGTATGAGCATGCACATGGAATGGATTCAAACTCCCATCCTTAGCCTTCCTAGAAACCTGCAAACTCCCATTCTTGGGTCTCCCTGGAAACCTGCAAACTCCCGTTCTTGGGTCTCCTTCTCCACATGTTTGGCAGCCTCTGAAGAATAACAAAGAATGAGCAAAAATCAAGTTCTGGAATGAGCCCAAAATGCCTCCAAAACCTCTTAAAAGAGGGCATAACTGTAACTCACATCCAAGAGAGGTTAATGAAACATATTTTAATAATAATTTTCATTTATTAGTCCAACGGTTTCCAAAGATTAACCCCCTTTTTCCGAAACTTCACTTTCTTGGGCCTGCCTGCCTTAGCAAAAATTATTATTTTTTAATTATTTGAAAAGGGGACATGACAGCAGATTTGAAAAATATAAAAATATGCATAGATCATATACACAATCTTTTAAAGGCTTCCAATTTTAAGAATTTTCATATAACATATTTGTTCTCTAAATTTATCCATTAATTCTTTTAATAGATTTGACTATAAATTTTAACTCTAATCCATAGAATTCTCAAATCTATGCTTGTGGGGTTTTCTCACATAAGAAATTTAAATATCCATGACAAGAATAAAACAACTGGAACATTCACACATAGAATCCTCAAAAAGTATTCAGAAGACACGAAGAAGATAGGAAGTACAAGAAGCAAAAATAACATGGGCAAAATCACAAGTGTCTACCTGGATACTAATGCTAATTTGCTTCTCTTCAAAAACTATAGATCAAGCTCCTTCCTTCTCCCATGTTCCCGAGTCCTCCAAAAATGCTCTCCAAATGCTCTCCCTAAGCTTCTAGGAGTCCCTAAATATAAAGAACTCTCAGGAAGCACCTAGAATGTCTCTAGAAACAACCAGAAGGTGTTGACAACTAAGTATGAGTCTATTCCAACCTTCTAGAAGAGTCATAAGGTTGTAGATACCATATGCTTAATTGGTGCACTAACTCTTGTGTTGTTGACATATGTGCAATCAAGAGGTGCATTTACTCCTAGGCAAGCTTATAACTTTTATTCTAATTCTCTTATAAGTTTTATTATTATTATTTTATTTTAATTTTAATTTTAATTTCTAATTTCTTTTATTTAATTCTTTTCTCAATTAATTCCTATTTAATTAAATATAATCAAAATATCAAAGATCATGATATTATATTAATTTTTTCCAATTAATTAATTAAATCTATTTATTTAAGACTTAATTAATAGAAAATTCACCATAGACCTCCAAGATAAAATATGAAAACCCATCATAAAGCAATCCATACAAAATTAGTCTAAAGGGTTAATAATCATGAATTATGTCATCTGACACATTCAGAAGGTAAAATATCTAGATACTTCTCCTATCTCTCTAGGACAAATGGTTTAAGGGTTTGGGATTTGAACTTGAGAATTTATCTCCCTTCTCTTGCCATTGAGATAGTGCGATAGGATACACTCATCCTAGCAATTTAGGGAAGTTGATACCCGATACCTGCAACTTGCATAAAAACTATGCATGTACATACTATATATATATATATATATATATACATATATATATATATATATATATATATGCTAAACTAAATAGTCAATGGCAGGAAGTGGTGCATCGTGTAGATCCCGACTAGCAGGTGACTATGACTCCCTTCCTTAACCACATTAGAAATACCATACATAAGAACAAACATTCACACCATACACATGCAAGTATGGGGTAAGTATCCATAATAAAACACATGTGATATTAAACCATCTAACTAATCATCATCAATAACTAAAAGCAATGTAATGATCATCATGCATACATGAAACGTAGAGTCTAAATAATCTCGTCATACACCAACTGAATCCATAACATAATGTCTGATAGTCTCAAAAAAATGCTACTAATCCATCAACATAAAAATAGTCTAACTTAGTCTGACAATAATAACAACAATGTGCCCAAAAAATGTGAACGAGGGTAGGTACTACAAAGTTTGTAAAGACATATAGAGTAGTAGACTAAGATCTTAGTGATATAGACAAGGTTTTGATTGTTTGATGATGTGAGGTAATGGACATGTTCTACATTGTGTCCAAATGATGTGGTTTAATGTGCAATAAGTAAGTTGAAGAAATACAGAGGTTGTGCCTAATTTACAGAGAGCAGTATAGAGACAGAGTACCTAAGAAGTAGTAATTGATGTCTACATTATATCTTCTAGTAGAGATATAATTTGTTGATGCATGGTTAGTTAGTGATATATGACAATTTGATAACAATGTTAGTGGATGCATAAGCCATAGTGTCACATGTGTGAGAATTTGTATAGACTATGGGATGAAAGTGTTATAGTAATTATAAATTAATTAATTATCTTATTATAATTAATTGGGAAAGCCTCAAGGCTGACTCAAGAAATTATTTTGAAGATACTATATAAAGGAAAGATGTTTTATTTCTTTGTAATGTGTGATAATCATTATGTTGAATGTGAAGTGCAAGAAGGAGTAGAGTGTTTACTGAATGTGAGTAAGAGATCCAACAGATTATTGGATGTGAGTTTTGTGATCTGGTTATAAGATCTAAAAGAGCAGGAGTTTGGTTGATAGGACAGAGCAAGAGGAAGGATATGCACTATTAGTTTCTATTATTCTATAAAGAATAATACATAGATCATTTGGATGGTGGGTTCATTTCTCTTTTCCTTGAAGCTATTTGGATAGTGAGTCCATTTGCCTTCTACAACTCCTAACAGGGTTGGCACAACCCCTAACAGGATTGGCATAATTCCTTACAGAGTTGGAATCTCCTAATAGGGATTCAAAGTCTCCTAAAAAAGATCGATATGTATTGAATGTTGTTATAGAATCCTAAAAGGGTCCATCCTCTAACAAGGAATATTTATATTAGTACATAATATTGTTGGTACTATCCCCACTAGGGTTTTGCCTCTGTTCAAGGGTTTCCCTAGTTAATATATCTAGTGTTATTGTGCATAAATATCTTGTTGTGGTTATTAGTCATATTTCTCATATGGTTAAAGTTTATTAAGGTTGATATTCATGATATTAATTAGATAACTAATTCACCCCCTCCCCCTCTCAATTATATTGGTGGACTATAAATTCTAATAATTGGACTAATAACATATCAATACTCTCTAATGCTCAGGATACTCCCCCAAAGGAATACCATCATCATTCATGCTAACAATCTCTCCTTTGTCATTGATGTTAGTAGGGCAGATATATAAAGGAAAATACCCTCTAAGTTGAATGGGGGCGAGAATACATGGGGGAAAAATCTCTACTTTATTAGGAAAATTTGAAAAGATTCATGTAAGAATAAAAGAGGAGTATGTCTATGAGGGAGATATGTATGGTTAATTGTTTACTATGAATAAGTATTGCAAATCCTAAGAATAATAAGAACAAAGAAGTGTTCCAGAGGATTTTAGATTTTATTGATGAAAAGGATTTGAAAAATGAGAACATCAACAGAAGCAATATAGTACTATTTGGTATTCTTGGAACTTAGATGTTTTCTATCTATGTTTCCATCAATGCCAAAGAGGGATATTGTTAGCATGAATATTGATGGTATGCCTTTGGAGGAATATATTAAGTGTTGGAGAGTATTGATATGTTGCATTCATGACTATGTTTTTTATTGATGTCAACATAGCAGTAAGTCTGTGAAGACTGATAGAGTAGTAGACTAAGATCTTAGTGGTATGAAAAATGCTTTGATTGTCTAATGATGTGTGCTCATGGAAATGTTCTACACTATATCCTAATGATGTGGTTCAATGTACAACAAGTGAGTCAAAGATGTACAAAAGTTGTACTTGATTTACAGAGACCAGTATAGTGACAAAGTACCTAAGAAGAAATTACTAATGTTTGTATTATATCTTCTAGAAAAGATATAATCTATTGATGCACTATCAACCATTGACATATGAGAGTCTGATGATGATGTTAGGGGATGTGTAAGCCCTATCATCACACATTTGAGAATTTTTATAGACTATGAGCTGATAGTGCTATTGTAATTGTAAATTAATTAATTGGGAAAGCCCCAAGGTTTACTCAAGGAATTATTTTGAAAATATGATATAAAGGAAAGATGTTATCCTTGTTTTTAATGTGTGGTAATAATTGTGTTGAATGAAAAGTGTACAAAGGAGTGGATTGTTTACTGAATGCAAGTAAGAGATCTAAGGGATTATTGGATGCAAGTTTTGTGATCTGGTTACAAGATCTAAAAGAGAAGAAGTTTGATTGATAGGACAAAAAAAGAGGAAGGAGCAGTACTATTCATTTTTATTATTCTACAAGGAACAATATAAATATCATTTGGAAAATGTGTTCATTGGTCTTTCTCTTGAAGCTATTTGGACAATGGGTTCATCTGTCTTCCATAACTCCTAATAGGGTTGGCACAACTCCTAACAGAGTTGGAATCTCCTAACAGAGTTGGAATCTCCTAACAGGGATTCAAAGTCTCCTAACAAGGACTAATATGTACTAAATGTTGTTAAGACTTCTAACAAGGTCCATCCTCTAACAAGGAATATTTATATTAGTACATCATCTTGTGGGTACCATCCCCACTTGGGTTTTCCCTCTAATGAAGGGTTTACCTAGTTAACATATCTAGGGTTATTGTACATGAGTATCTTGTTGTGGTTACTAATTATACTACTCATATGGTTAAATTTTATTAAGGTTGATATTCATGATATTAATTAGATAAATAATTCACCCCCCTCTCATGTATATTGCTAGACTATATATTCTAACACATTATTAATTAATCTTAAGTAGATTTGAACCCAAGACCTCCTAGATAAGAGACTCATAATTTACCATTGTGTTGTAGGCTCTTGCCTAACATAAGCTTACCTTATTTTAAGCAAATATATTTTGAAGAAAAAAATGAACTTAACATTCTTATCCTTACAATGACAATTTGCATACACCTCTTCACATTTGGAAATCATGAAGCACAATTAATGTGAAAGAAGACATAAATGATGGATAATATTAAATTAGATATAATCATTTTCCATTGACTAATCTATGAAATTTGGGGTGAAAGAGAAAGTAATTTGACTGTCTTAAGTGACATTTATTATCAATAATGCTACCTTGCCACAAATCCATCCTCATGCCAGGTTGTCCTTTGTTAGGTCTAGAAATACAATATGATAGAAAATAATTAAAACATAATAAAAAATTTATTGTCCCTTCTTCATCAAAATTCATTACATAAATAATGTAGTCATATAGTAGGTCTTCTATAAAATAACTACCACAATTGAAATATCTAACCTAACTCTTTAATCCTAATGATTAATTTATTAACATCCCCCTTAATTAGAAAGAGTAATCTTGAAATTAGAGAGTATTTTGAATTCCTTAATCATCTTTTGAAATCCTATTACTATGGTGAGATTTAAAATCTATTTGAACTTACAGGGTTCAAAATTTTATAATTGAGCATGTTGCCCATTAGTGGGCCTTCAATTTTATAATGAGCATATTACTTTGATAGGTTTCACTTTGGGACTTATTTTGTCCATTTTGAATTATTACATTTTGGAGCATAATCACTCAAAAATAGTACAAGTTAGGTGAAATAAAATAACACACATTGGGTGTTGGGAACTTGTTATAATTTTATAATAGCACACATTACCTATGCAATGGACTTATTTTTTCTATTTTTTAAAGAATGCTATGCATTGAATTGTTGTAATTACCACTCTTGAACTTGAATGGTATACATTTGGTTTTTGTAATTGTCGCTCACTTGAAATTGAATTTGAAAAGGATTTTTATAATTTTTGCTCGCTTGAACTTGAATATGAAATTGCCACTCACTTAACTTGAATCTGGCATATACATAATATTCCTTCCCTTGACAAATGAGAGGAAATAATATTAACAACATGATTTCAATATAGAGTTTTTTGATAAGAGGCTACATATTTATCTTCCATTATTCAAAGTACATTATTCATTTTAAGATACTTTTTAAGTTGATACTTTTGAATCCCTATTGTTGATTTATTTTCTACCTTGCAATATTGAAGAACCAATCACTAAATATTTTGAAGCTATCATCTATTAGAGAGGTTTAATAAAATAAAAAATTTCTTCCTCCAAATGTCTCTTACTTATTTAACTAGAATACTGACCCAAACTTATGAGAGAAATAATAACCATCATTTTTTACAGTTATCATAAACAAATTGAGAAGAAATGCATATTTCTTCCTTTAAGAAGAGGATGCAATGAAGAAAATATACGTATTCTTTGTTCCTTGATCACTAACAAGAAGATAATAAATCATGTATCCAATGCATCAAGAAAAACCCTAAGCACATGAAGATACTTTATTTTCCTTCTCTGCAATTGTGGTTTTATTTCCAATGTTGTGCACTTCAAAATTTTCTAAGTTCTTGACACAAGATAGTTCCTTAGATTATTTGGCTCAATAATTAAGTTTGAACCTAAGTAAATAATGTCATTAAATGTGAGTAATGAGAATTGACCCATAAGTAGTCATCAATTGAATTTCATTCATATTATTCATATATGGTTTTCAACATGGAATGGATTTCTCCACCAAGTTGTATCCTATAGAAATGTGCCTATAATGTTCTTTTGATACTATTCATAGTTATATGTTTTCAACATCTAATCTAACTCTTTCCTTTACATATAGCCTCTTATTTCTTCAATATAATTAAAAAAACATAAGTTCACATTTACAAAAAATGTATAAACTTACATAGACATGGAAATTGTCAAGGAAAAGAAGAGATATTATAGGGAAATAAATCACTCATAGGCATTATATAAATATGCATTTCAAGGATATGAATGTTTTAGTGCTCTATAAATTGTAAAATTCAAGCCTCTTTAACCTCTATATACATACAAAACCATTCTCATAAACATCACACAACTTTGTGATTTCTTCATTTCAAATGATGTTATTCTTATGCCTCTTCAAATCTAGAGTTCTTCTTGTACTAGGTTGTAAATATATATTTTTTAAAACTATCATTTATGGCTCAATCACATGTAACTGACATGATAAACTTAGAAAATAGTTATTATATTGTGATGAACAATAGCCTGCTCTGATACCACTTCTAGGTCTGGAAATTTGATATAATAGAAAATAATTAAAATATACTTTATTGTCTCTTCTTCATTGAGATTCATTACATATATAAGGTAATCATATAGTAGTTCTACTATAAAACAACCATCATGATTAAAATATCTAACCCAACTCTTTAATCCCAATGATTAATAAATTAACAATCCTAAACTAAAAAATCATGACAAGATACTTCTTGGCAAGAATAGTGGTCATAAACTAAGAATTAATTCTCTAAAGTTCCTATTATATGATAATGATAAAAATAATATTTTCAATATAAAATTTTACATGGTACATAGTGATGTTTTGCAAGGAAGATGTATATATGCCAAGAGGAGATGACCTAAAACACAATAAATAACCATACAATAGAAGATAAAGAATAAAAAATAGATTTAGATCCAAAATAACACCAATTATCATAATTGATTCATAATATTTACATCCAACATGCTCGATTGTAAGGCCTTTTAGGTTATGACCAAATACATGAGAAATTTTAATAACAGTTCTACAAGAACTTGCAAGATCCAACTTCTTGCTAGTGCAGATCCATAATCTAGTAGAAACACTAAGGAAAATCTAAACTTGTGCTCGCAAGCCACCAAGAAACCTTCTTGCTTCCCAAACCCACACTTAGCTACAAGCTTTACTAAAATTTTCTTCTCCCAGTTACTCCATGCTGAACTAAATGATTCAAGACATCACAAGACCAAGCCACAAGTTGTACTAGCAAGTTACATTAAATATACACTTAAGCTGCAAGTCATTTTGGTAGAATAAATTAAATAAGTACTTAGGATAGGACCTAAGTTTACAATCATAACTAACTCATATGACAACATAAAAATACATACCCTTTGGTATAGGTCTATTAGAAAACTAAGAGGGTGGTGGGGGTGAATCACTTATATCCAATTATGTCACAATCCCTTTAAAACATTCCAATATCAACAAAATATTATTAACTCTAACAACAATCACTCAATGTACACATCTAACTTAATACTTAACTCATTCATTCAATTCTTTTTAAATTATTGACTTTCTATTCCTTGCATTACTAAGTCTGAGTAAAATTCTAGTTATTATTCATTAAGACTTTAGTTATTACCAAGTTGTAGTATAATGTAAAACATATAAAAAAATTTACAACACAAATAACAATCACACAATCAAGATTGTGATTTTAATGTAAAAACCCTGTGAAGGAAAATATCGTGGGACTAGTAACCCAAATATTCTCACTCTTTTGAAGTGAGATTTTCTAGGAGAAAACCTTCTTGAAGGTTACATATACTTTTTTAAAGTGACCTTGTTAGAGGATTTCACTAGAATATCATCTAGATCTTATTACTCCATGTTCTTGACTAAAAAGAGTGGCCTAATTTAAAGGACTTATGAACATTCAATTGTGTTGGTTCTTGAATTAATTTTTTAAAATAACCTAGTGATAAGGACACATACACCTAGGGAAAACTAATTCCCATGTTAAATGTACCTATTTAGACACCAAGGCAAACTATAAGGCTATACCCTTCTTCTACTTCAGGCTCTGTAAAAGCTAGGTGTGTGTACCTTAGATTCATTCATATGGTACCAGTGTTAAAGCATATAGTATCTAACAAATAGATAATACCCTTAATCTTCTAGCACTTATGCTAAAAAAATAGACATGAAATAGCTAGAATCATGACATATGAACTAGATAAGCTAAGTGAGGGAAACACTTTTTATCTCTTCAACAAAAGTGAAAATGATTTTGATTATAATATTGAATTGAATCAACAACCTCATATGAAACAACAATATAAATGAAATCTCCAAGCTTGTTAGTCCATTATCCATTGGGTAATAATTTAAGTAAGAAAATACACCAAGATATCTAAAATATACTAATATATCTAGACATCAGATCTATCTATTCACCTTGCAAACAAACATCTATTTCCAAAATGAAATTCATACTTATCAAATCCTTTCATGATCCCTACAACTCTATCAATGCATATAAATAAATTTACTTGAGTCCTTGACCCAATAGAAAAAAAAAAAAAGCATATAGCTTAAAAGCCAAGCTATAACTAGATAGTATGCACCTTATACATAAATGATAAAAAAATAAAAACCCATGAAAGAGGAGAAAATTTCAGATTGAAATCTTCAATAAACCTTTATATTAATTTCCTTAAAACCAATACATCAAATGTATGCAACAAACTCATAGAACACAAAATGGAAAATTGTATTATCCTAATGCTCATAAGAAATTTCACTATTATTTATACAGATAAAATATTGAGAATTGTGGTTTCAAAATAATAGAATTGGAGCCAAACTTGTGGTCTCACATTCATAGAAATTGGAACCACTATGGTATCACAACAATGAGAAATTTTTTTGGAACTAGAACCCCTTCCTCCACATCCTAGAAATCATTATAAAGAGAAGGATTGCAACAAGCTTTAGATAGGAGGGCACATGTCAAAATTCTACAAATATAGAGATATTTTTATACTATTACATTACAAACATTCTCTACGTTGAAACAAAATTAGGGAAGTAGTTACAAAGCTGGAAGTAGACACTTATTGTAGAAGTCCTCAACTTAATTTTTTTTTTCTTCTAGTACCTTTATTCATGAAATTCTTCAACTTCTTCTACCAACATAACCTTAATATCTACAACTAATTTCAAAATATTTATTTCTTTCTTAGTGGCCATTCCATAAATATGATTTTATCTAATTTTATAACTATCATTCTTCACCTAAAAATAAAATCTCCATTAAGGTTGTATAAGATCAAGAAATAAAATCAATGTTCATCTTTTCAATCCATTTCATTTATGTCCAACTTTACAATCTACATTTCAAATAAAATATTTTTGTCACCTTAAGGTTAAACTCAATTGATTGCTCATTAAAAACCATGTTCACCTTTTGCTTTTTGGACTTGTCTCCTTGTCATCTTTTCATAACCTCATAGTTATATTTCTTTGTTGATCAAGCTAACCCATAATTCTAGTTATCTATCGTACCCTCACAACAGTCTATCTCTTTTCTTCATGATTGGCTATGACCATGCAAAATGGTTAATCTTTAACCTTTTGTAGCTTCACTACTCTTTTCTCTAATTGTTAAGTTTAGCCCATAATGTTTTGATCTCTTTATTCACTCCTTCTCAACCTAATTTCACTTTAGCTATATGACTTCTATGATCTTGCACTACCCATCCAACTAATAGTTTCACACCCTTGCAATTGTGAAAGTAAAATGCCATTATAACCATGTGAAGTTGTGCTAAACTATCTGTCTTAACAATATCATTTTTTGTAGGTTCACAACTTAATATTTCTATCTTTCTAATTTCCTTTGATGGAAAGATATCAAATGAGTATTATTTTCTTTTTTATTGATATATATTCCATTAAAATATTACCCCACCTACCTTTTGACTTTTCAAATCTCTTCATTTTTCCTCTTGGAGCATGCCACATGTTGACCTTTGACTGGTTTAACTCTTCCCTATTAGAAAATTCTCCTTGCCACATGTTAGCATCTTGCATCCTCATGGCCCTAACCTATGATTACTCATTAACTCCTATGAACATGTGATCACCTACATTTCTCTACTTTGCAAGTCAAACCCAAGGCCAACCTTAACTCCATGTGATTACATGATGAAGCAATAACTTAACTCCTAGATGACCAAACACAGCTTCACAACTTAAAATTTTACTTGCTTCAAACCTTTGTGATTATGCAATGTCTAATTTTCCTAAATACTGGGCACCTTTCATGGTTTCACAACACTCAATGTTTCTACATGCTTTAACTATCCAATAATGATATAAAGGCTTTGCATTTACTATTTCATGACCCATCATAGCCTCACAACTAAATTGTTCTTAACCGCTTAGCCTCTTGCAATCTCGTGATGAATGATTTTTTAACATTCTTGCACATTCACAATTGTTAAAAACATTTCTTTCTCACCATGTGAAGATGCATTGAACTGTGACCTTAACTACTTGAATCCATTCTCACAGCTTCACAATGCAACCTTTCCCTTGACAAAGATGACCTATGATCATGTGAATAACTACATGTTGACAATGATCACCACTTCACAACTTGATTGCTCAACTCAACATTGACCCATATGAACACATGATCCAAGCTTTCACTGCCTTGCAACCCCAATGCCAAATTATGCTTAACTCTATGTGACCATGCAATCTTATTCAAATTACATACCTCCCCTTCATTTGCACAATCACAAGCCTTAACTACTTGCAATTATACAAAAAATATTTAATCAAACTTTCGCATCATAAATCACGTAGTCAACTCTAATAGTTGTGAAGCTACACTAACCACATAAATAACTCTTGTGCTCCTTCCCACCCTTGAACAAGATTAGTAGTTAAAAAGTAGTGAAGCTATGCCTATGAAAATTTTGCAAGGTCATAACTTAAAGATTTAGTTAGAAGCATGAGATATAATATGAAACATGATCATAAGACTTAGGAATATAAGGATATAATAGAGAATGTCCATGTCCCTAAAACATGTCAACCTATGAATATTTCCATAAAACACATGACATGACCATTTCTAGGGTTTTGTTCATAGGATAGACAAATATTTTTTGAAACCCTAAGAAGTTTAGATACAGTTGTTCTTGATTTTCATAGGGCATTTCATACTTTCTTAACTAGGTGAAAATATGGCCAACAAACTAAATATCAAAATTACATATGGATTTACAAATAGGGTTGTCAAGTCCACTCGGTTAAGAAATTTTATTCTCTAGTTGTTAAACAGTGGTAATAGAAATTATACGTTAAGAATACAAACTACCTTTTCTTAGTTAGATCTCTCTTCTAGCTCTTTCTTTGCCTTTAATTGCTCAATTCTCCTTTCACTCTTTTACTCTAACTTGGTTTTTTAACACCTTCTTTCTCCTTTCACTACTTAGTTCATCTAGTTCAACTCTTTACTCTAGTTCCTTCAGCAACTTCACACTTTGATATCTTCTCAATAATATGATTAACAAAACAACATCAACCAACAACCTAAAACTATCTCAATCTTCTCCTTAAATATATTTCTCAATGTTTCCAGACCCTTCCATCTTTTTCCACTTAATCACCATCATTGATCTTATGTTTACAATAGAATTCATTTATACAATGAATTTAAACACTCAAAAAATAGAACTTTACATAGAACCTTTTGTCCATCTTTATCCTTCTTCAATTTCCTTCATTATATCCTTCTTATTTTTTCAGCCTTAGATCCTGTAATAGACTTTGAGTCACATCTTAGACCTTGTCAAACTTTCCACATTTCCATAAAAATTTGGCCTTAGATTCTAATTTCTCACTCGTGTTCATTTATTTTTGACTTGGTAAGCATACTTGGGCAACATATAACTCAGTTAATAGTGACTTTCTTAGATAACATTGTGTTTTTCCTTATCAATCACTTAGGCAATACTTTGTTCACTTAGTGAATATAGTCTCCCTTCATTAACCTTCTTACTCAAATAAGCTTGTATACTTTAATACTTTACAACAATACATGATTGTAAAATAATCAAACCAATATTACATAATCATTGTCCACCTCATTCAAGTATGCTTTGAATACCTTACACAACAACATTAATTTCATCATTCTTTCTTCAAATCCTCTTCATCAATCAAATGATATGTTACTTTTCTAAGTTAGAATAATGTCTAGCCAACTAAGACTTTAACATAAATGATATTATAACAACTAGTATAAATCTTTTACATATATTTATAAAATCATCACCTAAAAATATCCCAATATCAATTATATTATTAGTTGGGGGTAAAAATCTCCCCCTTTGGCATTGATTGGAACACATAACATAAAATCTTACAATACAAATCATTATATAGAATAGTCAAATGTATGGATTGTTAAAAATACAACTTTGTAGGTCTATTCTTCAATTTGATACTCAATTTGAATTTTTAGCAACAAAAATGTCTTCAAAATCTTCAACATTTGCCCCCTTAGATTGTGATCTCTTGTTTTAGGTTCATTCTTCTATTAATTCATCTCTATAATCCTCCACATTTCAATAATCTCTCTTCCTTTCCAATTTTGATTATCTTTTCATCCATATATTTTCCCCTTTTAAATGTACTTATCCATTTTTTTAGAATCTTCTCCCCCTTTTTGAGCATCTCCCCCCCTTTGACAACAATGCCAAAGGTCATTTAAAATTTAATCATGAAAAGTATAAAACCTTTTAGTTATCCTTGTACCTTGTATGTATTACATCAGTTCCATTATAATAAACTTCACAACTTCATAAACACTCCTAAAGTGTATTACAATTCATTCATGAACTAATGCAACATGCATCTTCACCTAGTGAATTTTGGATTGGAGAGGGACCCCCAATTTACCTCTTAGATACTCAAAAGAATCCTTAGGTAGTGGCTTAGTAAATATGTCAACAATTTGTTCCTTAGACTTCACATATTCAAGCCTTACTTGATTCTCATGTACGTGCTCTCTCAAATAATGATATTTTATTGATATGTCCTTTGTCTTTGCATGCATCATTCGATTTTTTGAAATATTTATAGAACTTGTGCTATCACATTAAATAGTGACAGGCTTGGTTACTTCATCTTTCATACCTTCAATAATTTTTTGAGACATGCAATATTTGAACAGTTGATTGTAGTAATAACATATTCAATTTCAGCAGTAGATTGTGATATTCAACTTTGTTTCTTACTTATCCATGTTATCAACCTTTCTCCTAGAAAGAAAGATTCACCACTTGTTCTTTTTCTACCATCAACATTACTAGCCCAATCAACATCAGTTTTTACTTTAAGATTAAAGTCATTGTCTTGTTTATGTCATAGGCAACAATCTTCAGTTCCTTTGAGATATATGAATATCCTTTTTACAAGAGTCATATGAGTTTTCTTTAGAGTATATGAAAAATTTAAAATAATTCCAACTACTAGGAAAATATCCACTCTACTATGGACAATATACTATAGCTTTCCAATCATAGACTTGTATAGTGTTTGATCCAGTTCACCAATAGTATCTTCTTTTGATAATTTTACTCCAATCATCATAGGTGTATTGACTATCTTAGATTCATCCATCCCAAATGTCTTCAATATTTCCTTTACATATGTGGACTGAGTGACATAGACAAATTTCACTATTTGATAGACTTCCAATTCAATAAAAAATTTAACCTCTCCAAATATTGACATTTCAAATTCAATGCTCATTTGATCAATGTTTCCCCATTATTGGTTGCCTTATTTTTCATACTTTCTCCTACTCCAATTCTCCCACATCTAGAAGTGAAATACTCTCATCAAGATCCCACATAAAGGAATAATTTCCCCCATGGCTAAGTAATGGTCTAAAGATCAAGCTGAAATCTAGTCTCTAGTGCCTAAAAGTAACTTGGTACCCTAACTAAAGGAGCAGGTGGTCATGATTTCATTATAGAGACTTGAAACATGTGGTAACATTGCATGCATTTGAGAATAAGAGAATTCAATTCTCCCCCTTTTTCTAGAATGAAGACATGTGGTAGCATTTTGGGTTCTCAAAAGTTCACATGACTTGCTTTTTCATTTCTCTCCCAAAATTGGTATGAACTATTGATTTAATAGTATCAATGGATCTCAAGAAATGACAGGGAAAAAAGTTTACTCACACCATGTGGGTCCAACTTTGTTAACCACCAGAAATATGTATGACATGAAGCTCTAGATACATGGAAAATTACAAGCATTTGAGCAAGAAAGAATACAAAATTTATGCCTTTCACTAGGATAACAATATGTAGCAGGTGTTAACATTATGGGTTATCCCACCCAATGACATGTTTATCTGGTGACACCATTATATTGATACATGTCATCATGAAAGCTAGCCATTCAGGCCAAGAAAATGCCTTAGAAATTATTTGAAGGGAATGTTGACCCTTCTACCTCATAATATTTTGTAATCTACCAAAAATGACAAGCATCTCTCACTCTTTCTTCTTCTTCTCAAATGAAATTTTTTAATGATAGGAAGTTAAAGGACCTATATATACTATTTTTAAATATAATTAAATGATTAATAGATTTTGGTAAAAATTTTCCCCTATATTTATGATTACTATATGAGAATTTGCATCAAATGGAGAATTTAATATTTGCTCAAAATTGGGAGTTGTCAATCTTAATGGTCATTGGGGTTAATCATTCTTATAATTTGAGTGTTACTTTGGTTTCCTACATTTTCTTCTTCCCTATCAAATTGCATTGCATCAATTTTTGGGAATTTGGGTGTGAATGAGCTAGGGAATCATTTAGTTTAATAGTGGTTGGGCTAGTGGTTTTGATTGGTCATAGAGCCACTTGGGTTTAATTACATCCTTATTTCCTTTGTGTCTATATTTAGTAGTGGATTGCATGTCATCTATGTTAGTTTGTGGTGACTAATTAGGGAAATACTGTACATACTTCATAATTCTTTGGGGCCAAAACTTTTTTGGGCCCTATTTTATTGAGATTTTGGGCCAACATGTAATTATTAATTATAACCCTAAAGCAATAAAAATACTTGTAAAAAAGGGATTAGGGTTAGAGGTTTTTTATAAGATGTAATACAAAAATTCCTTCTTTTAGTGGTATTGAGCTATAAGGGATTACAGATTGTAATCAGGTTGTAATCACTAGATTGTAGTAATATTGGACTTTTTATTTAGTGGATGTAGCCTAGGGGTTGGTGAACCACATTAAATTTATTGGTCTCAGAATGGTTTTGACATTTGAGTGTCAACACACTTAACCACTTTCTACATTGAAGCCAAGTACACTATGTATGCCAAGCTATAGTATGTGCCGACCCAGAACTCCAATAGGTGCTAAGTGATTTTAGGTGCCAAGAATTATATAAGTGTCGAGTGATATAAAGATGTCAAGTCATAGTTGATGTTGAGAAAGTCAAAATGCTTCATATGCCAAGTGAGCTAGAACTATTTAGGTGCCAAGCAAGATAGAATGTAATAGATGTCGAGAAAACTAGGATCAAACATGTGCCGAGCATCAGTAGTCCAGTATGTGCCAAGTAACTCAAAATCAACATATGAGTTTGTGCCTTAAAAAACTTAGATGTAAACTATTTTTTGAGATGACATGGGAGGATTTTGAAGGATAATAAGGATAAGAACAAATATTTTATATTTCCTATGCAATCAGCATACAACCAATCAAAAAAATGGAGAAGGCATGCAACCAATGAGAAAAGTGCAAGGAATGAGAAAGAATTCAAGATTCAATATGGATCATAGATCTAAACCTAACCCTAAGTCTAAAAAGTCTTTATAAGAAGGCTTGGACCCCACAATTTTATGTTTTTGAATAAAAGTTAAGAAAGTTGGTAAGCATATAGAAAAATTGTAGAATAGGGCAAATAGTAGGGGTATCAAAGACTTAATGAAATAAGTAGCAATTACACATCTAGTTGATCAGAACAAAGAAAGGGATATCAATAGATATCAAATAAAGAAAGGATGACATTAGAAAGAATAGATCAAGTGCCTAAAATAAACAATTGAAGATTGTGAGCAATCAAGTCAAAGGTTTCTCTAGCAATTGTATTAGATAGTGAAAATCCTATGTTGATAGGTTAGCTTAATAAGTATTTTTGTAGAACATTTGAAGAGGTACCTAAATCCTTTAATAGGGTGGCACTTCATGTAAAGTGTTTTAAATCCCTTAACTAGGTCACTATTGACACAGTGTAAAGCCATTAATAGGAAAGACCATCAGAAGTGGTCAAACAATTATTGCTACAGTGATTTTGTGGGTATCATCCCCACCTTAGTTTTACCTTCTTATTCCTAGAGGGTTTCTAGGTTACCAAAATTGTGCTGTCATGTGTTTACTTTAAATTTATTTGATGTGTTTACATACATTCAGTTTTACTTTAGTTATTTTTTTTAAAGGATTTGAAAAGGTTAAAGTGGATTACTTCTAATTCACCCCCCCTCTCAGAAGTACTCTTCAAATTTGAATATTCCAACAATTAGTATCAAAGCAAGGTTCTCACAAGGAAAAGCCTAATAGCTTAGGGAAAAAATTTAAAGATGGAAGTCTTAAAACTTGGGAAGATCATAGACAATTAGGTGATTGATGTGCACCTCACTCTACACAAATTGGAGGAAGCTAGAGAAGAATTGAGAAAGTCCTTGAAACGAAGGAATGATATAACCATAGTGAAAATGACATACACTACAAGGAGATTGACACCACACAAGTGTTTTCCAATGGAGATTTCACATAATTTGATGCAGCAATAGTTGAATTGATCGAGAAGAATAGAGCTCAACCAAAAGAAATTACAATACTCAAGCTTGAACAAGAATCACAAGCCATAATGTTCTATGAAGTGACTAAACAAAAGAAGAAAGCCATTGAAGACAAGGCTATGATAGAAGATGAAAAAAGAAATCTTACCAATAGACTAGAGGAAAAGATAATTGATTTTGAAAGAGTCTCAAACATATAGCTTGACACCTTAAGCCAGATGATGAATTCTCATCATGAGCTAAACATGAAGGAAATTGAGATCTCCACCTTGAGAATGCAAAATGAACAATTGTAGAATGAATTGAGGAGAGAGAAGGAGATAGAAGAAAGATTCAACAAACCCAATGAGGCTATCAAGTACTTTGAGCAGTTACTAAAATCACCAAGGGCTAGTAATGATACTTCAGGACTTGGTTACACTAGCACTGAACAAGAGAATCATCCAAGACTATAGAAGAAAGAAGTAACAAAGGTAAGAACACTAAACCTACTTATCATTTCTATGATAAAAAGGGACATACCTCTAATGTATGCAGGAGCAAGGATGACCATCATCATGATAAGCCTAAGAATGAAAGTTACTATCATAAGTACAAAAAGAAAGGACATCAAGCACATGAATGCAAAACCAAGACCATGAGGACACCAAGATTTGATGGTCACTGCTAAAACTACAAGAAATATGGACATAGAGCATTTGAGCACAAATAAAAGCCTATGTGGACACCCAATTAGCCTACAAGAAGAAACAACCATGCATACTGTATATGAGAAATATGTTAGCAAGTAATACTAATCTATTAAGAAAACAAAGCATTAACTAGCATAAAAGACATAACATATATGAGAGACAAAGTGAAACCCTCAAATAAGAATATGAGCCATGGAATGGCTCTCCCAATGAGGATAGTCACTTGATTTATGGATGAGTCTATTTGATAGGATTTGGGATGTATGCTCAAGCTTCAAACTAGCTTCAATGGATATTTTTGGGATTTTTGGTGTGGATGCATGCAAAAGTATGGATTTGGCTTCAAAATGGCATTATAACTTTACTTGATGGATTGTGATTGAAATGGCTTGGGAGAGGATTCCTTAAATAGGCAAGAGGTTTGAGGGATGGAGGGCTAAGATGGAAGGAGAGTAAAAAGCTTATGGAGGGCTTAGATGCACTCAAAGGGGAGCATATAGATTGTGCTTGTTTAGCACCAATCAGGGAGTGACACATGTCACAAGGTGAGTGGATGGAGGAAAGGGGAAGGATGAGTCAACAAAGGAGGCTCAAAGGATAATATCTTCATAAAGACCCTTCATTATGGATTATAAGAGCTTGTAAGAGTCTTTATGGCTTTTGTAAGAGCATTCATTATTGGGTGGTTGGGATATTTTGGAGGGAGTTGAGATTGTTGACTTTCTTTGGTTTAAGAAAGTCTTAAGCTTGCTTAGGGAATGTGACAACATTAAGGGGTGGATTAGGCTTGGGTTTAGGATTAGATTAGGGATTTTAGAGATTTTCAAGTGGATGGCATTCATGAGGGTGGGTGAGTTAGTGACTGAGCTTAGTTAGTATGGGTGGATGGGGTGGATTAGGCTAAAAGGAGATTTAGGATAGGTTAGGGGTTATTAGATTTGAGGGTTTTATTTATCAAATAGGTTTATTTAATAAATGGGGATTTTGGATTTAGATAGAAGAATAGGATTTAATTGATAAATAATAGGTTATTTGATTTATCAATTAGGACTATAGATGATTAATTAAATTAATCAGCTAGGGGATGGCAAAGGATTAATTAAATAGAAATTTAATTAATGATGCCTTTAGAGATAACTAAATAGGATTACCAAAGCAATGTAATCAAATTTAGGTGTCTACACATACCACTACAACTGGGATTACAATACTAGGTATAGCTATCATTACTGTTAGGAGTATGGGCATATTCTTGAAAATTGTATAAGAGCACATTTTAGAGGGAACTAAAGTAGGTGGTTGAGTCAAACCACATGTTTTAGTTGCTTGAAGACTGGTCATATCAGTAGGTATTACCCAACAAAGTCCAAGTCACCCAAGTCGAAAGTCAACAAAGGAAAAGAGAAGGTAGATGTTGAACAAATTAGAGGGCAAATGAACAAGACTTGGAAGAAAAAAGATGAGTGCAACACATCAAATGGAGAGATCACTTCACCCAAGAGGTCAAGTGGTCACATATAATCTAATTAAGAATGAATAGGTGTATGGGACTGATATACAAAGTTATATCATACATCAGTCTGAAGACAAAGAAGTATTGCAAAGAAGAAATCAGCATGAGCAAAGATGCCAAGTCAAAATTTGAAGATGCCGAGTAAAGTTCTAGTGGATGCTGAGTTGTTAGTGTAGACACCTAAATTTGATTACATTGCTTTGGTAATCCTATTTTGTTATCTCTAAAGGCATCATTAATTAAATTCCTATTTAATTAATCCTTTGCCATCCCCTAGCTAATTAATTTAATTAATAATCTATAGTCCTAATTGATAAATCAAATAACCTATTATTTATCAATTAAATCCTATTCTTCTATCTAAATCCAAAATCCCCATTTATTAAATAAACCTATTTGATAAATAAAACCCTCAAATGTAATAACCCCTAACCTATCCTAAATCCCCTTTTTAGCCTAATCCACCCCATCCACCCATACTAACTAAGCTTAGTCACTAACTCACCCACCCTCATGAATGCCATCCAATTGCAAATCTCTAACATCCCTAATCTAATCCTAAACCCAAGCCTAATCCACCCCCTAATCTTGTCACATTCCCTAAGCAAGCTTAAGACTTTCTTAAGCCAAGGAAAGTCAACAATCTCAACTCTCTCCAAAATATCTCAACCACCCAACAATGAATGCTCTTACAAAAGCCATAAAGACTCTTACAAGCTCTTACAAGCCATAATGAAGGGTCTTTATGAAGATATTATCTTTTGAGCCTCTTTTGTTGACTCATCCTTCCCCTTTCCTCCATCCACTCACCTTGTGACATGTGTCACTCCTTGATTGGTGCTAAACAAGAAAAATCCATGTGCTCCCTTTTGAGTGCATCCTAGCCCTCCTTAAGCTTTCATCTTTCCTTCCATCTTATCCCTCCATCCCTCAAGCCCTTAGCCTATAAATTGAATCCCCTCCCAAGCCATTTCAATCACAATCCATCAAGTAAAGTTATAATGCCAATTTGAAGCCAAATCCATACTTTTGCATGCATCCACACCAAAAATTCCAAAAATCTCCATTGAAGCTAGTTTGAAGCTTGAGCATACATCCTAAATCCTATCAAATAGACTCATCCCTAAATCAAGTGACTATCCTCATTGGGAGAGCCATTCCATGGCTCATATTCTCATTTGAGGGTTTCACTTTGTCTCTCATATATGTTATGTCTTTTATGCTAGTTAATGCTTTGTTTTCTTAATAGATTAGTATTACTTGCTAACATATTTCTCATATACAGTTAGTAGCTACCAAGTTGATGATTGATGTTGAGTTAAGAAATTTCAATGGAAGCTGATTAAAGTGGAAATCTAGGGGGAGCTAAAAGAAAAAAATTCAATGGATGCCAAGTCATGTTGAAACCTATAAGTGTTGAGTTTGTAGCTATATACACTAAGCATTTAATGCTAGGCTTTGAAAGGTATAAGGTTGAATTTTGATCATTTTTAAACCATTCAAACATAGAGAAAAGATGAGAGGAGAGTAGAAGTGATAAAAAAAAAACCTTGAAGCCTTTTGCACTAATTTCAACAATGATTCAGCATAAATTTCATTGATCTAAGGTATTTATCAAGTGCTGAGCTACACAGTGTTAAAGTTTTAATATATTTGAAACCCTAGTTTGGTATAATGGCTTCTAGTTCAAGAAACCCCAAGGGAAAGGAAAGTTATGAGGTCCAGCTAGTTAGTAATGAAGTAAAACAACCTGAGTTTAGACCCATTTCCAAAGTTGCCTATAGAAATGACCCTACCAAAGAATTGTCCATAATTCCACCCAAAGTTTTCATGGTATAGGATGTAAGGAAGTGTTAAAACTACAAGATAGGAGCTATAGGAAACCTTGAGATATTCCAAGCCTATGAAAAACTATGTGATAACAAAATTCTAAAGGATGAGTTCCAAATAGTCAAGACGAAGGGTTTAACAAATGCCCTAGTTTATCCCATAGGTTTCAAAATAGAATGGATATAGATTTTTCTCAACAAAATTCACAATGGATGTTTGTGTTTGGAAATAGGACTAGAAAAGATTACCAAGAAGATAGTACATAGGGTTATGGGCTTTCTAACCCTAGATTAGCATAAAACCCTAAGAAGTGACTCAAAAGAGGCAATTGAAAAGAACATAGGGGCTAAATGGAATAAAAGAGGCATGTCAATAGACACAATCATAGATCACCTTCTAGACTTTGCTATGAGAATCATTTATCACAAGTTCTACCAATCCAATAGATTAAATAGTGTATCATGTATTGCTATGGATGTAGCCTATAAGCTTGTAAAAAAAGATCACACATATGATCTATCAGAACTAATGTTGTAACAAATAAATGAGAACCTAGGAGCAATAAGGAGGTCAAAAGGAGCTCAATGCAAGTTTGGTTCAGTTCTTGTCTGCATATTTTTCTATGTCATGGAAGAGTTTCCTTCAATTAAAAAGGTGAACTGGAATCCAAGAAAAATTGTAATCACTCAAATCAATGAGTACATTAAGCAGATGGATGGCAACTTTGAAGCCCAAATGACAAGCCATTTTGAGGATTTTAAGAAATCTATGAAACAAAGAGTTAGAATACCAGTTTCCCTAGTGGAAAAACATATCAATGGCATATGATTTTTGGTTGAGATTGATTATACCTATATCTAGGAAGAAATTCCAAGGGTGAGATGGCTAAGGCCATTAGGATATGAACTTGATGTAGATGAAGCCTCAACAGCAATCACTGCATTGCTTGTAGAAGAGATTGATAAGGAGGCTCCTCATTTTGGCACATATGATGTTGTAAAATCTAAAGTTGAAATAGAGTTGAAGACAACCTTTATCATGAAGAGGACAGAAAAACTGGTGAAGAAAATAAAGAAGAAATTTGGTGTAGATATTGAAGGAGAAGCAGGTGTAGAGGATGCAAATGATGAAGAAGATGAATAGGGACAAGGCCCAATAGAATTAACTCAAGGCTTGGGAGAAGAGGAGGAAGAAGAAGTTGAAGAAGCACCTACAGAAGCCAAGTCAAAGAAGAGAAAGGCTAAACCTTAGCCTCTAGCCTAGCCAAAAGAGAAAAATAAGGCTATAGGAACAACTCAAGCCAAGGCAACACCAGCAACAAGAGCCACCATAAGCACATCTTCACAAAAGGCCAAGGAGGAAACAATAGTGAAGAAGAAGGCCACTGAATAGACTAGTGAAGTGCCAAAGAAAAGAAGAACATATGTAGCACAACCAAATTTTTATGAGGAGGAGAAGACTAAGATAGAGGATATCAGCCAATTCCAAGTGGTAAGCCATCCTCCCAAATCTTCTATACATAAAATTTGTGAAAATATTAAGAATGCAAATTTAAATGATTTGAAAAACATTGATTTTAATAAGCTAAGTAGAGAAGAGAAAAGTAAAATAGAGGAATCTATGTATGCCATGATGGATGAATTCAAAAACACACCTTTAGAGCTAGACAATACCATGCCTAGGGAATTATATGAGATAATTGAAAACAAATGGCATTATTGTCTAAATATGGAAAAGGCGATCAGATAATCTACCTTAGCACAAGTTATGCCTGACCTAACAAGAGGTTAGATAAAAAAAAGCTAATAAGACACATGGTGGTAGATTTGCACCTAAATAAGATTGAGGATGTGGTGGATAAGTCCACACAATTTTGGAAGACAATCTACAAGATAACTAATGATAAGGATGAAGAAGTAAATAAGGTAGTGGCTAGTGCCAAGGAGAAGATAGAGGAAAAGAAAATAGAATAAGAGAAAGGAGAGGAAGAGAAGCAAGTAGAAGAGAAGAAAGAGGAAGAAGACAAGGAAAAAGGTGAGGAGGAGGAAACACAAAAAGGAGAAGATATGGAAACAATTGAATAACAACAATAAGAGGAATAGAGTGTGCAAGACACAAAAATGCCACCCCTTAGTCCTCCTCATGTAACCATCACACCTACAGAAACAATAACTATCAAGGATGTTCTTAACAATTCTACTCAGAATATCAATCTCCTAACTACAAAGGATCTCTCCAATATCCTTCACCAATCCACTCTATAGGCAAAATTATGCACAAACCCTGTATTAGTGAGTGTAGATGAGCTAAAGAAGGTAGTAGTAGAAAAAAGAAGAGACAAGGTGAAATCACAAGAACCAACTTTCATCTACACGACTACTAGCACTCAAATTTTATGCTTCCACCACCATCTCCAACAATTGCATCAATTGACACAGCAGGAGCAAGTGGCACCACTTAGAAGCCAAGTGTAGAAGTAGGGAAATCTTATAAGGAGGATACATCAAAGGAAGAGGAGTAGGCCACTATTCAAACACTAGTAGAACTACCAAAAATAGGCACTCCTAAAAAAACTCTTTAGAAGCTAATCACTGAAGCCATACCTTTACAAATCTCCACACCAGGCTCGAGATTGTAGACACTTAAAATTGTCCTAAACACTATATTAATTAATTTTAATATTTTTTGTGACATTGAAATTAATTATTAATTGATTAATTATATTTCTCACATTCTTCTACTAATTTAATTAAATTATTTTAATTAAATGAGTTCATTCTCCTAAGGATTTAAATTTAATTTAAATACTCCTAGCCTTAATGTGTTAAATTAATTTAACACATGATTCTCCATCATCCCCTTTTTAAAATAAAATTTGTTTATTTAATCCTCACATCCTATTAATTCCTCTAAACCCATGATTAAATTAAATCATATTTAATTTAATCCTAAATCTATCCTAAAACCTAGTCTACAACCATCACTCTCATCCTTCTAAGCCTACCCACTACTTAAACCCACTTTATTATCTTAAATCCCTTTCTAAACACATTTTATCTCCTAAGAGTTTTCTCACACATGTGTGAGAAGCTCTTGATCCAATAAAGCTTCCACCTCTTACACATTTTTCCCCCACTCCTTCCCCCAAGGTTGCTCACACATGTGTGAGCACACCTTGAGCCTCTCAAACATTAAAAGCTCTTTTTGACTTTTACATGGATTGTCCTTTTGCCCATGTGTCTCCCTTGTGGCACCTATATGGATGCAACATAGATGCCACCTCCCCAAGGCCTCTCTCAAGCCTATAAATAGAGCCCTTGTCTCAAGCATTTTCCATCTCCTCCATATGCATTGTTATCATGCTAGTTTAGAGTTAGAACTTTCTAGAGATTTTATGCATAGTTACTAACCCTTTGGTAGTTTTTTATTTCTTGCATTTCTTTTTATATTCATGATAGTATTACATTCTTAGATTTTCTTTCTACATCCATTTCCATTATCCATTGAGTGCTCTTAAGAATGGTTGCTTCCATAGCCATCTCTTGAAGTATTCTTCATCATTTAGCTTAGTTTCATATTCATTATTGCATCTTTCATCATCTTGGGATTCATAGTTGTTCTTGGGGAGAGCACACTCACATCCCGCCAATCTAAAACACACCAACATGGCCTTTCATGGGTGCCTTTGTTGAGCTATTTGAGGTTGCATGAGGACTTGATTTATTGGTTTCTTGGAGTTGCAAAACTCAAGCATAATATTAGTTGTGTTTCATTTTGTTTTGAATATCTTAATATCTATGTCCAACTAATGTTTGTTTGTTAACTCTTTCTTCTAATAGGTCAAATTCTCTTGCATACAGAGCTCAACCAAGGTTGCTAGGGCACTTTAGTATGGAGACCTTGACCTAGATGAAGAGATAGTAATACTTGCCTATGACTCAAAGACTCTCACTATGGAGCAGATTAGAGAAATACAAGATGCATTAAATAGGAGAAAAAAATAGGAAATACTCAGAAAAGAGTATAAACATAGGCAAGCACTACATGAGATTAAGGACATCTTTATGGATGCCTTTAGCTTGCAGTCACTAGATGAGTCAAAGCCTATAATGGAACAATTATTAGATATAGTTGACCAGGTGACAAGTGAAGACTAGGATGCAAATGCCAAACTTATGGAGTGGTCTGAAAGGAAGTTTCAAGGAAAGGTAAATGATAAAATATCAAGTGGGATAGCACTTACACAAGTTGAATTGGCCAAGAAAATTGAACAGGTCAAAACTATACTTGAGAAAATTTTCTCACAGTACAAAAAGCTATGTGATTTCTCCAATTTCACACAAGAGATAGGCCAGTAGATAATGATCTAGCTCAAAGTGAGAAGCATTTTTCCCAATTGCTTCACACCCAAAGAGAGTTAGCTACACTAACAAGTGAAGAGGTCAATATAAAGGCCAAATTGATGCAGATACAATCCTCCATAACCCCACATCTAGAGGTCCTCCACAAAGAACAAGTCTATGCTGAAACTATCTTAAAGAAAGATCCTAATATTTCTACATTAGATGGACTTGTACATCTTTCTACAGAGACTACCATCTAGCATAAGTCACTAGACATTGCTTTGAAGAATTAGGATGTAGCTCTCAAAATGATAATGGAGGTAAATAGTACATTTTTGGCTAAATATGGTATTACTCCTTAGAAACCTTTGACATAAGTGTCATGTGTTTACTTTAAGTTTATTCTTGGAGGGTTTCTAGGTTACCCAAATTGGGGTGTCATGTGTTTTCTTACACGTGTTTAATTTAAGTTTATTTGATGTGTTTACATACATGCAGTTTTACTTCAATTATATGTTTTAAAGGATTTGAAAAGGTTAAAGTGGATTACTTCTAATTCACCCCCTCTCTTAGAATTACTCTTCCCATTTGAATAGTCCAACAAAATCTTGGTTTTTGTGTTCTCTTCTATACAATCTTTTATTTTATATTATTGTTTATATTTGCATAGAATTGTTATTTCTATTTGTGATTTTATCCTAACAATCTAGTAGATTTTAGATGCATATAGGAGTAGAAGTAGAATTAGTTGATGTGTTGAAAGGTAGCCTAGATGTTTTCATAGTCATGGGAGTGATTAGGCTGAAATATCTAAATCTTTCCTTAGTTTTCTGTAGTTCTAGGATAACTAGAAATAGCCTCTTCTACTCTTTGGTTAAGATAATACCCCTTGGTAGAAGTAGAAACTCAAAAACAATTAATTGCACATCCACTAGGAGGGGGGTTATACCTCTAAAGTTTAGAGGGAAGCTAAAGGATGAGAAAAACAAAAAATGTTTCCCAACCTATTGGTGACTCTTAGTCTTCCCACCCATTGGGCATAAGAGACAAAGTCAATTTATACTAATAAATGGAGGAAGAAAAATTGTCAACCAACATTTTTCGGTGAATCTACTATTGAATAAATTAAAGATAAATGTTATATATATTTATTCAATTATTTTCAAAATATCCTATAAATGTAGGATTAGTGAATTTATAGAATGACCATTCCAAATATTAATATCATGAGATGGACAAGGTCTAGTCCCACCCTCATGGAAATCTATCAGATGGATGACAAAGTTATTCATAAGCTCCTTGATCACTTCAAAGAAAGCATATCTAATGTAGTGAAAATAATTTGAGCATCGAGGATGATCACAATTGCACTTTATTATGGAGAAGCCTCTATGCCATATTTCAAAAACTACAGGACTTGCAAGTATGTGAAAGGAAAGTGTCAAAGCTGAAAGGAGAACTGATAGTCAATGATGAAAAACCTTTGATAACACCACCTCACTTTACCTCACATATTTTTAGTATTTGATGATCATGGTAGCACCCAACAATAGATAGGGATGACAAAAATTCATCAACATATTTCTTTCCTCTTGATTGATAAAATTATAAGTCTAAAAATTATGATAACTATCTTGTTCTAGAATATTCTATTTGTAATTTTTTTTAGAATAATGTGCAATAGGAAGTTGAATTCTTTATTTCTATTGAAAGGGTAAGTGAAGATGATCCTTCACGTTTAAAAATCTATAATCAGCCCATGAGAAGGTCTTGTTAGTTTGAAGAGAAATTCTATGATGCTAAGGAAAAATAATACATTGTCAAGGTTCTTTCTCATGATAAAACTTTGGTTGAAGAAATAAATCTTGAAGTCAACTTTCAAACTGTGGATAACTCATTGCCAATAATGAATGACACTTTTCTTTATGAAGAAGAAGAGGAGGTCATTTGTGAATTCCTATCTTCTCTCAAAATAGAGAACTCCTCTTAGAATGGTTTAGGTATTAATCTAAAGCAAGCCTAAGAAGATATGTTGACAGATTAACCTTTATCCCATTTCTTCACATGTGATTTTGTTGGGTTAAATTAATAGAATAATGCTAAAAATGTGATGATTTATTGGAGGAAAGAAAAGATAAAATGCATTGCACATTTGATGATAGTTTGACTCCTTGTATAAATGAGGCAAATACCTACCCAAGATTTGATCCTATGCTAGAGGAAATATCTTTGTTTCCTTAGATTCATGAAGTTGAAATCCATTTAAAGAGTGAAAGTTTAGGTGACAAAAACTATAAAAATCATGCCACTTTTCTTGAAGAAGTTCATATCCATCATTCTTTTCGATTTAGATTAGAAAATTATTTGAAATAAACCATAGAAAGGACTATGGGAGACATAAAGGTTTATAATGGAGGGAATGGCTTTTTGGGCATGAATGGTTATTTAGATAATTTATGTATGCTATGAATATGATTTATAGTATTGATGGAGTCATCATATGCTAGTTCATAAGAGCTATGTTGAGGAGGAAAAGTCAATTGGTATAGAAAGGCTCCTACTTCTCTTAGCTAGTGGATGGTTTCATTTTAGTACCTCTTGTTCTAGTTCCTATGGTCGGAATTCTCCTACCTATGTATACATATCTGGAAATATGTCCTTGATTTGCAAAATTTTTATGCATAGTTAGTCTTTGTTCTTGTTGTTTAGTCTTTCCTTTTGTTTTTTTGCCCTGCTTCACCACCACCCACTTGCATTACAACTCCCTACACTCACACTATTGACTATCCTATCCAATAGATTCAACATTGGTCCTTTCCAAGACTTGAAGTTGCATCAAATCTAAAGAAGCATGCAACCCCTTCCTTGTGTTTTTTTTAATTATTTTTTCAAATTTTCTTTGGTGTCTTTCCTTTTCATTGCTTTGTTGTGTTGAATTTTTTTTTCACATTCCTATTGGATCTTTCTGATTTCCTATTTTGTAAAACCAAAGATGTTAGGTTCCTTACATAGACACTTGCATATCTAAATCCCTAGTCAAAGCTAATTGTTGTACAATTTTTAGTCACCCTAATTTTCATGCTTTTCCATACTCCACTTCTCCCTGGTTCAAAAGAAAAGCACTCTCAAGCAGATACCACATAAAGGAAGAATTACCCCCATGAAAAGTAACGGTCTAAAGATCAAAGAAGATCAAGAAAAAAATGAGTCTTTGGGTCCCAACAAGAACTTAATGCCCTAACAAAAGGAGTGGGTGATCATGATTTCATTATAGAGATTCCAAACACTTAGTGACATTGCAGGAATTTGAATGTAAGAGAATAGAACATTTTATATTTTCATTAGAATGATGAAACATGGTGGCATTTTGGGTTCTCGTAGGTTCACATGAGTTTCTTTCTCACTTCTTTCCCAAAATTAGTATGAACCATTATTTTAATGGGATCGACCAATCTCAAGGAATGACGCATGGTAGAAGAAAGTGTAGGGGAACAAAAGGTTAACTCATGCCATGTGGGCCCAACTTTGTTAACCACTAGAAATATGCATGGCATGAAGGTCTACACATGTAGTATTATTGTAGTTATTTGAGCAAGAAGGAATGCAGTTTTACCTCCTTTTGTTGGAATGATGACATATTTCAAGTGTTAACATTGTAGGTTATCCCACCCAACAATGTTCTTGAAAAACCATTTTCTCAATACATGTCATTGTGAAAGCTTGTCAATTAGGCCAAGAAAATGCCTAAGAAATTAGTGGAAGGGAATGTTGACCCTTCTACTTTCTAATATTTTGTAATTATCCAAAAATGACAAGTATCTCTCACTCTTTCTTTTGTTACTCAAATGAAATTTTGTAACAATTGGAACTTGAAGGGCTTATATGTACTATTTCAAAATATAATTGAATGATTGACAAATTTTTGTGCAAGTCACCCCCCTATAACTGTGATTACTATGTGAGAATTTAGAATTTGCATTGGATGGAGAATTTTATTTTTTCTTGAAACTAGAAATTATCAATCTTAATGGTCATTAGGGTTAATTGTTCTTGTAATCTAAGTGTTACTTTAACTTCCTAAATTTTCTCCCCCCTATTGAATTGCATTGCATTTGCATTTGGAAATTTAGGTGGGAATGAGTTGGGAGTTCATTTAGTTTAATAATGGTTGGGCTAGTGGTTTCAATTGGTTGGAGAGCTACTTGGGTTAAATTGTATCTATATTTCCTTTGTGTCTATGTTTAGTAGTAGATTTCATGTAATATAGTAGCTAGTGGATATATATATATAGGAGTAGAAGTAGAATTAGTTGATGCGTTCAAAGATATTTTGGTTGTTTTCATAGTCAAAAGAGTGATTATGTTAAACTCTCTAAACTTTGCCTGGGTTTTTTTATAGTTGGAGGAAATCTTGAATTAACCTCTCCTACTCTATGGTTAAGAGAATAACCCTTGTTAAAAGTAGAAACTCAAAAAAAAAAAATCATTGCACATCCAATAAGAGGGAGTTGTACCTCTAAAATTTAGAGGGAAGCTAGAGGAGGAGAAAAACCAAAAATGCTTCCCAAACTATTGGTGACTCTTGGTCTTCCTAGCTCTTGGGCATGAGAGTGATGTAGAAGCATTCAATGGTGTTAGGGAAATATTGTATCACCAAAAAATATGCTTAGTTTTAGTTTCTATTTAATTTGTTTTCATTTTTGGACACCCATTTGGGTCAAATAGGGATTCCAACTCTCATAGTTGCACTATTGGTTTTCTGTGTTAGAGTTTTTGAGCATGTTGGGATACATGCCAATGCAAAAAATAGGTTATTTTTTAATTGAGCCATAATTTTGATGAGCTAGAGGGTGTAAGTTGAAGCGATTATTATAATTGTAATTTAAAGCACTCTAGAAAAATAATAAAGTCAAAAGGTTTTACGGTTTGAAAGTTATTGTGGTTTAAAGTTGTCTGGAGACCCTCTAAGAGCACTTCAAAGTCAGATTTGAGGCACTAAATAGAATTGGTGGATGAGCTAAGCTAGTCCATAGGCCTATAGAGTGCTTGGAGAGCTTTTGATAGATGTAAATAGTTCATTAATCAAAGTCTTGGATCAAAAGTTATGCCTCCCAAAAGTTGGACTACCATTTCTAGATTCTTCTAATTTTAAACCAACTTTTGACATGATTTCTAGAACCTTCTATTTTGGTGGTGGATGCCAAATGGAATATTTTAAAATTTATTCCTAACCCTAAACTTAATTGGGGTTACTTAAGAACATTTTTGGCATTGTAAAGGTAGTTTTTAGGTGGAGTTTAGTAGAAGGTACTAGAGGAGGGTTTTATTATAGGATCAGAATACATTGTAAGCCCATAGGGCATGCCTTTGAGTCTATCCTCATTGTACAAAATGTAATAACATATTTATTTGAATAATAATGTTCTCCTTTTCCTATTGTGTTTGTTTTGGTCTTGGATTGTGCCCTCATTAATGGTATTAGATTAGGTTTTCTTAAGTATCTAGATAGAGCATCGACTATGAGGTAATTTGCACTAGGATTATGTGGTTGTGAGTTTTTATACAAGAAGATGCCTCCACAAAGTGAGCATGATGGAAGGGCTAGATTTGTTACTCCCAAGGTTAGAGCCATCCAAAGACAAATCCGAGCATTACAAGAGGAGATATGTAGAGGGGTGAATGTTGTCATAGGTGATGAAAGTGAGGAAGAAAATGAACAAGAAAGAAATATTAGGTAGGAAGGGGAAGGATAAGAAGGATTCCTAAAAAAATTGGAGGAGAATCTTTTCATGGCCATTTCTAAGCTTGGAAAAAGATGAAAAATTAATCTAAACCTAGATGAGTTAATCGATTGGATCAATGAGCTGGAGGAATATTTTGAGTATGAGGATATTGAGGACCTTGATAGGGTTAAGTTTATGAAGGAAAAAATGAAAGGACATGCCAAAATCTTGTGGCAAGAGATTTAGATGGAAATAAATAGAAAAATAAAGGAGAAAATTACAAGATGGGATCACATGGTGGACAAACTAAAGAAGTAGTTCATTCTTGTTGATTACAAGCTTGATTTATTCAAGAAGATGCAAGGGTTAAAGAAAGTAGGAAAATATATCCAAGAATACATAGAGGAACTTTACCAAGTCCTTATTAGGGTGGTTCATGTAGAAGCAAACAAGGAGAAGGTTGCTTGTTATCTTAGTAGGTTAAGACCTATCATTCAGGATGAGTTAAGTCTAGTTAGAATGAATAGCATTGAAAAGGCATACTAGTTTGCCTTAAGAGTTGAGGAGAAGCTAAAAAAAAGGTTTGATGGAAGGAAAAGAGGGTGCAATCAAGGAGGAAAGGGTAGTGGTAGGTCATTTGGAGGCCAAAATGAGAACTTGTAGAAAAATGAAGATGTGGGTACTAGCTGAAACTAGAGGAACATGGGTTTCAACTACTTCCTCCCATGATCAAAACTTTGGAGATAAAAAAGAAAGAGGTAGAGAACATCAACAAGGTTCAAGAAGAGGATGCTTCCATGGTACCTATTTTCATTGCAATGAAGATAGTCATCATGCCTTTGAATGCTCTCAATGTTAAGGAAGGACAAATAGGGGAGCTAATGGTCAAGTAAGGGTTGCTCATGTGGATGATGATGCATAGTCATCATATTCAAAGGATGAAGAAAGAGTAGAGGTTCTAGTTAGTGAAAGGGTCTTACTGAGTGGTGAGACTAAACTTGGACAAAAGAGAAATTTGTTTCATAACCAAGTACAAGTGCAAGGGTAAATGTTGTGACGTGATTATTGATGGTGGAAGCACTGCCAACTTGGTGTTAGAGGAGATGGCCTCAAAGCTAAAGCTCAAGAGGGAGAAACACGCCAAACCCTATTGGATTGCTTAGGTGTAGGATGATCATAAGGTCCTAGTTAGTGAGAAATTCTTGGTAAAGTTCAAGATTTTATAAATGTTTCTCTTAATATATGATACTTAATAGAAATGTGCTTAGTCCTTGAATGTAATACTATAATTTTAGACATATTTATCATGCTTGTGCTATCATAATGTATAACAATAGGCTTACTAATTTCTATCCTTGTATCCTTCAACATCTGTTTCATCTAATTGAATTTATTGCAATTATTTTCTATTGTAACATACTCTACTTCCACTATACTTTGAGATGTACAATCCTTCTTCTTTCTTAACCAAGAGACCAATCTTCCTCCAAGAAAGAAAGCTCTTCCACTGGTGCTTTTTCTATCATCCATACTACCTACACAATCTACATTAGTATAAGCATTTAGAGTAAAATTATTAGATCTGTCATACCATAATCTAAAATTTGATATTCCCTTTAGATATCTAAATATCCTTTTCATTTCTACATAATGTGCTTCTCTGGGATTAGCCTAGAATCTTGCAACAATTTCAATTGCATTTTCTATATCCAACCTTGTGCGAGTCATATACTACAATCCTCCAATCATAGATCTATACCTTTTTTGCTCAATAGTTGGTGTCTCATCCTTTGTAGATAACTTGTGTCTAGTTACCATAGGTGTTCCAATGGGTTTGCATATTTTTAAACCAAACCTTTTTAGTAAATCCTTTAAGTACTTAGTTTGAGAAATAAAGATTCCATCTTTATTTTATATAATCTACAATTATAAGAAATATTTCATCTCTCCTATCATACTTATTTCAAATTATTTCTTCATTTCTTCTAAAAACTTCTTACTTACTTCATCATTTCCTCCAAATATGATGTCATCAAAAAATATTACCAAAATCATCAAACCATCATTAGGTTCTTTCCAATACAGATTGCTATCTACCATACCTTTGTTATATCCAAGCTTTGTCAAATGTTTGTCCAATCTTGTATACTAGGTTCTAAGTGCTTGCTTCAATCGATACAATGCTTTCTTTAGTATGTATACTTTTTCCTTGTCATCTATCAAAGGAAATCCTTTAGGCTACTCAATGTATACCTCTTCTTCAATTTCTCCATTCAAAAATGTTGACTTGACATCCATTTGATATACTTTGAATTTCTTTTGTCCTGCATAGGCTAAGAATAATCTTATTGCTTCTATTATAGTCACTGGAGCATGTCTCCTCATAATCTATTCCTTCTTGTTGTGAGTAACCTTTACTTACCAATCTTTTTTTTTTCTTACAACTTCTCCTTGCTCATTCATCTTGTTCCTGAATACCCATTTAGTTCCTATCACATTCTTGTCTATTGGTCTGGGGACCAATTCCCATGTCTCATTCTTTACTATCTAATCCAATTCCTCTTTCATAGATTTCTTACAATAGTCATCTTTACATGCTTCATTTGCACTCTTAGGCTTCTTGAGATATCAAGCATAGCTCTTCATTTAGTTTGCTTCTTGCATCACACCTTTGTCCTTGCTTCTAATGATCTGTTTAGATGGGTGATTCTTTATCATGTAATTTCCTAAAGCAAGAGTTGCTATCTCAACTCTTGGCTCTATTGAAAGTTCTCAACTTTTTTCTAACCTTGATTCTCTTTTATTCTGCAAATCACTGCTAGTCTCAAGAAATACCTCATCATTCCTTGGTTTAGTAACAACATCATCATCTAAATTGTAATCAACTATTCTCTCTTGTATTTTGAATTTCTCATCCATTCTCACATTTTCTCTTTCCATAATAGTCTTAGTTATCTAATTATAACATCTACAAGTTTTTTTTTTCAATGAATAACCAAGAAACATACCTCCATCACTTCTAGCATCAAACTTGCCAATTTCATCATCTCTCTTTATGTAACACTTACTTTTGAATATTTTGAAATACTTAACTATAGGTGAGTGACCAAATCATAGTTCATAAGGTGTCTTGTTTGTGTCCTCCCTAACTCACACTCTATTCATAGTGTAGATTTTTGTATTCATAGATTTGTTCCAAAATTTCTTGGATACATCATTAGCTGCTAACATAGCTCTTGCAACTTTTGTAACTAATGTGTTCCTTCTCTTAGCAATGCCATTCTATTCAAGGGTTCTCAGAGCTAATAGCTATCTTTTAATTCCATTTACTTCAAAAAAAATGTTAAATTCATTTGAAGTAAATTATCCTCCTCTGTCTGATCTTAAACATTTAATCTTCATACTATATTCATTCTCAACTCTATTCTTGAATATCTTGAACTTTTTAAATGCCTCAGATTTCTCTTCAAGAAATGTAACCCACATCATTCTAAAAAAATCATCAACTAGAATCATGAAATACCTTTCACCATAGAATCCTTTAGTCTTTGTGGGACCGCTGAGATCTATGTGTACAATCTCCAACATTTCTATAGTAGTAGATTAAAAGCACAAACCTATGCCACCCTTTTATAAAGGAAAAGACTAACAAAAGTATAATTGTTCATCTTCAATGACATAAAATTGGTAGTATTATTTAGAATTTGATAATGAAGTAAACTAATAAAATGTGTAGAACTGGATGAAGTTTAGGATTATAATTTTTAATAATTATTTGGAATAAGAATTGATATATTTTCCTAATTTTTAAATAAAATTTTTTACTTGCTGAAAAATACTAAAAATTAGGGGTCTAGTTCCCACTACAAAACTATATGGAAATAAAATTATTTCCCTTTGATCTTAGATTATGTTATAGATAACATATATAGCTATAACAGTTAAAAATAAAAATTGTCTTTATACTTATATGTTATCTTTTATAATGATTCAAATTTAAACTCACCTGAAATTGATAGTTTTCATCTCCCACAACATTTTTCAAAACAAATCTATTCTAACCAAAATAATAATTACACATTCTTCAAGAGTACTCTCTTCTCTAGAACATCGTGTGATTTTTTATCTTTTTGATATGATTTAATATTTTTTTCCTTTCTCAAAATTAAAATCTTCTCAATTGTTAAAATACATACTTGTAGGATTTTTAATTACATTATACTATATTTAATTAAAACGTTATAAAACCTATATGCGAATATTCTTGACCTTGAGCTCTATAAAATAGTATTTATATGTTATTATAAAAATATCATTAAAAATAGTAAGAGTTATCAAGGCATCAATTTTTTGATTTTTTTGTTTTAATTAGTTGGAAACAAATTAGTATAAAACATGCATTTAATAGACATTTCCAAATGGAAAAGTGTGAGACCATATATAATTTAGCTAGAATGAATTTTTCTAGATCATATGTTTGAATAAAATTGATTTTTAGATAAAAATACTAAAATCTAGTCATTCTCATAAGTTAGCCTAAAAGGTGACACAACTTTGTACTTTTACCTAGTAAACTTCTTACTGAGAAAAGAAGTTCTATTATGCTTTACCAAAACACACTCCTTGCAAATTATGTTAGTAGGCTTTACAATCTTTAAAAAATCTCTAACTACAAACAATCTACTAGTCCTCACAATATTGTCAAAGTTTATTTGAAAAAATCTCTTATGCCATAACCAACTGTCATCTACCTTTGCAACCAAACATGTCATTTCAATAGGATTCAATTGATATAAATTACCTCTGGATCTAGTTCTTATTTCAATTACCTTTCCATCTTTATCTTTGGTCATGCATGTCTTTTCTATGAACTGTAACTGATAACCTTTGTCTACTAGTTGTCCAACACTCAAAACATTGTGCTTTAAACCATCAACAAAGTATACATCCTCAATGTTAGTTTTACCATCAAGAGTTATAGATCCAATACCTTTTACTTGGCATGTTGCATTGTTTCCAACTTTGCCAATTCCTCCATCCTAACTTTTGAAGTTAAAAAACTTTTTCATGTCACTAGTCATGTGAAGTGAAACATTGTCAATTATCCAATTAGATTTCCTCTCATCCTATGATACTAAAGCTACCTTATTTGAAATTTCTTTTTTAATTGTCACAAATCCAATTTCATCATCACTAGCACTTAATGCTTGTTCATTAGAATCATTATCTTTATCAGCATACAAATATTCTCTATCTTTTCTAAGCTTATGATTTCCCTTATACTTTGTCTTCCCTTTAGGACACTTAGATTCATAATGGCCATATTCATCACAAGTCCAAAATTTAATGATTTTCTTACCTCCTTTTTCTCTTCTTACCAAAAAGGGCTACTCCTTCTTCAAACTTCTTTTCATCCTCAAATTTTTTGTTGCTAGCAAAATATCCTCTAGCACTTGTGCTCCTTGATAAGTTAGGTTGAATATTCAAGGCACCAAAAGTTGTTTCATTCTAGTCAATTCTTTGAACTATATAAGTTCATTCTCAACTACTTCCAGTCTTCCAAGCAATGTCTCTTTTGTGAAATCTTTGGTGCATGATATCAACAATTGTATCATCTAAATTGCTAACTTAAATAGTGGTGTTAGAGTCTTTAATATCTTCTATATAACCTCATCATATTCTTTGGTTCCTCCTTGAGATTTAATACCTATAGTAATTTCTATTATCCTACCTATATATGTTCTTATAGATTCATCTTCCATCATTTTGGCATCTTGAAACACACAAATCAAACTTTGTAACCTCAACTTCTTAGAGTGTGCATCACCTTAGAAATTATTTTCAAAAGCTTTCCAAATGAAATGTGAAGTAGCAAGTGATTTTACCTAATTATACTCAATTTTAGGAAGTGTAGTCAATAGTTCTTCTCTAGCACTCATGTCACACATAAAAGATCTCTTTCTACCTTGGTGAAAATTTTCAAATCCTTTTCTTCAATGATTGTCTTTGCTAATTTTGTCAAGATCCAATATACTAGACCCATACACAAAAAATGTGTCTTCATATTTTCTTTCCACCTATCATATTTTATTTCATCAAACATCAGACTATCTTTTATGAACATGTTCACCCTAGATCTCCCAAAGTTTTTAGACTTTTTCTTGAAGGATCTGATGCTCTAATACTAATTGATAGAAAAAATAGTCTACCAAAATAACTTGGGGGGGGGGGGTTCAGGGGTGGGGTGTTAATTAGTTATCCAAAAATTAAAAAATTTATCTTCCTTAAATAAAATTAACCATTCAACAAAAGTAAATAGCAACCGTAATAAGATGCACATAGACAATTACACCAGATATGTTGACTAGGGAAACCCTTGATTAGAGGGAAAACCCTAGTGGGAATGATGCCCACAAGATGATGTACTAATATAAATATTCCTTTTTAGAGGATGGACCCTATTAGGAGTCTATTATGACATTTAGTACAATGAGTCCCTATTAGGAGACTTTGAATCCTTGTTGGGAGTTGTGGTAGAGCCCACTACCCAAACATGCAATTTCAACTACAAGAAGAGCTCACTACTCAAATAAGTAATTTACTTTTACTTTTCTTTTTATTTCTTCTCTTTTCGTTGTCCTATCAACCAAAAAAATCATTGTTAGACCTTGTAGACTAGGTCACAAACCTCAAATCCAAATACCAAGCCTCAAATTACTCAGCAAAACCTTGGTATGAATTTTCCTTCACTTATGTACTTCTCTACACAAGTTCACATTCCACACTCTTTGCTACTTATCATTGATCATAAAAACATATCATCTCATGTCATGATAAAGGAAAATTTCCTTCCTTTGTACAAAGTCCACAAAAAATTCCCTAAGTTGGCTATTAGACCTTCTCAATTAATTATTATAGGACTACATCAAGAACAAATTAAACTTAGCAATAACATTAATCTTTCGCCTTGCAACTTGAATAACTTTCCATACACAAAATATTATAATGAGAGATATTAGTCACATCATCCTCAACATATATTTTTCATGTCCTCAACCTCGATCCTCAAGCTATTAACTTTGCTAAAAGACATAACAATTTTACCAAAACATGCCGTTGTAAACTCTGTCTTAGAATAGACATAACCAAAAATTACATAACTTTTTCTAGACTTATCCTTTCTTCTTTTGAAATTAACTACATATACTAGATACTCATAAGTATCTTCCATAACTTTGGATAATGCTCAGCTAGTGATCCATATTAACTTGAAAAATATCATCAACATTCATGCTATGTTGACATCAATAAAAAACTCAGTCACGAATGTAAAATATCATCATAGTAGTACTCCCACATATCGTCATAGTAGTACTCCTGCATAGAAATATCATCAGCATTCATGCTTCAAACAAATCCTTCAAAAATCTCCCCAATCTTCCAACAGGATAGTCATCACTACAACTTAGTCATCTAGTAAAGCCTAAGCATATAAGGACTTATTTATTTTCCCAAGAAAATTAGAGATTTCCAAGACCCTAGTTGAGACAGAGCACATATATAGGTTAAGCTTACATAGTTGAGACTGAGTAAATTATAAGATAGCTTTTTCCAAGTGAATAGAAAAGATCAAGTGTGTAGAAGCTAACTGCTAGCATGAATATTAGTTATGATCGCACATAAGAATATTTAGATGCCAAGAAAACTAGTTTTGTCATATAAGTTTGTAATTGCACAGACACCTATGTAAATCATTTTTGGGTAACTTCTATACAACATTTAATACTTGTAGAGAAATTAAGATGGAGTTTACACATCTTTATAGAAGATATTGATTTAGCAGAAAATAGATTAACTAATCAAAAAATTAGAATGGAAATGAAAAAAGAGATTTTGAATTGTTTATTATGATCTAGAACTTTCAAAGATCTATTTAATAAGGGTTTTAAAACTAAGATAAAAATGATGAGAGAAGGAGTGGAAAATAAGTGATTAGTAATGAGTGAGTGAATGCACAAGTAAGCAAGTGAACAAGGACAAAATAGAGAAAGGAAGGCTAAGTCTAAAAGGAGATCAGATAGAGTTATTGCATTTATTAGTGAAAATCCCTAAGTGTATGTCTTAAAATTCTTAAAATTCTTAAAATTAGGTCTAGACCCTCGGTAGAAATTCATGAAAAACCCTAAAGCCTTTATTATGTTTTTCCCTAACCCTTGAAAATTATTGAATATGATTTTTCAAATATAATTTAGGTGGGACTAATTTACCCTAAGGTTTTACTTGTGGAAGGATGACCTCATTAATCTTTTGATAACCTTTATTAGCCTTGCTTTTAATTGTAGTTAATTCAAATATGTTACTAAAGATTAATAACTGTAGCACCTTTTTGATCAATCATCAATCTTGGTGAGATTGAAGGATGGAATATCCCTGCTATATTGAAATGAAAGGTCTTTAAATAAAGTGGGCAAGTTCCTTTGTGTCCTATAGCCCTTGCTAACATTAGAACCTGAGTGCATCGCAAAGTCTATAGAATGTTAGATTGGTTAGACCTTTTTGTAGAATTTTTAGTACTTTCAATGCACATTTTAAAATTCCTACGATGTCATTGGTTGGTATTTTAATGAGGGTGTTACTTTATGTTCAATCTTGATATACCATTAATCTTGTTAAGATCAAATGCCAGAACTTGCCTAGATTAAGAAATGTACAAGAGTTATACAAAGCGAGGCAGTGCCAATGTGATGCATGGCATAATGTGATACAATGGCCCTACCTCTTTCAGAGGGTAGTACTAACATTTCTTCTATGGTAGTTTTCAAGTGATTTGGATTAAAAAGGAAGTATCTTATTGGTCAGTTCAGTTGATTAGATGTTATAAGGATGGAAAATTTTATGATTGTCAATCTGTTTAAGATCTAAGGTCAGTGCTTATCTGCTATATGAAGTTGCATGACATTTACATAATGTGGGCAAGTGCTAATGAGACATGTAGCACATACTGATGTCACGGACCCACTTTGTCAGAATGCCATATTGAAATTTTCTTGTGGTAACTATCAGATGAGCTGAAGTGAAAAGAACATGTTTCATTGGTCAATATTCCTGACTAAATCTAAATGGGCACAGATTTTGGCTCTCCATCAATCTTAGTAAGATCAATGGAGGGCACTTCCCTACATTAAGAACCTACAAGAGATTTAAATAAAGTGGGCAAGCACCAATGTGCCACATGGCATAGTGGGACCAAACTTTAAAAAAGGCTACTGAGTCACACCAGTTTATAAAGCCATATTTGAATTGGAGTACATTCATTAGAAGGACATGGCATGTACAAGCAAAGTTGGAGATGATGATTTCATGGGCATAGAAATTATTAGAATTAATATTGCAGTATTTGCCATTATTAGACTTGTCAAAACATGTTGGTTCAAAAGGTGGCATCCTATTGGTGAGGGTAGCTAATTGGATGGTATTAAGGAACAATATAGTATGATCATCAAACTTACAAGGATCAAGGGTTGGTGTTTATCCACATTTTCAAGTTGCAAGAAATTTAAGCAATACAAGGAAGTGATAACTTGACATGTGACAAAGTGGGACAAGTTATAACAAAGGTTTGTTGATGTGTGATAGGCTAGAAGAAGTTATTACACTAGTTGGATCATCTTTTTGTCACATCTTGTCATAAAATGTTTTATTGTATTGACCATTGATTTGAGGGGAGATCAACAGCTGACGCTTGCCTGCATTAGCAAAATACAAGATATTTAAACAACGTAGGGAAGCACCTATTTGACATGTGGCCATATCTTTAAAGTCATAAAGCAATTCCATTTTTTGAAATAAGGTTGTCTGATGTGCCAAAATTGACAGATAAGATTCAAATTTGAATGCAACATGGAAGTAATAACTAATGAAAGTTAATGTTTCTCAAAACTCATTCGTATGATCTCAATGCATGAATGTAATTCATGAATCCACCATTATTGAATCACAAGTGTAAAAAGTTATTAAAGTACAAAAAAATTTTGGGGCTAGGGCACAAATTTTTTACTAGGTGTTCAGTGAATTGCAATGATTTTCAATAGAGAAAGAGGCACAATTTATTAGGTAAGTGATTTGTGACTCATAAAAAATTAAGTATTTGGTGCTATGTGAAGTTTAGAGTGTTCAAAATGCCTCCACAAAAGGAATTCTCTAGACAAAATGATTATCTCAAGAGATCTATCCATAATGATTTTCTTGAGCAATTTTCCCCATCTGTAAATGAAATAATAGTAGGAAGGGAGTTCATTCCTAAGAACCCTTCATTGATAGTTGTAGAGGGTTTTTATGATAAGGCAAAAAATTTGAGAGATGCCAAGATTTCCATTGGTAGGTTAGAGTTGTTTAAAAAATGGTTTTCAAAAAGAAAACTAGATACCCCATTCAACAATGTCTAGGTGTTTGATATTGGAAAGTTAGTAGTCCTAGGGGTTTTCTTTGACAATGATCTATTGGTTGACTTGGCCAAGAAGTATGATCACATTACTAGATTTGTGAAGAACTATGCTAGAGAAAATCTTTTCAAGGTTTCTCCTAACCTAATTAGGGAGGATTTTAACCTCAACCCTAATCATGTTGTGCATGAGATCATTGACATGAATGACCTTCAAACAAGGTATGATGCATAGAGGGTGTACCTAAGAGCAAAGCCTTTGCAACAATATTTTACCAAGATTGGTACACTATCCTTGGATACACCTAGTACCCTAGAGCCACTAATGAGGAAGTAATTTAATCCAAGGGCTTAAGCTTTATATTTTTCCATCTTCCAAATCTTTGGGATGGATGAAGGGGAACAAATCCCAGGCTCTATTGTCCTTATCATGGCTTGAACATTAAAATTTGGAATGAGCAATATTCTAGATTTTTCCTCTCTCCTAGTAGAAGAAATTCACAACATAATGGTAGGAATATCAAGAGGAGAGGTAAACAAACCTTTTTGTTGGTACTCCTTGCTCATATATTTTTGTCTTTTCAAAGGAGTTACATTTTTCTATAAAGATATGGAACTAGAATTGACAAGGGATGGAGAAAAGCATCTAGTCCAATTGTAAAGCATTGATATGACTTCAGATGCTAGAAATTCCAATTTTGTGAGATTTGAAAGGTATTTTGCATCTAAGCTTAGATTTCTTTTAAGAGCTCCTAGGATAGCCCTAGAATTCCACAATCACTCTTAGAATTGGTCAAACCCAAGGACCATGCAAAGGGACTTTTGGTTAGTCACAACTGGGGGGATATAATCCCATACAATGTGTCTATAGTGATTAGAGTATATGGTTTTTTGGGGAAGCCTCATGTTCTACCTTTCTATGTGCCATTAAAGGTAGGAATAAAAAAAATGTTGTGGTAGATTTCTTCGCAATTGTTACCCTGGCACATGATTTTGTTTTTGTAAGAAAGCAATGGAGACTTCTTAGTTTATTTTTGAACAAGTATAAAATGGCAGAATACCATGTGAGGTACATTGATCCTAAGGGATTCTTTGACCTTTTGAGAGAAAGAAAGTTGTAAAAGCTGCTCATATGATATAGCAAGTATACTGTCCTGAAGATATTATTAGAAATATTTTCTCTTTATAGGAGTAGGAAGTAAGGAAAGAAAAATGGGTAGTATTTAGCAAAACTTTGGAATTTATTAATGCTTTTGACTCTAACTATGATCCTATGAAAGATAAAAAATTTTGGGGAGCCAAAATGCATGTGTTAATGAATAATTTTGCTACAATAATGCAATTCATGAATGAGAAGAAGGCTGCTTATGTCAAAGCCCATCTAAACAAAGCTATAGAGGTACAGAGAAGAATAAATGGTAGAAATATAGTTTCTTCTAGTTAGTATGCATTGCAAAAGAGGTCAATATATGTAGTAGTACAGAACATAAAGTAGGTTCCCCCTCACATAAGACCAAGGCCAAAGAGCCCATCTATAGCTAGTGCCCCAAAGAGGTAGAAGTTGGAACAAGGATCTTCTTCTCATGCATAAGAGTACTCCCCAAGTCAAACCCCAATTAGAATAGATGACAAAACATCCTTAAGGGAGTAGTTGAGACTAATTGGTGGAGAAGGGGATGTAATTGTTACCAATGTAGACATGGAAAGAAGAGTGCGTCAAGAGCCTCTTGTACCCTCTTTAGACCTTATAATTGTTGGTTATCAAGGTAAGGAGATAGACCCAATAATTTCCAAAGCTTCTAAAAATTTTATAAATGATGAAAATTTTGTTAAGTCTAGGGATTTTGCATAGTTCCTATGGAGGAAGAATATAGGAAATTTTGAGAATGTGTGCAAGAAAATAAAGAAAGAGCAGCCTGGCAAACTAGACTTTATCATTGAGGAAGAGGTAAAATCCAAATTTTTGAGTGACTTTGCCTAGTTAACACTTGATGCCAAGAGGCAATTGGTAAAAGAGTCAGGGATCTTAGTGTTACCAGAATGGGACATAGCTAATGCTATGATTTTTGACTCAATCAAAAAAGATAAAAATATGCATTATAAGATAGAGGAGGAGATAATGCAGGTACATAGGGGAGTTAAATTCAGTAATGATCACCAAGCCCTAGTAATCTAGTCAATTAAAAAAAGAGATAAAACCAAAATGCAAGAAATTTCTAGTGCAGAACATACCGGTGTTCTTACAGCATTTAGGGCTGGTGAAGTAAGAAGCCAATTTTTTTTTGGAATGGCTTTAGAAATGGTACAATTCGAGAATGTAGTGTCTAGGAAAGAATAGGATAGGTTTGTAGATCTTAATGCTAAATTTGAAGAAGTTCTAAAGGCCTATGAGAATAGGGGAAAATAAATACAATTACTGGAGGACAAGGTCTCTCAAATGCACAAGCTGCTTGGGAAGAGAAAAGTGGGAGAATCCAAAAGGCCCAGAATTGTATACCCCTAGCCACCAATTGAGCCATTTAAATCCACACCCATTGTGGAAATACTAGACACCCCATAGAGGCCTAAATTCTACACTGTAGAGGAGTTTGAAGAAGAGAGAAATAAATTGTATGCAATGCATGTAGAATTGCATAATTGGTATGAAGAAAAGCTAAGGTAGACAATTTTGTCCCTAGTAGATAGACTTGAATGGCCAACATTTTTTGATCAATTGACAAGAGTTATATTTCTTTGGGATAAATTAAAAAGTGATGAAGATAATCTAAAACCCATTGTACAAAAATGAGGTGAAAGAAATAATGATATCACTACTATGTGCATATCTATCATCCAATTTCCCTATAGTCAAATATAAAAGATATTTGATTTATTAAAATAAACTAGAGGATTTTGATAATCAACAAGTCTCTATTTAGAAGAGAATAACTATTTTCCTCTCTAAATACATACCTAAGAAGTTTGACCAAAAAGGTTGATAGAATAAAGGAAAAGGAAGAGTGGAAAAATGAGTTGGATAATATATTATGCCAAAGAATGAATAATTTTATAAATGAGAAAGGGCATATATTATGGGCAATGACCAATGAGGAGTTGGTTAAAGTCCCACTTTAGACCTTGCAATTGTTGGTTATCAAGGTAAGGAGATAGACCCAATAATTTCCCAAGCTTCTAAAAATTTTATAATTGATGAAAATTTTGTTAAGTCTAGGGCTTTTGCATAGTTCCTATGGAAGAAGAATATAGGAAATTTTGAGAATGTGTGCAAGAAAATAAAAGCAAAGCAGCCTAGGAAACCAAACTCTATCACTGAGGAAGAGGTAAAATCCAAAATTTTGAGTGACTTTTCCTAGTTAACACCTAAGGCCAAGAGGAAATTGGTAAAAGAGTTAGGGGTCTTAGTGTTATTAGAATGGGACATAGCTAATGCTATGATTTTTGACTCACTCAAAAAAGAGAAAAATGTGCATTATAAGATAGAGGAGGAGATAATGTAGGCACATAGGGGAGTTAAATTTAGTAATGACCACCAAGCCCTACTAATCTAGTCAATTGAAAAAACAGATAAAACCAAAATGCAAGAAATTTCTAGTGCAAAACATACTAGTGTTCTTATAGTATTTAGGGCTGGTGAAATAAGTAGCCAACAAATTTTTGGAATGGCTTCAGAAATGGTGCAATTCAAGAATGTGGCATCCGGGAAAGAATACGATAGGTTTGTAGATCTTAATGCTAAATTTGAAGAAGTCCTAAAGGCCTATGAGGATAGGGGAAAACAAATACAATTACTAGAGGACAAGGTCTCTCAAATGGACAAGCTTCTTGGGAAAAGAAAAGTGGGAGAATCCAATAGGCCCAAAATTATATACCCCTAGCCACCAATTGAGCCATTCAAATCCACAACCATTGTGGAAATCCTAGACACCCCATAGAGGCCTAAATTCTACACTATAGAGGAGTCTGAAGAAGAGAGAAATAAATTGTATGCAATTCATGTAGAATTGAATAATTAGTATAAAGAAAAGCTAAGGCAAAAAATTTTGTTCCTAGTAGATAGAATTGAATGGCCAACATTTTTTGATCTGTTAACAAGAGTTATATTTCTTTGGGATGAATTAAAAAGTGGTGAAGATAATCTAAAACCCATTGTACAAAAATGGGGTGAAAGAAATAATGATATCACTACTATGTGTATATCTATCACCCAATTTACCTACCATCAAATAGAAAAGATATTTGATTTATTAAATTAACTAGAGGATTTTGATAATCAACAGGTCTCTATTTAGAAGAGAATAACAATTTTCCTCTCTAAATACATAGCTAAGAAGTTTGACCTTTTTCCTAATGCTCTGAAAAAGGTTGATATAATAAAGGAAAAGGAAGAGTGGAAAAATGAGTTGGATAATATATTATGCCAAATAATGAATAATGTTATAAATGAGAAAGGGCATATATTATGGGCAATGACCAACGAGGAGTTGGTTAAAGTCTAGATATTTTATAAAGCCATTAGAAAGACCTTGTTGAGATAGAAGTAGTTGGTGTTGGAAATGATTGAAAAGATCATGAGGAAAATTGTTGGAATGATCATATGGAACTGGTAAAGAATGTTCTCAATCATTGTTTTATCATTGATGTCAAGCTTGCTACTTGCAGGAATGAAAATTTCTTTAGTGATCCAAAATACTATCAAGTGGTTGATTGACAAGGAGGAGGCAATCAATAAGATATAACTAGGACACCTAGAGAAAGGTTGAAGTTATGATGTTGAAATGAAGTAGAAGGATCAGCTAAGCCATTGATGAAAAAGTGTATCAATGACATACTCTAAGACATAGAGAATAGGCACACTAAAACATATCAAAGATGTAAGGTTTTAGCTAAGACATCTATAAAGTCTAACTAAAGTTCATTAGAGAGAGGGAGCCGAGCAAGCTAGTAGGTGCCGAATAGATTCCTAGTTGAAGCCGAGCAAGTTCAACTTCAAGTGCCGAGTGAACTTCAGATGCTGAGTGAACTTTAGATGTCAAGTAAAATCAAGTGTCAAGCATTAGTAAATCAATAATGTAGAGTTGCTGCATTATTTTGAAAATTGAAGATTCGCCAGATCTAAGCCAACAAGGTTGTTATCTGGAAATCTGTGAAATAAATGGAAGATATGATGAGCTGGTGGCACAGAACACCATGTAGAACATTTTTGGAGATTACAATTGGAGTTTAGATGAAGTTTCTAGATAAGAGCAAGATATAGGGTAGATACATTATACCCTACCTAATCCATTTGAAACCCTAAAGTTGGAAAGGGAGAATCAAGTGGCAAAGGAAAATCAGATTTTTATTTAAGGAATCATAAGGTCACGAAGCAAGGAGAAGGTGGTCAAGCATAAAAGCATGAAGTGCTAAAGAAGGTGCTACAGAGAAGAAATCACAGAAACTCTATTTGGATAGATGACCACAAGGATGATTGCATTGGCATGATGAGTAAGAAGACTCAAGGAGATGAAGCTTGAGAGGAAGACAAGCTATCAGAGCTAAAGTGATTAAAGCCAAGAAAAAGGATAGAATTGAAGTGAGATCTGAAATCTACAAAGTATGTTGTAAGTTGTATTAGATCAATAATCCATTATTTTTACTCTCTAGTAATTGTAATAGATAGTTTAAATCCTATGGACTTAGGTTGGTTTAATAGCCATGTTGTAAATCCTTTAACAAGGTGACATTCCAAGTGAATGTTCTAAAGTCCTTTGATCAAGCCCATTCCTAATAGTTTGGTGAAATCCTCTAACAAGGTCACATTTAATAGTGTGTTTTAAGCCTTTAATAGGGCATCACTTTAGAAGAGTGAGAATCAAGTAGCATGTTATTGGTGGTTTTTCCCAAATTGGGTTTTCACATAAATCATTGTGTCATGTGTTAATTTTTCATGTTTTATTACTGCATGTTGATTTGCTATAACTTGCTAAGGTGGTTGATTTAAGTTTGGATAGATGAAAAGTGTATAGATTAATTATAAGTTGTGAAAAATTATTATTAGGGCATTTGGACCTTGAATAACTGATACACCCCCCCCCCCCCCACCCCCCCCCGCCCCCCCCCCCCCCTCTTAGTTATTCTAAAGAATTCTAACAATTGGTATCAGATCCAAACTGTTGATTCAGTTTAAAGGGACTATAAGTAGGAAAGATCAAAATGCCTAAGAGAGAAGTCCCCAAGCTCAACAAAGACAACTTTATTGCATGGAAAAGTTTGATGAAGCTACATCTTGGATCCATAGGATATTATGCCCAAAATTCAATTGTTAATGAACATGTTGATCCAACTGGTACTCTTACTGTAGAAGATATGAAAAACAAAAAGGAACACAATCAAACAATGCTGGAGATTGCTTTTGCACTCAACTATGCTGAATTTGATGATATCAAAGGATGTGACAATGAATTCAAAATGTGGAAAGCCCTATCAGACATCTATGGAGGAGATTAGAATGTCCAAAGAGAAAAAAGAGAAAGCCTCAGAGAAAAGTTTGATGATATGAAAATAGAGGAAAATGAGAATGCTACTCAGTATGGCACAAGAATAAAGGAAGTGGTAAGTGCAATAAGATGTTTGAGTGGTCAATTGGATGAAGACACTATTAATAGTAAGTTCTTAAGAACCTTGCTCCCTATCTATGCTATTAGAGTATTAGCAATACAAGAACTAAGATGTGTATCAGGAAACAATCTAATTTTTGAAGGTATAGTGGCTAGACTCACTACATATGAGTTATCTAACTTTGACAACTAAAAACTTGAGAATGTTGAATCTACTTTCAAGGCCAAGCTATCACTAAAAGATGCTAAACAGGTGAAATCAAAGAAGGTAAGGAAGATGAAATATGTATCCAGCGACAGTAGCACTGACAAGGAAGATGTGGAACAATTGGAAGCTTTGCTAGCTAGAAGATTTCACAGAGGCAAAGGAAAATTCAAAGGTAAGATGTCTATCATTTGTTTCAATTGTAATGAAGTAGGACATATTGTTGCAAGGTGTACATAGAAAAAGGATTACAAGGATGGAAACAAATACAAATATGGAAGAGAAGATAATAAGAGAGATTACAAAGACAAAGGCAAGAAGTGTTATATTGTTGAAGAAAATTCTGATGATAATGATGATGAAGTTGTTTATGTAGCCATGAAGGACCAATCTAATGAAGAAGAGCCTACAACACTTGTAACATGTATGAACAAAAATGACAGATGGATCATAGATAGTGGATGCTCACATCACATGACAAGACACAAAAGTAAGTTTGTTAACTTTACTCAGTATGATGGAAACAATGTTAGATTTGGTAATGATGCTCCATGTCAAATAAAAGGAAAAGGTTCCATTAAGCTCACAGGGAAAATTTCATGTGATAATGCATATTATGCTGAAGGATTAAACTACAATTTGCTGAGTGTCTCACAGTTAGGCAATATAGGATGCAAAGTAGAATTTGGAAACAAAACTACAAACATCTATGATATTGATGGTAAACTGATAGGAAAAGGAGATCAAACAAGGAGTAATCTATTTTACCTTGATATGGATGATGTCTCTTGTTTTGTTGCAAAATTTGATGATGAATGGTTATGGCACAAAAGGCTATGTCATGTCAACTTTGACAATTTGGTCAATATTAGTAAAATGAAGAAAGTTAGAGGTTTACCAAAATTGAAGAAGCTTGATAATACCATGTGCAAACAATGTCAACTAGGAAAGATGACAACGTCAAGTTTCAAAAGAAAAAACTATACATCTAAAGAAGTACTTGAGTTAGTTCATATTGACTTATGTGGTCCAATGGAAGTACAAAGCTACAAAGGAGATAAATACATAATTCTGTTTGTTGATGACTATTCCAGGATGATGACTGTTATGTTCTTAAGACAAAAATATGATGCCTTTCAAATGTTTAAGTGGTATGTGGCTAGAGTTGAAAAGGAAATAGGAAAGAGCTTGAAATGCCTGAGATTAGACAGAGGTGGTGAATTCACATCAAAAGAATTTGAGATATTTTGTAATGACAAAGGAATCAAAAGACAAATGTCAGCTCCCAGAACTCCCCCATAGAATGGAATTGCTGAAAGAAGAAATAGATTTGTGATTGACTGTGCTAGAACATTAATGATGGAAAAGACTGTTGCTCTAAAATACTGGAGAGAAGCTGTAAGTGTAGCTGTTCATACACTGAATTGAGTACAAGTCAAGAAAGGTACAAATTCAACACCTTTTGAATTATGGTATGGTTACTCACCCAATGTAAAACATTTCAAAGTATTTGGTTGCAAATGCTTTATCCTTAAAGATGCTAGAAATGGAAAATTTGATGCAAAAAGTGATGAAGGCATATTCTTTGGTTACTCCACTAGAAGTAAATCATATAAGTGTTTGAATACTAACACTAACAAAATTGTGGAAAGTGCAAATGTAAATTTTGATGAGCATACAGAAGTCCAAGCTAAAGAACCAAAGAGAATGAATGAATACAAAACCTTTATGTATTCTCATGAAGGAATTACTGTTGATAAGGATGTTGTCAATCAAATTGAAACTCAACAACAAATTTTAGTTTTAGCCGAGTAACAACCAGTGAATGCCGAGTTGCATTCAAAAGCTAAGTTGCAGAATGAAGGAAATGCACAATCTAATTCTGAAGTCAGTACACATGAAATAGATGAAGAACAACTTGACAACTCAGTACATACTGACCCTGAATAAGAAAGATCAAACATGGAAACAAGGATAGAACCAAGATTATCCAAATATGTAAAAAGACATCATCCTGCTAAACAGATAATTGGTGACAAAGATGCAAGACCAATGACAAAGAACAGACTGAGACATGAATCATGTCTGATTAGAAAATTTGAACCTAAAATAGTATATGGTGCATTACAAGATGATGATTGGTTTAAAGCTATGGAAGAAGAGATTGATCAAATAAAGAAGAAAAAAACCTGGAGTTTAGTTCCTAGACCAGTTGACAAAAATTTGATTGGCACCAAGTGGGTATTCAGAAACAAGCTAGATGAGAATGGTAAGATTACTAGAAACAAAGCCACACTAGTATGCAAGGGTTATCCTCAAGAAGAAGGACTAGACTATGGGGAAACATTCGCCCCTATTGCTAGAATGGAAGGAGTAAGAACTTTACTTGCATATGTTGCATATAAAGATTTCAAAGTTTATTAGATGGATGTAAAGTCTGCTTTTCTAAATGGTATACTAGAAGAAGAAGTCTACATTAAACAACCAAAGGGATTTTTTGATGAGAACAATAGGGATATGGTTTGTAAATTACATAAAGCACTTTATGGTCTGAAACAAGCACCCAGAGCATGGTATGAAAGACTTCACAAGTATCTAGTGCAAATAGGATTTGAAAGAACAGATGATAACAACAACATGTACATCAAAGTAGAAGAAGGTAAGGATATTATTGTATCAGAAATCTTTGTGGATGACATAGTGTTTGGAGGAAAGGAAGTGCTTTGCAAAGGCTTTGCTAACAAAATGAAACATGAGTTTGAAATGTCTATGTTTGGAGAGATCAAATTTTTTGTTGGATTGCAAGTATATTAACTAAAACATGGTATATTTGTGACACAATCAAAGTATATCAAAGAAATACTCAAAATGTTTAGATTAGAGGAGTCCAAACCAGTCAGCACATCAATGGCGATAGGAAATTAGCTATCCAAAAATGATGAATTAGCTGAAGTCAATCAAACAATGTACAGATCCATGATTGGAAAACTACAATATGTTGTACATAGCATACTAGACATAGCATTAGTAGTTGGAATAGTGGCTAGATTCTTTGCTAATCCCAAAGAAAATCATCTCATAGCAATAAAAAGAATAATGAGATATCTTAAAGGAACTGATAAATTTGGTCTATACTACAAAAAGAATGGAAAGTTTGAACTCAATGCATATACAGATGCAGATTGGGGAGGCAACATTGATGATAGAAAAAGCACAAGTGGAGGTGCATTATTTTTAGGTAAAAGACTAGTTACTTGGACTAGCAAGAAACAAACCTGCACATCCCAATTAGCTGCAGAATCAGAGTATGTGGCAATAGCAATCAATTGTACAAACATTATGTGGCTCACACATCTATTGAGAGGAATGAAAGAAGAGGTAACAAAACCTGTGATATTGTATTGTGATAATAAAAGTGCTATAAACATATCCAAAAGTCTAGTAATGCATGCAAAAACCAAGCACTTTGCAATCAAGTATCACTATGTTAGAGAATTGGTGGAAGACAAACAAGTGAAGTTGGAATACATTCACACAAAGGAACAAACTGTAGATATCTTCACTAAACCATTGCCCAAGGATACTTATGAAGATCTTAGAGGCAAGTTGGGGGTAATACCCCTAACTCAAGAAATTTAAAAGCAACAAGGATGCTACCCTACATCAACAAGAACAAATCATTGAAATATCAACAAAATGATGCAGAGGATGATAGCAGGAGTAGAAACTCCAAATCAGTCACAAGCATGGTGACAGAGGGAGAAAACATGAGATGCAAAGCTTATATTTTGCATGATAAAGATGCTACATCTTTGGCATTTATGTCAAAGTGGGAGAAATATGCAAAAACTTGATCAATACAAAGCAAGAGGGAGATATATATGAAAGAGGGAGATATATGAGATCAGTAGTAAAGATGCAGTAGCCAAGAAAAGTAGCAGACAATATATACAATCTTGGTGGTAACTAAGTTGATTAATTGATCAGTTTGGTTTTTCCATCAATGCCAAAGAGGGAGATTGTTCGAAATGATTGAAAAGATCATGAGGAAAATTGTTGGAATGATCATATGGAACTGGTAAAGAATGTTCTCAATCATTGTTTTATCATTGATGTCAAACTTGCTACTTGCAAGAATGATAATTGCTTTAGTGATCCAAAATACTATCAAGTGGTTGATTGACAAGGAGGAGGCAATCAATAAGATGTAACTAGGACACCTAGAGAAAGGTTGAAGTTATGATGTTGAAATGAAGTAGAAGGATTAGCTAAGCCATTGATGAAAAAGTGTATCGATGACATACTCTAAGACATAGAGAATGGGCACACTGAAACATATCAAAGATGTAATGTTTTAGTTAAGACATCTATAAAGCCTAACTAAAGTTCATTAGAGAGGGAGCCGAGAAAGCTAGTAGGTGTTGAACAGATTCCTAGTTGAAGTCAAGCAAGTTCAACTTCAAGTGCCGAGTGAACTTTAGATACTGAGTAAAATAAAGTGTCGAGCATCAGCAAATTAATAATGTCAAGTTGCTACATTATTTTGAAAATCAAAGATTTGCTAGATCTAAGCTGACAAGGTTGTTATCTAGAAATCTATGAATTAAATGGAAGATAAGAATGATGAGCTGGTGGCATAGAACACCATGTAGAACATTTTTGGAGATTACAATTGGAGTCTAAATGAAGTTTCTAGATAAGAGAAAGATATAGGGTAGATACATTGTATCCTACCCAATCCATTTGAAACCCTAAAGTTGGAAAGGGAGAATCGAGCAGCAAAGGAAAATCATATTTTTATTTAAGGAATCATAATGTCATGAAGCAAGGAGAAGGTGGTCGAGCATAAAAGGATGAAGTGCTAAAGAAGGTGCTAAGGAGAAGAAAGCACAGAAACTCTGTTCAGATAGATGACCACAAGGATGATTGCATTGGCATCATGAGTAAGAAGACTCAAGGAGACGAAGCTTGAGAGGAAGACAAGCTGTCAGAGCTGAAGTGATTAAAGCCAAGAAAAAGGATAGAACTGAAGTGAGATCTAAAATCTGCAAAGAATGTTGTAAGTTGTATTAGATCAACAATCTATTATTGTTACTCTCTAGGAATTGTAACAAATAGTTTAAATCCTGTGGAGTTAGGTTGGTTTAATAGCCATGTTGTAAATCCTTTAACAGGGTGACATTCCAAGTGAATGTTCTAAAGTCCTTTGATCAAGCCCATTCCTAACAGTTTGGTGAAATCCTCTAACAAGGTCACATTTAACAGTGTGTTGTAAGCCTTTAATAGGGCATCACTTTAGAAGAGTGAGAATCAAGTAGCATGTTACTGGTGGTTTTTTCCAAATTGGGTTTCCACATAAATCATTGTGTCATGTGTTAATTTTTCATGTTTTATTACTGCATGTTGATCTGCTGTAACTTGCTAAGATGGTTGATTTAAGTTTGGATGGATGAAAAGTGTATGGATTCATTATTAGTTGTGTTAAATTATTATTAGGGCATTTAGACCTTGAATAACTGATTCACCCCCCCCCCCGCCCCCCCCCCCTCTCAATTATTCTAAAGAATTCTAACAATTGGAAATTTTGTTACAGTGGTACAAAGGGAAATCTTAAATTTTGATTGGCCTGATGACACTATTTTCAATGAGTGGAAGGAACAAATTTATCTATAGAATAGATGGCAGGAGATAATGGGGTAGAGGAAGATGTAGATGTAACTATTACTTTAATAGTTCATGATGAGGATAGTGAGAACCCCTGAGTTGAAGTGAGCTTGCAGGCAATAGAACATGACACGTCACTTTTAAGCTTAATAGCCACTTACTCTAAAGAATCAAATTAATGAAGGGTCAAATCATGGAGTTTGTAGTTTTTCAAAAATATGTAATAGAAGAGGGGCCTTCCAAAAGAATATAATGATATATAAGTTTTTTTGTTACACACAATTTTGTCTTTTTGTGATAGATGTATGTAAATAACCTTTGCAAAAGGACACCTATCAGTTCTCTACACCTAAAGCTTTTTGTATCTCACATTATATAAGTGAGATTCTATGGCTAGAGAAGGGTCTAATTTCTAATACAATTTGAGTCTATATTGAGTATAGTTCAATCTACTTATGGTAAAAAACTTCATGATGTATCTTCTCTATAAATTTCTCTGAGAATACATTGACGTCATATGATCCTTATGTCCTTTTTTTAGAGTTATTTTTATTTTTACTACAATTGTATACAAATTTTAAGGAAAACTAATACAAAATTGAGCTATCACCATATCTGTTCTTGTTGAATTTTGTCTCCTTTGTTATTACCTAGTTATTCTAATATTGTGTGAGTCAAGCTTGTCCAATTGAATGCAATTCACTTTGGTTGTATTTCAATTCATTATTTCTATTAATTCAATGAATTAAGTAAATGCTTTAGTGAGTTTGATGGGATTGCTATGGTAATAGGAAGGATGTCTATAAGAATGAATTTCAGTAAGAATTGTTGATAATATTTGTTGTAAGGCAACAAATTAGATCCATAAAAATCTGTAGACTTTGAATCCCAATGGAATAGGCACCAATCAAATTAATTTAGCATGTAGATAGGTAGATCATGAATAAGCATCAAGTCTAAAAGAAAAATCAACTTTATTTTACTATTTTTTAAAGATTTTCAAAGGTGGTCACCACTTGTTTGCATGGAATATTTTAGCCTTACTTAGCCACTATTGTTGGAAATACTTGCAAATTTGACAAGAATTGTGACCAAACCTACTTATAAGGGATGTATATCATCTAAAATGTCAAGGAATGGATAAAATGTGTATGTGTCTAAAGATAGAAGATGAGAATCAGAATGAAACTAATAAAATTATCATACAACAACATTCAATATGAATCATCCCCTAGGTATACCCACCTTGGTTCTACGGAGCCTAAAGAGTAGAAAACCATTCTTGGTTTTGTTGAAGTTAGGTCCAAGTGGTTTGCACATGTAATTGTTAGTAGGAAATGGCTAATCCTTAGGTTATGTGGGTATTATCACTTTGGTATTGAGCATTTTGTTGTTCAGTAGTTTCAAACACCAACAAGAGTAATCTACACACTGAAGAACAACATGAAGATATTAGATTGAGACATTGAATAAAGGAGATTAGAAATCAACTTTTAGAGCAAAGCAAGGGTTAGGTATTTAATTAGTTTTAATAGATTGAGTTAGGGAAAATTTCTTAATAGAGTGATCCTAATAGATCTATTTATAATCTCCTAACAGATTCTTTACTTGATTGTAAGTGTAAAATCCTATAATAGGGTAAGACCTAATAGTCTTATATCTTTTAACAAGGCACACCCTTCACTAAGTAGATCATCTATTATGATCAACATTATTACTCTAACATGTTAACTTTATTGTTGCAATAGTGAAGATTTGTGAGTTTCATCCCCACCCTAGTTTTACCTTCACATTGAAGTGTTTCCACATAACCAAATTATTTTTGTTATGTATATAAAATTTTCATAAATGTTAAGATTTAATTTCATTTTAGCATTACAGTTTTGGTGTTAGATCTAAGATACAAGATGAATTAGGTGTGAAATCAATAATTTTTTTTTTCATGTAAAAGTTTAAGATCTTGATTCATCCCTCCCTCTTAGTATCTTTTTTCCCATTAAATCCTTCCAATAATTGGTATTAGAGCTAAGTTATTTTAGAAGAAGTGTAACAAATTGAGAGTATTAGATCTTGGAGATGGAGGAATACAAAATTGGAAAAATAATTGAGAACCAGATGATTGAAATCCAAGTTATATTGCAAAAAATTGAAGGGGCAAGATAAGAGTTAAGAAAATCCTTGTGAAAAAGGAAAGAGATGAAAATTCAAAAAAATGACACACTATTGAAGGAAATTGATACATAAGGACTACTTTATAGTAGAAAAACTAGTAAGAGTGATGAAGCAATAGAAAAACTACTAGAGAAGAAAAACCTTCAAAGAAAAGACGTAAAAGGACTCAAGAGAGAATAATAAACCCAGTTAGTAAGGCTATGTGAAGTGACAAAGTAAAAGAAGAAAGAAGAAGATGATAAAATCATGGTTGTAGAAGATAAAAGATGATGAAACCCAAACTTGAAGAAAGATCATTTGAAGTATAGAAGCTCATAGAAAATCAATTGGATATGATGAATACATTGATAATTAAAACTTAGAAAGTAAATAGGAAGGACATGTAGATCATAAGGTTAAGGTCATAGAATAAGCAACTAAGAAATGTGTTAAGGACTAAAAAGGAACTTCTAGAAAGAATGAACAAACCAAGTGAAGTTGTCAAATACTTTGAAGAACTAATGAGATCACCAAGATCAACAAGAGATACTTCTAGACTAGGATAAAACAAACACTTTTCATCTGCTAAGGAAGGAGAATCATCAAATAGTGGAGAAAAAAGAAATGCAAAATCCAAAGGCAAGCCTACATGTCATCATTGTGGTAAACTTGGAGACACAACCAACATTCGTAGAAGTAAGAATGGTCTGCAAACTTTTAAACCTAAGTCTATTAGAAAATACTTTAATTGCAAGAAGGTAGGACACCAAGCACATGAATGTAGATCCAATAAAATATCTATCTAGACATCTAGAAAAGAAGAACATGTACCAAAAAAAGATAACTCTAACAATTATGACTACAATACATGGTATAATTATCATTATTGTGGAGAATATGGGCATATTCTAGATAATTTCATTAAGATACATTTTAGAGGAAATTGCAAGAAATGGCTGAATGGAGAACTAGTTTGTTTTAGTTGTTGTAAAGTTGGACATGTTAGTAAAACTATAGAACTAAAGTACTTGTTGGAATTAAGATATTATTTCCATTAGTGACAACACTTATCCATATCAGTATAGCTACCAAGCTCAACACTTAATTCTCTACTCTCACCGAGCATTCCAATGTTAACCAAGCTTTAAAGAGTTTAGCAGTTTACACCTAGCAGACAGTGGCTACTGAGTGAATATAGGCAATATGAAGATCAGTAGTGTCTATCAAGATTCACAATGTCTACCAAGTAGTAAGCTTGTATCATGTAGATTTTGTCTAAAGTTAGCATTGGAAGAAATAGTGTTTACTGAGTGAAGCAAGGTAAACTCAGTATCTACTAAGTGACACTACATCTACTGAGTCACTAGTGGTCATCAAGTTTAGAACTATATTGAGTGATTAGTATGGACAAAGCCTTTAATTTTACCAAGTGCATGATGATGATGAGTAATGCAGTGGACACCATGTATCAGAAGGTCACCAAGTTAGTTTAGTGAACCTAAGTTAATTACTATTGGACTAATTCTTTACTGTATTTGTTTACTTGTGTTTTGACCGACCATGTAGTTTTGTAAATTTGAAAGGTATATATACAAGGTGTATTGTAAGATATCACATGTATGGAAGTAATAGTGAAGTAATGAGAAGAACATATGAAATATTTTCAGCATCAGTTCAAGGAATATAGAAAGGTCATTATAGAGGTAGAACAGTTATATCCATCACTTAAGGTGATCAGTGCATAAAGGATCTTATCAACAATCTATTGTAGGTAGATCCACTACTTCATCTTAACATGTGAATCAATTTATAAATCCTTTAACAAGGTAGACTTAACAATCTTTGTACAAATATCTTAACCGAGTGCATACTTCATTGTATGTTTGTAAATCCTTTAACAAGGTGACTTAATACTCTTTGTACAAATCTCTTAACCTAGTGCATACTTCATTGTATGTTTATAAATCCTCTAACAAGGTGGACCTAGCAATCCTTTGTGCTCCTAATAGAGTAGATCACTAGAAGTAGTCAATGTAAGCCTTAACAGGCCAACTTTATGCTGTAGTATTGAAGTTTTGTGGGTATCATGCCCACCCCAGTTTTAATTTCTATTTGGAAGGTTTTTGGGTCACCAAAATATTGTGCTCTTTTGTGTGATAAATGTTTTAACTTTCAATATTAATGCATATAGTAGCATAGATTAGTTTGTGACAAATTTAAAAGGAAGAATTTAAAGTTACTGACTCACCCCTCCCCTCTCAGTAACTTATCATCTATTGAATATTTTTAATAGTACCAACACCAAATAATGGAAATGACAAAGGTAAAGAAAAAATGAAAATCGATAGTGAAAGATGAAAGAAGTGGAGCAAGTGAAGATAAGGTCACCCAATCCAATGGATCAAGTGATCACATTACAACTAACTAAATGAAGAAGTTATGTATGAATTATATATTTGAAGATATTTCTTACACCAGTTCCTAACATAAAATTTGCCAAAAGTTTAGTAAGTGGAACTTTCAATGCTGAGTTAATTGTTTTATGAGGTTATCATAGACTTTTTTTTTTGAAAACCCTAGTTTAAAATGACAACTATAAGAAAAATATTAAAATAAATTAGCACACAAATTGTAAGGAATGACCAACATCTTCCACCCAATTTTAGGGATCATGTGAATGCTGAAATAATTGAAGACAAAATTGGTGCTTTATCATCAATTCCACCAAGAATGTTGACAATTTAGGATGTGAGAATTTGTTACTCATGCAAAATTTGAAAGATTTGAGATTTTGAGCTAAGAGAAGCTTATGAGAAGCTATGTAATAATAGAGTACTAAGAAATGAATGCAAGGTCATTGCTGAGAAAGGGTTGACCCATGCCATAGGTTTTCCAAAAGTTTTCAAAATAGAGTGGATATAGATTATACTTAGCGATGTTCATGAAATAAAGGTATGGTTAGAAGGAGGACCAATCAAAATTAACAAGGCCATAATATGCATAAGGTGCACATCATGAAATGAAATTGAAAAATCAACCAGAGCCAAGTGGAATGGTTGAGAATTGTAAATTGATGGAATTGATGATCCTATGATTGAATGCATAGTACAAGTAATAGCACACAAATTCTTCCAATCTAGTAGATTGAATAGTATTCTATTCATTACGGTAGACCTAGGCTACAAAAGTATTAAAAAATATTGTGCTTATGATCTTGCCAAGATACAATTGCAAAAATTGGTGGAGAATCTTGGAGCAATAAGAAAAGAAAAGAACACATCATGTAAGTTTGAATCTTTGTTAGTTTGTATATTTTTCTATTTACAAAATTATTTTCTTATAGCAAGAACAATAGCATGGGATAGAAACAAGCCAACTATGGAATAGATGAATGACTTGATAAGTCAGTTGGGAGAAAATTTTGATGCAATTATGATAACTATTTTGAGGAATTGAAAAATAAAATAAGAAATTGAATGAGAATTCCCAAATCTATTGTAGATAAATATTTTGATGAGATATGTTTTATGGTAGACACATATCTTGTGTATGTATAGGCAATGCTACCTAGAATTTCATGGTTAAGGATGATGTCTTATGAGGTTAATGTTGATGAAGTCACAACAATAGTGATTGTACTTTTGTCAAAAGATGTTGATGCAAATATTGAGCCATTAAACATATATATGATATTGTAAAGGATCAAATGAATGTAGAGGCATGTGAGCCCAAGATAGATGAGAAAAGGAAGAAGTAAAGTCTTGGGAAAAAGGATGGTGAAGAAGAGGAAGGATCATAATAATCAACTAAAGTTGAGGAAGGAAAAGGTAAAGAGGTAGCTATTGCTGAGCATAAGGCAACCAAGTAAAAGAATGTGATAATTGTTGATCCCAAAGTGAAATTTGATCTCAAGAAGGGTGTATAGAAAGTTTCTACACCTCAAGAGCCTAAAAGAAGAATAATAATAATAATTTCAAAGACAACCCAACACCCAACTTTCAAAAAAAAAATGTCCAACAAAGAGAAAATAGACCAGTTCACCTAAGCAAAACATTCCTAAGAGGCCGAAGAGAAAATTAGTTGTAGAAAAGGAGGAAGAAGATGATGAATAATTTGATTCTAATGATCTAAGAAATATTTTAGATTGTGCCAAGACCACATCCTACAATTGTAGACAAGGTATGTAAAGAAATTACAAAACTAGCAAGCTTGATAGGATTCAAAGATATCAATTTCAATTCCTTAAATAATGAAGATCAGGAAAAGCTTGAAAGATATTTGATAGATATCATGATACAATTTAAGTCTAAACCTAAAGAGTTAGGAAAATGGATTCCATAAAAATTTTGTAATAAGGTTGATGCTAAGTGGAAGTGGGTATTATCCACTGAAAGACAAATCACAAAGACTACTTTGTAGCACAAACAATACTAAATTTAGGAAAGATACATATGTCTATTGCCCTAAAATATTTTGTAAAGAAACTCATCCCAAAAGAAATGGCATACAAAATTTTGATGAATAAAGCTCATGAAGTTGAGCAAGAGAGAATAAATATATGGAAGGAAGCATTTTATTTTTTCAATTTATCAACTAATAAATAAGGAGGAAGAGAAAACAGAAGGAGAAGTCAAAGGGGAAGAGGATGATGCAGTAGAAGTTGTAAAACTTGCTGAGGAAATTAGGAAAGAAGTAGAAGGGTGTGAATAACAAGATCTTGTCACCATTGAAGACATTCCTATTTCATCACCACATGATTAGAATGTGTTAATAGAAGACCTAAAAATGACAAATATTGTACATCTCTACCTAGCACCAATCTATTTTTGTTACAAATCATAGATTATCCAAGGATTGAAATTGCAAAGACTAATAATTTTGAGGTTACATCAGTTATTGAAGATGCAAGTGTTGAGCAACAAGGCAAGGTTTAAATTGTGTTTGCATAATTCACTTTCCTACCTATATTTTAGACTAAGGTGAAATTAGAAAAAGTCAAGGAAGTAGACTTGGTAGAAGAAAATAAGAAACCAAAAGAGAAAGAAGATATACAATCTCTTATGTAGTTGTTGAATGCAAAACCATTAGAACCATTGTTTGGAACACCTGAATAATAGGTGACACCTACTCAACAAGACCACCAATAGGTACTTAGATTGATTGAGAAGGGTAAACAATTGAAAATATCACTACCTAGTAATATAACGGCATGATCTCAAATTATGACTCGATTAGAAGAGATGGAAAATCAATCAGTAAGTATAGATGAGGTAATCACTTTACCCATGTATGACTTGAACAACTTGACATTGGAGAAAATGCAAGAATTAAAAACTTTGCTGAGCCCTAAGGAATAGCAAGAATAACTAAGGATAGAGCACAAAGGTAAATAGGTATTACAGACTATTAACGAATTTTTTTTTATGCATTTGGAATAACCAACTTGAATAATCAACATCAAATTTTGGATCAATTAGTGTATATAATTGATAAGGTTCAATCAAAAGATATCGAGACCAATGAAAAATTGATGCAATGGTCTGAGAGAAAATTTGAGCACAGATTTTTGAAAAAAGTTGTTTGAGAACTTGTAAATAGACAAGTAGAGCTTTCTAATTTAGTCACACAGTTAGAAGAAATTTTGAAGGCTATTCATTATTTGTATATGAAGCTTTGTGATGTTGAGTTCTTCACATTGGAGAATCAATGATCTTTTGATTTAATGCAAGATAACATGAGGGCTTGTACTATATCATTGGGAAAGTGTTGGGACTCAAAATTGCTTTCCCAATTTTCAGTACCATTGAGAAATTGAGCCTATAAATGCTTTTAATGAGATTATGCCCGACTGTACCTTTGAGCCCCGTGAGGTGTCTAATGTTGCTAACACCTTCTATTCAGTGTGTCCATGTGTTCCATGATGATAAATTTCCATTCTAAGCCATTTCGTGAAGTCCCATTTTGAGAAATTGTCAATTCTGCATTTTCACCTAAGTGCCAAACAGCAATAGGAGGTTGTGTTTTCCTTCGAATATCTTTAACCCAAAAATGCTTCATGATAGACCACCTTGGGAGTATTTAGAATCCATACTTGAGAACCTATGTTCTAGATGTTGAGTTTTTTTGAGTCTGTTTGACTAGGTTTTGAATCCCTCAAAGTTGGTCAGCTATTAATGTCATGCTGATATGAAATGTTCAGAATTTTTGGAAGCCCTGTTTGACGTGTTATAACTTTTGACTAGTTGACCCAAATGATGAAATTACTTTTTTTTTTCATTTTAGACATTATAAACTTGTTATGTTTGAAGTTTTAGCTTATGAAGAATCTGTTTGATTAGTTTTCAAACATGATTCCAAACGCAATTTCTATCTTTTTACTAGTGTCAACAAATGCAGATTTGTCAGAAGCCTTATTCATGATGTCATAACTTGAGATCCGTGATTTTTCAAGTTAAATGCATTGTACACCTGTATTTTCTTCCAAAAATACTCCAAGTGTGTTAGTTTTTTAGTGATGATGAATTCATTTGCACACTTTTCCAGGTCAATTCCATTTGCAAAAATCACCTTTTTGTCATTGTTTCTAGTCAGCAATTTTGAGTAGCTCACTTTGACCACTTGCCATTTGCATCCTGTTATTCATCATGAGCCCAAATTGTAGATTTATAATTTTCTCATGATAGAGAACCAATGCCCCAGTCTTTGTCTTGCCAAGTGTTAGTTTACAAAGTTTTTGAACCCAATTTTGAACCCAATTTAGTGTTTTCTGACATGTTTTCTTCCAGGCAGTTCTAAGAAGTCAAATTTGATAGCGAATATCTTTTGACTAGGAATTTTTCATGAGATGAGATTTGATAGGGTAAAAGTGTACAGAATAGAGAATTAGTGCCCCAATTTTTAGAGCTTCATCAAGTTTTTGGATTAGTTTTTTAAGGCTAGTCAAAGGACCTCCTAATGCAAAAATTGACAGTTGGCAAAGGAGTTAAAATGAGTTTTATTTGATTATTCAGTGGTCAAATTTGGTTCTAATCAATATGATGGTTTCAATGGATTAATTTGAAAGATTAGGTGTTTGAAAAAGATTTTTTTTTTAGCCAGACCCACTTTGGGGCTCGACTAATCCCATTAGACTGATATGATGTTTGGAGATGAGATGAACCATGAAGACCCACTCACTCAAAAGGTATGAAAGTGAAGAAGAAACTTAGTTTCAAAATTTGAAACACTTGATTGGAACCTAGACAAAGGGATACCTATAAGCCTGAATTGTGAAGTATAAAGTTGGAGTGGGCTGTGTATAAATTGAATGGAGATCCAAAAGAAACTTTTCAGATAGTTATATTTAGCAAGGGTAAAGTGCCTACAAAGAAAAGTGAAGTCATACAATTGTGTCAAGGATAATATATGACTCTAAGATGGGAATGAGAGTTAAATGAAATGAGGAAAAAAGAGATGATGATGAGATTTATGAGAAGGAAATGTAGGGTTGTTTCTTACTTTAAAAATTGGGGAAATTCTTTGTCTTGTAATGAGATGTGAGCACATGAACATCTTTGACTTCTGAGAGATTCATTGTATAACACTAGGAGCAATTTTTGAATATTCTAAGACAAGGATTGCTGTTGTCATTTTACTTGTTTAGGAAAGGGTTTATAATCTCATTGGTGTATACTTTCCTTAAAGGCATATCAAACATAAGGTGCCAATCTAGCTTAGAGGAAGCAGAGTTGCAAATTAAAAGGAGAAGATAGTTGAAGAGGGCTTGAATGGGAAGGGTTTTTCAGATTCTTTAAAGGACAATTTGGCCATAGTGAGTGTTAAATTTCAAATTGATAATGACAAAAGGAGTTGCTAGGCTCGACATGGCACACTAGATTGTGGAAATGGAGGAAATGGTGGTGATGTCACCCTTGAAAGCTCTACGATAGTTTGGGATTTTAGTAACCTCCAACACCACCTTAATGCAAGGAAGAGGGGATTACCCAAGAAAAGGGGAAGCTACATGAAAGAAACTCAAGGTAGAACGCCCACATAAGAGTCCAAGCCACATTTCTTTAAAAAAAAAGTTCAAATGGAAAGAGGAAGTCTGCATGAAGGTGCCAGTTTAGAGCATGAAGCATACCATTTAAGAAAATAGGGGAGTTGTTTAAGGGTAGTCTCGTGCATAGTTTGATGCTAACTTGCAGAACAGAAGGCCCACATTGGAGAATTTCGAAAAGTCACTGGAGGGAAGTAGATAGACTCATGTATAGAGGGTAGGGGCTATTTATGGTTAAGTGTGGATGCAAGATGACTCATGTTTGTAACAAGGAAGATCCGCCATGTTTAAAAGAGGGGGTCTCCACACAAAAGAACAAAGCACTTGCCGAGGATCACAATTTCTGCCCAAGCTCCCTACAAGAAATAACCAAATCGAAACAAGATCAATCACAAGCATAAAAATGAAACCTTGCATCGAGTAGATGAAGCCACAACCTTCCTACAAAGAGAAATAGAGTATTCATGAATAGAGGCGTAAGAAGCCCATAAGGGAGGTGCAGACTATATATCCCACATCGATGATGTGGTAGGTTTATTTGTTATATTTATGCGCAGGCACATGAAAGTAATTGTGTCTAAAGAAAACCACTTGGAAACAAGTGCAAGACTTGTTGCAAGGCCTGTGGTTGGCCAATGGGGCACAATGATCGAGGTTAATTTTGACCCAAATTGTGGAAAGATGGGGACACATGGCATAATAGTGCATCCCCACAATAAAAAGTTGCCCGAGATTTAGAGAAAGAAAGAATGCACCTGGGCACCACATGGTAGTGGGCCCAGGTTGTATTTCATCAACTACAACTCAAAATGGGACCATCAAATTTTTCCACATGGCAAGATATGATGGTTAGTGCTTACCCGCAAAAGAAATTGCCCGAATGTTAAAAAATGCGAGAATGCGGGAACATGCCATGTGGCAGCGGGCTCGCTAGCAATGATGTGGAAGATAATATGACATGGTGTCTAATGAATAGTGGTCAGCCAATTAGAGGCTACCACATGGCAAAAGGACAGTCAAACCTAGTTGACCTCAAAATTCAAGGGAGAGGCCAAAAAAATGAAAAAATAATTAAAATGTTTTCTTTTAAAAAAAATATTTTTTCAAATGTGCAGACTTTTAAATTTTCAAAGGGAAATAATCTAAATTTTGGACTTTATGTTATTTTAAATTTTTGAAATTTTAAATTTTATAGTTGTAGATCAGACATTTCTAGTAAGGGAGTGCTTTTCAAATTAATATTTTGGAGGTTCCTAGTATGCAAAATATGTGATGTTATATATCGTTGGAACTGGGAGAAACTGAACTTTCCAATTTTTGAGGTCATTTTTTACACAGAATGCAATTGGTTCATGCTATAGAAGGTTTTCTCTCAGAGATTGAATGGCATGTTTTATCAGGTGTTTTGACTCATCAGTCACAAAATTTAGTGGAAAAATAACTAAAACATGTTCAATGACCTTTCTATCTGATTATTTTACAATAGTTGTGGTGTTTTGGCTAAAATTTTGATAAATTGGCACATATCTAGATTTAGTTAGAAGAATTTTGCCTTTTGCTGAGATAATTTGCATTGGAAGAGGCAAAATAGAAAGGATATGATTAGCAGTTAATGGGAGAAGGTAGAGAGAGGTTTTGCAACTGCAAGAAATGGAATTCCAAGTGGACACATGTCAAGCATAGATCAAATCTAGGAATTCATCTTTCTTTCCTATATCTTTCTTTCTTTCTTTCATTGGAAAAGGTTGGCAGTTTTATCTGGGTAATACCAACAGGGTTCGAGTTGTTTTACTATAATAATATAGATAGTTTAGATCTATTAAGTTTTTTCACTTCATGTATATGAATGTATTGTTTCAAGGAAATTAATACAAAGAACAATAGGTTGAGTTTCATCTTGAATCTTGTCTCCCTTATCAGTGATCTTCAATGTTTTACAATCTTTGAACAAAGAGCTTAGGTTGTAGTTGCAGTCCCTTAAGGTTGTATGTTATTTCATTGTTGCTTATAACTCAAGGGGTTATGTAAATACTTCAAATAAATTAATAGGGTTGCAAGTTTACTGATGGGGATATCATGTAAGAATGAGGTTTAGATTGAGCACAAATGTCTATTTGCAAAGTAAATAGATAGATCAGATATTTGAATATATAAATAAGTATCAGATATCCATATGTATGCATTTGATTCATGAATTTTCCCAATGGATTAGGCACTGGTCAGTTATAGGATCATTAAGTATTACTACTGCATATTTGAGGTTTTGTTGAATTCAACATTATTAATCAAACATTCTTTCCCTTTCATGTTGAAGAATTGAATAGTTTAACCATCACTCAACTTATGAATTTCCTAGATTTGCATTTAGCTACTATAGATCTTTGTTATTACATGAGTTACTAGGAGATATAAGGGGTTTTCATCTATAGTAAATAGATTCAGCGATATTTTTTTGCACGGGTACCATATTGATTAAATCTAAGGTTCACCTGCCTAGGTCTTGCAGAGCCTGAAGTGAAGAAGTAGTTATGCCTTATAGGGTGCCCAAGAATACCGTCAAGTGCATTCATCATAGGAATTTTCTAGCTTTAGATGCATTGGTCTAGTTTCTTGGTTATTTACAAAATTGTTAAATCTGGAGCCAACAAAATGGCAACTCTACTGGGGAGTTGCATACAAAAAGAACCAAAATATTTGGAATGAAACAAATTGGATATAGCATATATATAGCAAGAGGTGTTTCTTATTTCCTTGCTGAAGTTTCATGTTCCCTAGTGTCTTATTTCATGGACATTAGTATGTTGTAAACTTGGATGAAAATTGTGTGCTACGACTGTTATAGGTCTATCTTCAATCAATTTAGTTTGCAAGTGCTATTGAGAAAGTTAGAGTCAAGAATTGATTTATAAAGCATAGTTTCTTTTCAAGATGGTATTGATCTGCAAGTTTCTCCTACATTGAAGGTCTAGTTCAGATTTGTCAAGTGACAAATTATGTTTTATTTCTCACATGAGTGAGTGGTGACTCTCAAATCTCTATACCAATTTGTTCCTAGTTGATTTCATTGCAAAATTTTGAAGGACTTTCAGTTGTATGGGAAAATCTAAAGTTTTTAATAGTATCTTGGAAAGGAATTTTAAATTCTTGACAAGTTTTTAAGTGTCATTTGCAATCTACTGTTATAAGAAATTGAAGTGTAAAAAGTGAATCACAACAGTGATTATTTTTTTCCTCTTTCAAAGAGGTGGCGGCTCTACAAAGTTTGATTAGTGGTGTAATGGATTTTCAGTTTTGCACTTGTGCCAAAATAGTAGATCAAAGTTCATCATTAGAACTTGAGGTTTTTTGATTTTCATGTTTCTTTTCATGGAATTCAAGTGTTTAAAAAGGTTGCCTCTATTCAGTGATTTTCAGCACTAAAAGGAAGAGGTAGAATTTTTGTCTTATAATGGAGTTAGATCTCAGATCTGAGATTAGTTTGCCAAATTTTGAGAGTTTAGAAACTGTGATTAATAACATTTTTATGTTGAATATAATGATCTATGAAAGGATTATCAGTCTTATAAGAATTGAGGTAGGAAGTACTCAAGGTTTAAGTGCTAAAAAATGTTATTTAAGGCTTAAATCAATAATCAGTAAGATGCCTTTTCATTGTAGACCTGAGGAATCTTCCTTGCCTAGTGTTTTCCTTGATGTTCTATTGCCTCATTCAGTCAATTGGCCAGCACCTATAAGGTTACAAATAATTTTTCAAATTGAAAGATTAATTGAGGAGATGGAAAGCGGTGATTATAAATTTCATGTTATGTCTTCTAATGATAATGAGTATGCTGAAAGCCAAGGTAGCAACAAATATAATGGATCCATATATAAAGATAATCTATCTTCTGAATGGGAAGAGAAGGATTCAAATGCAAGTGAATCGGGTAATTGCAATCAGCATAAGGAGGATGTATGTGAAAGTGAAAGTAAACTTGGTTACAATAAGTATGAAGTTGAGGAATTATGTAACAACAGTAAGGGTAGTGATTGCTATGATAAGAATGAATGCTATAACAATTTTGATTTTCTAGATTGTTATACTAATAATCTTGTTGTTGTAAATTCTTCATGCCATCCAGATGATAATCACAATTGGGAGAAGATTTGTGAGGCAGTCTTCTTGAACTCTGATGAAATCTCTAATTTGTTGGCTCATGATTTTGAAAAGCAAGTGTTTCTAAGGATCTTCATATTTTTCGTCATAATGTTTCTTTATTCAGTCAAGTTACTTCCCCAAAGTTTGATGTAGAAAGAGATGTGGATAGAAAGAGATGTGGAATCCGAACAATCCTTATCATATTTTGGAGGTGTAGATGACAGTACCTCAAATGTCTTTGCACATGACAATTTGTTGGATGTAGAGAATGTTAATGAAGGGAAGTTTAATACTATTTCAAATTCTTTTCATGTTGATCTTGTAGAAATTTGTTTTGATGTTTCATGTGATGAAAAGGAAAATAGTGAATATTGTCAATCAGATTATAGATTTTCCTCATGTGCTGATAAGTCTTGTAGAGATAAATTCAAGGTTTATTCTGACATTCAGTTAGATGAAGAAAATGATTGTGATTAGCATAGTTTAGATTAGCACTTTCAGAATGAATTTTCATGTGTGGTGACTAATTAATGTTTAGAATGTGAAGAGTTTTTAGTAAAGGATAAATCTGATTTAGTGAATAACATGACTACATGTAGGCAGAAATCAAATTTCACATACTCTTCACAGCCGGAGACACAAGGTGAGTTGCAAGTTTTTGGTACATGCAACTTGGTGAATGGTGTAGAATATAAGGTCTTTGTGTTTCCAATCAGCATGCATGAATCATTGTTGGATTTTGATTCTAAGTTTAGTTTCTGTAATCATGAGCATGCTGATGTTTTATCTCATAATGAGCATGAATACGAAGTTAGTGCTGATGAGTGTATGCATTATGAGAATGAAAGTGTGAATTCAATTTTACCAAGTGTTCTGTTTCAAGATGCTAATCTGATTGGTAAAATTGAGAAAGATATTTTCAGCTTACCTCAGAGAGATGTAAATGAAAATTAGGTTTATGATAGAGGTAAACAATTTTGTTGAAGTTTGGTGGCTCGGGGTCATCGTTTGTACATAATAGGTGTAGTTTCCCTGTTTTCAATAAAGTTGTTCAAGAGAGAAGTTTTTGCTATTTCAGGAATGGTCTACTTCTTCCAAAGATTTGAATCCTTTTCATGCTCACAAGGGACATGTATCCCTAGATAGAGCCACTGTTGGGACACAAAATTGCTTTCCCGATTTTGAGTGCCATTGAGAAATTGAGCCCTATAAATGCTTTTAATGAGATTATGCCCAATTGTACCTTTGAGCCTTGTGAGGTGTTTAATGTTTCCAACACCTTCCATTCAGTGTGTCCATGCATTCCATGATGATTAATTGCTATTCTAAGTCATTTCGTGAAGTCCCATTTTGAGAAATTGTCAATTTTGCATTTTCACCCAAGTGTCAAATAATGGCAAGAGGCTATGTTTGCCTTTGAATATCTTTAACCCAGAATTGTTTCATGACAAGCCGCCTTGGGAGTGTTTAGTTTCCATAACTAAGAACCTATGTTTCAGATTTCAAGTTGTTTCAAGTCTGTTTGGCTAGGTTTTGAATCCCTCAAAGTTGGTCAGTTATCAATGTCATGCTGATATGAAATGTTCAAAATTCTGGGAAGCCCTGTTTGATGTGTTATAACTTTTCACTAGTGACCCAAATGATGAAATTCATTTTGCATTACATTTTAGATGTCAAAAAATTGTCATGTTTCAAGTTTCAACTTATGATGAATCCATTTGATTAGTTTTCAAACACGATTCCAAATTTAATTTCTATCTTTTTACTGGTGTCAGCAAATGCAGATTTGTTTGAAGCCCTATTCATGATGTCATAACTTGAGATCTGTGAATGTTCAATTTAAATGGACTGTACCCCTATGTTGTCCTCCAAAAATACTCCAAGTTTGTCAGTTTTTAAGTCATGATGAATCCATTTGCACACTTTTCCAGGTCAATTCCATTTGCAAAAATCCACTTTCTGTCATTGTTTCCAGTCAACAATTTTGAGTAGCTCACTTTGACCACTTTCCATTTGCATCCTATTATTCATCATGATCTCAAATAGCAGATTTATAATCTCCTCATGATAGAGAACCAATGCCCCAGTCTTCATCTTCTCAAGTGTCAGTTTACCCAGTTTCTAAAGCCAATTTTGAATCCAATTTAGTGTTTTTTGACATGTTTTCTTGCAGGCAGTTCTGAGAAGTCAACTTTGACAGTGAATATCTTTTGACTAGGAATTTGTCATGAGATGAGATTTGATAGGGTAAAAGTCTACAGAAAAAAGAATTAGTGCCCCAATTTTCAGAGCTTGGTCAGGTGTTCGGATCAATTTTTTAAGGCTAGTCAAAGCACCTCTTGACACAAAAATTGATAGTTTGCAAAGGAGTTAAAATGAGTTTTATTTAATTATTTAATGGTTGAACTTGGTTCTAATCAGTATGATGGTTTCAACGGATTAATTTGAAAGATCAAGTGTTTGAAAAAGAAATTTTTTTTAGCCGGACCCACTTTGGGGCCTGACTAATCCCATCAGACTGATATGATGTTTGGAGATGAGATGAACCATGAAGACCCACTCACTCAAAAGGTATGAAAGTGTAGAAGAAACTTAGTTTCAAAATTTGAAACACTTGATTAGAACTTGCACAAAGGGATACCTATAAGCCTGAATTGTGAAGTCTGAAGTTGGAGTAGGCTGTGTACAAATTGAACGAAGATCCAAAAGAAACTTTTTAGATAATTATATTTAGCAAGGGTAAAGTGCCTACAAAGAAAAGCGAAGTCATACAATTGTGTCAAGGGTAATATATGACTCTAAGATGGGAATGAGAGTTGAATGAAATGAGAAAAGAAGAGACGATGATGAGATTTACGAGAAGAAAATGCATGCTTGTTTGTTACTTAAAAAAAGGGGAAAAGTCTTTGTCTTGTAATGAGATGTGAGCACATGAACATCTCTGACTTCTAAGAGATTCATTGTATAACACTAGGAGCAATTTTTGAATATTTTGAGATTAGGACTGTTGTTGCCATTTTACTTGTTTAAGAAAGGGTTTATAATCTCATCGGTGTATACTTTCCTTAAAGGCATATCAAACATAAGGTGCCAATCTAGCTCAGAGGAAGCAGAGCCACAGATTAAAAGGAGAATATAGTTGAAGAGGGCTTGAATGGGAAGGGTTTTTCAGATTCTTTAAAGGACAATTCAGCCATAGTGAGTGTTAAATTTCAAATTGATAATGATAGGAGGAGTCGCCAGGCTTAGCATGGCACACTAGATTGTGGAAATGGAGGAAACTATGGTGATGTCACCCTTAAAAGCTCTACAATAGTTTGGGATTTCAGTAACCTCTAGCACCATCTTAATGCAAGGAAGAGGGGATTACTTGAGAATAGGGGAATCTTCATGGAAGAAACTCAAGGCAGAATGCCCATGCAAGAGTCCAAGCCACATTTCTTCAATAAAAAAAAAATCAAATGCAAAGAGGAAGTCTATATGAATGTGCCAGTTTAGAGCATGAAGAATGGAATTTAAGAACATAGGGGAGCCATTTAAGGGTAGTTTCATGCATAATTCAATGCAAACTTGCAGAACATAAGGCCCACATTGGAGAATTTGGAAAAGCCACTAGAGGGAAGTAGATAGACTCATGTATAGAGGGCAGGGGCTGTTTATGGTGGAGCGTGGATGTAGGATGACTCATGTTTGTAACAAGGAAGAGCTGCCATGTTTAAAGGAGGGGGTCTCCACACAAAAGAACAAAGCACTTGCCAAGGATCACAATTTCTTCCCAAGCTCCCTGAAAGAAATAACCAAATCAAAACAAGATCAAGCACAAGCATAAAAATCAAACTCTGCATCAAGTAGATGAAGCCGTAGCTTTCCTGCAAAGAAAAATAGAGTATTCATGAATAGAGGTGTAAGAAGCCCATAGTGGAGGTGCAGTTATATATCCCACATCGATGATGTGGAAGGTTTATTTGTTATATTTATGTGTGGGCACATGAAAGTGATTGTGTCTAAAGACAACCACTTGGAAACAAGCACAAGCCTTGCTGCGAGGCCCATGGTTGGCTAGCTAGGCACAATGATTGAGGTTAATTTTGACCCAAACCGTAGAAATATGGGGACATGTGGTGCAACAATGCTTCCCTGCAATAAGAAGTTTCCTGAGATTTAGAGAAAATGAGAATGTGCCCGGGTGCCACGTGGTAGTGGGCCTAGGTCGCAATTCATCAATGAAAACTCAAAATGGGACCGTCAAATTTTGCCACGTGGCGAGATTCAACGATTAGTGCTTACCCGCAAAAGAAAGTTGCCTAAACGTTAAAAAATGCAGGAATGTAGGGACACACCATGTGGTAGCGGGCTCGCTAGCAAAGATGTGGTAGATAATATGATGTGGCATTTGATGAACAATGGTTAGCCAATTAGAGGCTGCCATGTGGCAAAAGGGCCGCCAAACCCAGTTGACCTTGAAATTCAAGGCAGAGGCCAGAAAAATGAAAAGTAATTAAAATGCTTTCTTTTAAAATAATTATTTTCTCAAATGTGCAGACTTTTAAATTTTCAAAGGGAAATAATCTAAAGTTTAAATTTTAGGTTATTTTTAATTTTTGAAATTTTAAATTTTATAGTTGCAGATTAGACATTTCTAGCAGGGGAGTGTTTTTCAAACTGATATTCAGGAGGTTCTTGGTATGCAAAATATGCGATGTTATATATTGCCGAAACCAAGAGAAACTGAACTTTCCAATTCTAAGTTCAGTTTTTGCATAGAATGCCATTGGTTCATGCCATAGAAGGTTTTCTCTCAGAGATTGAATGGCATGTTTTATCAAGTTTTTTGACTCACTAGTCATAGAATTCAGTGGAAAAACACCTAAAACATATTCAATGACCTTTCTATCTGATTATTTTTAATATTTGTTGTGTTTTGGCTAAAATTTTGATAAATTAGCACATATCTAGATTCAGTTAGTAGAATTTTGTCTTTTGCTGAGATATTTTGCATTTGAAGAGGCAAAATAGAAAGGATATGATTAGCAGTTGATGGGAGAAGGTAGAGAGAGGTTTTGCAACTGCAGGAGATGGAATTCCAAGTGGACACATGTCAGGCATAGGTCAGATTTGGGAATTCATATTTCTTTCCTATATCTTTCTTTCTTTCTTTCTTTGTAAAAGGTTGGCAGTTTTCTCTAGGTAATACTAGCAGGGTTCCAGTTGTTTTACTATGAAACCATTTCTTCAGTAGGATTATCTTGTATGAACAACATTAGGAAGGATAATACAGATAGTTTAGATCTATTAAGTTTTTTCTATGTTTTCATTTCATGCATATGAATGTATTGTTTTAAGGAAATTAATACAAAGAATAGTAGGTTGAGTTTCATCTTGAATCTTGTCTCCCTTATAAGTGATCTTCAACTTTTTATAATCTTTGAACAAAGAGCTTAGGTTGTAGTTCCAGTCCCTTAAGGCTATATATTATTTCATTGTTGCTTATAACTCAAGGGGTTATGTAAATGCTTCAGGGAAATTAATAGGGTTGCAGGTTTATTGATGGGGATATCATGTAAGAATGAGGTTTAGATTGAGCATAGATGTCTATTTGCAAGGTAAATAGAAAGATCATATATCTGAATATATAAATAAGTATTAGATATCCATATGTATGCATTTGATTCATGGATTTGCCCAATGGATTAGGCACTAGTCAGTTACAAGATCATTAAGTATTACTGCTAAATATTTCAGGTTTTGTTGAATTCAACAATATTAATCAAACATTCTTTCCCTTTCATGTTGAAGAATTGAATAGTTTAACCCTCACTCAACTTATGAATTTCCTAGATTTGCATTTAGCTACTATAGATCTCTGTTATTGCATGAGTTACTAGGAGATATAAGGGGTTTTCATCTGTAGTAAATAGATTTAGGGATATGTTTTTTGCACTGGTACCATATTGATTAAATCTAAGGTTCACCTACCCAGGTCTTGCAGAGCCTAAAGTGAAGAAGGAGTTATGCCTTATAGTTGACCCAAGACTGCAGTTAGGTGCATTCATCATAGGAATTTGCTAGCCTTAGATGCATTGGTCTGGTTTCTTGGTTATTTACAAACCTGTTAAATTGGGAGCCAATAGAAAGAATAAAAGTTCATGCTCACCCTCATAAATTAAGATAAAATTTGGTCAGTAGAGGATAACTAAGCTCATGTCTTGAGATAGTGAAATGAGGAACAAACTAATATTAATTCAATTCACATTGCTACCACATGTGGAGATTATTCAAAAGGAAGTGTCATAGCACAAGATATCTTGAAGAAAGATAGACAATTCTCAAGTATTGAAATTCTAATTCATCTATCTTCCCAGCTAGAAATTGAAATTCAAGTTTTGGAAAAGGTAAATGAGTAATAGAATAAAGGCTTTGCCTAAATTTTGGCAAGTCATGAGATTTTATTTTGATAAATATAAGATAGCTCCAGAAAACCCCAACCCATAAGGAATAACAAAGGGGAAGCATACTAAAAAAATGTCATAGATTCATCAGATGGAATAGTATAAATAAATCTAGATTATAGATTTCAATTACAGTCTTAGAGGGAGTATTATTGCATGAAATGATAACTCATGACAAAGTATTTTTTCCACTAATGTCAAAGGGGGAGATTATTGATCTATACACCAAAGTTTCCTATTAGTGTCCAAATACTTAGTCATTTACTAGGAAAGGTTGGATTGTCATCACTATGACCAAATCATCTAGTAAAGGTCGAGTATATAAGGACTTATTTATTTTTTTGAGAAAGTTAGAGATTGCCTAGCACCTTAGTTGAGACTGAGTGAATATATACGCTGAGCTTACATAGTTAAGACCAAGTAAATTATAAGATAGTTTATTCCAAGTAAATAGAAAAGATCAAGTGTGTAGAAGCCAAGTGCTAGCATGAATGTTAGTTATGACCAAGTGTTAGAACATTCAAATGTTGAGAAAACCAATTTTGTCATATGAGTTTGTAATTGTCTAGACACCTATGTAAATAATTTTTTGCCAACTTATATACAACATTTAATTATTATAAAGATAATTAATATGGATTTTACAAATCTTTACAAAAGGTATTGATCTTGAGAAAAATAGATCAACCAATCAAAAAATCAGAAAGGAAATAAAAAAAGAGATGAATTGTGAACTATTGATTATGATCTAGAACTTTCAAAGATTATCTATTCAATAAGAGCTCTAACCATAGGATCAACATGATGAGAGAGAATGAATTAAAAATAAGTGACCAATAATGAATGGCTAAATGTATAAGTGAAGGATAAAATAAAGAAGAAATAGAGCAAAGAAGACTAAGTCTAAAAGGTGATAGATGGATCTAAGTTGTGGAGAATAGAACAAAGATATTAGATTAAGAGATCATATTGAGACATTGAATAGAGGAGACCCAAAATCATCTTTCAAAGAAAACTAAGGGTTAGGCATTGAATTAGTTTTAATAGATTGATTTAGGGAAAATCTCTTAACAAAGTGATCCTAATAGATCTATTTAGAATCTCCTAACAAAGTCCTTGCTTGATTGTAAGTGTAAAATCCTTTAATAGGATAAGACCTAACAATATTAAAGCTTTTAATAGGATAGACCCCTCACTAGGTAGATCATCTATTATGATCAATATTATAAACCTAATAGGTTAACTTTATTCTTTTAATAATGACGATTTGTGAGTCTCATCCCCACTCAAGTTTTAACTTCACATTGAATTGTTTATGGGTAACCAAATAATTTGTGTTATGTGTTGAAACTTTTTATGGATGTTATATTTTAATTTCATTCTAGATTACACTTTTGATGTTAGATTTAAGATATGAGAGGAATTAGGTGTGAAATCAATAATCTGTTTTTGCAAGTAAAATTTTAAGATCCTAATTCAGCCGAATCTCAATATCTTCATGCATTCTCACCTTACATATTGTGCAACACTCTCACCTTCATGCATTCTTTTCTCATCATATTTACCTCTTAGACTTTTAAATTTGGCTCTTCTTACATTGTCATCTCCTTCATATGAAAGCTTTAGTTTATCCCACATTTTCTTAGCATTACCATAGTTCTTATATTATCAAACTTGACATCATTGAGAGAGTATGGAATCTTAATCTCAATCATCATAATATTATCATCCTTTTTATCATTTATTTTCTCCACAGTCAAGGGACCAACATGGGTAGTATATTCATTGTCAAACTAGTATGTAATATTCTCTTCAATGATAGAAAGATGCAGTCTTATTCAATCTTTTCATGAGGAAAAGTTCTCCTTGTTTAGCTTTGAAATATCTTGCTTATACATCTTTGATCTTTAGCTTATTTTCCTTTAAACTTATTTCTCCAAGAACTTAGCTTTGATACTAGATTATTAGATAACTGAGAGGGGAGTGGGTGAATCAATTATATCCAATTAACTCATAGTCTCTTTCAAACATTCTAATATCAACAAAATATTATAAACTTTAACAACAATCACTTGGTATACACATCCAAAATAATACTAAACTCATTCATTCACTTTTAAAAATTTTGAATTTATGTTCCTTGCATTATCTACAGTCAGTAAACTTCTAGTTATTACCAATTAAAACTTTAGTTATCACCCTATTACAGTATAATGTGAAACAAGTTCCAACACAAATAAAATTCACACAATTAACACCATAATTTTAATTTGGAAACCCTGTCAAGGGAAAAACCACCTAGGACCAACAACCCAAATATTTTCACTCATCTAAAGTGAGCTCTATTAAGAGCCAACCTTGTTAAAGGTTACCTACACTTTGTTAAAGTGACCTTTTTAATGATTTCACCAAAAGAACATCTAGACCTTATCACTCCTTGTTCTTTACTACAAAGAGTGGCTTGATTTAATGGACTTATGAACATTCAATTGAATGTCACCATTACATATGTATTTACAAATAATACTATCAAGTCCACTCAGTTAAGATATTTTTTGCTACAATAGTTAAATAGTAACATTACAAATGATCTATTATGAATAGCAACTATCTTTTCTTGTTAATATCTCTCTTCTATCTCTTTCTCTATATTTACTTGTTTGGTTATCCTTTCACTCTTACACTCTTGGCTTGTTTGTTTAACACCTTCTTTCTCCTTTTACTTCTTAGATCATCTAGTTCAACTCTTTACTATAGTTTCTTCAAAAAATTCACAATCTGATATCTTATTAACAATATGATCAACACAACAACATCAACTAAAAACCTAAAATTGTATTTATCTCCATGATGTAACACCCCAACCTTGCTTCCAAACCCCAAGCTCTCTCTCAGGGCTACCTTAGGTCATTCACTAGACCCACTAGGGCTTCTTCACACCCTATAATTACTAGGACCTTGCTCAAGAGATCCTAATCCTTCAGTTGGGGGTACACCAACAAAGTAACATCAAATTTCTTACTAGCCGGCTCCAGTCCGCTATTAACCCTCAAGTCCATCTATAGCTCCAAGGGTACCAGTTCTTCATCTAGGGTTTTTTTAGACTCCTTCTAACATCCATGACCCTAAACAATGCTGATTTCATAGGCACATTCAATCTACTAGGGAAGATACACCAAATTGCTCCAAAAAGGCTACTAGGAATTAGCCCTCCTAAATAGCTGGAAACAAGATTTCTTGAAAAATTTCTTAACAACCCTACAAAAAAATTATATTTTTGGATACCCTTTTTAGAGTACTTCAAGATTTTGTAATTTTCTAGCCTCCAAACTTTTCGTACAATGAAAGTACAGTTTTAGGCCAAAAATGAGGATTTTCAAGTGCTTTATCGCTGTTGTGATGGAAAACCACCTTAGACACCTTTCCAAGACCTCTCCTTTGGACTGGAGCAAGGTTAGACCTTCTCATTACTCTCTGTGTAGCTGGATTAAGGTATTTGTACACTCAATCCTCTCCATAACTCATTTTCCAACTGTGATTCCTAGCCAAGTTGCATTTGGCTTGCCTAGGGCATCACCTTAAAAATGCTTGCTGATGCTTTCAAGGGCCCTCCTTCTTGATACATAATGTACATGGATCCTAGTTCCAAATCCCAAAATACCAGAGGTTTCCAATGGTGGAAAGTGGCCCTAAGATCCCATTTTCTAAGTGCAGCCCTGTTCAGATCAGCAACTTGCCAAGAACAAAAAGATTTTTCTACACTAATGCAAACGAATTAAAATGATCAAACCAACACTACAAAAAGATTAAAAACAATATTTCAGAACTTTTCCAACATGAAAATCAGGCCATTCAATCCTCCTCTATTAAAAATGCCTTCAAATGCATAAAATCGGCAACAAAATACTTGCTCAATTCGTACAAAATGCAAAACCAACTTGTCCAACCCCCTGAAAATGGCTGTCCTCACATTTTTAAAGGCTCCTCCATCAGTTCCATAACTGTTCTAAATAGTTAGGACGTTCTAAACACACAAATGCCAAAAAGTTGCTTTTTGCAAGAAAATGTTGTCATGACAACATGACAACATTTCAGCAACTTTTGTTCTACATGGAGTTAGACCTCCAAATTTGGCACAAAAACAAAGTAGACATATAATATGCATAAAATGACTTCAAATAAACTATTCAAAGCCATTGGAACCTTTCTAGACCATTTTAGCCTTTACCGAACCTAAGTCACCTAGTTGACAATAGTCGGCAACTTCTAGCAACTTGGTCACTTTGGGTCTTGCCAAGTCTCCTAAACACACCTAAGGACCACATAGGACCTATTATTAGAATAGTGATGTGGCTAGCATCACTACAAGCCAAAAATAAACAAATACCTAGGTTTCACACTTAGCCTACCTAGGTGCTCCTGCACCACTCCACCTTAAAAATATTTCTCAATGTTTCTAGATCCTTCCATCTTTTGATACTTAATCACCATCATCTATCCTATGTTTACGATAGAATTCCTTTATACAATGAATTTAAATATTTGAAAAATAGAACTTCATTTATAACTTTGTGTGCATCTGAATCCTTTAATTTCCTTCATTAGATCCTTCTTTATTTTTCTTACTCTTTGATTTTATAAAAAACATTGGATCACATCTTAGACCCTTTTGAACTTTTCATATTTCCATCAAAAGCTGGCCTCAAATTCCAATTTCTCAATATTTATCATCTGGTTGTCACTTAGTGAACATAACATTTACCCAGGGAACATATAACTTAGTTAATACTAACTTTCTTGGGAAACATTATGTTCTTCTTCATTATTAATGACTTAGGCAATACTATGTTCACTCAACTAATATAATCTCCCTTCCTTAACCTTCTCACTCAGGTAAGCTTTTGTACTTCAATACTTTACAACAATACATGAATTTAAAATAAACAAACTAATATTATATAATCATTTTCCAACTCATTCAACTACCCTTTGAATACATTACCAAAAAACTATGTCTTCATCACTATTTCTTCAAATCCTCTACATCAATCAAATGATATGGTACTTTCCTGAGTTAGCATAATGTCTAGTCAATCGAGACTTTAGCATCAATGATAATATAACAATTGATATGATTCTTTTACATACATTCATAGAATCATCACCTATAAATATCCCACTATTAATTGTATTATTAGTTGGGGCTCACAAGGTCCACATGCTATGAAATGATCCGAATCTAAGAGCACACATTCCAATTCCCTCATTTGAAACCTCAAAAATAAAATCTTCAAAGCATACCCAAGAAATAGGAACAAGTTACTAGAAGCCACCAAAAAGGTACTAATTCTAGCACGATTACTCCAATAATTATGCATACTTAGAGAAATGTTCTCCAACATGTCTTGAACATACCCCCAACTACGCAAATCATAAGTCCACAAATTTGAGCCCAATTTTCCTATGTACATGGTTGTGGAGTACCCCAAGATTCTCCTACATTAGAAACCCCAAGTGAAAAGAAACAATGTTCTTAATAATTGGAATAATATCTTTTAGGGTTCAACACATAAACCCCAAATTGGTTCTTCACATAAATGTTGTCTAAGTTATTATCTTATACACTCTTTCCTTTGTTCCATTTTTGCAAATATTTTCCAAAAACTATCATCTTCACATCTATCTTTGGTATGCAATAAGCATATTTTCCATATTAATATCTAACCCTTGGGAATCCTTCAACTCAACTATGCTACCAAAAATTAGGTTCCTCCTACCAAGTTTTTCATTATGCAAAGGAATCAATGAAAACTTCCTACCACCCTTCTAAATAGTAAATACATTGTTGACACAATCATGCACTACCTTGCGATTATACTACCAATGTCTACCAAGTAATATCTGACAACTACTCATGTCCACAATATCACAAAACACTTGATCAACAAAATTTCCAATCTAAAAATCAACAAGACATTGCTCCCTTACTTACAAATCATGTTCATCTTGCATCCAACTTATCCAATAAGGAAAAGGATGTATCACTCTATACAAACTAGGTTTTTGAACCATCTTCTTAGAAACTAGGTTATCAGTACTACCAATCACATTCCAATATTTAGCTCCAAACTTGCAATGAGCCTTAATAAAACTCCCCCTTTGACAAGGTTCTAGCACACTTTTACCAAACAATACTCTCTAAGCTAGAAGGTTATCATCTACCTTAGGTTCATTCACTATAGCTTCATTCATAACAACTCTTCTATCACTATCCTTCATATTAGCTTTGGTACATTCAAAATATCTATGTCCTTCTTCACCACATATGAAACAAGTAGCCTTAAATGCACTGCTACCCATTCTTCTCTTCTATTCAATGGGTTTTGTTTCATCCTTAGAAATCTACTTATCCTTGACAAAGTGTTGCTTCTTTTCCTTCCTTGAAGACTTACCTTGATGTATTCTCTTCAATTTATCCTCTACCCTTAGAGAATACTGATAAGAATCCATAGTGGAAACTATATTCAACATACCAATTTTATCCTAGATATTGAATCTTAGACCATTAATATACCTTGCCTCCTTTTCTTTAGAAAGTTCTTTATGACCATAGTTAACTTGTAAAACTTCTTAGTATAATCCTTCATAGCATATCCTTCTACTTCAAATTCTATAATCTCTTAAACAATTCAAATTCACAATCAACATGAATGAACTTAGCCTTTAGTTTTGTCACCATAATCTCTACCTAGTGATCTTCAAATGACCTTCTTCTTATCTATCTCTTCGTAACTCTTTCCACCATAAAGGAGCCTAGCCTTTCAAATTAGTTTGTGTCAACCTAACTCTAAGTGAATCTTCAATATCCTCTAACTCAAGGTAGTTTACCAATTTACCAATCTAATCAATCAGGTCTTTAGTATTCAAAGTACTTAAGAGAGTAGAAACCTCCATCTTATTCTTGAACATCAATTAAGCTCTAAATCTATCAAACCAACTAGTTCTATCTTTTGCATATCTCTCCATGTGATCAACCTTGTTCTTACCACTAGATTAAGAAACCTCAAAGTATTTAGTGACTTCCTCAAAACCATCCTTGGTACCTACATTCCTAGGTTTAGTAGTTGTACCTCTCATGATCTTAGAAAAATAATCATTCTTCATCAACTCCATTTTAGATCTAAAATTTGATCCAACCTTCTCATAAATTTTAGTCTCCACAACATCAAAAATATATCTAATCACCATAGGGTCTAATCTTCTCAAATGCATCTTCCAAGATATTTTTAGACCTATGGCAAAAGTTCTACAAGATCAACCTGCACCACAAGATCAACCAACTCTGATACCACTTGATGCAATACAAGGAAAATGTATCCCTAGAGGATATGATCTAGCCCCTAAAAAATAAACACATAGTGGAAGATAAATAATAATCCAAAGATTTAGATCCAAAATAGCACCAATTATCATAATAGATTCATAAGATTTCCATCCAACATGCCTAGTTGTAAGGCCTTCCAGGTTATGACCAAATGCATAAGTAATTACAATAACACTTCTACAATATCTTGCAAGATCCAACTCCTAGTTATCCTAGATTTGCAATCTAGTAGAAACCCCAAAGATAATCTGCCAAGCTCGTAGCAACTACTAGCTTTTCTAATCTTCACTCCTATTAGCTATTCCATGATGAACTAAATGACTCAAAACATCACAAGACCCCCTTATTTATACTATACCAAGCCATAGATCAGTATAAAAAGTTACATTAAATAAAAACTCATAGTTTAGACACACTAAAGCCACAAGTCAATCTAATAAACTAAATTAAATAAGTATTTAGGATAGGCCCTGAGTTTACAACCATAACTAACTCATATGAAAACATAAGAAATATGAGCGCTTAGGCATAGGTCTACATGCCATCCAATAGCACACATTCCAACTTAATTAGATAAAAGATCACAAATGCTACATATAAAATCATTCCAAGAAATAGGAATATGTTACCAGTAGCCACCAAAAAAGCTTCAACTCTTACATGATTACTCTAATCATTATGCACACTTAGGGAATGGTTCTCAAATATGTATCAAACATACCTCCAACTATGCTAACCAAAAGTCCATAAATCCAACCCCAATGCTCTTAGATGTGGGATTTTTGACTACCCTAGGATGCTTCCACATTAGACATCCTAGGTGTGAAGAAAAGATGCTCTTAATAACTAGAAGAACATCTTTCAGGGTTCAACATATAAATCTTGAACTATGTTTTCACATACAATCCCTCCAAGTTATCATCTTGGACACTCTTGCCTTTTTCTATTTATGCAAATCTTTTTCTAGAAATTTTCATCTTCACATCTATCTTTAGTGTGCAACATGTATGTTTTCCATGAAAATATCTAACCCTTTGGGAATCCTTCACTCAACTATGCTACCAAAACTTATGTTCCTCCTACCAATTTTTGCATTTGATAAAGGAATCAATAAAGACTTCCAACCACCCTTTTCAATAGTAAATACATTCTTGACATAATAATGCATTTCTATACAATCATACTAGCAAGTTATACCAAGTAATATGAGACAACTACTCATGTCCATAATGTCACATGAAACTTGATCAACAAATTTTCCAATATGAAAATCAACAAGAAACTACTCCCTCACTTCCAAAACAAGTTCATCTTGCAACCAATTGATCCTATACGAAAAAGAATGTCTCAATTTCTTCAAATTAAGTTTTTAAACCATTTCCTTAGCAACTAGGTTATTAGTACTATTGGTATTTTTAAACTACTGAACAACAAAATGTTCAATACCAAATTGATATTACTCACACGACCTAAGCGTTAGAATTTTCCTATTAAAAATTACATGTGTAAACCATTTGGACCCAACTTCAACAAAACCAAGGATGGTTTTCAACTCTTTAGGCTTTGCAAAACCAAGGTGGGTATACCTAGGGAATGATTCAAGGCTAGATGCTATTGTATGAGAATTATTTTAGCTTTATTTTGATTCTAATCTCATATCCTCAAACACATGCATGATTTTAACATTTTAGATAAAACACATCCCATATAGCAGATTTGGTCATAAATCTTCTATAGATTTGCAAGTATTCCTAGCAATAGTAGCTAACTAAGGCTAAAAAATTCCATTCAAACAAGTGCTGACCACCTTTGAAAATATTCAAAAAAAGTAAAATAAAGCTGATTGTGATTTTAGATTTGATACTCCTTTATGGTATACCTATCCATAGATTAATTTAATAAGATCAATGCCTATTACATTGAGACTTAGAGTCTACTACAATTTTATGGATTTGATTTGTTGCCTTACAAAAAACATTATAAAAAATTCTTACTGAAGTTTATTCTTATAGACATCCTTTCTATTACCATGACAATCCAATCAAAGTCATCAAAGCATTTACACAATTCATTGAATTAATAGTAGTAATGAATTGACATACAACCTAAATGAATTGCAATTAATTGAGCAAGCTTTACTTGCATAATCTCAAAATAACTAGATAACACCAAAGGAGACAAAATTCAATAAGAACTAATATGGGGACAGCTCAAAATTTGTATTAATTTTTCTTGAAAATAGTATGCAATTGTATTAAACTTAGAATGACCTTACAAAGAAACACAGAGATCATTCCACATTAATATCTTCTCAGAAAATTTATAGAGAAGATACATCATAAAGTTTTTTCAAATTTCTGGATCGAAAAAAACCTAAGTGTAAAACTAAAAAGCATTAGAAATTAGACCATTCTCTAGCCTTGGAATCTCACTTATATAATGTGAGATGCAACAAGCTTTAGGCACAGAGAACTAATAGCTATCCTAAATAAAAGATAGTTACAAGTAGCTATCACAAAAAGACAAAAATGTATGTAACAAAAAAAAATTATACATCAAACATTCCCTTGGTAGGACCCTTCTTTGTTACAATTCTTGGAATGAAAAAAGTATAATGATTTGATTATTCTATCATTTTGATTCCTTGGAGTAAGTGGCTATTAGACTTGAAAGTGATGAATCATCTTTGGTTACCTAGAAATTCACTTTAACCTAGGGATTCTCTTTGTCTTCATCATTGACTATAAAGGTAATAGTCACTTCAACGTCATCTTCTTCCCCATCACCTTCTACCATCTATTCTATAGACATGAATTTTTATTTCTATTCATTGTAGGCAATATCATCAGGCCAATCAAAATTTAGGACCTCTCTTTGTATAGTTATCAAAGAATTTCCAACTGCCTCTATATCAACAAAATCTTTTCTGATGATGCTATAGAATATCTATACTTTAACCAACTCCTCATTGGTCATAGCCCATAATAAGTGCCTAGTTTCATTTATAACATTATTCATCTTGTGACAAAAAAACTCATCCAACTCCTTTTTCCCCTATCTTTTTCCTTTACTTTATAAAAAATAAAGAGCACTAGGAATTAAATCAAAATTTTCAACTATATATTTGGAAAAACAAATTGTCACTCTTTTTTGAAATGAATCTTGTTTGTCATCAAAGCCTTCTAATTTACTCAACAGATCAAAAATCTTCTCTATTTGATGACAAGACAATTGGATGATAGATATGCACATAGCAGTGATATCATTATTTCTTTCTATCCACTTCTGTACAAGAGGTCTAAATTTAATCTCATCTCTTATTTCTACAATTCTTGCCAATTGATCAAAGAATGCTGGCCACTCAATTCTATCTATTAAATACAATATACCTTGCATTATTTTCTCTTCATACTGATTATTTAATTCTACATGAATTGCATGCAATTTATTCTTTTCTTCTTCAAAATCTTATGCTATATCGAATTGTGGCCTTTCAAGGGTGTTTGGTATCTCAATAATTGGAGTTGACTTAAAGGGTTTAATAGGTGGCATGGGGGGTATACAATCCTCAGTCTACTAGACTCTCCTACTTTTCTTTACCCAAGTTGCTTCTCCATTTGAGATACTTGATTTTCTAGTGATTGTATCTATTTACCCCTATCCTCATATGCTTTCAAAACTTCCTCAAATCTAGCATTGAGTTGTGCAAACCTATCATCTTCCTATCTAGACACTACAGTGCCAAATTTCATCATCTTTGAAGCCAATCCAAAAATTTGTTTACAACCAACATCACTAGCCCTGAATACTGTTAGTGCACCAATATGCTCTACAGTGGAGATTTTTTTCCTTCTGGTTTTGTCTCTTTTTTCATTTGACTAGAATACTAGGGCTGGGTGGTCATCACTAAATTTGACTCCCCTATGGGCCTACAGTACCTCTTCTTTAGTTTTATATTGTATATCATTTTGTTTTCTTATTGAATAAAAAATCATTGCATTGACTATGTCCCACTCTGACAAAATGAGGACCCCTAATTAGTTAACTAATTGCCTCCCAACCTCAAGTATAAATTGGGCAAAATCACTCAAAAAATTTGATTTTGATTTCAGAGTCTAGTTTACCAGGTTGCTCTAATTTTATTTTCTCCCAAGTTTTTTCAAAATTTCCTATATCAAATCTCAAAAAAAAATTGTACAAAAGCTCTAGATTTGACAAAATTTTCATGATTAATAAATTTCTCAAAATCTTGTGCAAAAATTGGGTCTATGTCCCTACCTTGATAGTTAGCAACTGTAAGGTCCAAGGAGGGTATAGGAGGCTCTTGAGGTACTCCCCTCTCCAAATCTATGGTAGTAACAATAACATCCCCTTCTCCACCAATCCACCTCAATTTCTTACTTAAAGATGTTTCATAATCTATTTGAATCGGGGTTTGGCTTGGGGAGTATTGTTCTAGATGGGAGGAAGATCCTGTCTCCAACTTCTATCTCTTTGGGGCACTAGCTACAGATGGGCTATCTAGCCTTGGTCTTTCCTAAGGAGGAGCTTTTTGTACATGTTGCACCATCACATATCCTACCCTCTTTTGCAAAGTATATTGGCTAGGAGCTACTATGTTTTTGTTGTCTATTCTTCTCTGTAATTCTACAGCCTTGTCTGGATAGGTTTCAACATATGTAGCTTTTTTCTCATTCATTGTTTGTATTATTACAACACAATTGTTCATGAATGCTTGCATTTTAGCTCCCAAATACTTTTTATCTTTCAATGGATCATAGGAAGAGTCAAAAGAACAGATGAATTTTGAAGTTTTACTAAACACTATACATTTTTCTTTCCTTAATTCTTATTCCTATAAAGAGAAAATGTTTCTGAAATGTCTCCAGGAAAATATAATTGTTGCACCATGTAGGTCTCTTAAAAGATCATAAAACCCTTCTAGATCAATAAATCTTGCATGGGACTCTGCTATGTTATACTTATCCAAAAATAAGTTGAGGTGTTTCCATCCCTTTCTCACAAAAACAAACTCATGTACTACAATAAAAACTAGGAAGAAGGTACCTTTCTTGGGAAAATCTCTAACATTAGTGGTCCCAATCTACCACAACAAGTTTTCTATCCCTATCTTTAGAGGCACATGGAATGGTAGCACATGAGGCTTCCCCAAAAATCCATATACTCTAATCATTGTAAAAACATTGTATTAATTATATCCCCCAAGTTATGACTGATCAAAAGCCCTTTTGCATGGTTCTTGGGTTTGACCAATTCTAGTAGTGATTGTGGAATCTTAGGGCTATCTCCTCTCAAGAGAAATCTAAGCTTGGATGAAAAATATCTATCAAACCTCACAAAATTGGCATCTCTAGCCTCTGAGTCATGTCAACACTCTGTAATTGGACTAGATTCTTCTCTCCATCTTTCGTTACTTCCAACTCCATACCTTTAGAAAAAAAAGTGACTCCCTTAAACAAACATACATGCATGAGCAATGAGTACCAACAAAATGGTTTGTTTACTTTCCCTTGGGATATCCCTACCAAACCATTGTGAATTTCTTGTGTAAGGAAGGTGGAAAAATCAAGAATAGTGCTCATCTTGAATTGTAGAGTTTGAGCCATGATAAGAACAATACATCCCAAAAATCTTACAGAGAGAAAAATATAATGCTTGAGCCCTAAGATTGAAATGTCTCCTCAATAATGTATTTGGGGTGCTAGTAGTAATCAAGACAATGTACCATTCTTGGTAGCATGTTCTTGCAATGGCCCTATCCTTAAGTATATCCTTTGTGCATCATACCTTGCTTGAAGGTCATCCATATCAATGATTTCATGCACAAAATGGTTAGGGTTGAGGTTGAAAAACTCACTAATCAGTTTATGAGAAACCCTAAAAAGATTTGCTCCAGCATGGTTCTTCACCCACCTTGTAATAGGATCATACATCTTGGCCAGATCAATTAGTAAATCACTATAAAAAAAACTATGGAGACTATTAATTTTCCAATGTCAAACTCCCAAACTTTACTCATAGGGGTATTAGGTTTTCATTTTGAAAACCATTTCTTAAATAGCTCTAATCTTCCCATAGAGACCTAGGCATTTCTTACCCAATTAACCTTACCATAGAAACCCTCTACTACAGCTACCCTAGGGATCTTTGGGATGAGCATTATCCCCTTAGTTATTTCATTTATGGACAAAGGGGATTATTCAAGAAAGTCATCATGCATAGATCTCTTGAGGTAATTAGTCTAACCCATAAATTTTTTTCTTGGAGGCATCTTGAAAAAACCTAAGAATTATGTAACACCAAATTCTTGAATTTTAGAAGTTGCAAAGTCCTTACCTGTAAAATCACACTTCTTTCCTATTGAATCTCTACTATAATTCAATTGAATCTCTCTGCAAAATTTGATGCCCTTGCTCTAGAAGTTCTCTGTACTCTGATAACCTTTTGCAATTTTGTGGTTCAATAATGGTGAGATTGTGAATTATATTTGGGCATTGAAATCACACGAATGAATTCTAAACTATATTAACTTCCAATAGCTATTAGTCTCAAGTTGCATCTAGATTTGAATCGTATCTATCAATTTCATCAAATCAGATGGCTTTAATTCAAAAAACCAATGAGCTTTATGACTTTAAAAACTTGGCCATGTGTCGATTAAGTGCTTCCCCATATCACTTATCTTTCTTGCATTTTGAAAATGAGGGGATGCATTGGCTAACAATCTTCCTCTAGATCAATGGTGGAGATAAATAAAACATTTTTGCAACAACAAGTACAAGGTGTGAGACAACTAGCATAATAAATCTTCCATCCTACATTAGCCCTATTTTGGTAATAGCTGGCCCCATTGTGCCATGTGTCACATTGGCACATGCTTGCATTATTTAAAACCCTTGCAACTTGAAATTGCGAGCTAGCGCCAACCATTGATCTATGAAAAATCAATGGTGGCATGATTGAAATCCTATTAACAACTTGTGATGAAGATGATGAAATCACATGGGACACATGTCATCATGACATTTTCCTACGTTATTTATTTATCATGCAACTTCATCAAGCACGAAAGTGCTATCCATTGATTAAAATAAGATCAACGATCACACAAATTTGTAGTTGAATAAAGCCTAGTTAGCTATACTAACCAATAAGAACTCTCCATGTGAGTTAGTGCCTTCTAAAAATATTCCACGCAAGTAGGTCCCATTCTATCTTCTAAGGAAGTGAATTCTTCACATCACCTTTGCCACGCATTAGGCTAGCACATCCCCACTTTTTTTAACCAATGAGCATTTTCCTTATGTGGGTAAGCACCAACTGTCGATCTATGCAAGATCAATGGAAGCATAGCTTAAACCCTTTTGACATTTTGAGATGTAGGTGCTGACCTCATCTTGGACATGTGTCTACATGGTACTTACCCACATTTTTAAAATTTCTTGCAAGTTCTTAATGCAGGCAAGCACCTTTCATCGATTTGACCAAGATCAATGATGGATCGCAATCTTTGTCTTTTTTGGTTGAAACATCCACTTAGACCAATGAAACAATAACTTTTAACCCTCATGTTTTGACAAGTCTAATTGCCATATTAATTATTAAAGCTTTCATGCCCATGATATCATCACTTCCAACTAGGCACACATGTCATATTCAACTAATGAATGCGCTTGAATCTTTACAGACTTATAGCATGGCATGACTCTGCAATCTCCTCAAAACTTGGTCTCACTTGGCTACGTGGCACAAAGGTGCTTGCCCACATTATTTAAAGGTCGAATAGTTTCTTATTGTAGGTAAGCACCAGCCACTCATCTTTAAAAGATCTATGGTTGATAAAGCTTCCACCTTTTCTGACAGACAAACCCTTTTATTGGCACAAATAGCAGTACACATCAACAATCACTTTATAGCTTAGCATAACATAGCACCAACCCTTCATACATGGTCCCACCTTACTATGTGCCAAATTAGTGTTTACCCACATTATTTATCTATTGAGAAACTTTGAAATGTGGGCATGCACTGACCATGGATCTCACATAGATCAATGATCATGAAATCATGCACTTTTATAATATCACATCATCTAAACTAACCAATAGAATACTTTCTTTTAGTTTAACTCACTTGAAAATTTCCATAGAAGACACATAATTGTCACCTTCTAAAAAGGTGGGCCCATGATGCCAAGCGTCACAAAGGTGCATGCCTGCATTGTTTATCTTTCATGCATTTTTGAAATGTGGGTAAGCACTAGCCTTTGATTTTCATAAGATCAATGGTGCCTGAAAACTTGCAGTGCACTAAAGGTTAACATCAGAGAGGGCTACATGTCATCAAGGTGCATGCGTGCATTATTTAAGGACCTTGCATTTCATGATTGTGGGGATGCGCTATCCATTGATCTATAAAAGATCAATGGTTGGATAAAAAAGTATTACAAATGATATTTTTCCATTAAATATTTTGAGAAAATTGCGAACAAAGAAAGGTTAATAAATTTTTATTAAATTTTAATGAAATCATCCTTATGTAAGCCCAACCTTAGGGTAAATGTGTCCCACCTAAATTTTTTTGAAATAGCACTTTCAAAAGTATTTTAAAAAACTAGGGTAAAACAAGATAAGGCATTAGGGTCTTTAATAAACTCTACCCAAGGTTTGACCTAATTTCAAAATTTTCAAGGCATATACTTAGGGTTTTTCACTACTGAATACATACAACAAGAGAGGTGAAAAACTAGGCTAATAGTGGCTCTGTCTAGGGACACTGAATTCTTTGGATTCAAATGAGGGCTCATAATTTTTGGGAGAAGCAAACCATAAAGTAGAAAAACTTATAATTAAAAACTCATAGATAGCAACCATCATAGGGAAAAAACAAAAATATATATATGAACCTATACACAAACCAAAGGTTTTACAAGAATGTACACAAAAAACCCTAAGCTACTGTTCATGGAAAAACAAGTATTTTAGCAAAAATTCCTTTTCAAGAACTGTCCATGAACTTGTAGTTCTCAAATATTATCTAATAAATCCTTAAGAATATATGAGCCTTCTCCCCATGTACTTTCAATCAAATAGGGACCTAACCATATAGGATCAAACTTCCCATGTTTTCATTTGTCCTCAATTCTGGCATTCCACATGAGGGTTAAATCTCCATTTTCAAACTTTTTGCTTACTGTCTTTTTGTCATATAATGTCTTAACTTGTAATTGCAACTTTTGGTTCCCAAGAGATGCTTCTTTTTTGGTTTTTGCTAACCCTACAATTTCATCCATCCTTTCTTGTATGTCATCAATGATATCCTCATCATACATTTGAATGTAGTTATACAAATTCATTAGATTGTTCTAAGGCATCCTTGCTTGAATTCCATATACCATATCAAATGGGGGTACTCCAATAGCTTCCTTTATAGCCACCCTATCAGCCTATATACCTAGCTACACTTTGGAATCCCATGCCTTCTTGTTATCATCCAAGGTTTTTTTGATGAATTTTAACAAGCTTTTATTTGTGGATTTAGTTTGTCCATTTTCTTGTGGATGATATGGGGAGGATGTTGATCTGGTGATTCCATATTTGTCACAAAATTTATGAATTCCTTAGACCTAAAGCACATTGCATTATCTGTTACAATTCTCTAAGGACAACCAGACCTAGAGATAATGTTATTTAACAAGAAATTGTCAACAACTTTACTAGTTGCATTTCTTGTAGGGATTACTTCTACCCACTTTGTGAAATAATTAGTAGAAACTAAAATCTAGTAATAGCTAGTGCTAGATTTAGGAGAGATCTCACATATGAAACCCATGCCCCATTGCTGAAATGGTGCTTGAACCTCAACTAGCTTTAATGGAGTATTACTTGAGAATCTTAGTTTTCCAACAAACCTTTGACATACATCACATTTCCTAACCATGATCTAAGTGTATTTAAAAAGGGATGGGCACCAAAATCCAACTCTCATTACCTTGTGTGTAGTAATTTAGTCACATAATGTCCCCCGCACACTCCAACATGCATTTCACTGAGAACTTATTTAGCCTTTTCTTGATCAACACATTTTAATAACACTCCCTCAAAATTTCTCCACCATAAACTACCTTTGAAAATTATGTATTTGATAGCTTGTAATTTAGTACACCTCTTTTCATTTTTAGTCAAATAGGAAGGAGCTTCCATGTGTTGAAGATAATGGATAACATTACAATACCAACCACAATGGTCCATGTCATAGAAATTAGATCTGAGGTCATCAACTACTATATTTACCTGATTAGCATCCAAATTAGATTGAGCCATAAGTTTAACTAGACCTTGACCTCTTACTAGTTTTGTTATCTATATTTCAATGTTAAATTCTTGGATCTTGTTGATCCATCTACATCTTCTACCTAATACTTCTTGTTCAGAAAAGATGTTCTTTACAATAGCACTGGGCACAAATGTAATGACAATAGTGTTGGAATTATAGATGGAGTAACTAAGAGGGGGAGGCGGTGAATCAGTTACTGCAAAAATAAATCCACAAATCCCTTAGATGTCTTAAATACCTATTTACTACTTATACTCGGTAAACACTATAAGAATGCTATAACTCGGTAGATTAACTAGTTACTAATCATCTAGCATTCATTATTATTAATATTCATACAAAAGTTAAATAAAATGAACACAAGAGACACCATATTTAACATGGAAACCTAATATGGGAAAAACCACCAAGTAACTAGCTACCAATTTTTCACTCTTTTGAAGTGAGCCCTGTTAGAAGCCAACCCTATTAAAGGTTACAAAACACACTATTAGCTATGATACTATTAGAGGATTTAATCACCTTGTTAGGAGTGGCCTTGCTAGAGGTTTTTAGAACAATTCAACTGAACTGTCACCTTGTTAGAGGATTTAAAAAATGGCTATTAAATCAACTCTATTAAGAGATTTGAAATCACTGCTACAATGGTTGGAAAGTAAAAATGAATTGACCTAAATAAGATGCAACTAAATTTGCTGATAATAGATCTCCATTTTGCACTATTAGATCATTCTTGATCAAATATAGCTTTGCTGCTCCTTCAAAAGTTGCTCTTAGTCCTTTTTCATTCACACCCATCACACACTTAGAATTTGCAACTTGACCTCTTATATATACCATTTAGATTCTCAATTCGGCTCATTCACAAGTTACATTTACTAATAAACCATATATCAGTCAGCTACAAATATCCCATTAAAAAAATAAAATTTATTTAACAGAATAATGGAATCTTTCACTGGCTGACCCTACTCGATAAATACTACTTTCAAAAATAATTTCCTGAGTTAACTGTCCTAACTCAGTTAACACTTCAAAATCCTTTGGCTATCAAGTTAACTCGGTAAGAACTAGATTTCTTTCACTGTCCATGAAAGCTCAGTTAGAACTATTCCTTGCACTATTTTCTCTTGATGACCAAGTGAGCTTGGCAACAACTAAATTTCCTTCACTATCCATGAAAGCTCGATTAGAACTATTTCTTGCACTATTTTCTCTTGATGACCAAGTGAGCTCAGTAACAACTACCTATGCAAGGTAAATATTGAGAATGCTTGGTAGACATTGTAAACCTTTTGAACTCAGTAAACTTTGTCTTTTGCTTTCCTGACCATCTAAGCTTGGTAGACTCTATCTTTTGCCTTGTTGAGCAACTAAGCTCGGTAAAATCTATCTTTTTCCTTGTTGACCAACTGAGCCTGGTAAACTCTATCTTTTGCCTTGCTAACCAACTAAGCTTGGTAAACTCTTTCTAATGACTAATATGACATTTGTGTAACATCAAGGATAACACACAATTGAGAAATTGTATCCAACAAATAGCACCTACCAAATAGCATCTAAAAGCCTTCCCATCTTTTACTAGAGCATAAACTTGTTTCTCATTTATCTCATATTTTAATTCAGAAGGCTATAGTGACTGACTAAAAAAATCAGTGGGTTGTTCATATCCTTCCTCATTATTTTGCAACAAAACTGTAGCTATAGTGTGGAAAGATGCAAAAGAAAATATGTGCATTAGCTTAGCGTAGTCAGGAGTCCTCAAGTCTGGGGCATTCTTTATAGTAGTCTTAATATCTTGAAATTTTTATGAAGGTTCACCATCCCAATTAAGAGTAGCTCCTTTCTTAAGAATTTTAGAAATAGGTCTACTAATCTCAGCAAAGTTTGTAACAAATCTCCTTAGAAAATTAACTTTCCCAAAGAAAGATTGGATTCCTTTCACATTTTTTGGCTTAGGAATCTTATCAATGGCTACTACTCTTTCAGGATCTATCTTTACGCCATCCTTTGATACTATATGTCCCAACAATTTTCCCTCAATTATCCCAAATGTACACTTCTTAGGGTTTAATGATACTGCATATTCTAAGGCTTTGATAAATATCTTCTCCAAGTGCCTACAATGTTCTTCAACCCTTTTAGAGTAAGCTATGAGGTCATCCTAGTATACAACCCTAAACTTATTGATGTATTAATGGAAAGACACATCCATGGCCCTTTGAAAAGTGGCACCAGCATTAATCAATCCAAAAGGCATTGTAACATATACATAAGTTCTCCAAGGAGTTGTAAATGCTAACTTAAATTGTTCTTCTTGTTTTACCAGGACCTAGTTATATCCTAAGAATCTATCCATCATAGACATAAGTTCAGACCCTATTACCTACTACAACATAGCTTCCATGTTTGGTAACCCATAATTATCTTTTAGGAAAGCAATGTTCAAATTTTTGAAGTCTACACACAGTCTAATATCTGTATTCTTTTTCCTAGTAGGTACTAGATTAGAAACCCAAGTGGAATGTCTAATAGGTTTAATTATTCCCTTATCCCTTAGCTTAATTAATTCCTCTTTCATTTTAGGAGCTATAGTGAGATTAACTAGTCTTTGTTTCTGCCCAAAAGGTTTTACATTTTCCTTTAGAAGTATGACATGTTGAAAAAGATCTTCTCTATAAACTTTTAGGTCATCATATGACCAGGCAAAGACATGTCTATATTTTCTCAATAAGTCAATCAAAGGCTTTCTAATCTTAGCTAATAAATTTTAGCCAATATAAAATTTCTTAGGGGCCTTAGTAGTACCCAAATTTATCTCTTCTAGCTCTTGAGGTTTACAATCTTTAGCACCAGGCCTTACCCTATCTTGATTATCAAACATGTTCTCCAAAACAACCAAACCTTTAGGTACTTTATTATTTTTTAATTGTATAATCTCTTGACCAAAATTTTTTTCCTTCCCATCTATGGTTTGAACCAAATCACTAAAGTCCAACTCTTGTCCTTTGTATTTATCTTCATTTAGCAAGAAATTCACAATGTCTTTGTCATCTTCAAAGACTTTCCAATGTTCAATATTGTTAAGTATTGATGACCTATTCTAAACTTCAATCTATGAGATTCCTCCAAATAATATCTCCTAGGGTTTAATTGCTACATTTGCTAATAAGTCAACCATCTTATTCTGAGTTCTATCTCTCCATGATATACCAAATGCATCAAAAGTTCAATCTAATCCCAAACAAAATTTCTATACTATTTTAACCTTCTATTCTTAGAAGCATATCTTCCCCTTATCTATGAGATAATCATTTCAAAATCACCTATAACTTGCAACTTTTTAATCCGATGGTGGTTAGCAACTTTCAACCCTAACAACAAGGCTTCATACTCAACTATATTATTAGTGCATGAAAAGTTTAGAGTAAATGAGTACCTAAAAGTGTTTTTCATAGGAGAAACAAAAACTACCCCTACCCTTGCACCTTCTTTTGAACTTCCCCTATCAAAGAACATTGTCCATAATATAGGTGAGTCCATACAACACTCAACTTCATGTTCAATCATAGCAGACAATTTTTCAACTTCTTGGATAATCAACTCAACTCTGAATGCATTCGCACCAGTATCAAAAATGCAAGTAGCATCTTTATCAATTTCATCCACCAAAATATGACTAACCCTTGGCTCTCTATCTACTTTAATAGCCTCGTCACCTATGTGAAAAGTTGCAAAGGTTAAGTTACATTGTAGGCTACCTCCCATAGTAGCACTCCATTTTCTAGAGAGCAACATTCCATAATGTGGAGGAATATCAACTACCAAGACTAACATGGTCAATTCTACCTCGGGGTATGAAGCTAGCTTAAATGGTAAAGCATTTATAGTACCTATAACTGGGACTTTTCTAGCATCCATACCTCTCCATCTACCTTGCTTAGTATCTACTTTCAACCCTATGGCTTCCATTACTTTGAAAGTCATGATGGTGTTAGATGCTCCTAAATCTATCATGCAATTTTTTAGGGTCTTTCCTTTTATAATTAGACTAAGAAAAAATGGGTCAATATTCTATGTATGCTACTAATGAATCATCTAAGAACATTTTGGGAATTTGGGACATGATACCACTATCTTCTACTACTAAGGGGGTCTTCTAAATAGCATTTTTTTTTTACATTGTTGGTATTATTTCCTATCCCTACTGACCATGACAAGGTTTTTCTCTTATGCTCTTCAATTCTAAATAATTCAAACAAGGGTACCTTAATAGTAATTTTTGATAACATGGATATCATGTCAATAGGATAAGAAACATTAGGTTTCACAATCATACCTAGAAAAAGAACCTTCTAAGTAGTAGGGACTTCTATTTGCTTTGCATTATTAGATCCTGATCCCTTCTCTTGCACAATTTCTTTTGCTATCTCATTTTCTTGGAATTGCACTTTCTTCTTGGGTTCCCATTTCTTGGTTTTATTCTTGACTATCTCTACATTAGCCTTCTTGCCTTCATCTTTCATCTTATGTGTAATATCTTTTATGAATATACCAAAAGGCCTCCCAACATTATTGTTAACTATTCTGTTTCTCAAGTTGTAATTGCTATGTACTTGGGAGATCATCTCTACAGTGATCGTATCAATTTCTTCCTTATAAGGTATTCTCAAATTCACATGACCAACTTCAGGAGATGTAACACATTCCTGATCTTTGTCATAGCCTTCATTGTTTGAGAAGATTTATTGATGATGTAACTGATAAGAAATTTTCTTATTCTCTAGATCAATTTTTGTTTCTTCCAAATCATAATTCACACCATTATTACACATGCTTACCATATTATAGCTTACATCATCATGGATCTTTTCTTCTTCCTCCTCCTTACTTTATAAACTATGATCAGAGAAAAATGATTGAGCAACTGCACAATATTCTATAGAGTGAGGTGATTGACAAATAATATGCCATGGCACATTATCATTCATGTTTACTTTACTTCTTTGCAAAGGATCTGGTGTACCCTTATCTTTTACATTTTGCATTTGGTTAGGGATTGGCTTGCCATCCTTCCATTGGGTGGTGTAAGGGTAATTCTACATTTTAGGTTATCTACTAAATTTGATATGTTCACAAGGGTTTTCTTAGCAACATTTTGCTTTTGGGTATTGAAACTAGTGGGGTTCATCTTTTTTTAGCAATTCCAATACTTGACATATTGTGGGTTCTTCTAGCTTCTTTCATGTAGGATTTTTATCAACCTCTCTTTTATTATTATTCTTAGGATTGCATAGCTTTGGATCATCTCTCACACCAAGTTTTCTAGATGCTTTCCTAATATTCTCAATATTTACTGCAACCTTATAGGCATTGCTTAAAGTTTTAGGATTCTTATCCCTTAGCCGATAAGCCATTTTACTATCAAAAACATTAAAGTATGTTGTGAGACAAACATCCTCATTCAACCTCATAACCTAAAATAATTTTTACATACCTTTTTGGAATCATACATTGAAATCAAATCTGGACTCATTAGGATTCTTCTTGATATTATTGAATTCATTTAACATGAACCCTGCATTGGTATTATCTCCATACTACTCTTTGAACAATTTTTCCAAGTCACTCCATGAGGTAATATTGTCATCAAGTAACCTTCTAAACCAATCCCTTGCATCCTTAGTTAGTGAATGAACAAAAAACTTCATGACCACATCCTCATGTTCAACTTCATAATCATTCAACATATCTATGAAAACTCTTAGGTGTTGTTCACTAGTAACAACATTGTTTCTAGAGAACTTAACAACTTTATCTCTCAAATCAAAAGATATTGGATGTGGGGCACCAAGGATACCTAAAAATGACATTTGTTTATATTTTTCTATGTATATATTTTTCTTCTAAAAACCAAAAACATTTGAGGTGCTTGCTATGTTGGCTTGGTTAAGGACAACATTTTAGGATTGTTGAGGCTAGATAAAAGGAACTTGAGTGCTAATGGAAGATGACGAGGTAGGGGTAGATTGAAATACTCCCTATGTTGAAATCATTGGACCACTAGCAAGTACAAAAGTTGTAGATGGCATGGAAAAATTTGTCCATGAGGTTAATGTAGAATTAGACTTAATGAATTAAATTTTTCTCCTAGTTTCTACAGCTTGAGCTTCATTCTCCACATTCTCAAGTCCTTTTGTAAGATCTTCTTTCTCCTTTCTATCCTTTTCCAGATCTAAATTTAATTTTGACATGAAAGCTTTTATGGATTTTCTTGGTAGAGCTTGAGGTTTATTTATTTGGATCCCTATGGCTTTGCCCTTTCCCTTATTTGTAGCTTTCACAATAAGTTCTATTGGATCTACTTGGACAGACTTATAAGCTTGGAATTGAGTAAGGAAAAGTTCTTGGTTTTGACTTAGGAGTTTTTCTTGTTCCTAAACTTTAGTTCTTAGACTGTCTACATCTCCAAAGACATCAGCATGAAGGGTTGTTCTTTCTTCTAACTTCTTGTTTTCTTCTTTTAAGGTAGCCATCCTTCTAAGTAGATTGTCTCTTTCTACTATAGCATCTAGGGTAGCTTGCTCCTTCTCCTTTTCTAGATGGATATGCTTAGCTTCTTCCTTAGCAACCCATTTCTATAGAAATTCTATCTCTGATTATACTTCTACAGGATCTGTAGAAGTAGCTTCTAAGTCAACAAGGTGATCTAGGTCTATAAGATTAGGTTCAATATATAGGACTATTTTGGGATTAGAAGGATTGCCAAATGAACTCATGAGTCCTAACCTACAATGCATTTCAGCTATTAGATCTATTCTAGGGGATATAGTCCCTACTAGTGACATATCCTTATCTTGATATGTTCTTTCATCTAGTACTGGGGTACTAAATATCCCTCCTAAGAGTCTTGTGGTTTCTAATTTAGAGCCAAGTGAAGAAGAGTCTCTCCCTACCACTAGTTAATACTAAGAACTAACTGATACACTACCTCTGGGTTTTTAGGTGGGATTTAGATCTTCCCTTTTCTTATTTAGGTTCTTCCTACCACCTTTAAGAAAATCAATATACATTGGTACATCAAGATTGGCTCTTGTGTAAGCTCTTGTGTTTTTTATTTTGTCACCCATTTTACTATTTATCAAATAAGCACTAGCTTCAAAACCTTGACCGAGTCACCACCCTTTTCTTAAGAAAAAACACAATTTTAACTATTCTTGACTTCAAAGAAATGACACAAACTAAAATGGAAATATTTGAGATAGATGGACCAATCACTAAGGTCATAAGATTGCAACTCTTACTTGATAGATAAGACACTTGAAAAGGCTACATATGTCAGTGCATCATTGTGGTATTTGTTTTTCTTTTCTCTCTCTTTTTTAAATTCTCAAGGTTTGTCCCTATAACATGCCAATTACTACCACAAGTAGTGCTAGAAGATCTAACACACATGGACACAATAGGACCAAAGAAACTGTAGTACTTTTCATAGATGTGTTCGAAAACTCCCCAATAGAGTCACCATTTTGTTGGTGTTTTAAAACTATTGAATAAAAAAAGGTTTAATACAAAATTGATATTACTCACACAACCTAAGCATTAGAATTTTCATATTAAAAATTACATGTGCAAACCATTTGGACCCAACTTCAACAAAACCAAGGATGGTTTTCTACTCTTTAGGATCTGCAAAACCAAGTTGGGTATACCCGGGGGATGATTCAAGGCTGGATGCTACTATATGAGAATTATTTTAGTTTCATTCTGATTCTCATCTCATATCCTTAAACACATGCATGATTTTAACATTTTGGATAAAACACATCCCATATAGCAGATTTGATCACAATTCTTCTATAGATTTGCAAGTATTACTAGCAATAGTGGCTAACTAAGGCTAAAACATTCCATACAAACAAGTGCTGACCACCTTTGAAAATCTTCAAGAAAAGTAAAATAAATTTGATTGTGATTTTAGATTTGATACTCCTTTATGGTATAGCTATCTATGGACTAGATTAATAAGATTAGTGTCTATTCCATTGGGACTTAGAGTCTACTACAATTTTATGGATCTAATTTGTTGCCTTTCAACAAATATTATTAGCAATTCTTACTAAAGTTCATTCTTACAAACATCCTTTCTATTACATGACAACCCCATCAAAGTCATCAAAGCATTTACATAATTCATTGAATTAATAGTAATAATGAATTAACATACAACCTAAATGAATTGCATTCAATTGAGCAAGCTTTACTCACACAATCTCAAAATAACCAGATAATAGAAAAGGAGACAAAATTCAATAAGAACTAATATGGGGATAGCTCAAAATTTGTGTTAATTTTCCTTGAAAATTGTATACAATTGTAGTAAACTTAGAATGACCTTAGAAAGAAATAAAGAGATCAGTCCACATTAATGTCTTCTCATTAAATTTACAAAGAAGATACATCATAAAGTTTTTTCAAATTTTTTGACCAAAAGCAACCTAAGTGTAAAACTAAAAAGCATTATAAATCTAACCATTCTCTAGCCTTGGAAGCTCACTTATACAATGTGAAATGCAACAAGATTTAGGCATAAAGAACTGATAGTTGTCCAAAACAAAAGATAGTTACAAGCAGCTATCACAAAAAGACAAAAATGTGAGTAATTGAAAAATTTATACATCAAACATTCCTTTGGTAGGCCTCTTCTCTGTTAAAATTCTTGGAAGAAAAAAAGTAAGATGATTTGATTCTTCTATCATTCTGATTCCTTGAAGTAAGTGGCTATCAAGCTTGAAAGTGATGAGCCATCTTCAATTACCTGCAAATTCAATTTAACCTGGGGATTCTCTTTATCTTAATCATCGACTATAAAGGTAACAGTCACTTCAACATCATCTTCTACCCAATTACCTTCTACCATCTATTTTATAGACATGAATTTTTATTTCCATTTATTTTAGGTAGTATCATTAGGCCAATCAAAATTTAAGACCTCTCTTTGTACAGTTATCAAAGAATTTCCAACAACCTCTATATCAACAAAATCTTTTCTAATGATGCTATAGAATATTTTTACTCTAACCAACTCCTCAATTTTTATAGCCCATAATAAGTGCCCAATTTCATTTATAACATTATTCATCCTATGAGAAAAAATCTCATCCAACTCCTTTTTCCACTCATCTTTTTCCTTTACTTTATCAATAGTTTTCAAAGCACTAGGAAATAAATCAAAAATTTCCACTATATACTTGGAAAAAAAAATTGTCACTCTTTTCTAAAATGAATCTTGTTTCTCATCAAAGCCTTCTAATTTAGTCAACAAATGAAAAATCTTCTCTATTTGATGACAAGGCAATTGGATGACAGATATGAACATAGTAGTGATATCATTATTGCTTTTGTCCACTTTTGTACAAGAGGTCTGAATTTAACCTCATCTCTTATTTCTACAATTCTTGCTAATTGATCAAAGAATGCTAGCCACTCAATTCTATCTATTAAATACAATATACCTTGACTTATTTTCTCTTCATACTAATTATTGAATTCTACATGCAATGCATACAATTTATTCTTTTCTTTTTCAAAATCTTCCACTGTATAGAATTGTGGCCTTTCAGGGGTGTTTGGTATCTCAATAATTGGAGTTGACTTAAAGGGTTCAATAGGTTTCCTAGGGGGGTATACAATCCTGGTTCATCTAGGCTCTCCTACTTTTCTTTTCCCAAGTTGCTTCTCCATTTGAGATACTTGGTTTTCCAGTAATTGTATCTGTTTACCCCTATCCTCATATGCTTTCAAAACTTCCTCAAATCTAGCATTGAGTTGTGCAATCCTATCATCTTCTTATCCAAACACCACAGTGCCAAATTTCATCATCTTTGAAGCCATTCCAAAAATTTATTTACTGCCAACCTCACTAGCCCTATATACTATTGGTGCACCAGTATGCTTAGTAGTGGAGATTTCTTGCATTCTAGTTTTGTCTCTTTTTTCAATTGACTAGATTACCAGGGCTTGGTGGTCATCAATGAATTTGACTCCCCTGTGGGCCTATAGTACGTCTTCTTAAGTTTTATAATGTAAATCCTTTTCTTTTCTTATTGAATAAAAAATCATTGCATTGACTATGTCCCATTCTAGCAAAATGAGGACCCCTAATTGATTAACTAATTACCTCCCAAGCTTAGCTCTAAACTAGGCAAAATCACTCAAAAACTTCAATTTTACCTTTTCCTTGATTTCAGAGTCTAGTTTACTAGGTTTCTCTACTTTTATTTTCTCACAAGTTTTTTCAAAATTTCCTATATTTAATCTCCACAAATATTGTGCAAAAGCTCTAGATTTGACAATATTTTCATCATTAATAAATTTCTCAGAAGCTTCAGCAACAATTGGTTCTATCTCCCTACCTCGATAGTTAGAAACTATAAGGTCCAAGGAGGGTACAAGAGGCTCTTGAGGTGCTCCCCTCTCGAAATCTATGGTAGTAACAATAACATCCCCTTCTCCTCCAATCTACCTCAGCTGCTCACTTAAAGATTTTTTATCATCTATTTGAATTGGGGTTTGGCTTGGGGAGTATTATTCTACATGGGAGGAGGATCCTTGCTCCAACTTCTATCTCTTTGGGGCAATAGTTGTAGATCAACTATCTGGCCTTGGTCTTTCCCAAGGAGGAGCTTGTTGTACATGTTGCACCATCAATATCCTACCCTCTTTTGCAAAGTATATTGGCCAGGAGCTACTATTTTTTTTTTGTTTATTCTTATTTGTATTTCTATAGCCTTGTCTAGATAGGTTTTAACATATGTAGCTTTTTCTCATTTATTGTTTGTATTATTACAACAAAATTGTTCATCAATGCTTGCATTTTAGCTGCCCGGTACTTTTTATCTTTCAAGGGATCATAGAAAGAGTAAAAAATATTGATGAATTTAAAAGTTTTACTAAACACTATCCATTTTTCTTTCCTTAATTCATGTTCCTATAAAGAGAAATTTTTTTTGATAATGTCTTCAGGAAAATATACTTGTTGCACCATGTGGACAACTTTTTTCCTTTCTCTTAAAAGATCATAAAACCCTTGTGGATCAATAAATCTTGCATGAGACTCTACCATGTTATACTTATCAAAAAATAAGCTGAGGTGTTTCCATCCCTTTCTCACAAAAATAAAATCAAGTGCTATAGTAACAACTGGGAAGAAGGTATCTTTCTTGGGCAAATCTCTTTCATCAATAGTCCCAATCTGCAACAACAACTTTGCTATCCTTATCTTCAGAGGCCCATGGAATGGTAGCACATGAGGCTTCCCAAAAAAGCCATATACTCTAATCACTATTGAAATGTTGTATGGGATTTTATCCCCCCAGTTATGACTAACCAAAAGCCCTTTTGCATGGTCCTTGGGTCTGACCAATTCTAGCAGTGATTGTGGAATCCTAGGGCTATCTCCTCTTAAGAGAAATCTAAGATTAGATGAAAAATATCTATCAAATCTCAAAAAAATAGCTTCTCTAGCCTCTAAGGTCATGCCAACACTCCATAATTGGATTGGATTCTTCTCTCCTTCTTTGGTTACTTCCAACTCCATACCAGAGAAATAAGTGACTTGCTTAAACAAACATACATGCATGAGCAATGAGTACCAAAAAAATGGTTTGTTTACTTTCCCTTGGGATATCCCTAACAAACCATTGTGAATTTCTTGTGTAAGGAAGGTGGCAAAATCAAGAATAGTGATAATCTTGAATTGTAGAGTCTGAGCCATGATAAGAACAATTGAGCCCAGGATTTATTTTGCTTCATCCATCCCAAAAATCTTGCAGAGAGAAAAATGTAACGCTTGAGCCCTAAGATTGAAATGTCTCCTCAATAATGGCTCTAGGTTATCCATATCAATGATTGAAGCCCTTGAAGCCCTTGAAGGTAATCCATATCAATGATTTCATGCACAATGTGGTTAGGGTTGAGGTTAACAACCTCACTAATCAGTTCAAGAGAAAACCTAAAAAGATTTAATCCAACATGGTTCTTTACCCACCCCATAATAGGATCATACTTCTTGGCCAGATGGATCAGTAAATCACTATCAAAGAAAATTATGGGGACTATTAATTTCCCAATGTCAAACTCCTAGACATTACTCAGAGGGGTATCAAGTTTTCATTATGAAAACCATTTCATAAATAGTTCTAATCCTCTCATAGAGACCTAGGCATCTCTTACCCAATTAGCCTTATCATAGAAACCCTCTGCTACAACTACCCTAGTGTTCCTTGGGATGAGCTCTCTCCCATTAGTTATTTCATTTATGGACAAAGAGAATTATTCAAGAAAGTCATCATGCACAGATCTCTTGAGGTAATCAATCCATCCTATAAATTATTTTCTTGGAGGCATCTTGAAAAACCCTAAGAATTACGTAACACCAAATTCTTTAATTCCAGAAGTTGTATAGTCATTACCCACGAAATCACACTTCTTTCATTTTGAATCTCTACTGTAATTAGACTAAATTCTCTACAAAATTCTATGCCCTAGCTCTGGAAGTTCTCTGCACTCTGATAACCTTTTGCAATTTTTTGGTTCAATAATGGTGAGATCATGAATTATATTTAGGCATTGAAATCACACAAATGAATTATAAACCATATTAACTTCTAGTAGCCATTATTCTCAAGTTGCATCTAGATTTGAATCTTATCTGTCAATTTCATCAAATTAGGAAACTTTTATTCAAAAAAGAAACAAGGTTTATGACTTTAAAAACATATCCATGTGTCAATCAGGTGCTTCCCTACATTACTTATCTTTCTTGCATTTTTAAAATGTGGAGATTTGTTGACTATCGAACTTCCTCCAGATCAACAGTTGAGATAAATAAAACATTCTTGTGGCAACAAGTACAAGGTGTGACATAGCTGGCATAATAAATCTTCCATCCTGGTAGTCATTAACCCTATTTTGGTAATAGCTAGCCCCACTTTTCCACATGTCACATTGGCACATGCCCACATTATTTAAAACCCTTGCAACTTGAAATTGTGGGCAAGCACTAGCCATTGATCAATGAAAAATCAATGGTGGTATGATTGAAATCCTATTAATAGCTTGTGATGAAGATGATGACATCACATGGGATACATGTCATCATGATGCTTTCCCACATTATTTATTAATCATGCAACTTCATCAAGTAGGAAAGTGCTATCCATTGATCAAAACAAGATCAACGATCATACAAATCTATAGTTGAATAAAGCACAGTTAGTTGTATTAACCAATAACAACTATCTATGTGAGTTAGTGCCTTCTAAAAAAATTCCATGTAAGCGATTCCCATTCTATCTCCTGGGGAAGTGAATTCTTGACATCACCTTTGTCATGCATCAAGTTGGCCCATCCCCACTTTTTTTAACTAGTGAGCATTTTCCTTATGCGGGTAAGTGCCAAACATCGATCTATAAAAGATCAATGGCAGCACAACTTAAACCCTTTTGACATTTTGAGATAGAGGTGCTAACATCATCTTGGACACATGTTCACATGGCACCTACCTACATTGTTTAAATTTCTTGCAAGTTCTTAATTCAGACAAGCACCCTTCATCAATCTGACCAAGATTGATGGTGGATTGCAATCTTTGTCTTTTTGGTTGAAACATCCACTTAGACCAATGAAATAATACCTTTTAACCCTTGTGTTCTAACAAGTTTGACTACCATATTAATAATTAGATTTTTCACACCCATGATATCATCACTTCTAGCTAAGCACATGTGTCATATTCAACCAATGAATGTGCTTGAATATTTATAGACTTATAGCATGGCATGACTTTGCAATCTCCCTAGAACTTGGTTTCACTTAGCCATGTGGCACATGGGCACTTGCCCACATTATGTAAAGGTTGAATAGTTTCTTATTGTGGATAAGCACTAGCCACTCATCTTGAAAAAATCTATGGTTGATAAAACTTCCACCCTTTTCTGATAGACAAACCTTTTTATTGGCACAACTGATTGTACACATCAATAATCACTTTATAACTTAGCATAATGCAGTACCAACCCTTCATACTTGGTCCCACCTTGCTACATGTCAAAATAGTGCTTACCCACATTATTTGTCTATTGAGCAACTTGAAAATGTGGACATGCACTGACCATGGATCTCACACAAATCAACGATCATAAAATCATGCACTTTTATAACATCGTGTCATCTAAAATGACCAATAGAATACTTCCTTTTAGTCCAACTCACCTAAAAATTACCATAGAAGACACATTATTGTCACCTTCTAAAAAGGCAGGCCCATGATGCCATACATTTCAAAGGTGCATGCCTGCATTGTTTATGTTTTATGTATTTTGGAAATGTAGGGAAGCACTAGCCTTTGATTTTAATAAGATCAATGGTGCCTCAAAACTTGTGCCACACTAAAGGTTTAACATCAGTGAGGGCTACATGTCATCAAGGTGCATGCCTACATTATTTAAAGACCTTGCATTTTATGATTGTAGGCATGTGCCATCCATTGATCTATGAAAGATCAATGGCTAGATAAAAAGGTATTACAAATGATATTTTTCAATAAAATATTTTGAGCAAACTATGAACAAAGCAAGGTTAATAAAGTTTTATCAAATTTTAATGAAATCATCCTTGTGTAAGCCCAACCTTAGGGTAAATGTGTCCTACCTAAAAAAATTTGAAATAGCACTTTCAAAAGTATTTTTCAAAAAACTAGGGTAAAACAAGATAAGGCATTAGGGTTTTTCATAAACTTTATCCAAGGTTTGACCTAATTTCAAAATTTTCAAGGCATATAGTTAGGGTTTCTTTGTTGAATACATACAATAGGAAAGGTAAAAAACAAGGCCAACAAGTACTACTACCATCCACAATCACATTCTAGCATTTACCTCTAGACTTGAAATGAGCCCTAAACAAATTCCTCATTTGAAAATTTTCCAACACTCTTTTACCAAACAATACTTTCAAAACCAACAAGTTATATTCTATCTCAATCTTGTTCACTAAAGCCTCATCTATAGAAACTCTTCTATCACTATCCTTCCTATTAGCTTTTGGACATTCAAAATATTATGTCCTTCTTCATCACATTTGAAACAAGTACCCTTAAATATACCTTCTTCTCTTCTATTCAATAGGTCTTGTTTTATCCTTAGCAATTTGTTTATCCTTCACAAAGTGTTCTTTCTTTTCCTTTCCTCAAGAATCACCTTGATTCCTTCTCTTCAATTTCTCCTCTTCCCTCAAAGCATATTGATAAGCATCCTCAATTAAACAAATATTCAACATACCAATCCCATCTTAGATATTTAATCTTAGACCATTAATATACCTTGACATCATTTCCTTAGAAATTTCTCTATGTCTAGACTAAATAATTGACTCATAAAACTCCTTAGTATAATCCTTCACATTCATATCCTTTTTCTTAAAATTATATAATCTCTTAAAAAATTCAAGCTCATAATCAACATGAATGAACTTATCCTTTAGTTTTATCACCATCAATCTCTACTTATTGATAGTTATTTCACCTTCTTCTTCTCTATTATTTTCAACTCTTTCCACCATAAAGCAACATGTCCTTCCAACTTAGTTTGTGTCAACCTCACTCTAAGTAGATCTTTAATATCTTCTAACTCAAAGTACTCGTACAATTCACCAATCTAATCAATTAGGTCTTCAAGATTCAAAGTACCTAAGAAATTAGAAATGAAATGTCCCTTTTCTGATTTTACATGATATTTCCAACCTTTAATCAGATCTTTAAGATCAAACAACTAATATCACAAAGATCCTCCAAATTTCTCAAGAAATCCCAAATCGGGTATGCCAGAAATTGTGCCAAAAGCTTCACAGCTTCACCAATTATTAATAAATCTGAAAGTGGAAATTTTTATAGAAATTTCAGCAGCATAACAGCCTACAAAATGAAATTTCCAGATCTGTATAACCTTTACACAACAGTTCTCAAATGTAGGAAAAAAACTATGCTCATCGGGCTCCCAAAATTAACACAAAAATGCTCGGAAACACCACACAACACTAATAAACTATGTCAGAAGTTTAATCATGTCCCAATACATATATTCAGCTCTATTTTAACAGCTTAAAGTCTGAAATACAGTAGCAACCAAAACTGATATGAAATGCTCAACTGAAAACACCAAACTCATGTAAAAAACACACCCAAAAACCCACAAATCTACACTGTTCAGCACAAAGGCAAACTCTGTATGAGCATGCACATGGAATGGCTTCAAACTCCCATCCTTAGCCTTCTTGGAAACCTGCAAACTCTCATTCTTGGGTCTCCCTAGAAACTTGCAAACTCCCGTTCTTGGGTCTCCTTCTCCACAGGTTTGGCAGCCTCTGAAGAATAACAAAGAATGAGCAAAAATCAAGTTCTCCCCTCCGCCCAAAATGCCTCCAAACCCCTTAAAAGAGGGCATAACTATAACTCACATCCAAGAGAGGTTAATGAAACATATTTTAATAATAATTTTCATTTATTAGTCCAACAGTTTCCAAAGATTAACCCCCTTTTTCCGAAACTTCACTTTCTTGGGCCTGCCTGCCTTAGCAAAGATTATTATTTTTTAATTATTTGAAAAGGGGACATGACAAGTCATCCCCTCCCAAACATTGCTTGTCCTCAAGAAATGGTTGAACAATAAACCAATCAATCCACCTGGATCCCAAATGTAGTCATGAACTATACTACTACCAATTAACACAGGCTCCTGCAATATCCTCTGCAATATGACCAAGAGGAATCCATAATCAAACTGACAATTATAGCTCAACCAAACTCCAAAATCACCACTACCACAATCAAAAACCCATGAGGCACAAACTCTTAGAACATCAGAACCCAAGCAAAGTGGACAAATCAAACTACCAACACAGTAAATACCATCAACGCATCCCACTGGCCTATACGGAATGCACAATCCAACTCTGCAACAATGGTGAATGCTCTCGAATGTAACTGTACCAAGTATGGAGAATCCACACACTGTACAACTCCTGCAGTCAACACAACTTTTCAAATCACCGGCCACTATCTCATAACCATAACTACCATGCACCCTTGATGGTGAAAAGCCATCACAAGATAAATAGCAAGAATTGGAACCCAAACCAAATTTTCCTGCCATCAACTCCTCAACACAAGGATCAAATGCTAACTGATGTACATACCTTGCAATATAATGTTGATAAAAAAAACCAACCTTAGTCAACAACTCACCATGAACAAGTGATACAACCCACTGTGACTGATCACCAGCTAAGTCCGGAGATGTCATAGCCAAAGGAGTAGAATCAATAACAACACCCGTTGAAGCATCACTCTGAAACTCCTGCTCTAAGTCATGTATTATCAAGCTGTCAACTGTAGAACCTATCGCCATGTCATGCCCATCACAACTCTCATCTTGAGGCATCAAATTGTCCCATAACTGATGATAAGCACTAGGAACCAAAGTACATCTTTGTATCATTATCTCATCAACATGGTCATCAAAGGTAAATTGATGAGCATACCTCACAGTGTAATGCCGATAGAATGCACCAATCTCAGTCAGTGGCTCAGACTATAATCCAGATGAAACTAACTACAATTGATCATTAACCATGTTGGAACTAACTACTACCTCCAAAGATATCACCAAGGGAGTAGTGTTACTAGTAGGAACCATGCCAATTTCTGACTCACCAACATCACACATGATCTTTGATACATCTCTAGTCTCTGTGCCATCAATACTAGAGGCCACCACCATGTCAGGCATACAACAATCTGCTACAACACCCAACTCAACTGAACCTAACTCTAGCGGGAATGAACCTAATATTCCAATGTTAGTATCAAGAATGGATGCATCCCCATCTCCACTGTCTCTGACAATCTCGGTCATGGACATCCTCGAATCACCAAACACCACAGCTTGTGACTGTATAGAATCAAGTGAAGACTGTAGTCGCTCTAACTCCATGGTCACCTTAGCCAAATGAAACTGTGACTCCTTGAAAGCCAACTGTGTACTCTCAAGAATCTCAGAAGTCACCTCAAGCTGCTTAGTAAGCTCACTCACCTCATCTTCCTTGGCCAACAATGCATCATATGCTGTACTGCCCCACTTCATAAGATAATCTCTATCGGCTACCAACTGCATATAATCCTGTCTTAGAATCTAGATAGCCTCCCATAAAGAGTGGAATTCTGTCAAGGAAAGATAACGGCCTCCCTGCTCATCACTAGTAGGAGAACCCCATCCATAAACTGCTAACAACTGATGAGCAACATCGAAATGCTGGCAAGTGATAGCAATGTCTTGGTCACTAACTCTCAACTGATTAGACACATGATGGCACTAGCTTGACTGTCTCCTACAAACCTCCTTTGATGCACTGTCTAAAGGAGTATCCTCAAAGTTACTAGTCTCTAGAGTATTACCATCCATATCCTGTGAATCAAATCTAAAACTCATATCAACATACAGAGTATCAAAAACATTAGCATTGCTATCCAACTCCTCTATACCCAAGGAAACTAAGTCTTCAAAATTTCCCACTGCATCCTCCTGGATGTCATCAATGCCAATATGATCCTGGGACTCATCTATACACACTGCCAAATATGAAATATCATCAACACATTCTAGCAAGTATGGTCGACTAGATATATGAACAAAGCCCAACATCGGTGTATAAAAACTAATACCAACATTGGATAAGCTGCTAGCACAAGAAAAGACAACGTCGTGCAATCTGCTAATCAAATCCATGATAGCACCCAAACAAACATTGCTACCAAAAAGTGTTAAAGATCTCCTGTCAACTAAATCCCAAATGCCAATATAACAATCTTGAGTCCATATCTGTAAACTAGAATCAGCTGGTAACTCAAGAAAAATCCTCACTTGAGTAATATGACCAATACCAACTAACTCCACATACCTATCATGATGAGATAATGAAGTCAAAATACTATCTTCACTCACCTTCAGCTGGCGGGATAAATCATGTGAAGTACTACTTGCCTCAACCTCATGTGATGAAGCATTTAACTGTTCCTGGTACTCTTTCTCAGCAAAGTCATGAATGCTCAATGTTTTCTCATCTCTACCAGGTATCTCACCATCCTGCACAACAACATCCTCATAATCATCATCTCAACCCACTACACTATAGTCACTGCCTGTTGTAACTATACCATCCTGAATACCTGTGGCATCACCCTTTGGCAACCTGTAAATAATTGTCTCAATTTGAGTATCAAGTTGACCGTTACTATCAATCTGTGTAATATCCTTTCCCACCACCTCCTGTGGCAGAGTAGAATCTGAGACCTCTACCTGGCTATCAGCTAGTTTCTCAAACTCCTCATGCAAGTTCTTGGGAATTGTGTCATCTGTCCTGTGAGAAAATCTGCCAAATAGAAATCTAGTCAACTTATCCACCTTAGCTGGGTCAGATAACATGTCATTCATTATACGGTGGTGCTCAACCAACTGTTTAGACATGTGATGGCTTATTTTCATAATTTTATCTCGAATGTCTAAATAACCATCCTTTCTACTGTTTTGACTCTGGCTATCAATTGTCCAAGATCGTTTCCTCTGAGACTTTGTACTATACCTGTCCATTCTGGATAAAGTAGAGTGTAACCCCAATAGGATATAACTTCTTCAAACACCAAGAACTAACATGCAAATGATTAGAAGTATCATGCAACCATAGATTTGGACATGCAACTGATTAGAAGCAACATGCAACCACCAAATTATGACATGCAAGATCTGGGTAGTTGTCAAAACTGACATGCAAGATCTGGGTAGTTGTCAAAACTGACATGCAAACTTCTACAACCACCAAATTCACCAAGAACTAACATGAAAATGATTAGAAGTAGCATGAAACCATAGATTTTGACATGAAACTAATTAGAAGCAACATGCAACCACCAAATTATGACATGCAAGATCTGGGTAGTTGTCAAAACTGACATGCAAGATCTGGGTACTTGTCAAAACTGAAATGCAAACTTCTACAACCACCAAATTCACCAAGAACTAACATGAAAATGATTAGAAGTAGCATGAAATCATAAAATTTGACATGTAGCTGATTAGAAGCAACATGCAATCATAAATTATGACATGCAAGATTTGGGTAGTTCTCAAAACTGAAATGCAAGATCTGGGTAGTTGTCAAAACTGACCTGCAAACTTCTACAAACCCTCAGGCTGGCAAGATCATGGCTCTGATACCACTGAAATGTCCCTTTTCTGATTTTACATGATATTTCCAACCTTTAATCAGATCTTTAAGATCAAACAACTAATATCACAAAGATCCTCCAAATTTCTCAAGAAATCCCAAATCGGGTATGCCAGAAATTGTGCCAAAAGCTTCACAGCTTCACCAATTATTAATAAATCTGAAAGTGGAAATTTTTACAGAAATTTCAGCAGCATAACAGCCTACAAAATGAAATTTCCAGATCTGTATAACCTTTACACAACAGTTCTCAAATGTAGGAAAAAAACTATGCTCATCGGGCTCCCGAAATTAACACAAAAATGCCCGGAAACACCACATAACACTAATAAAATATCTCAAAAGTTTAATCATGTCCCAATACATATATTCAGCTCTATTTTAATAGCTTAAAGTCTGAAATACAGCAGCAACCAAAATTGATATGAAATGCTCAACTGAAAACACCAAACTCATGCAAAAAACACACCCAAAAACCCACAAATCTACACTGTTCAGCACAAAGGCAAACTCTGTATGAGCATGCAAATGGAATGGCTTCAAACTCCCATCCTTAACCTTCCTAGAAACCTGCAAACTCTCATTCTTGGGTCTCCCTGGAAACCTGCAAACTCCCGTTCTTGGGTCTCCTTCTCCATAGGTTTGGCAGCCTCTGAAGAATAACAAAGAATGAGCAAAAATCAAGTTCTCCCCTCCACCCAAAATGCCTCCAAACCCCTTAAAAGAGGGCATAACTGTAACTCACGTCCAAGAGAGGTTAATGAAACATATTTTAATAATAATTTTCATTTATTAGTCCAACAGTTTCCAAAGATTAACCCCCTTTTTTCTAAACTTCACTTTCTTGGGCTTGCCTGCCTTAGCAAAGATTTTTTTTTTATTATTATTTGAAAAGGGGACATGACAAGAAACCTCCACCTTATGCTTCAACTTCAATCGAGCTCCAAATCTATCCAACCAACTAGTTTTGTCTTCAAAAAATCCTTCTATGTAATCAGCCCTATCCTCACCACAAGATCCAAGAACCTCAAAGTCTTCAATGAGTTCCTCATAACCATCCTCAGGACCCACATTGCGAGGTATACAAGCTATAGCTCTCATGATCTTTGCAACCATATCATTCTTCATCAATTCCATCTTAGATCTAAAACTTGATCTAGCCTTGTTGAAAATCTTAATCTCCACAACATCACAAAGATCTATAATCACCTTAGGGTCCAATATTATCGGAAGCATCTTCCAAGATCTTAAAAAACTCAAGCTAAGAAATCAACAAGATCAATCTATTCCACAAGATCAACTAGATTTGATACCACTTTATATAGTACAATGTTATGTATCCCTAGAGGAGATTGACCTAGCCCCCAACAAATAACTACACAATGGAAGCTAAATAATAGAAAAGATTTATTTCCAACATGCCCAACTATAAAGTCTTCTAAGTTACATATAATTACATAAGCATTACAATAATAGTTCTACAAGATCTCATAAGATCACACTCCTAGCTAGCTCAGATCCACAATCTTCTTTCCTCAAATTTGTAATATTTAGGCTTTGACAAAAGGAAGATTTTCTATATGGTTTCTTGATGTAGTTATTTATCATAGTATCACCTTCATGTCCCTTTCTTTGGGTGGGAAATTTATTGGCCAAATATTGATGTGGTGACATTTGGTAGAAAGAAGTATAGCCTAAAATAGTAGATCAAAATCATGGCTATGCCAAAAGGTTTCTTCTTCTCCACTTTTTCATTTGAGGAGGATCTTGATAATGTATTGTGTGGAAGCTTATTGATGGTGGGTAAATATTTTTTGGCTCTTCAAAAGTGGCTTCCTAAATTGGATTTAAATTATTCCTTATTTTTCAAGCCCTGGTTTGGGTTAGGGCTACCTATGGAGTTTTGTTTCACAGATATCTTTAGTTTCCTTGTATGTTTTTTTGTTTGAGGAATTATTGTTTATTTATCCCATGAAGACAACTAGAAGAATATTAACTTATGTTAGAATATGTTTTAGTTTTGTATAATATGTTTATATGTAGTCCACTATAGAAATGGTCTCTAAAATAGGTGGGTGGATCTAACAAGTGGAATTCAACAATGCCTCCCTTTCTTTTTTTTCAGTACAAAAAAGTAGGCCAATAGGAAAAGAAATACCCTATGCATCTTGAGAAGGAGAAAGCTAAGAAAAATCTAGCCAAGAAGAAGTAAATGAAGTGGGAAAGGGTGAGGAGATAGATAGCACATAGGTGAGTACAAGGGATCTTCCCAACTTAGATAAATCTAATGTCATCATCCTAGATTCCTTGAACACATTTGTAAATGGTATTGGTTAAACTTACACGATAACTGATGGGAAGCAAAACTAGCATGAGGTCTCCTAGGAGGAGAATACACATAAAAGAAAAAGATTGGAGTGGTAGGAACCCCTTAGAATTAACTCAAAAAATGACTTGGAGGAAGGGGAAATCCATAAATGTAAGTTCAATGATGGAGAGGACTCTTACTTAGTTAAAAGGACTGAAAATAATATTAGTGAATCCTTAAGGATTAAGGATACCAATGTTGCAAATTTTTTCTGTGCTCCCCTTGAGATTTTTGAAAAGGGCTTAACCACCTCCTATGTACTATAAGTTGAGTGGTTTTATTGGACATTGATAGATTGATCTTTTGGTGCAACAACACCCCCACTCTAACAAGTGGTATTCGAGCTTGTTAGCAGGTTTGAATCCTCAGACCCTTGGGTAATGTTGACAGGGAAATTGTTGAAAATTTGTTTAGTGCTCCCCTCAAGATTTGTGACAAGGGCTTAACTACCTCCTATATACTATAAGTGGAGTGGTTGTATTGGACATTGATAGATTTGTCTTTTGGTGCAATGACAACCCCACTCTAATAGTCCAACCATGTAATATCTTAGGATATAGCCCTAATATGTAGTGTACACTAATAAATATATGTATATAGTAGAATATACCTTTCAAGAGGTAGATTCCCCCCATATCTATATCCAAAAAAATACCAAATGAGGAGATGAAGTTGGTAATGAAAAAACTATTAGCACAAACCAGAATGAACAAGGTGGTTCAAACTCAACACAAGAGGAGAAGGTGTCATTCAGTATTATCCTATAAAATAAAATAGGGGAGAAATGATCTAAAACTTTGTTCACTCCTTAGAGAAATTCTACTCAAAAATGACTACCAATACCCACAGTAGGGTGAAAGATAATGTGGGAGTACAAAGTTTTTTACTTGGTAGAAAATATGTTATTTGTTGGAACTAAAATTGGAACAATTGTTATGCTATTATTGATGTTAAACCTTACTCTTAAGATATTTTGTAATAGAGTAGAGTGCCATATTAGTTGATTAATGAAGAGGATTTGAAAATAAGAGATAACAAGATGAACTAGTGAAATGGTTGAGTAACGAGGAGTAAGTATGATGGAATTATAATGGGGACTTGATAAGTTGGAATTTAACAAGATAATATATTTTTTAATCATAGTATTAAGTAGAGAAGAAAAGAAATCTTAAGTATTGAAAAGATAGTCAATAGAAGACACCAAGTTAAGTAATCAGAAGCTTGGCCAAGAAGCAGAACATTGTTAAACATAAAATTAAGGAACTTGAGTAGAAGCCAAGTAAAATAGTGTTATCCAAGCTACCCAATTATGATCAAGACCAAGGAACATAGTGATCATTGAGTGTCACCATTTTAAAATTTTATGAAAGAATTAAGATTTAAGTTTGACATAGTTGAATTTATGGATTAGTCAAAACATGTTAAAGATAAGGATTGTTAAGCTAGTTTATTTAATACATAATTTGAGCATGTTGTGTGATCCAAGGCATGGATTAAAGGAGAAGTTTCAAGAATTTTCTAGGAAGAATAGGAAAGGAAAATAGTAGACATATTTAGTGAATTTGATCAAACCCTAAGATTGATGACTATGTTCAAGTAGAAAAAGATCAAAAGTATCTATTTAAGGAGGCACACAAGATGTTTTTCAGTTGGGTTGTTTAGGTGGCTAGTGAATTTATGGAGAGAAAGAGAATAAAAAATGCATAGAGGAAAAGTGAAGTTGTTGTACAAGTGATTTCTTGAAGTTTTTCCAAGCATATCATAGATGACGAATGTGATGCATTCCACTCAATGAACTAGGAATGAGCTGAATCGAGATCTAAAAAAGAAAAGTGAGTTGTATCTTATTAGATCAACCTAGCTATTACTTTCTAACCATTGTAGAAATTAAAATCCTTCAATCAAGGTTGACCTAAGAGTCATTTTTCAAATCTTGTAATCAAGCTATTATACTTGTGTAAATGTTTTTTTGATGTGTTTTTTATTTACTACTATGTATTTCTACAAGTCGACTATCACTAAAACAAAGAGTTGAAAATTAGTATAGAGTGGGTTTATGAGTTTGACTAAGTTTTTTGAAGTTGTTGAAAGTTGAATCGGTACATATGGACCTAAGGATAACAAATTCACCACATCCCCCTCCCCTAAGTTATTCTAAATCATTCTAATACTAGTTAAAAGAAGGAGTGAGAAGATCATAAAAACATTTTGTGGGTGGTACCCAAAAGACCATCTATGTGGTATGTTCTCCTAGTAAAAATGAAAAAAATATCTTGGAGCACATGTGACTCAATGTGGCTCATAAATTAGACATTCTTCAAACTTAGTTAGTTATCACAAACAAACATTATTTTGATTCAAGAAAATAAAATCACTAAGGAAAAAGTGAGAAGGATAATTTTTTTAAACATTGTGGTGTTCTTGGGTGAAGCTCTAATGGAACTTGTGGAGGTATTGTAGTATTTTGGAAGATTAATTATATCAAAGGTGAATTCATCAATTTTGAAGAGAATATTTCTTCTATCAAATTCTAGCACATTAAGGATGACACCTCTTGGGTTCTATCAAACATATATGCACCTAACACTTGAATGTGTAGGATAATGTTTTGGAAAAGTTAGAGGCTTATAGAAAACATTTTACTAATCATAGGTGGTTGGTTATAGGGAATTTTAATTTGTCATTGCAAGACAATTTGTTTTTTTTTTTGGTGGGGGTGAGTGTGTGTGTTGGGGTTGGGGGGGTGGGGGGGAGGTCTTAACACAATTTGACTTGACCTTATGGACTTCATCAATAATCATACTCTTCATGATATGGACCTACATGGATAAGCTATACTTGGATTGATAAGAGATATGATAATGATTTTATTAAGGTTCATCCTTGTAGAGCTCTTATTTCTAATTATTATTTTTGGTATTATCATTTCTCTTTGATTTCCCTCACTAGAATTGGTTCTGATCACTTCCCTATCTAATTTATGTCAAAACTGATCTCTGGAAAATACAATTTTTCTTTAATGTTTGAGAAAATGTGGACTACCCATCCTCAACTTGAGGCTTAAATTTATGACTCGTGGAATATTTTGTGTAAGCCAAAGCTATGTCTAAGGTTGCTAAGAAAATAAAGTATGTTAAAGATAAATTGAAAAAGTGGAATAAAAAAGGTTTTTGGGGATATGCTTGCCACAAAATTTTCCTTTCAATGAGAGATGAAGGAGGTTCAAGATAGAATATAAGATAGGGGATACAACAATATCTATATAGTTTCTAAGAATGAGATCTCAATTAAGTATCATGAAATAATTTCTAAGTAGGAAGAGGTATAGAACCAAAGATATCATTCTTTTTGATGGTCTACTTATGACAATAATAACATATTTTTCACATGACTACAATGAAGCACAATGTGACTAATAGGGTCTCTCATCTTGTTATTAACAGATATATGTCATATGTAGAGGATGACATTAGGAAGGAAGAATCTCATTTCTTTTCTTCCCTTGTCTCAATGGAAAGTAACCTTGATGTTGATGCCTAAGATATATTTATGGATTCTATTACATTGGTTATTGGGAGGATTAGAATTTTTTTTTTTCATTTTTCAATTCTAAAGACAAATTGAAAGCTACTATCTCCTCCTTTGAAGATAACAAAGCTCCTCATCATGATGGATTCCCCATTTATTTCTTTCAATTCTTTTTGGCATATTATGGAGTCAAATATTATTAATTATGAAAAAAAGTTCTTTGGTGCTAGAAACTTCCTTAGGAACTGAATTCCACCTTTATTATTATTTTCATTGCTAAGAATTCTAAAGATGATTCTATGGACAATTTATGTCTTGTCAACTTGTGCAATTCTTTTTTCAATACCATTTCTAAGGTCCTTACCTTTAGACTCCTTATTCTCCTCCCCTAAGATAATTTATTCTTGACATAATGATTTTATTTCTAGTATGCATTTTCTAGATTTCATTATTAAATTCCATGAAGAAATTCATACCACTAGAAATATTTGAAAAGAAGGGTTCCTCATGGAGCTAGATCAAATATCAAGATGCCTTATCTTGAGGAAGCTTCATGAAATATCACAACATTACAAACACTTTTGGATGCCAAATCAATCAACTTCTTTCACCTATCTTCTTCTCCCTTTGTGCTTTTTAGAGTTCTCTATTTGAAATATTAAAAAAGACATTGGTTGGTTGGAAAGGTACTTTTTATGTCAAGAAAGAAAGGTCCAACTCCTAAAGTATTATCTTCAAAGTCCTCATGTATACTATTTGAGTCTCCTAGGATCATTGTCAAGTTTGCAAAGGTTGTTGAAAGGCTTTAGAAAATATTTTTATGGTCAAGGGTGGAGAAAAAAAAGAGGATGTCTCTTATAGAACATGATAATAAAATCTATCAATAAGTTCATGGATTTCAATATGGAGAAGTAAATATCTGCATCTCTTTCTGACTAGAGATGATTTTTTCTAATCTTAATACATCCCTTTAGGATCCTTTATGTGGAAGCTTATGTAGAATGCTAAACATAATTATTTCCTTGGGATAGCTTGGAAAATTGGATATGGGATAAAAGTTAGATTATGGGAGGAAAAATGGCTTCTAGAGGTCCCTATATATGATCTGGACTCTTTTTGCTCCCGACACGTAGGAATGTAAAAAATAGGTATTGAATCCTCATGGTTAACTATTGGAGGGATAAAAAAAGGGTGAACCTAAAAGGTATGAGTAATTTTCTCCTTTTTCTACAAATGGATCTCTTCTTTGTGTTTCTTGTTCCTAATGTTGAAGAAAATTTGATTTAGAAGGGTACTTCCTTTGGTTCTTTTCCATTGCATTTTCTATCATCATGTTGTCTAATTCCTAGGATCCTATGGTGCAGGAGCACATTAAATTTCAAGAAGACAAAGATATAAAAGCTAGAGAAGCCATTTGTAATAAGTTGTCAAAGGAGGTCTTAATATGATAAATAATGTAAAAATATTTATTTAATTGGTGAATGGATCTATTAGCATCCATCTAAAGTCATTTGAGTCATAATGTTGGTCTAGGTTGGGTTTGTATGAAAGTTGTAATGTAAAAATGCATAAAGTGCATAAAATGTTGTCAAAAATGCAAAAGGGTTAAAGTAATGTAATGGGTCAGTTTAAAGGGTGGTTTGGAAGTTATAACCAACCAAAAAATCTATAAAACTGTATTTAAGGTCAAACCAAAGCATTAAAGAAAGGAAGAGATACATTTTGAAAGAAATTTGGTAATATCCTAAGTTGTTATTTTGATTGATTTTCAGTTTTAGTGTTGGTTCCAGGTCTTGTACGACCATTTACAGCCTGGAAACCATGTAAATTTTGTATATTTGGATAGAGAAGTGAATAACCTTTCTTTTGGCTTTGGTTTGGATTTTTTTCATTTAGAAATGAAGAAGTTATGCAGGTTTTGGCAAAGCTTGTAAATTGCAGATTTGAGAATGACCAACTACAGTCAGATTGAAACGTTTGGTACAAGAATATTTTGGAAAATAAAGACCTCTAAAAATATTCATTGGAAAGATACATGAATTATCTTTCATTTCCTTTTGGTTTGGGTTTTTTTTATATAAATTTGTGAAAGTTATGAAGATTTGAGTGAAAACTGGTTTTTAAATGCCTTCAATGGTGTTGCAGGAAAAGATTTGTGCTTATGCATTGATTTATGTATTGGATAAATTAATGGCTTACAGATTTGGAAACTAGACTCACAAATGGATAATTTGGAATTGGTTTGAGGTTATTTGAATTTATTTTGTGAACGTTATGTGATGCCCTAGGCAGGGTTACCAGTTTTGATTCTGGTTTATGACAGAAAATATGGGTCTCGGTTCAGAATACATAATTCATAATATTCTTATTGGATTGGTATCAGATTTGGATATGTTTTAGAATTACTAATTTGGAACAACTCCTCCAAAGGGTTTTTCAAGAAGATATTTAGAACTGAAGTTATGAACAATGCAATTAGACATAGCAATCTGATTGTGTGAGTGAAGATGTTGTTTTTATTGGTGTATAATGTCAGGGTTCTTTGTTGTAATCTTTGAGATGTTCTTGGTTCCTTGAGGGTGTACCAGCCTATTGTGAATCCCTTGAGTTGAACTAAGATTCCTTGAAGATAAATACAGAGGGATCTGCATCATCCTACTCCTTGTTAGTCTAAGGCTTGGATTCATGGGATCATTTCAAAGGTGAATATGTTCTTATAGATATTTGATAAAAATACTATTGAAAATGTGTGTTTCAAAGGTTTTCTTATTCTAAACAGATTCCATCTCTACTTGAAAGATGAAGAATTTGTTAATCATATCTCCCTTCATTATTACTATACCTCCTTAATTTGGAACAAATTTATGTAGAATCACAATATTTTCTAGGTTTTTTTTTAGAATAATCAAAATTTCTTCATCAAGAAATGGTGGTGTCCCTCAACTAGTAAAACCATTAAATCTCACTGGTCTTGTTTCCAACCCCACCTTCAATGGGGTATTTGGAGGGAGAGGAACAATAATTTTTTAAGAGATGTGGATATTCCCACAAACATCATTTTCAAGAATACCATGTTGGAATATTTAGGTAGGATACTAAGAGAGGGCTAAATTAATATCCTTTAAAACTTTTAGATCTCAAACAATATGTTTCTTTTCTTATAACTGATCAACATGTGCATGCATGAATGTAACCTCATAGACTAAAATTTAAATAAACTTATCTAATCTACATCATCATAAGAACATTAACATAAATAATTAATAAATATAACACATTAATTCATTGATTTGGTCATGCAAAGACCCTTAGTTAAAGGAAAAATTGTAGTGGGGATTACACCCACAAATTCTTCACTACTCCTGTAAGAGGTTACCTATTAGAGCTTACAAAATTGCCACTTCTGATGACTTACTTTTTTAGGAGTAATACATTGGGTTTTTTCAAATCCACCTTTCTTAAGGATTTTGGAACATTCATAAAATGTGCACTCAATTAAGAGATTTATGATAAACAATGTTAGGTCTAGCTTGTTAAAGGATTTAACTGCTACAATGGTAAGAAAGTAACATTAACTTGATCTGATTGAATGAAACTTAATTTTTATATTCAAACTTTTTTCTTCTCAAAAACCATGTATCACCTTTTGTAATTGATGTCTACAATTCCTTCCTCTTTCTCTTGGTGACTCTTCTCTATTGTAAATTCTTCACTTCTTCATACCATCAACATAATCCTTCTCAATGTAGCAATTGGCAAAAACTCTCCAACAAAAACTTTTTATCTATCATTCATATGTCCTTATATATAAATATTTTACAACTTGCATTTATGACCTAATTATGATTTAATAAATTTCTAGATTTCACATCTAATGAACAATCTATGTTCATCCTTATCATTCTATTTTCCTTCATTTTATTTTATTGGTTTGCATTCTTCCTTTGGATCATGAAAAATCAAATCTCTCTACGCAAAAAATCTTTTAAAATATTCTCCTTGATACTGAAAACACATGTTCCTACTTAGTAAGTGATAAATACATTGAATTTAGTGAATTCACAAACTCTTAGGTCTATCACGTGTAGCTTGGTAAACTCTATCTATTACATCTCAATAAAGATGTTTTCATTTGATGCTTCTTTGGCTCAATAATGCTTGCTTTAGTTGGTGTACCTATTTTTGCTTGATGCATATATCACTTGATAATAGCTACACATTTTAATTCACACTCATGCATGACTTGATGTATTCATGTGCTAAGTTATTATACTATGGCTTGGTAAATATGTTCACCAAACAATATCTCAATACTCACTGACTATACTTTTTGCACTAATGACAACACTTAATGCATATAAGATTAACATCCCCCCTTTTTGGAATTAGTGGGAAAAACATCTATATGTACTCACAAAACTATACTTATTCAGAACTGCATGTATCCCCCTAAATAGGTACTCCTTGGTATATTTTGCAAAATATTTTTCAAAATTACTCAAAATTGTTTGGTACCCTATTTTATTCAATCCTTATATCTCCATATTTTAAAAATTAATTACTCATACTCCCTCTATCAACATATATGTATACATGGTCCTCCAATAATTACACATCATACTCCCCCTTTTTGATAATGCTGCCAAAAAGTAAACTCAAAAATAATATTTTTGTAAAAACTTACAATCTATCAAGTATGTGTATTTGTCTCTTCTTTAGATTATCCATAGTGGAGTTCCAAGATTTATTCAATGCTTTTGGTGTGAGTACCTCCACACACAGCTAGGTAGAATGATCTAACATGTTATCTATAATTGATAGATCTATTATAGCAATGAGATCTTTAGCCTTCTTGATACAATTTTTCATGACCTCAATATGAGGTAGTAGCAAAGCTTGCAATTCATTAAGTGTTTTTCTTATTTATCTTCCTCCTTTTGTAATTAAAGTTGGACCCAAGTAAAATGTTTCATTCTTGGAAAACACTGTCGGTATTTCTAACATTGTTGTCTAATAGTGTCAACCACTTAGTCACTTACAAGGTAGAGTTAGATGGTCATTATTGTGACCAAGATACTCTATATATGCCAAGTAATGTACATAAGATAGTATGTACAGAGTAATTCTATAGAAGCTAAGTAAAGTATGGTCACAAAGTAATTTTCTATATGTATTGAGCTTATTAGTGATCGAGCAATTCATCAGCAATTGAGTAAAATTACAAGTATATAAGTAATGAGTGATATAGTATTTACTAAGCATAGTATATGTCACACATTAGAAGGTTAACAAAGATCAAAAAATAGAAATGTCAAGCATCAAAAATAGTAAAGACCAAGTAATGAAAAGTTTACATAAAAATTAGGAATGGAACAAAGTTTTAGGAAAAATGATTATCAAGTAGACTTAGAAAATTTATTTAAGTTTTGAAGAGGTTGTTACAAAAAATTTAATACATGAAGAGGTTATTACAAAACATTTACATGACATGGATCACATATCCCTATGTGTATGTTCAATGATTAGGATGGAGAGGCAAAACATGAAACCATTTAGAAGACTCTTCATGGAATCTTTAAATAGCAATGATCATAACCTAGATCATGCATGTGATAGATTGAGACACAAAGGAGGAGAGCATGAGAGAATAATTAGAGAATTAGAAGTTATTCAAGGGTTTTTTTTATTATCTAATAGAGAAAGTGACCTAATCATAAGCAATGAATGTGAAAGGGAAAGACAGGCATTATCAGATCAAAGGAGAGGATCAATTAGTAAGGAGAAGACTCAAAATCATCTTATAGAGAAAACAAAGAGTTAGGTAATAAGTTAGTTTTAATAGACTCGAATCAAGGTAAATCTCTTGATAGAGTGGTCTTAATAGATCTTTGTAAATATCCTAATGAAATCCTTAGTTGTAAGTGTCAAATCCTTTAACAAGGTGAAACCTAACAATTTCTTAAGTCTTTATCATGATAGACTCCTTATAGAGTAGACCATATTTTATGGTCAGCCATTATAACCTTAAATGGTTAACTTTATTATTGCAGTTGTGAAGATTTGTGGGTGTCATCCTTGCCCAAGTTTGACCTTCACCTTGGAGGGTTTGTGGGTAACAAATATTGTGTTATCTATTACTAATTTTATTAATTTGATTGAATTTATTTACATGTTACAACAAGTTTACATTTGCAGTTTTGCATGCAAAAGTTATTGATAGATGTAGTTGAATTTGGGAAAAATATAAATTCTAGTAGATTATGATTCCCCCTCCCCCCTAATATCTAGTTTAGTCCTCCATAAATCAATAATCTATATTAGAGCATTAGTTCTTTGAAAGAATTTTAAAGGCTTGGAGATTTGATCATGGAAGATGGATGCTTTCAAATTGGATAAGAATATTGACAATCAAGTGATTAACGTCCAACTCACACTATATAAAATTGAGAAGGCAAGGTAAGATCTAAAGGAATCCCTAAAAAGGAGAAAGAAAATTTTTGTCTAGATAAAGCAATACTCTTATGAATAAGGTCAAACTAAAGGACTATTTGAACCAATCAATCTTAATGAAAAGTAATCAACTTACCTACTTGAAAGGAACAAACTCCCCATGAAGAGATAAGGGTAATGAAAAGAGAACATAAAATACAATTAGTAAGACTATGTGAACTGAATAAACAAAGAAAACAAGTTGAAGAAGATAGGACTATGTTAGAAGAAGAAAAAAGGACAATGGCTACCAGAGTTGAAGAAAGAATATTGGATGTGAAAAATCTTGCAAATACACAAATGGATCTGATGAATTAACTAATGATTACAAATTGGGAACTATATTACAAGGATATGCATCTATTGAAAATCTGAAATCACACAATGAGATACTGAAGAATAAACTAAAGAATGGGAAGGAATCTATGGAGAAATATAGAAAAAAAAAGGAAGAAATGAAGTACTTTGAAGAAATTATGAAGTCATCAAGCTATTATAATGGACTAGGAAACTCATGCACTAAGAAAGGAGAATCATCTAGCAATGGAGAAATGAGATATGCAAAGCCAAAGAAAAAAATGAGCATGCTATCATTGTAGAAAAATTTGTCATACTACATACATTTGTCAAAGCAAATGTGGTATGCAAAATTCTAAACCTAAGTTTATTGGTTACTACTTTTACTGCAAGAAAGAGGTCATTAAATACATGAGTATAGGTCAAGACTGAGGAATACACCTACTACACCAAGATTTGAAGGATATTGCGATAACTATTAGAAATATAGGCATAGAGTATTTGAATACAGATCAGAGACAAAACCCTAGTGGCCAAATTAGAGAAAATATAGTTATGTATCTAATAATACATGTTTGAAAAGTCAAAGTTTGCATCAAAGCAATGATTGTAGGACTCTAGTACATTTAGAAAATTAGATAAACTACAAAGGAAAAAGCAAAGTGGCCATTTAGAAAGTGAGAAATGAAATGAACTAGAAATTGAAAAAGAAAACAAAGATGGTAATAGTGGAGTTGGTGGAGCTAATGGAGCTAAGATCACCCAATCCAATGGAGAAGGTGATCATGTCATCTCTAACTAAGAAAAAGAGGTGTGTGTGGAACTATACACCTAAATGATATATCATACATAAGTTCCTTACATAAATGTGTTCCAAAAGTTCATATCTACAAATATTATATGAATGCGAATAAAGTTTGTGAAAGTTTGTTGAGTATTAGTAAACTATTTTTGTTGAACAAACATTACAACATAGACCGAGCACTCCAATAGAGACCAAAGGTTATGGAAGAGACTGAGTTGTTGTACTAGCTAACTTCCACTTAATGAAGTACACAACATTAATGGTGAAACTAATTGATCAAAAGAGAGGTATGTAATAAATTTATAATACATTACTTCATACCTTGCAACCAAACTTTTAAAGAGCTCAAGGTGATTAAGATATTTCAAGAAACCAATAGAGATTTCAAGGAACAATTTGGTCATGAAGATTGAACAAGTAAAGAGCATGAACAAGTGACAAGTATCTAGAGAAGGAAGAACATCAAACCCTAGTTATGAACATGACATCTTTATAGACCAATGGAATGAGTCAAAAGGTTAGTAAAGTTCAATTGGTGGTGAGCGATACCTATCCTATACCTAAATTTCATACTATTCCAAAGATTTTTGTTAAGGTAGACTCAATGGGTGCATTATCCTCGATACCACCTAAAGTTACTATGATTCATAATATCAAAACTTGTCACATCTACAAAATTGGAGAACTGGGAGATTTTGAAATCAGAAAAGATTGTGAGAAACTATTTAATGAATGAACTTTGAAGGATGAGTTTTAGATTATTGAGATGAAAGGGTTAATTTGAGCCCTAATTTTTTTGAAATTTTTTAGAATTGAATGGATCAAAGTTATTTTGAGCAGAGTTCATGATATGAAATATTGGTTACATAATGGACTAGTAGAGATCACAAATAAAATGATAAATGGGGTTATAGGTTATCAAGCCCTAGATAAGAAGAAAATAATATGATTCTTGAGCCAAGGATAATTCTAGGTGAATACAAGAGCTAAGGAGAATTCTAGGCAAATAAAGGTGACAAGTGGAATGGACAAGGTCTGTCCATTACAAGAATTTCTTATCCACTCATAGAATTTTCAATGAGAACCATTGTTCAAAATTTCTATCAATCAAGTAGATTGAATAGTGTGTCATATATGGCTATGGACCAAGCATTGAAAATTGTGATGAAAGATCATGAGGATGATCTTGCTGAACTACAAATATTACAACTAGAAGAAAACCTATCATCAATAACAAAGGAAAAGAATTCAATATGTAAGTTTGGTTCCCTAATTTTTTGCATATTCTTCTATATCTAGAAGTATTTTCTTGGTATACGTAATGTTGCATGGGAACAAAATAAAACAATAACAAGGAAAAGTAATGAAATTATTACTCAATTGGGAGACAATTTTGATAACACAATGAATACATATTTTTATGAATTCAAGTTAAGGATGAAAAGGAGAATTTTGAAGGAATTGGTCACAAAATATTACAATGACATTTGTTTCCTTGTTGATATGGACAACACATTTGTACAAGCAGTAAATCTAAGGAAGGTATGGCTACAAAGCTTTGAATATGAGATAGATAGTGATGATGTAAGTGTAAACATTGATGCACTATTAAAACAAGGAATAGATGTTGAGGCAAAAGCATTTGGAAGATACAAAGAAGCAAATGCAAGGATAAGAGTGAACATCAATATAGCTTCCAAGGAGAAGAAAAGAAAGAAGATGATTGAAGACCTAGAAGCTAAACTAGGAACCATATGCAAGGGACAAGAACCATTGAAAATAATACAAGATCTTAGTGAAGATGAAGAAAAAGATAGTCATGATAAGGAAGATGATAAAGAAGCAGCTGACAAGGGTAAAGCCCTAGTTTTTTCATGTTACCAGGCAAGAATGATCTAAGAATAGAAAAGAAGAAGGTAGTGACACCTCCACCCCCAAATAAGCCTTGGACTAGGGTATGTTTTATTATTGAGTGCTCTATAAAGTAGAAAATAGAGGGGACTAATGAGTTGAGTGAACATCAAACTAGAAGAAGGATATTGGTAAGAGGACCACCTCAAAAGAAATAAAAGTCAATTGATGAGGTATGTTCAAATTTGAAAAGATCAACAGGATTATCTAGGTTTAGATTTGTAAAGCATGATAAATTAGATGATTCTCATTGGAATAAAGTTGAAGAGGATATGGTGGGAAATATTGCAAATAATAAACTAGCCCCTAGTGAAATAGACAATAGGATACCTCAAAATATTTTGGAAAGATTAAAGATAAGGTGGCAGTAGGCAGTTGAATTAGAAATATAGATAAGAACTAGCACATTAGTCAAGATCATGCTTGATCTCTCTCAAGATCAAATGAACACTTTTTGGGAGAAATATAGGAGCAGATTTGTTTCTAAGTATGAAATGGTTTTACTTTTGTAAAATAAAGAAGAATTTGTATAGAAGTAAGACAAGCTACTTTGGAAAAGTATTTTTGGGCTAACTACAAAGAAAGTAGAGACTGTCAACATCAATGGTAAACATAGTAGTGGAGAATGGTCAGGTGTGTCGAGTCCATAAGGAAACATGTTTCCTATACATATTAACACCCCTGACACTCCAATAGTTGAGTAGTCAAGGCTTACAAATAAAGGAGAAGATGATGAAGATAGAGAAACTAATGAAAATAATAAGATTATTTTAGCACCTTAGATTGAGGAAAATAAAGAACTAAATAAAGCTAAACCAAGTACAACTATTGTCTTGAGCACACATGCACTAGAAAGACTGAGTGGTGATACCCCCTCACCTACTCCTAAGGTAGTGCTGAGTAGCATCAGCCCTTCATTGAAAAGGAAGATAAAAGAAATAAAAGACATTTCACCAAATATTGGGGTTAGTCTAGATGAAAACATTGAGATGCCACAATTTGATCTAGAAAATCATTTTTCTACAAGAAAAAATTGAAGAAGAAAAAGAGATAAGGAGACAGCTAAAGCAACAATAGACATTACAAGATGTGAAGCATATTTTTGTTGATGCTTTTGACATACAAAATTTAGATGAAGAAACACCAACCATTGATTAAATTGTAAATATCATTGATTGAGCAAGTGCTAAAATTTTTGAATCCAATGAGAAGCTAATGGATTGGTTAGCAAGACAAATTGAGACCAAGGTTGTAGATAATTTTTTCATAGCTATAGTTGAGGAGAAAGTACTATTTCAAGAGAAAGCATAGGTAATGATGAATCTTGTATACAAGGTACACCATATGTACATGATTTTTTTAGATGAGCCAAGATTTATAAACAATATGTAAGCACACATAGATAAGGCTCTGGCTGAGATGAAGGCATCCAATAACATTATCTCAGAGTTAGTAGAATCTAGCACTGATCACTACAATATTCTATTGAATTCTCAAGGTACAATGGCTAAGCTTTAAGTAGTTGACAACACCATGTGATCTAAATTTATCCCAATTCAGGATATGATGATACCTCATTTGGATTTCAAGTAGAGAGAACTAAAAACAACAAAGGACCTTACTGTAGAAGATCATAACTTATTAGTGGTTGAAATTCTTTTGGATTTAGCTACAAGAATACAATTGTATAATCAATTTTTTGAGGCTACAAGAACCACATGTAATCATGCACTGGCCATGATTACCAGAGTTCACAAATAATTCATTGAAATATATGGATTACTTCAACTCTTTCAACCCTAACAAAAATGACATAAAGTGTTCAAAAATAAGGGGGAAATGTATACAAGGGATAAATGTATATGGAAGAGGGACTATAGTGTAGAAGGAAAGAGGAAATGTGTACATGTATAGTATAAAGGATGTAACAATTTTTTGTATTCACTATTCATAAGTCATAAGCCTTATTGGGAGAGTTCAAATTATCATTTTTGTAATGATATGAAAAAGTGATGTAAATATGACATAGTGATTTTTCCACTAATGTCAAAGGGGGAGATTGTTGGTATCTCTAACCATTGTTGTCTATTAGTATCAACCACTTATTTACAAGGCCAAGTTAGACCGTCATCACTATGATTGAGCTACTCTATATAGGCTAAATCATGTACATAAGATAGTATGTACTAAGTTATTCTATAGGATTTGAGTAAATTATGGTCACAAAGTAATTTTCTATATGTATTGAGCTCATCAATGACCTAGCAAGTCATCAATGACCGGGTGAAATTCCAACTATATAAGTACCAAGTGATATAGTATGTGGAAAGCATAGTATATGTTGAGCATTAGAAGGTTAAAAAGGTTAAGAAATAACAATGTTGAGCATCAAAATAGTAAAGAATGAGCAATATAGAGTTTACATAAAAGTCAGGAATGGAACAAAGTTTTAGGAAAAATGATTATTAGCCTAACTTGGAAAGTATATTTAAGTTTTGAAGAGGTTTTTATAGAACATTTTATAATTGAAGAGGTTGTTATAGAACATTTACATGACATGGATCACATAGCCCTATCTATAAGTTCAATGATCAAGATGAAAAGGCAAAACATGGAATCATCTAGAGGAATCTTCATGGAATCTTTAAATAGTGATGATCTTAACTTAGTGTGTGTGTAACAGAGTGAGAGACAAAGGAGGAGAGCATTAGAGAATAATCAAAGAAGATCAAAAGTCATTCAAAGGTTTTATTATCATCTAATAGAGAAATTAACCTATTTAAAAGAAGTGAATGTGAAAGGGAAAGACAAGTTTTTTTAGATCAAAGAAGAGAATCATTTAGTAAGAAGAAGACTTGAAATCATTTTGCAAAGAAAATTAAGAGTTTGATACTAAGTCAGTTTAAATAGCTTGAATCAATGTAAATCTCCTAAGAAAGTTCTTAGTTTTAAGTGTCAAATCCTTTATTAAGGTGAAACCTAACAATTTCTTAAATCTTTAATAGAACAAACTCCTCACAGAGTAGATCATATTTTATGGTTAACCATTGCAACCTTAACTAGTTAACTTTATTATTGCAGTAGTGAAGATTTTTGGGTGTCATCCCTATTGACATATTAGTTAAGTTTGTTATTAGTAACATACACTTATTTAGATTGTAAGTGTCTACCAAGCTTATTGTATAGTTAATAGTGTTAACAAAACATTTCAATTGTTACTAAGTTCTACAATTGCTACCAAGTACTTTGGACAAATTTTAGTGTGTGCCAAGCAATTACAGCTAGTATGAAGATTAGTAGTGTAAACCAAGCATCTCAGTGTATGTTGAGTTTACCAGTGTAAACCGAGCTATGTAGTGCTTACCAAGTTCATAGTTAATATGATGTGAGTCTATTGTTAACCAAGAAAATCAGTTTTAACCAAGTAATTTAGTTTATATCAAGCTCATAGAGGAACCATTTACTAAGTTACACAGTGTGAATTAAGTGATTCAATTTATATGCTAAGTTTCATAGTATTCACCAAGTCAATAGCGCAGACTGAGTTCAAGACTACTTGGAAGTGATTAGTATGGATTGAGCTTCTATGTCTACTAAGTGCATGAAGATGTTGAGCATTGATAGTGGATGCCAAGTATCAAAACCTTACCGAGTTAGTCTTTAGAACTTGAGTGTCTACATTTGAGTTGACTTTGTAATATTTGTGTAAACTAGTATTGTGGCCAAATTTGTAATTGTATAATTGGATTGATATATATGTAATGAATTGTATCATATCCAAATATATGGATGGAATAAATGTAATCAAATAAAATTGAAGAAGAGTAGAAAAAGAGAATTACAAAGGCTACAATAGTATAAGGAGAAGCAAAGATATATCTATCATAGCCAAGTGATTTATACACTCAAAGGAATCTCACTCAACAAACCAAGTTATAGATCATAGATCAACTACTCCTTCATCCTTATAGGTGGATCAGTCAAATCCTTTAACAAGGTAAACGTAACAGTCTTATGAAAATCTATTTATTGAGTGCATACTTCATTGTATGTTTATAAATCCTTTAACAAGGTGGACCTAGTAGTCCTTATTGTTTCTAACAAGGCAAATCATTAGAAGTGATCAATGAAAGACTTAATAGGACAACTTAATACTATAGTAATAAAGTGTGAGTATCATCCCCACCCTAGTTTTACTTTCTATTTGGAAGGTTTTTGGGTCACCAAATCTATCCGTCAAAGTGTTATGTATGCTTTCATTTTTTCAGTTTCTTATGCATGCAATTAAATTAGAATATATGCAAATGATTAACTGAGTAATTGAAGATAAAAATTTTAAAGTTATTGATTAACCCGTCCCCTCTTAGTAACTTAGCCTTTCATAATATTTCCAACAATTGGTATTAGAACATTGTGGTATTAGAATATTGCTCAACTCAAGAAAGAAAAAGAGAAACTCTCTCAATTGCTAAAAGGAAAAAAAGATCTTGTAATTCAAATGAATGATCATCTGTACATTGAAGAAATAATTAAAGACCTTCATTTAGCATGTAGCTGATATGAAGCAAATGAAGCAATCAAAGAACTCTTGGAAAAGAATGGTTTTCTACAAAAAGAATTGAGAAAACTAAGAAGAGAGCAAGAAATTGAGTTAGTAAAGCTATGTGAAGTCATGGAAGGGAAAAATAAGATAAAAAAGAAATAGAAGGAAAAGATAATGAGATTCAACATCTATCCCTTTAGCAAACTGACTTCATTAACTAGCTCACCAATGCAAATGAAGAAATCATGAACTTGAGATCTGAGAATGAAAGATTGTAGAATTACCTAAACTTTGAAAGGAAAATCAATGAAAGAATGATGAAATCTCAAGCAGAAATGAATCAATTAAATGAGAAAAATCTCTATAGATAAAAAGGAAAATCAAGAATTGGATATAAAGATAAAGGTGAATCTTCCAAGCAAGGAGCTCAAAAGAACCAAAGACCTACTTGCAATCATTGTGGTAATATAGGTCATACATCAAACACATGTTGGAGCAATAGAAAAGGAAAATTCAATGGAAAGCGTTACAATTGCAACCAGCATGGTCCTAAGGCTAATGAATGCAAAGAGAAACCAAAATTTGAAGGAAAATTTTACAAATGTAAGAAACATGGACACAAGTCATCAAAATGTAAAACCAAGATATTGAATCTAGCAGAACAAATTGTGAAAGCTATATTTGGTTAGGACTATAACACTTGGTGCAGATGTCATTATTGTGGAGAATTTGGACACATTGGAATGAATTGTGTAGATACTACTAAAAGATGTTTCATTTGTATAGAAGTTGGTCATCTTGCCAAGAACTATGTGAATACTACAAGGATAAAAGATGAAAAGAAGAAAAAAGCTGATAACATCCAAAAATAGATGAGACAACAATGGGTTCCAAAGTCTACCAATAATGCAAGTCCAAACAATATGAACAAGTCACTCAAGAATTGGGTGACTCTACCATTTCTACTTGAGTTCTCAAAGGAGAACTGGAACTAGGCTACCAAAGAAGACATGCAAATCAGTTATAGTTGAAAGGATAAAAGATCCATTTCTATATTCAAGATACAAAGGGATCACTAAGTAAAAGGGTATTGATTCCTACCGAGTTACTTTCCTTAACCAAGTGAGGTTGGGTCATAGACTCTATCAAGCAAGGTTGGGAGTAACTAAATTTTATGTGGTTATCGAATAAAGGAAGATCGTACTAAGTAATTAATGCAAGTGATGTGGATGACAATATGTAAATTTGATCTACCATTCATACCAAGCATTTATGGAAAATTTTGATAAAAGGAATGAAATCAAAGTCATTTTTACTATGAATTTCTTAGAACAAATTGTGTAGAGTGATCTTCAAGAGCATCCAAGCAATTTGAGTGAATTGTTATCAAAGATTTCAAATTATCTCAAACCCTACTAAGTGAAGATAGTATCTAGTAGTAGTAAGGTAAAATGAGGATCAGGCATGTTGGTTCATGGTGTAGAATGGAAAACACTAGACTTCAAGCTCACTCCTACAATCACTGAAACCCTAGATCTAAGTGGAGTGTAGTCACAAATCCCTCCAAAGCTACCATTGGTTAATGACATTTGTTCTCACTTTAAATGCATGATTCAAGATATTGGTACCTTGGAAATGGATGAAGCCCTACAAAAGTTATGTGTGAATGGTGTTTTGAAACTCGAGCATCAACATCTCGAGACTAAAGGATTAACCCATATTCCTCACATGCCCCAGTAATTCCAAGTAAAATGGATTAGGTTTATTCTTAGTTGAGTGCATAATGGACAGTTATGGTTGGAGAAGCCAATTTTGATCACAAAGAAGATGATTAATAGAATCACTAGTCTCCCAATGTTGGCCAAAGCTAAAACAACCAAAACCCTAACCCTAGGTCAAGCTAAACTAAAGAAGAAAACCCTAGTAGAATGAGATGCTAGAGACATGAAGATAAGCAATATCACTAACATGGAATTGAAATTTGGTATTCATATCATTTCACACAAGATATACAATTCAAGTAGGTTAAATAGTGTGTCATTTGAAGTAGTTGAACTTGCATACAAGATAGTCAAGAATAATCTTTCTCTTCACCTTGTCGAGCTATTGTTGATTCAATTCAGCAAGAATATGGCAAGCATCAAAACATCAAAGAACAAACCATGTAAGTTTGGCTCTCTATTGTCATGTCTATTCTTTTATGTTAAAAATTTATTTCCATCAAAAGGTTCAATTGTATGGAGGAAAGATGTGCCAATACTCTACCAGACTAATGAGTATATTGCTAAGATGGAATAGAATTACACAAGTATTATGGATAACTATTTTGATGCATTTAAGGAGAAAATGAATAATAGATTTAGAATCCCCAAGAAATTAGTTGAAGATTACAAGGATGATGTATGTTTTATGATAGATAGTGATAAGGTATACATTTAGGCAGTCAGGCCTAGAATTGCATGAGTGAAACCTCTAGGATATGTGGTTAATGTTAATGAAATAAAGGATATAATTAAGGAGCTGATAAATGAACTAGTTGACCCCAAGGCTACATATTTTGGTACTTATGATGAAGCCAAGGCTAGAGTAGAACTAGAGATAAAGATCCCTTAGGTGGTTAAAAAAGGCAAGAAAAGGATTGCCAAATTGAAAACAAGTTCTACTCTTTTGTTGGCTAAGGGAAAAGGTGAAGATGAAGATGCAAAGGATGAAGAAGAATCAGAGGAAGAGGAACCACTAAAGAAAAAGGACTTGGTAATCATTACCAAGCCTACCAAGCCATCCACTATTATGTTCACTAGGAGATCCTCTAGGAAGAAAGCTAATAAGGAAGGAGGAGATATAATATTTAGAAAACCCCCACCCACCTTCCAAGATAGATTAAAAGAACTGGAGGTAGGGGTCAGTATAACAAATTTTAAAACATTAAAATATGAAATTATGATTAATGAAGAATAAAAGTAGATTCAAGATCTAGTGATGGACAAAATAGGTAAGTAGAAATACTCGCCTGACTAGTTTACTTCTTAGATTCCTAATATTTTGATTGATAAGATTAAGCCAAGGTGGGAATTTTCCATGTAAACTATAAAAGACATCTATGGGAAAACCTTGAGGTAGCTTATACTAAGCATAATAGACAAGGAGATTAAGGAATCTTTAAAGAAAAATGCAGATAAATTAACTCTAAAATTTAACACTTGACTAGTAGTCATGAAATATATTGAGCATGTTATGAAAAGTGCAACAAATACATGGAAGAATGTATATCTTCTTCATAAATTGAGTGATTTTCTAGTTAGCATAAGTGATAAGGATGGTGAAGATGATCAAGAAAAAGATGAAGAAGGAAATGATGAAGAGACAACACATGTCGATACTACTGATTATGAAGAGGAAAATGAACAAGAGGCTACCTAGGAAGGAACACAGGATGATGAGGAAACTGACCCAATTAAGATTGTTGCAATAGTTATTCACTAGTAAATTTGGACCCAATTTTTGACCAATTTTGGTCAAATTTTTACCAAGGTTTTTTGCTATTTTTCTCACCAAAATTTTGACCAAATTGTAGGTTGGTCAAAATTTTGATGAATAAATTGTAGTTTGTTCAAAATTTCTATGAATATATTTGTCAAAATTTTGACCAACCTGCAATATGGTTGAACTTTTGATGAGAAAAATACTGATGAACCTTGGTCAAAAATTGGGTCCAAATGTACTAGTGATTTCCTCACTTCATCACTCCCCAAGAAAAATAGTGACAACATCAAGCACAAAGATAGCCTTAGCAAGATTAATTGTGACTACCACTAAACAACACAAACATTCAATCAATCTTTGGACCAGTTTAGCTCAATACGTCATTGACTGAAGTATCAAGTACTTCATCTACTAAATTGTAGGCTCTTCCCTCTTCAACTATGATTGAGATTTCAATTTTGGACACATCAATTTTGGCTACTACAACTATTTCTACTAGTATTCCTTCAATAAGTGTAGTAGCAATTTTTGTGGAAAGTCCTATTATGTCTACTATTGTTTCCATTCCTAGTAAACAAGAAATAAGTATAAGGATAGTTAAGAGCAAGCCTCAACTGAGAAAAAAAATTTGGGCCAAGGAAAAGAAAAGGAGAAGGAAATGGACCTTGATGAGGAAATTGTAATCCTAAATTGGGATATTTCCACGCTCAATCTAGATCAAATTTAGACATTTGGTGAACTTCTCCAAAATATAGCTAAGCAGCAGAGGCTAAGAGAGGAAATAGAAAAAGAATTTAAAATCATTGAGGATGCCAAGAATATTTTGGTAGAGGCTATAGGTATAGATTTTGATTCTTCTCAACTAGTTTTGTATCCATTGACAGAGGCAGTCCAAAAGTTTAGTGAAGACCTGGATGGACATGACAAGTTATTGTAGAAAGTAGAGAAAAATTTTGAAAATAAAGTGTTAGAGCACATTGCTCAATAGATTACCATCTACCAAGCAAAACTTTCTACCATTTTGGGCTCTCTAGCAACTTCTTGTACTAATGTATCATCACTTTTTGGTGAGACCATTCAAAATATGATTCTTCCCAACATGGAAGCACTACCAAAGCATATTGTACATGCAAAAATCCTCATCCATGACAATAATTTCTCCATTGTAGACTACATGATTGTGTTGTTAGTAGAAGTGCAGATTGCACTACACAAATGTAAGGTCTTGTAGGACAATTGGGACAAAACTTTGGCACTCATATTAAAGGTAAATTCAGACTTCCTATCTCATTTTGGCATTACTATGTAAATATATAGAATAAATCTTTGGCATTAATGTCAAAAGGGGGAGATAGGTGAAGAAAGATGTAAAAAGTTATGGGGGAGAAAATGTAATGTAAAAAGTTGCAAAAACAATGGGGGAGAAATATGTGAAAGAAGAATGTATAGCATGTACAACAAATACATATTGTATATAGAAAAGAGATGTATTCAAATGTATAGTATATTGTATATTACACTATGGAAGAGCCTTACCATATATAGATGTATATCTTACAAAACCAATTTTGAAAAATCTCAAAAATAGTATAGTCTACCAAGCTAGAATCACAAGGTGATGGACAAAGGTATTTAGGAACTTTTTGAATTCAGTTTTGGTTGATAAGTATTTTTTTCACTAATGCCAAAGGGGGATATTATTGACATATCAGTTAACTTTGTTATTAGTGACATACACTTATTCATATTGTAAGTATCTACCAAGCTTATTGTATAGTTAATAGTGTTAACCAAGCATTTCAGTTATTACTAAGTTCTATAGTTGTTACTGAGTCCTTTGGACAAATTTTAGTGTGTGCCAAGAAGTTACAGCTAGTATGAAGATTAGCAATGTAAACCAAGCATCTCATTGTATGCCAATTTTACCAGTGTAAACTAAGCTATACAATGCTTACCAAGTTCATAGTTGATGTGATGCAAGTCCAATGTTAATTGAGCTACTCAGTGTTAACCAAGTAATTTAGTTTATACCAGTGTTGTAGAGGAAGCATTGACCAAGTTACACAGTGTGAATCATGTGATTTAGTTTATATGCAAAATTTCATAGTATTTACTGAGTCACTAGTATAGACCAAGTTCAAGACAACTTGGAAGTGATCAGTATGGACTAAGCTTCTATGTCTACTGAGTACATGAAAATGTTGAGCATTGATAGTGGATCTTGATTATTAGAACCTCAAAAAGTCAGTCTTCAGACCTTGAGTGTCTACATTTGAGCTAGCTTTGTAATATTTGTGTAAACTTGTATTGTGGCCAACTTTGTAATTGTATAATTGGATTGGTATATATTTAATGAATTGTATCATATCTAAATATATGGATGGAATACAATGTAATCAAATGAAATCATAGAAGAGTAGAAAAAGTAAATTAAAAAGGCTAAAATAGTATAAGGAGCAGCAAAAATATATCTATCATAGCCAGGTGATTTATACACTAAAAGGAATCTCACTTAGTAAACCAAGTTGCAGATTCGAGATCAGCTACTACTTCATCCTAACAAGTGGATCAATGAAATCATTTAACAAGGTAGACCTAATAGTCTTATACAAATCCCTTTATCGAGTGCATACTTTATTGTATGTTTGTAAATCCTTTAACAAGTTGGACCTAGTAGTCCTTATTGCTCCTGACAAGCCAGATCATCAAAAGTGATCAATGTAAGCCTTAACAGGCCAACTTTATTCTACAATACTAAAGTTTGTGGGTATCATCCCCACCCCAGTTTTACTTTCTATTTGGAAGGTCTTTGGGTCACCAAATCTTTGTCGCAAAGTGTTATGTATGATTTCATTTTTGAGTTTTTTATGCATGCAATTAAATAAAAATATATGCAAAGGATTAATTGGGTAATTGAAGATAAAAGTTTTAAATTTATTGATTCACTCCTCTGCTCTCAATAAATGTGATTGAATTGATTTACATGATACAAGTTTACATTTAAATTTTTTCATGCACAAGTTATTGATAAGTGTGGTTAAATCTATGAAAAGTATAGATTTTTATAGATTTTGATTCTCTCTCCCCCCCCCTCAAGTATCTAGTTTACTCCTCCATAAATCAATAAGAACTTAGGTAAATTGTTAGACCATCTACACCTTTCTTTAAATATTCCTCTATTTTCTCCACTTTCTCCTTAATGTTTATTGTAAAATGTGAAATTCACATAACTTTTGGAACAATGTAATAGAAGATTTTATGAGCTCTTCCAACTTGGTAATCATTTTTGAAAGTTTCACTTGTTGGATAATAATAGTTTCTCCAACCTTAGTCATAACCTTGTTCTCAAATTTCTTTTATGCATGTTCAAGTTACTTTTCTTGTGCATCCAAATCTAGTTCACTCACCTTTTCTACAAGTAAATCCAATTACTCCAATATGGGCACTGTCTCCTCTAATGGTGTATTAGGAACAATTTGTAGAAAGACATCCTTGACATTGATCAAGACTTATTATTCATTAGTTATTTCCTAAGACTCTTTCTTGGCCTTCCTTGTACATAATTCTCTATATTCCTTTAATGCTTTGAAGTCTAGTGTATGGGTTTCACACTTGAGAATAACTACAACTTCATCCAAAGTCACTAGATCTTTCTTTATCTTCTTCATCTTGTCATTAGAAGTACTCAAGCTTACTCTCAGTATTTTTTTGTTGGCACTAGAGCTTTCTTCTCCCTATTGTTCTTTCAAGGCACGTTATCTTTCTTTCTTTTATATTATTTCATCTACTTGGTGGCTTTCTTCTATATATTTTTCCTAGTTGGCACATGAGGTTGATCCTTGACTTATTTCTCTTTTCTTTTACCCTTCTCTCCTTGTGACATTTTCTTGGGTTGAGCTTTCTCTAATATTCTCCCACTCGAATGTCCTTGAGCTTCTAGCCTAGAACTTGTGCCAATAATAGAATTATCTATCGTATTCATATTTGAGTCTCCTTTATTTTTTGGTGTTTCCTTAGTTTCCTCACCATCCTTCTTGGTTTCTTTATTCTCTTCACCTTGAATGGTATTTCTTTGTTTCTTGATTCACTAGTTACCTATATTATTTGTGTCCATAGGAATGATAGTAGAAAAAGAATTCAAATAATCATTAGTGTTTACACTTTTTGCCTTTGCTTGTATGGTAGGTGTTTGATAATCTTTAAATTATTTTGTGACTGGTACATATCCTAGTATATTGATAATAGCTAACTCTATGAATGGTTGATTCTTAAATTTCTTCTTTGTGGTAGCCATCACATCTTGATCTTATTCACATTAGCATTTGGAACATTTCTAGTCAAATCTTCAATTATTATATTTTCTCTAGTATCCTTCACCATATCTTATGTATCATCAATGACATTTTGAACTGAAATATTATCATATTCACCTTTTTGTTATCTAGTTTAGGTGGTTGGGATGGCTCAATGTTTAACACCTAAACTACCTCTTCATTGTCCTTTATTTCAAAAATTTGTTTCGACACCTTTTTTCCATATTCATCCACTTCTATGATTCTTCCAGTCAACACCTTGAGTGCTCTTTGTTTGTGTAGGAATCTCTTTTGATACTTTTACATTACTTCTTGCATATCATACACTAGTATGTTCAACATTATAAAAACAAGTGCAGTTTCTCTCATTTTTCTTTTGGTATCCAATGCATATCTCCATCTAGTAATAATCTTGTTAAATATATCCTTTTCTATTATTTTTGCAAATTTAAGTAGCACATATTTAAATTTAAACATCATATCAATAAGAACCTCTTAAGGATTTTTTCTTCATCACTCAAATAGGATACTTGAAGTGTCTAAATGTAGCTAATCCTCTTGTCTCTCTTATTGAATTTGTAATTTCATAAATAGGTTTAGGATTTTTTATTCTTGCCACTCTAAATTTTTTGATATCATCTAATTCAGTTTTGTCACCATCCTCTTCCATAATGAATTTCCTTCTTCTTCTCTTTTTTTTTGGCTAGAGGAAACTTTTCCATCTTTACTCTTTTGATACATTTTGGACTATGATTGCATAGTCTTGGAAATCTTCACAACTGCTTTCTTCTTAGGTGGGGTGGATAGGGTGGCATCTTTAGTCCTAAATCAAGTATGCTTAGGACTTAGAGGTATATGAACTTATTTTCTTTTCTCCTTCTTTCCTTTAATCTCTTCTAGCTTAACCTCATCTTTTATATCTTCACCTTCATTGGTATATTCTCCATGTACCTTAGTTAGCATCTCAACTAACTTCTCTTTATCTTCACTGAGAGTCCCCTGTAATGTGTCAATCATTTTATTTTATTTTTCTCTCTATCTTGGGAACCATGATATATAAATCTATTCTTTTTTTTCTCTCTTTCTCATAGGTTATGAGTGGCTTTTATATTCCTATTTAAAAACTCATTTATTAATGCTTCAATTTCTTGAAATGCCTAGCAATGTTGATTTCATACTCCATAGGTTCTAACTAAGATGTCCTAGGTTCAACAAATTGGATCAAGGTCATGTCAATATCTACCAAAAATAAATATCATATATATATATATATATATATATATATATATATATATATATATATATATATATATATATATATATATATATATATATATATATATATATATATATATATATATATATATATATATATATATATATATATATATATATATATATATATATATATATATATATATATATATATATATATATATATATATATTTATCAACCAATTGGGGAGGTCTAAACCTATGGTGCATTTTATCCTTAAATTTATTATATTACCTATTCATAACACTTTAAAAATTATCACCTAAGCTCTGAATGCAATCATTGATTTGATAAATTACTGGCTTATTCACATCCCAATTCACATTTCCAACATTAGGAAAGTAATTCTACAAGTAGAAGATCATACATACCAATAAGGAGTTATGTGTGTATGTTTTAGTATTAGCTACCCAAATTATCTTCATGTTTTCTTTATATTGTTTTAATAGAAGCTCCATGAGGTCTAGTTTGAGACCCTTATTCACTATTTTGTATGTAAGATGATCAAATGCTCCATATGGAATGCTATTGGGTTGATTAGATTGATAGATTTTATAGGCCATGATATAGCTTCTAAACTAAGTCTCAAAATTAGTTATCTTAGCAAACATTATTCCTCTTCCATCCCATACAACACTGGTGTGTTCTTCAAACTCCTTCCTTAGTGTCAACCTTGTAGGTTTCACCTTCTTAGTAATAGGATAACCACTCATCATATGGATAACATCCTTTTTAATTCTAATTGGATCATCAAACCACATTATTGTGTTGTGAATTTATCTCAATATAATATGTATCCATTTTGACTTGAAAAACTTAAGAAAGTGCAACATGTTGAGCAAACCCTTCATCTCTAGGTATTTATGCTTATCCTTGAGTTGACCATCTACACATAGTTCATTGTAGGTTTTTTGTAGTTCATAGTCTCCTACTCTTCCAATCTTACAGTTGATGAATGCAAAAATGTCTTGCACAAGAAGAAGGCTCCAGCTTCATCAATCTGTGTGACCACTTCAAGGTGTAGTTTGTACTTACATTCCTAACAATCTTTGATCCTAATAAACTTAAGCTTTCCAATATTTAAAATATTAGTAGGTGTAGACCTCAATGCCATTGTAGGAACTCATGAAACTAGGGTTTCAATGAGCTTAGATTGAACTTGTGCACATTTCTCATATCTTCTATCAAATAAAGTTTAACAATGAGAATCTCTTACTAATTCCCTAATTTCATCTCAAAAATTAATAGTGCTTAATCAATAGCTCATATTTACACAAGTTTTTTCTATAGACTCATAAATGCAAGGTGTGAAATGAATTATTTGATCCCTTATTCATAGGTAAAGTCACCTTTTGTTTTAGGTAGCACATAATAAATGCTTAATAGTAAATACTTATTCTACACATCGACTAACTACCTTTTACCTAATCTCCATGCAACACTCGATCAAGAAATACTCCACTAATCAACTTGGTGTACTCTTAGTTAATGTTGACTACTTTACTAACTTAGTTATCTCTTAGCTTTTAGTGATTGCCATGCTTAGTAGAATTCATAAACTTTTCTATTTTCCTCTATTGCATGAGTTGTCTTAATGCATCTTAAAATATGTTGATTTGGACTTCATTTCATGAATATAAGGAACTAACATAAGATATATCAATTCTAATATAGTTCACATACCTTCGTATATTGATTAGTTGTATGGAATGCATTCATATAATCCATTGGATGAGGCATAACCAACTGATGTTTTTGATGTTCCACACTCTTTAGTTTTATTTCTCCATATCTTTCCCATCTAAATGTAAATCTCATCAACATCAAACTTACTCTTTCCTTTGGTATCATCTTCATTTGGTCCTAATTCTTGATATCCATAGTCTTTTCTTAAGTGACCAACCTTATGATAATTAAAACATACCATACCATTATTCTTCCAATTTCCAAATCTTCCTCTAAAATGTAACCTCGTATACTTGGATGTAAAATGTACATATCATCTGCATGTTGTGCAAGTAATCCTTGTGGTATAATCCAAATTGATAGTGATGCCTTGTTTTCTCAGTAGCTAGTTGATATTTTTCCATGATCTACAATCTTGTGACTTGTGTCCATACTTATTACATGTTTAGCAATGAGCATTAAACTCATATTTCTTAGGATAATGATTGAACTTAGACCTACACTCATATGCTTGATGACCATACTTATTTAATTTGTAACAATAACCATCAAATTTAGGAGTAACATTAGTCTTCTCAATCTTACTCCTAAAAATATTTATCATGTGTCTAGGTTGTTCATAGTGATAACATGCATTCTTCTTTGGCTTATGATTTGAATAGATATTCATTTTTTCAGCTTGATTTGATAGCACTTCTTTCTCAGTTGAAAAATGCCTGGTAAATCCTAGTTCAGTAGTGTCTCCCAATCTTCTCTTCTCATCCAATTCCCTCATGCTCTCCTATAATTTCCTCATTCTTTCATTGATATCCTTCTTGATATTCAGTTCATTCCTTAATTTTTCACTCTCATGCCTCAGGTCAACAACTTCTTTCATTTTCATACAAATGTCTTGCTTAGCATTGAGTAGTTTATTTACCATCTCATATTGGCTTTGGGTTAACCTTATAATTTTAGTATCTTTTGCATCCAATCTTGTAGTGACCTATCTTTTATCATCTTCAACCATTCTTTTCTCATACTCTATGGTAGCCCCTTTTTCATTAGTAACAATCTTCTGCATTTTATGGTGAAATTTTTGAATTTTATTTTGCTAGGGTTGAAATTATATTCTCAAAATATGATAAATCCTAGTAGATTACACAATTATCCCTTTTTCCCTAACTCTAAGCCATAAATGAGTGGTTTTTCTTTCTCTAAGGTGCATTTTTTTTTGTACGATGTTACAATGGAGGCTTAGCAGAATATCATGGACAAGTGTGATGACCTTTTGCAATCTCACAATAGGTGTTGTATCTTGTTATCATAGACATTTTTTTCCTTCCTAATCTCGTGATGACCTTTTTGTTGTAAGATTGTGTTGTGTTACATTTTGTCCATGAAGGGGCCTTTTTCGATGTTGTGATAAAGGTTTTTTTGTGGCATCAAGAGTAGTGAGAAAGGATAGTTATGACCCTATGATATAGGCTTCATCGTCAAATCATAAAGTAAAAGATGGGGCCTAATGATATTACAGTGCTTATCGCATGATTGAAGGGTGCAATTTTATGAGTTGAGATGCTATGACATAAGCTTTCTCATATGATCATATTAAGGATCAAGGCATTTTGAGATGGTGTGACACCCTATTGTCATAGGATTGTAAAGGTCATAACAATAAAACATGTCACCAGTGGTCAATACAGATGTCACTTTTCTCTTGAGCGAGGCCAATGTACATATGCTAGATGTATTCATTATCAATGTCTGTACATTGAAATTTTTTAAGATGGACAGTGGATTGCAATCTCTAATCTTATGATAGCTCTTTCATCATAAGATTGCAAGGTTTTAAGATAGGGTTTTTGGATGCTACGACTAGGGTTTGTCATAGGATCGCACTAATGGAACAATAAACTAGTGATGTAACGATGTAATGTTTCAGGCTAATCCTAACATCATAGAAGAAAACATGCATGGTTATGATGTTATGAGGTAGGAAGCTCAAGTATGATCATATGGTCATAGGGCATAAGAAAATAACCTACAATGCTCTGAGACCACTTGTCGTGAGATTGTAGAACAAGGTAGAGTAAGTTGTCGATGCTATGACAATAAAGGGTATCATATGACCATAAAAGGTTTTACCACTTTTTTCAATTGCCTAATATATATTTTAAAGGGGGTATCATGGGGTCAGAGAACCATTGATTCAATGTTATGATGCTATGAAAGGTCTTTTTAGTCACCTTGTCATAATATCATAGAATCTAATCTTTACAACAAACATAATGACAAGAAAAGAAGTATGGGCTTTTTAGCCAATCAATTTTGAATATAGTACAAAAAAGTTCATAGTTGGAAATTAATGGTAACACTTCCTGAAGTTGATAGAATGGATTGAGATCATTCTCATGCATGTAAAATGAATGCAACTTAACATTCATCTCAGCATATCAACTTATAAGATTTTCCATTCCCATTACTTTTCGTCATTCACAAAATTAGATTTTGAGTTCATCCTATGTTGTCTGCATGTGCTAAATTAATTTTTCCAAGGCTCGCAAGAGATAGAATTTTTGTAATTATAGATAATTCAATTGCAAATTCACAAAATGTTATACCAAGAAGTAGAGGAAATCCTAGCCTTTGAAATGGCAGTATCACAGACATCAACCTTGAAGGGAGGTAAAACTAGATAGAAGAGGCCCAACCATTTTTTGGAGGAATGGATAAAGATGTTTCTAGGATCAAGCAATGTTAACTCTATATATGATCATGTCTTCTTTGAACCTTATGCTAATTGCAAAGATGCTGGTTGCCCTGGTACCACTAGTTCTGAGCTCTTTTACTTTTTCTACTGCAACCAGGACAAGAAGGTTCCTATTTGTAATCCCTGGAAGAAGAACCTAGCCAAGATAATTTTCTTGGAGGTATTCATAGATGTGGACTTGATGAAAGCCCTATTTTGATGCTACAATCTTGCTACCAAGTCTTTTTACAAGAAGGATGGAATTGTTCTATGCACCTTAGATAGGGAGCATTTCATTGAAGCTTTTGGATTAATTGGAGCAATGGGTCAACCTCTAGATTTGAAGGACTTGCAAAGGAGGTTTAAGGTGAATCCCAATGCATTAACTAGAGCTTCATTTCTACAACATATTCTTGGCGAGTTGAAGAAGGTGGGTGATTACCCAAAGAAGATGCCCATGGACAAATTTAAAAGTTATTTTGTCAAAACCATATATGGTGTCCACAAAGTTGTAGGAAAGGATGGGTATGATGAGATCTAGGGAGTTGAATATATAATTGCTAGAGATGTACAAGATGCTTACCATGCCTATGAATATGACTATGTTAGTCATATACTAGATATAATGAAGGATAATATTGCCAGGGCAAGGTCTGGAGAAATGAGGGAGTTCACTTTCCCATATTACTCTCTACTGATGCACTTAATTCTCTACAAGAACATGGGATACATTAGCTCTGATTACATTTATCAAACCTTTGATTTACATGGAGACTTGCCAGTACAACAATGAACATAGGTATGGGATACCTCTTATCACTTTTCTGACTTTGTGTCATTTTTAAATAGTTTTAGAGTTGTCATAATGAAAATGTTGGACCTAAGGTACTTTAGGGCTCCTAAAGTTTTGAAATATCTCTTGAGACCATCCCTACTACTTGAGGGAAAGAAACTAGATCAAAATTGGGGGGATATTTTCTTGTTTCCAAATTTTTCTCTGATGAGAGTTTATAGTTGTCCTTAGTCACCACACATTTTACAAAAGTTTATTCCTCCTAGATTATAGATAATTGAATTTATTTGGCAGTTATTCATGGTTAACAAGGAATACTCAGGCCCTAAGGTACATAGGAGAACCTTTTTGTGTAGATGTTTTAAAATTGGTGATTTTACTATTGGCAAAGAGGCTTTAGAGCCTATTCCTTCTTTTTTACATCATTAAAATTTATGTACCAGCCCATATAGAATGTATGATTTTTAGGGATGGATGAGGGCCACTTTGAAGGAAATGAGAAATTATGTGTTACCCAATTCCAAGGAATTACCCCATGAAGACATCATCTCCAATATAGTAGCAGAAGGGGAGGTAGCTGATAAGCTTGCAAAATTGGATGATGTACTAAGGGTAGAGAGGGAATTGAAAAGGATTGATCCCAAGTTCCCACATTTCTACATGGATATCCCTTACCCATAGAGAATCAGGAAGATGGGTCATGGGCCATGGGAGAGGAGGAAAGAGTGTGTCTAGATAGCCCTAAGCTTGATCTAGCCCTTGAGATGGAAGAGGAGGATGCACCCCAGGCATCCTGGATGGAAAAGGGGCATAAAAAATAGAGAATTGTGCAAATCCCTCCTCAAGTTAGGTAGAGAAGTTTGCATATTTTACTAGGGAGCAATTGGTATTTTTCTAACATGAGGAGGAACTATCTCTACACTAGGGCTGATGCAACAAAAAAGAGTTTGATAGATGTTGAGCTGGCAGCAACAAGATTGGATGATAGGATCATCCAAGCTCAACAATTCTTGGAGGATGATGAATTCATCAAATCCAATGAATTCAAAAGTTTTTTATACAAAATCAAACAAAGTGAACTTGTCCTCAGAATGAAACCTGATGAATCTAATGAACAAAGGTTGGAGTTAATTGAGAAGCTATAGGCCTATGACCCTAAGAGTGAAGTGATAACTCTAGAAGAGGCCAGAGATCTTGTCCAGAGGAGTGGTATGTTGTTAGTACCTGGTTAGGACTTGGAGCAAGCTTTCATGCTTGATCAAATTAGAAGATAGAAAAATGTCATCTCCTATGAAGCAATTGGTGCTAATGGTTTGAGAAGGGAGTCTAGTTTCAACATTAACACCAAGCCCTTAGTAGTCTAGAGCATGGCCCCTACTTCTAACAAGCCAAAATTGATCGATGTGTAGAGCACAAAATAGGGCAACATGATAATATAGACACTGCAAGGCACCTCTGGCTTAGAGATAACCAAGGCATTGAAACATTTCTCATTTATGAATGAGGCCAAGGTGGATGAAATATAGAAAAAGTTATCCTAGGCTATACATGATAATATTGATGTCAGAAAGCTCTATGGAAATGAGCTCAGATGTAGTCACGTGTATAGGGAAATAATTGTTGAACTAGAAGCTAAAGTTTGGGCACTTGAGGATGAAGTTGCATCCCTCAAAGAGCAGTTAGCACAAGTAGAATAGAGAGTGACACTAGTTCAAAGTCTGGAGGGACAAGGGATTTTAGTGCTAGCTAAAGATATTGCTAAGGCTTTGATACAAACTAAGGATATAGAAGAGGATGAATCTTCATAGCCAAGAAGAATGAGCACTGATACTCAATCAATTCAATAGGGAGGAAGTGTAAGGACTAGGATCCTTAAAGCTATGATAAGCCATAGGATTAATATCTTGAAGAACCTTTCACAATAGGTTCATAGCTCTTTTGTTTATTTGCAAGGTGCTGTGCAATTCTACAATGAGGAACTCTCATGGTTGATACCCACTTTTGGCCTTTGGGGCCCTTACATTCAATTTTTGGATAGGTTAATTATGCTGATGGCTAAAAAGCCAGATTTACCACACAAGATTTTCATAGTCAAAGAAAGCCTAGAAATGGTGAAAGAACTAAGTGGCTTCTTTTCTGGTAAGTTGCAAGTTATACAAGGAAAATTAAAGACATTTTTAGAAAGAATAAAATCTTGTGTACCTTTAATTTTGGATACTACCAATACGGTAAGAAATTGGCAGGAGTGGTCAACCTCTTTTGATGGCATTTTTGCCCAAGAGACTACATCAACCATTTTAAAGGATACTTTTTATTCCCCTTTTCATTCTTTCATTGATTCTCTCTTCAAGGGAGAGATAAATTTGAATAAATTTATTGTTGAGTCTAAGGCACTTATGCATTCTAGGTGGACCAAGGCCATTCAAGATTTACAAGAGGTAAAGAGTACTGACTAGCCCACCAAAAGAGAGATTTATGTCTGGGAAGCGATAGGTGAAATAAAGGCTCTGCCAACTAGATGTAGCTAGGATATTTTTTTTGTATTTGCAGCAAAGTACAAGGGGAAGAAAAAGATCAAAGTTTCAACATTAATGTTTTTCTACTTCCTTAGCTACTCACCTTTTTTATCAATGTTTTGGAAGATTGATCTTTTTCTACTTATTGTGTTCACCTTCCAAAAGTTTTTTTTTCCATTAAAACTTTGACATGTGTCCTCCTCTCATCTATAGCTTGTTGCAATCCTTTATATGGATTCCCAAGATGAGAAGGAGAGGTTGGTTGTCTATGGAATGAATATATGTGTCATGTATTATCTTGCAATCCATCCTCTTTTTGTTTTGTAATGATCTAAATGAGTTTACATATATGCATTTTTTAATACAAAAGAATTTTTTGGGACCAGTGGCTTTATCTTTGTGTCATAAAATGCATTCTATTGGTGGCATTAAGGTTTTAAATTGAATCATTATCTTTGTAGTTTTGTCTATTTACCATATATCTATACCTTTGAGATTGAATAGATAATATTCTCTTTAATTTAATGTAATCCAAAAGGTTGCATGTCTTTTATTGATTGCTACTAATTGAAGAATTGGGTAAATTGCCTTCAATAATTGATAAGGTTTAGGGTTTACGGAATGCATAAGAATTAGAATGAAACTAAAAGTTTAATGTTGACACTTTTAATCACAAGTTGATTAAAAAGGTCTAAGAGTTGTAATTTTAGACTCTATATCCCATTGGATAAGACACTGGTCCTTTCTTAAGTTCAGTAGTATATTGCTAGTTCAACTTTATATAACAAATGAATTTATTTTTATGCATTGAAGAAATAGAAATGTCAGGCAGGGCTTGTTTGTTGTTACTTTCCTTGGTTATAATTAGCTACTGCAATTAGGAAGTTTTTCAGCAAATTATAGGAGAAATTTGACCATCTCTACTATAGGGGATAATTTAGTACAGAGAAAATATCAAGTTGACAAGGTAAAGATCCCTTAGGTTTGCCCACCTTGGGTTGGCTTTTCTCTGGTCTTTGTTTCTTGGTATTAGGTTTAAATCCACCTAATATGTTCTTTACCAAAAAGAACTCCAAAAAAATAGAAACTATTTTGGGGAGTTAAGAAGAAATTACTATCAAGCTATTTTACAAACTATCAAGGTCCCTATGTGTCGTATCTTACTTCATATTTCCCAATATTGGGTGGTGACTTTAGTCAAGGTTTTGTAACTATTGCTAAAGGTTTTAAGAAAATTCTACAAAAAATGGTTGAGAAAAAGAAGAATACACATGCCTTTACCAAGAATCATCCTTAGATACCATTGTTAGCTAAATTCCCTCCTAGGTTAAGAAGGAATCAAAATAAGAAGAAAGTTGATTTCAATTATACATGGGTTCCTAGAAGTAATTTGTCAACCCAATCATTATATCATCATATTGAGGAGAAGGAAATTTCCCCTAAAATTACTAAGTTAGAAGGAGTTGCACTCTTGGGAGAAACTTTCTCCGCCCCACCAGAGGTTTTCCAAGATAAAAGTGTGTCCCTTGTGATCAACTTTCCACCTAGATCAAACATAGTAAATGAGATAAACCACAATTTAGATTTTAGGGAAAACATGGAAATGGGTTTTAGTCCTAGACAAGAACCGTGTTAGAAAATCTTATAGATTTTGACCCAGTGGATTCTGAGGCTACTACTATAGATCATGAGGAATTGTTTCCATAGCTTGCCCTCCTCAGAAGGAAAGTTGAAAATGAGGAAGCTAGGCACCTACGCTTAGAAAAAGAGAAAGAAAAGGCTATTATAAATACTATCATTGAAAGGGATGATTTTCTTAGGAGAATGGCTTCATTGCAAGAACAAAATAAGAGGTTGGAGGAGAGATATTCTAATTTACACTCTGACATCTTTGGGGATATGGGTGCTTTAAGGACTGATGTTCAAAAATAAGAACAACTTCTTAGAAAGAGTCAAGATCCTATCATTGCACAAGTTCAACCTTAGAGGCCTTTGGAGACTACAATTGAGGAGCCTCAAAGGATGGATTTGGAAAATGGTAAGCAGAAGGTTGTTGGAGTACAAATCAGTGAGCCACATCTCCCTAGTAAGCCCACTTCCTTTGTCATGTCAAAGCTTGACCTAAATTTGGAGAAATCAAGAAAAGAAAGGGAGGATTTGAATAAGGGGCTTGAGAAATTAGAAAATGAAGCCCAAGCTACTAAGGCTAGAAGAAAAATCCTATTCATCAAGTCAAACTCTGCCTTAATAGCACAACCAAGTTAGCTTGCACAGGTTTTAACCATTGCTTTTGGTGTTGGTACTCTTACAATAGGTCAAAGTGCACCACTCTTAGCCCCTTTTTCAACTCCTATTACTGCTAGTCAGTTTCCCCTTCTCCAACTTCCCCATCAAACTCAAATCCCTTTCCAAAATCAAGCTGTTGGAGCAAGTTCCTTAGCTATCCTAATCTTCCAAAGAAAACCAATTTATATGGAAAGTTATAAGCAGATATCCTTCTTAGGAATCCTTGGTTTTCCTCATCCTATTCCAAATGACCTTAGGGATAGGGTTACCAAGTTTGCTAGAAATAAGGTTGTTACTAGTGAAGAGCATCTTAGAAAGTTCATTGATATGTTGAATGATTATGAGGTTGAACATGAAGATGTAGTGATAAAGCTTTCTGTTCACTCACTAATTGAAGTTGCTAGAGACTAGTTTAGAAGACTACCTAATGATAGTATAAACTCATGGAGTGATCTTGAGACCCTATTTAAAGGGAAACAGAGTGACAAAAAAATGTTGGTTTTATGTTGAATGACTTCAACAATGTCAAGAAGAATCCAAATGAATCATCCTTTAACTTCAATGTCAGATTCCAAAAGGTATGTACAAACTTTTCCAAGTAATGAGATTGAATGAAGATGTGTGCCTTACTACTTACTTCAATGCTTTTGATAGTAAGATGGCTTATGTCCTTAGGGATAAAGATCCAAACACACTAATGGGTGCTTATAAAATGGTTTTTAATATCAAAAATAATAGGAGAGCTATAGGAAAGTTTGGGAAAAGGGATAACCCTAAATTATTCAATTCTAGAGGAAAGAGAGATAATGACAAACCTATTTTAGGAAAGAAACTTGAAGATGACCAAATGGGACAAGTTTTAGATTTGTTAAAACAATTAAATTCCCTAGTTTCCTTAGCTAGAAAACTAAATATCTTAGAGAGGATCCCTTTTAATAATAGTTTTAATAGGTAGCCTAGAATGAAAAAATATCCCTATACTACTCAATGGAAAGATGGAAAGCCAGTTCCTAATCCTACATAGGGGAACATAGGCAAAGGGACACCAGACCTTTTACAAAGAAACACAATAAATATGAATGATGACATCCCCTAGTGTCATGTATGTCAGTCATCACGTTCCCCTAATCTTTTTTGTTGCTTAGTCTTTTTTTGATAATCAGTAGTTGTAGAATGATGAAGACATAAATAATAAGGATCAAGAAGATATTAATTGCAGCATGATCCATCTTTGTGACAATGATGGGGGGTTTGATGTTAGTGAGCCTAGCTTTGATATTACAACTCAGAGAATGGTGTATCACATACATCACCGAAAAGTCTTTTCTGATGATGTAGACCAAGATAAAAATGTTATATGTAACACCTTAGTTTCTACTAATCCCATTAGCCTAAGGAAACCTTCCATTAAGGAAATTGATATAATCACTTCTGAGTTAGTGGCACAAGTTCAGAGTATGAATAATCTAAGGAATAGGATTGTAGATGGTGTCTCTCTTAAGTCATCTGGCATTTTCATCAAGGAAAATACAGAAAAAGTTACCCATGAAAATAAAAAGAATTCCCTAGAGGTTCCTCAGATTAAGGAAAATAGGAATAAGAGATGGGAACTGAAGAAGAGAGTGCATTTCCAAAATGAGGAGGTTAGTAAGCCAACTACCATAGAAAAAGAAATAATTTCTAATGTTATGAAGCAAAATAATTCATCTATTATCCAAACTCCTACACCCTTAGATGCTAATATGAAGAATATTGCTTATGATCCAATTAATATGGTCTCAATGCTATCACAAATCATTGTTAAGGTCCCTTTAGTAGAAATGTTTAGGATAGAGGAACATAAAAGAAAAGCTTTGTCCTGGTTGGGAGGGAAACAAGATAATGAGATGGATACACAAGCACCAGCTAGTACATTACAAGTCCCACAGATTGAGAAAAAAAGGGAACAGATTGGGGTCATGTCCCAAATACCCCAAATTTATCCAAACAACTCATTAGTTGCATACTTTCAAGATATTGATCCTTTTTTCTTAAGCTTGATCATAAAAGACAGGACACTAAAAAATTGTATGATTGACTTGGGTGCTTCAAATAATATAATTCCTTTCAAAGTTATGTAGGCCCTTGGGTTAGGAGTTGATACTAGACAGGGTAGGTGTAGGGCAATGGATGCTAGAGAAGTACCTATCGTAGGAACTATTAATGCCTTACCTTTTAGACTTGCTACATATCTTGATGAAGAAATAACCATGTCTGTCCTAGTGGTGGATATCCCTCCTCACTATGGGATGTTGCTTTCTAGGAAGTGGAGTTTTGTAATGGGAGGTAGTTTATAGTGTGATTTGTCATATGCTAATTTCCAAGTAGGGGAAAAGCCTATCAAGGTTAACAAAGAACCTAGAGTGACTCATATCTTTGAGGAAAATATTGACAAAGATACAACTTGTTTTATAGACATAGATGTGAATGCATTTAGAATTGAGTTGATAATCCAAGAAGTGGAAAAGTTGTGTGCCTTAATTGAACAAGATCACATGTTGCTTAGACTCTCCAAATCTTTGAAGCATGTATTTTGATGGTACAAGCTCAAACAAGGGATCAAGAGCTAGAATTGTCTTTGTTTCTCCATAAAAGAATACATTCAGGTATCCCTTTTCTCTAAATTTTACATGTACCAATAATGTTGCAGAATATGAGGCTCTATTACTAGTATTGAAAGTTGCAGCACATCATGGAATCAAGAAAATACATGTTATTGGAGATTTTGAGTTAATTATCTCCCAAGTTAGGGGTATTTATGTGTCAAAATTTTAAAAAACTAAAGCAATATAGGAATGTTGTATGGGACATGATTGAATCTTTTGATGCTTTTAAGATAATATGGAAATATAGAAGTAACAATAAGATGGTAGATCTTTTGGAAAATGTGGCCATAAAGCCTAATGATATATCATTTTCTGGTGTATCCACCATAAAAGTGTAGAACGGGCCTTCAGTCCTAGATAATGTATGTAGTTGGTAGGTTTTTGGGGATGATAGAGATATCTAAAATTTTCTACTCAATGAGGATAAGTATCATGGACAAGAGCTTGACTGTAGTGCATGAGTGGAGATAGTTGATGGGAAAGAAACAATTTTTGGACAAGAAATTTTGAAATTAAAAAATAGCAATGTACCGAAAGGTCTGGTTATATTGGAAAGTGCTTTTGATAATCAAGATAGGATACTTTCAAATGCAAAAAATGATAAACCATGGGAATTAAAGGGGATTAATTTAGGTACAACTGATTCCCCAAAAAGGGTGTACATTGGAAAAAATTAAAACCTTGAGATTAGAAAGTGTTTGATTAATTTATTAAGAAAATTTAGACATGCGTTTGCATGGTCTTATGATGATCTCAAGGCTTATAGGCAAGATTTGTTCCAACATGTTATACCATTTAAGGAAGATGTAAAACCTTTTAGGTAGAAGCAAAGACCTATGAACCCTACTCTAGCCCCTAAGATGCAGGAAGAATTATTGAAACTTAGAGATGGAGGAATAATTAAGCCAATCAGACATTCTTCATGGGTGTCTAATCTTTTACCTATTAGAAAAAAGAATGGTGACATCAGGCTTTGTGTTGATTTTAGAAATCTGAATATTGCATCTTTAAAAGACAATTATGGATTTCCTAATATGGAGGCCATGCTTCAACAAGTAACTAGTTCAAAATTGATGTCCATGATGGTTTTTTAGGTTACAACCAAGTTTTTGTTGATGTGAAGGAGCAATTCAAGATAGCCTTCACCACCCCTTGGGGAACATATGTGTATGTAAGGATGACATTTGGCCTCATAAATGCAGGGGAAACTTTCCAAAGAGCCATGGATGTAGCTTTCAAAGACTACATTGACAAATTCATGGTAGTGCATCAAGATGATTTGACTGCATATTCTAAGAAAGCTAGAGATCATTGTAGCCATCTTGAAAATATTTTTCTCAAAGCTTTGGAGTATGTGGTATCTTTAAACCCAAGAAAATGTACCTTTGGGGTTACTGAAGGGAAACTTCTAGGTCATATTGTTTCAAAGAAGGGGGTTAAGATTGATCCTAAGATGGTAGCAGCAATTGACAAAGTCCAAAAGCCAAAAAATGTTAAAGGTATACAATCTTTCTTTGGATGGGTTAATTTCTTGAGAAGATTTGTGACTAACTTTGCTGAGGTTAGTAGGCCAATCTCGAAAATGCTCAAGAAAGGTGCTACAATAAATTGGGAGGGTGAGCCTTCTATTGCTTTCCAAGAAATAAAAAGTGCTATTAAGAATGCTCCAATGCTTAGGACCCCTGATTATGGAAAGCCCATGCATATCTTTTCTTTTGCATCTTTTCATACAATTGTAGCAGTTTTACTTCATAAAAATGAAAATGGACATGAAAAACCTATAACATTTTTTAGTAAATCTCTACAACCTGCAAAATTGAAATATGATATCAGCGAGAAGTAGGCATATGCTCTAGTCAAAGCTATCAAGGCTTTCAGATGTTATATTGTAGGGGCTATTGGCATAGCTTTTGTGCCAAGTGCAGCAGTGAAGGATATTTTCTCTCAATAAGAGGTGTTTGGTAGAAGGTGTAGATGGATTAATAGAATCTAAGAATTCAATATAGATATCCAAATTACTAAGCTAGAAATGGGTCAGGGATTGGCAAAGCTTATGGTACAAGAAAATTTGGATGCCAACCAAATCAATGCTAAAAATTAGGATCTTAGCCTTAGCACATGTGACAAGGAATACTATGATTGGTATAAAGATGTAATATACTACCTACAGCACATGCAGTCTCCAACTCACCTAATAGAAAATAAAAAGAGAACTATAAAACTATATTCAGTGACATATATTATTGTAAATGGAATGTTATGGTAGAGAAATTTTGAGGGTATACTACTGAAATGCATTGATAAATAGAAGTCTAAAAAAACATTGAGTGAAATGCATTCAGGTATATGTGGAGGACATTATATGGCAAAAACTACAGCCCTTAAGGTCATGAGGGTAGGTTTTTGGTGGCCTAATCTATATAGAGATGCCCAAGTTTTGGTGAGAAAGTGTGATTCATGCTAGAGGTTTGCAAGAAAGTTAAAATTCTCAAGAAATACACCTTTGAAATTAGTTGAGGTCTAGGCACCTTTCCAACAATGGGGAATGGATTTTCTAGGTGAGATCTCACCTAGCTCTAGTAGTGGCTTCTCCTAGATACTGGTTGCAACTGATTACTTCACAAAATGGGTTGAGGCAGTCCCTACTAGGAATGCAACCAGAAAAGTCATGAATAATTTCTTACTCAACAACATCATTACAAGATTTGGATGTCCTAAAAGAATAGTGACTGACAATGCTATGTGCTTTAGATATGAGGAATTCATTAAATTTTGTGAAAGATATGGCATCACTAGATCAGTTTCTTTACCTTATCATCCATTAGGAAATGAGCAAGCAAAATCTACAAATAAATTTTTATTGAAAATCATCAAGATAACCTTGGATAATAAAAAAAAGGCTTGGGATTCAAAATTACAATTAGCTATTTGGGCTAATAGAGTAATAGTCAAGGGAATAGGTGTGTCACCTTTTGACCTTGTATATGGAATTCAAGCAAAAATGCCTCAAAATAATCTGACAGGCCTATATAATTTTATTTAGATGTATGATGATGACATCATTAATGATATGCATGAGAGGATTGATGAATTGGCTAGATTAGTAGAAACAAGGAAAGAAGCCTCTACAAGGAACATGAATTTACAACTACAAACAAAAAATTTGTATGATAGAAGAGTAGTAAATAGGAAATTTCAGCCTGATGATCTTTTTTTGATGTGGAATGCAAGGCTACAAGAGAAAGGTAAACATGGAAAATTTGATCCCATTTGGTTGGGACCTTATTTGGTTGTTTCCCTATGGGGTGAAGATTCATATTTCATTAAAGATTTATCAGGTAATCTTTTGGAAATTATAGTTCATGGGCAATTTTTGAAAAAACACTTCTCTTAAGGGCTTCTTGTTTCCTAAAAAAAGGGTTTGTCTCTGTAACTACTTGTACAAATTTGTCTATTTTCTATATATATGTACATTCTTGTTAATAATCATTATTTCCCTCTCAAATTTTTGTGTGTGGTCTACTCAAACCAAATATTCTGAATTCTTGCATGGATATGAGTTATCCATCATTTCCAGCCAAAACCATTGGTAGCCCCTTTTTCATTAGTAACAATGTTGTACATTTTATGGTGAAATTTTTGAATTTTGTTTCGCTAGGGTTGTAATTATATTCTCAAAATTTGATAAACCCTAGTAGATTACTCAATTATCCCTTTTTCCCTAACCCTGAGCCATAAATGAGTGGGTTTTCTTTTTCTAAGGTGCATTATTTTTCTTATGATGTTACAATGGAGGGTTAGTTGAATATCGTGGACAAGTGTGATGGCCTTTTGCAATCTCATGATAGGTGTTGTATCTTGTTATTGTAGACATATTTCTTTTCCTTCCTGATCTTGTGATGACCTTTGTGTCATAAGATCATGTCATGTTATGTTTTTTCCATGAAGGGGCCTTTTTCAATGTTGCAATAAAGGTTTGTCCATGGCATCAAGAGTAGTGAGCAAGGATAGTTACTACCCTACGATATAGGCTTCATCGTCAAGTCATAAAGCAAAAGATGGAGCCCAATGATATTATGGTGCTTATCACATGGTCAGAGGGTGTGATTGTATGAGTTGAGATGCTACGGCATAAGCTTTCTTGTATGATTGTATTAAGGATCAAGGTATCTTGAGATGGTGCAACACCCTATTGTCATAGGATTGTAAAGGTCATAAAAGTAAAACATGTCACCAATGGTCAGGATAGATGTCAATTTCTTGTCAAGAAAGGCCAGTGTACATATGTTAGATGTATTCATTATCACCATTTGTGGGATTCAAATTTTTTAAGATGGAAAACAGATTGCAGTCTCCAATCTTATGATAGCTCTTTCATCATAAGATCTCAAGGTTTCAAGATAGGGTTTTCCAATGCTACGACTAGGGTTTGTCGTAGGATCACACCAATGGAACAATAAGTCGGTGATGTAATAATGTGATGTTTTTAGGCTAACCATGAAATTGTAGAAGAAAACATGCATGGTTGTGATGTTACAAGTTCGAAAGCTCAACTGTGATCATACAATCATAGGGCATAAGAAGATAACCTATGATGCTTTTGAGATCACTTTTCATGAGATTGTAGAACAAGGTAGAGTAAGCTGCCAATGCTATGACAATAAAGGGTATCGTATATCTTAAAAGGTTTTGCCACTTTTTTCAATTGCCTAATATATATTTTAAAGGGGGTATCGTGGGGTCAGAGAACCATTGATACAATATTACAATGCTACGAAAGGTCTTTTTAGTCACCTTGTCATAATATCATAGAATCTAATCTTTACAGCAAACATAATGATGAGAAAAGAAGTATGGGCCTTTTAGCCAATCAATTTTGAATACAATACAAAAAGTACATAGTTAGAAATTAATGGTAACACTTCCTGAAGTTGACAAAATGGATTGAGATCGTTCTCATGCATGTAAAATCAATGCAACTTAATGTTCATCTGAGCATATCAAGTTATAAGATTTTCCATTCCCATTGTCACTATTCCTCATTCACAAAATTAGATTTTGAGTTCATCTTGTGTTGTCTATGTGTGTTGCATTATTGTTTCCAAGGTTTGTAAGAGACAAAATTTTCACAATTGCAAATAATTTAGTTGCAAATTCACAAAATGTCACACTAGAAAGTAGAGGAAATCCCAGCCTCTGAAATGGAAGTATTAGAGACATCAACCTCGAAGGGAGGTAAAACTAGAAAGAAGAGTCAATCTTATTAGATTTCCACAATCCATTAGAATATAATTTTTTGCTTCTGGATTTGATTGTGTCAATTTTTTTTGCATCAACATTTCGGATCACACTCTGTGATCCATCATCAGGATGAGAGAATGCAAGAATGAAAAAGTGAGTAGATCCCAAGCCCGACCATTTTTTAGAGGAATGGATAAAGATATTTCTAGGATCAACCAATGCAAACTCTACAAATGATCATGTCTTCTTTGACTCTTATGCTAATTGTAGAGATGCTAGGTTGCTTGGTACCACTGGTTCTGAGCTCTTTTACTTTTTCTACTGCAACTAGGATAAGAAGGTTCCTATTTGTAATACCTAGAAGAAAAACCTAGCCAAGCTAATTTTCCCAAAGGCATTCATAGATTTGGACTTGATGAAAGCCTTGTTTCAATGCTACAATCCTTCCACCAAGTCTTTTCACAAGAAGGATGGAATTGTTATGTGCACCTTAGATAGGGAGTCTTTCATTCATGCTTTTGGATTAACTAGAGCAATGGATAAGCCTCTATATTTGAAGGACTTGTAGAAGAGGTTTGAGGAAAATCCCAATGCATTCAATAGAGCTTCATTGGTGCAACATATTCCTAGTGAGTTGAAGAAGATGGGTGATTACCCAAAGAAGATACAAAAGAAGATGCCCATGGACAAATTCAAAAGTTATTTTGTCAAAACCATTCAAGTTGTAGGAAAGGATGGGTCTGATGAGGTTTGGGGGGTTGAATATATAATTGCTAGAGATTTACAAGATGCTTACCATGCCTATGAATATGACTATGATAGTCATATACTAGATATAATGAAGGCTAATATTGCCAGGACAAAGTCTAGAGAAATGAGGGAGTTCACTTTCCCATTTTACTCTCAACTGATGCACTTAATTCTCTATAAGAATGTGGGATACATATGCATGGACACTTGCCAGTACAACTATGGACATGGGTATTGGATACCTCTTATTGCTTTTCTAACTCTGTGTCATTTTTTAATAATTTCAGTGCTATCATAAGGAAAATGTTGGACCCAGGGTACTTTAGGGCTCCTAAAGTTTTGAAATATCTCTTAAAACCATCCTTGCTGCCTGACGGAAAGAAATTAGATCACAATTAGGGGGATATTTTCTTGTTTCCAATTTTTTTTTCTAATGAGAGTTTATGGTTGTCCTCAGCCACCCCACATTTTACAAAATTTTATTCCTCCTAGATTAGGGATAATTGAATTTATTTAGCAGTTGTTCATGGTTAATAGGGAATACTTAGGCCCTAAGGTAAATAGGGGAACCTTTTTGTGTAGATGTTTTAAAATTGGTGATTTTACTATTGGCAAAGAGGCCTTAAAGCATGTTCATTCTTTTTTGCATCATTACAATTTATGTACTAGCCCATTTAGAATGTATGATTATGAAGGATGGATGAGGGCCACTCTAAAGGAAATGAGAAATTATGTGTTACCCAATTCCAAGGAATTACCCCATGAAGACATCATCCCCAATATAGTAGAAAAAGGGGAGGTAGCTGATAAACTTGCAAAATTGGATGATGTACTGAGGGTAGAGAGGGAATTGAAAAGGATTAATCCCAAGTTCCTAGGTTTCTACATGGATATCCCTTACCCACAAAGAATCAAGAAGATTTTCATGGACCATGGTGAAATAATAACTAAGATGCTAGAGGGCCTAATGGGAGAAGAGAAAAGAGTGTGCCCAAATAGCCCTAAGCCTAATGTACCCCTTGAGGTGGAAAAGGAGGATTTACCCCAGGCATCCTGGATGGAAAAGGGGCATAATAGACAAAATATTATGCGAATCCCTCCTCAGGTTAGGCAGAGAAATTTGTAGATTTTACCAGGGAGTAGTTAGTAGTTTGCTAACATGAGGTAGAACTATCTCCAAACTAGGGCTGATGCAACAGAAAAGAGTTTGAAAAATATTGAGCTCACAGCAGACAGGTTGGATGATAGGATCATCCAAGCTCAGCAACTCTTGGAGGATGATGAATTCATCAAATCCAATGAATTCAAAAGTTTTTTATACAAAATCAAACAAAGTGAACTTGTCCTCAGAATGAAAACTGATGAATTTGATGAATAGAGGATGGAGTTAATTGAGAAGCTATAGGCCTATGACCCTAAGAGTGAAGTGATGACTCTGGAAGAGGCCAGAGATCTTGTCTAGAGGAGTGGCATGTTGTTAGTACCTAGTTGGGACTTAGAGCAAGCTTTCATGCTTGACCAAATTAGAAGACAGGAGAATGCCATCTCCTATGAAGCAATTGGTGTTAATGGTTTGAGAAGGGTGACTAGTTTCAACATTGACACCAAGTCTCTTGCAGTCTAGAGCATGGCCCCTACTTCTAACAACCCAAAATTGATGGATGTGTAGAAAACAGGCACGAAAACATGTTAATTTGGACACTGCAAGGCACCTCTGGCTTAGAGATATCCAAGGCATTGAAACATTTCTCATTTATGAATGAGGCTAAGGTGGATTAAATAGAGACAGTTATCCTAGGCTATACATGATTATATTGATGTTAGAAAGCTCTATGAAAATGAGCTTAGATGTAGTCATGTGTATAGTGAAAGAATTTTTGAACTAGAAGCTAAAGTCTAGGCACTTGAGGATGAAGTTACATCCCTGAAAGAGCAATTAGCACAAGCAAAATAGATAGTGGCTCCAGCTCAAAGCGAGGAGGGACAAGGGACTTCAGTGCCAGCTAAAGATACTACTAAGGCTTTGATACAAACTGAGGATATAGAAGAGGATGAATCTTCATAGCCAAGAAGAATGAGAACTACTACTTAGTTAGTTCAGCAGGGAGGAAGCGTAAGGACTGGGATCCTTAAAGCTATGACAAGCCACTGGATTGATATCTTGAAGAACCTTTCACAATAGGCTCATAGCTCTTTTGTTTCTTTGCAAGGTGCTGAGCAATTCTACAATGAGCCACTCTCATGGTTGACACCCACTTTTGGCTTTTGGGGCCCTTACATTCAATTTTTGGATAGGTTAATTATGCTTACGACTAAAAAGACAAATTTACCAAATAAGATTTTCACTGTCAAAGAAAGCCTAAAAAAGGTGAAAGAACTAAGTGGCTTATTTTTTGGTAAATTGCAAGTTATACAAGGAAAATTAAAGACATTGTCAAAAGGAATGGAACCTTGTATACCTTCAATTTTGGATACTACCAATATAGTAAGAAACTAGCAAGAGTGGTCAACCTCTTTTGATGACATTTTGACCCAAGGGACTACATCAGCCATTTTTTAGGATAGTTTTGATTCCCCTTTCATTCTTTAATTGATTCTCTCTTCAAGGTGGCAATAAATTTGAATAAATTTATTGTTGAGTCTAAGGCAATTATGGATGCCAGGTGGACCAAGGCCATCCATGATTTACAAGAGGTAAAGAATACTGACTGGCCCACCAAGAGAGAGATTTATGTCTAGGAAGTAGTAGGTGAAATAAAGGCTCTGCCAGCTAAAAGTAGCTAGGATATTTTGTGTGTATTTGTAGCAAAGTACAAGGGGAAGAAAAAGATCAAAGTGTCAACATTAATGTTTTTCTACTTCCTCAACTACTCACCTTTTTGATCAATGTTTTGGAAGATTGATCTTTTTCTACTTATTGTGTTCACCTTTCAAAAGTTTTGTTTTGCATTAAAACTTTGACATGTGTCCTCCTCTCATCTATAGCTTGTTGCAATCCTTTATATGGATTCCCAAGATGAGAAGGAGAGGTTGGTTGTCTGTTGAATTAATATATGTGTCATGTATTATCTTGCAGTCTATCCACTTTTTGTTTTGTAATGATCTGAATGAGTTTACATTTATGCATTTTTGAATACAAAAGAAAGTTTTGGGACCAATGGCTTTATCTCTGTGTCATACAATGAGTTCTATTGGTGGTATTAAATTTTTAAATTAAATCATTATCTTTGTATTTTTTTCTCTTTACCATATATATGTACTTTGAGATTGAATAGATAAGTTTATCTTCAATTTAATGCAATCCAACATGTTGTATGTCTTTTACTAATTGCTTCTAATTCAAGAATTAGGTAAACTAATTTCAATAATTGATAAGGTTTAGGGTTTATGGAATGGATAAGTATCAGAATGAAACTAAAATTTTAATGTTGACACTTTTAATCACAAGTTGATTAAAAAGGTCTAAGATTGGTAATTTTAGACTCTATATCCCATTAGATAAGACACTAGTCCTTTCTTAAGTTCATTAATATATTGCTAGTTTGCCTTTATATATAACAAATAACAACAACAAATCAATTTTTTTTTATGTATTGAAGAAATAGAAATGTTGGTTATGGCTTGTTTGTTGTTACTTTCCTTGGTTATAATTAGCTACTACAATCAGGACGTTTGTCAACAAATTATAGAAGAAACTTGACCATCTTTGCTATAGGGAATAATTTAGTATATAGAAAATATCAAGTTGACAAGGTAAAGATCCCTTAGGTTTTCCTTCCTTGGCTTAGCAGAGCCTAAAGTGAAGTGAGTCTTGATGACTCTGTTAATTGGTCCAAAACTAAGATTTAGCCTTGTTGAACATAGGATTTAGCTCATCCTTAGGCTTGTCCTTGGTCTTTGTTTCTTGGTATCAGGTTTAAATCCACCTAATATGTTCTTTACTAGAAAGAACTCCAACACTCTACTTGTCTCTTTTGTTCCAAGATTTCACACAAATTTTTTGATTGAGATTCTTCTTCTCTCTTTAATTATTTTGCTTTCTTAATTAGGGATTGATTCTTCTCCATCAGTTCTAATATAGAAGCTTTAGATTCATCAAATATATCACCATTAAATAAATCCTCAATCACATATTCATGATAAAATGTGTCATTCATTTGATGTGTTAAGTCCTTCCTTTTATTCAATGATTACTTAAGTGTTTCTCTCATTTCAATATCTAACCTAGGGAAATATTTAATTTTAGCTTCTAATTGTCAATTGTCTCATCAAGCCTATAAATTTTCATTTTTAGATCATAACTCTAGAGTGGTAAATCTCTTTTACAAGAGTACTAGCTCTGATATTAATTGTTTGAATATTTAGGAAAGGTAGGCTATTGAGAGGAAGGTGAATCTATATTCCTTGAAACTTTTAGATATCAAACAATATGTTGCCCTTCTTATAACTGATCAATATGTGAATGCATGAACATATCATCATAAACTAAAATATAAATAAAATGATCTAATCTACTTAATCATAAGAATATTAACATAAATTAACACATGAAACACACTGACACACTAATTTGATCACATAGAAACCCTTGGTTAGAGGGAAAATTGTGGTAGGAATGATACCCATAAATCCTTCACTATTGTAACAAGATGTTATTGGTTAGGGATTATATAAGTGTCACTTCTAGAAACTTACTTTTATAGGAGTAATACAATAAGATTTGTAAAAACCCACCTTTCTCAAGGATTTTACAACATTCATAAAATGTGCACTTTGTTAAGACATTTACAATAAAGACTATTAGGTTTGAATTGTTAAAGAATTTATTTTCTACAATGGTAAGAAAGTAATAGTAGATTGATCTAATTGAATGTAACTTATATTTCTTGATTCAAATATATGTTCTTCTCAATAGCCATGTATCACCTCTTGTGAATTATTTCTACAATTCCTTCATCTTATGCTTGTTGACTATGCTCTATAGTAGATTATTCACTTCTTCATACCATCAACATAACCCTTCTTAACATAACATTTGACCATATTTCTCTAATAACAATGTTTGATTTGTCATACATAGGTCCTTATATATAAATATTTTTCTACTTAGATGCATCATCTAATTAGGGTAAATTTGGTAAGGCCACAATAATGGTTACCACATTTCAACATGAAGAAATTGAATGAAAAGTGGAAAAATCATCTTCTAGGGGCTATGAATGAATCCCCCTAGGGCTTCATTCAAAGTCATAGCTCTAGGGGCTTCATTCAAAGCCTTAGGCTTCATTTGAAGCCCCTTGTACCAACTACCACATGGGCTTCAAATGAAGACTTGTCACTTTAAGAAAAGGCCCTAAGGCCAATAGCTAGCTAAAAGGTGGGCCAAGGGTCTTCGTTCCAACCCCTAGGGCCAATAGGTGGTCAAAAAGTGAGCCAGGGGGTTCATTCAAACCCCCTAAGGCCTACTAGGTGATCAAAAAGTGGGCTAGGGGGCTTCATTTGAACTCCCCTAGGGCCACCCAAATAACCCCTTGGAGGATTCAAATGAAGCCCCTTCATTCAAAGCCTCTCCAAAGGCTTCATTCAAAGCCCCCTTCATTTGAAGGTCCCAAAATTGGAAATTTTACAAACTTACACAAATTTATATCAATATTTTTTTCCCTTTTGAGGGCTTAAACAAGATCTAAACATGTCAATATTCTAAAACTAAATATAGAAAATTGTTGTACTCTAAATAATCTTTCATATGATCATATTTTTAGTATATATTGTGTTTATCATGATATTTAATTTTTAGTTTTATTAAATATAGGTTGATTGGCCATTTCACAAATCTAGATTCAAAGCTTTAGGAGAAATAGATAATGATAAAATAAAAAAATTCAAAAATATGTCCATCAAAGGTATCTATGTTACCTTTCTAGAAAAGAAAGAAAAATTCATTTCAATAAATTCAACTCAAGTTATATTGATAGAAAATAAGCTACATCTAAGTTATCATTATTGTCACTTTGCCACTAAATAAAATCTATATTTTTTAACAAAATTGATTGAAACCAACTAAAATTGCTAGATATTGATGTTACAATTCTATCCTTGAAATAATTTTTTCGTTATCATTTTTTAAAAGAAATTATCTTGCTCAAATGACTTGTCACTCTTTGAAAATGATGATTTGCATATAAACCACTTCTCAAAGGAAATAGAAAAATGGATTTCAACTGAATTTTTAAAAAAAATTAAAAACACTTTAGAAACTAGATACAAAATGATAGAAACCACTAGTTTACTTCATCATCAAATTATTTATGGTTTTTCAATAATATGCATTTGAAAATCAAGTTTTTGTTAAAAATGTCTACTTTAGTGTCAAAATTGGCCAAAAACTGGGAACCATTACCATGGCCTTACCCATTTAGGAATCTTCTAGAGTTTTCATTTAATTAATGATCCATATTCATCCTTACCATTTTATTTTCCTTCCTTTTATTTCATTGGTTTGCATTTTTCCTTGCGATCATGAACAATCAAATCTTTCAATGGTTTACATTTTGCCTTGGGATCATGAATAATCAAATCTCTCTTCCCAATTTATCTTTTAAAATATTCTTCTCAATATTGAGAATATATTTTCCCTCTCATTAGATTATAAATAAATTTAATTCATTGAATTCATAAACTCTTAGGTCCATCCTACGTAGCTCAATAAACTCAATCTTACTTATGGCTTGGTAAAGATGTTGTCATTAGAAACTCACTTAGCTTGATAATGCTTTCTTCGCTTGGTTAAACCTTTTATTAGTGTACCTTTCCCTACTTAGTTTATATATCATTCAATAAAAAATGCACAACTTTTTTCTCATACACGATGTGGTGTATTCTTGTGCTCGGTTATTATACTATGTCTTGTTAACTATGTTCATCAACCAATATTTTCAATACTCACTGACTATACTTTTCACAATAATGACAACACTTAATGCATATAGAAGTAACATATCCAAAAAAATTTAATAGATAACATCAAGATATTGTGAGAATCATCCTCCTTATAAGCAAACATGATCATACCATTATTCAATAGTGGAGATTTTCTCTTGCCACCCTAATTGGTATTACCACTAGTGCTAGAGATGGGTGTACTTGGAAATTTTCTTCTAGATATTGGGTTAAAATTGACTTTGATGGGATAAATAAGGATAAACCTGGGATGACTAGGGTTGGGGGAGTGATAATAGATTATAAGGGTTTGTATTTGATAGTAACAACACCGCCCTTAGGAATCCAATCTATCCAGCATAATTAACGTAATGAGAGCTTATCAAAACTAGATCTTTGCTAAAAGACAAAATCAATTAAGGTTTTGATAAGGGGATTGTAATAATATGATTACATTCCTTAAGGGTCAAATTAAACCTTCCTGGTCCATTAAAAGCATTATCTCTTCTTCTAGAGATATTATAAATTCTTTTGAGTGTTCCTATCTAACCCATAGTTATCTGAGAAACTATATAATAGACTGGTTAGCCAATGAGGGGGTGAAACTTGAATCAGATAGTAATTGATAGGGTGAGGTTGAGTTTTTCCATGGTGCTAAAGCTATTTTAAATCTTGACCATATCTACAAAAAATAGGGAGTATTTTCCACTAATTCCAATTCAAATATAAACAAATAATATATGGTTATATTTCAATCAATGGTCTATATGGTAATTATGCAAGTTCTCTCACATAGTCTAATAATGGTAAGTTTTGGTTATAATATCCTATCAAAATCATGTATGGTAATTATATCAAGTTCTCACATTCTCTATGGGTGCTAAAATCCTCAATTGACATTTTAATTGCCATTTCTTAGGGAAAAAGGCTATTTAATTCTTGTAAAGAAGGAAATATGGAATGGGTCAAAGAAATATTAGAACCTTTAGCTTGTGATGAATGGAAAAGTAAGCTTAAGGCTTGGGGTCTTCTAAAAAAGGGAAAGTTAATAATTTTATGGAGAGAATTTATGGCCACAACCTTCACCAAAATATACAAAAAGGATTGGCACAATGGAAAGATCAATATCTATCGATGAATTGTGATGGTGGACAAAGGGGTCATTATTGATGTTACTTATCTTCCTCTAGATGGAAACAAATTCTATAAGGAAATAAAAACAACCAAGTCAGTGTTTGAGATTTTTTCTAAGGAGGAAGATGAGAAGAAAAAGTTAATGAAGATCAATAAGATCTTCTACTCATCAAAAGTTATCAAGAAAGTGTTGAGGGGGGTTCTTGTCGAAGTTATGCAATATTTCACCCTTGATGGTTGTAATACCCCAAAATTGGCCCATTTCCATGAAAACCAATTTTGGTCTATGTTGATCAACCCCAAGTCCTATTTCATTAGACAATTCTCATTCTAATTTTCACTACTTGACTTAATTGTCAAATGCAAAAAAAACCCTAATCTACATTAATCATGCTATTTATTTAAATCCTAAAGTATTGATTCTGATTAGCTACATTAAACCTATTGATTAAGATATGATTTAGTTTGAAGTGTTTATACTTTAATTAAATTAAATTTTCTCCTAAGGCTAATGTACTAAGAGATTAAATTTATTTTATTTAATAATGCTCTCATTTTAATTATTGAATGTACTTATTCAATTAATAGAAATATGCATTTATGAGGTAATATGTCATTTTCATTAAATTAAATAACCTTCCAATTTTGTCTCTCCAATTCAAGAATGGGAATTCCAAGTGATCAACATCTTGAATTGGAATTGGCTTAATCCCCTTATTCTCACACTTGGGTGAATTCCACATAACTTTTCATTACACTCAAGATTTGAGTTAGTTGACCTCACCTACACTGGGAATTTTCCATCCTTAATAGATCTCTACTTCAATCCTAACCATCAATTGGATTTGGTCTCGACCATTGATTGATTTTAGGAATTCTATTTAAGAGGCTTCTAATTTCTCATTTGGGGGGTTGGAATTTGAATTGCATCAAAATATTATTGAATTGCATACTCAATTACTCAATCTTGTCATAGCTTTTTGAATTGTTTAGCAATAATGTCATATTAGATTAAAAATACATCCATCTAGTTTAATTCTCTTTTTCTTGTTATTAGATTAAACTACACATCATCTAGCTTAAATACACTTTCATATTATTGCATAAAATCCTTCATATTAAAGGGTTTGGTTGTCTGCTTCTTGGTTTGAGAGAAAATAGGAAAAATTCCTCTAGTTAGAAGGCAATAGGTCATTCTATTAGGTCTCTTAGATGGATAATTCAATGTTCATTTTGGGATGATCTTACGAGTAAGGACCATGTTCAAGTATATGTGAAGATATGAGGTCACATTTCTACATATACATTTCTAGTGCCCACTATGGAGTTGAGAAACAAAAAAAAATTGGCCTCATTTATCTTATTTTTTGATATTTTTGTTATTTTGTTGTACCTGTATGTATAGACTTCTAGATCTTCATGTAGAAAATCTCATTTTTATGTGAGATTTTGAGGATCTCACTTGCTTCTTTACACTTGCACAAAAAAGTACCCCACTGCACAACTTCTCATGCAGTACCTCATTTTCTCATGTGGTTCTATGTAAAAGTTCACATAGATCTATGTGAAAGTTCATGCAGGATCTTGGAACAACATTTTTAAAATGCAGATTTTCAATGTTGTTTATCATTTCATTTCATTAACGCATTATCTCTGAAGCATTTTTATTTTAGTTTTTTGATTTTCTGTAGCATAATAGTTGCCTATAGGACTTTTTGATGAAGATTCCTTTTTACATAAAATTTCCAAACATGAATTGACTATGTGTGTCTACAAGATGCTATCAAAGATATGATTGTTGAAGACCATTTTTAAAACCAACATAAAACATTGTGTTTTTTTCTTGCTTTCCAAACATAGTCTAAATAGGGCTTGTGAACTTTGTAGGGTGCAAGATAGAGGAATAGGGAAGTATGTTCTCTACCACTTGGAGGTCATGACCAAGGGTAAATTAGAAACCTAGAAGCCTTTGAAAGATGGCATTCAAGGAAGGCAAGCAACTTAGTGGTTCTATAGTATGAATCCTCTTCTATGAAGGGATCATGATTTGCTTTTAGGAAGTCAAAATCTTCAGAAAGGATAAGTCTAGATCAATTAAGCTAATTTGGTGATTAACGTTTTTTGTGTGTTTGGGTGAGGTGATAAGGTAGAGTATGCTCTTTCTCCTTGAGGGAAATCAAAAACTCAGATTCTTAGATTTGAACCACCAATCTAAGTCAACCCTTAGAGGGCCTACCGAAGTGATCCAACCTTTGGAAATGACCCAAGTGAGCACACTCCTTTTGCTGAAGATTCCAAATCACTATAATAACGAAGCTTTCTAGAGAAAAAGACTCAAAAGAAATATTAATTTTCTCTTCTTCATTCCTGATATTGCATATCAAGTAGAGGCTCTATCTATTGCACTGGTCAGCATTGACCCTAGTCTTTCCATTCAAGTGTGTGCACTTTTAGATGTTGATGTGGGCTACTAGTCTCAACTCTACTTGTGGAGCCACTAGGGATTAATAAAAATAGAAGCCAAGTAAAAGCCTTTAGTTAGTTACTACCTGATTCACCTTTGAAATGGGGCATAATCTTTGTGCAAGGAGGGGGAAGAATCTCTCCTGTAGAACTCACCATAGGCATGCTACTAGACATTTTAAGGTGGTATATGTGCTTGACCCTTGCCACAAGGGTGTTCATTCAGCATATATGTTATTGAGCCCTTTGAATACACCAAAAAAATGGGTGCCCCTTAAGGGGTGACATGACTATGTGAGGTGCACGCATGTGCATAAGTTGTGGGACAAAGGTTTTGCCTTCTCTATCATTTTTTGTTATAGGGATAAAGCATGTTTGTTATTGATTCCTCAACATGTCCGAACTTGTCTAATCAAAATAAAAGTCAAGAATCCCCTATCCCTCCAAATTGCTTTGTCCTCGGTTGGATTATTTTTGACTACTGCTTGATTCCCATGTCTTTCTGAAAATCCAATAGTCTTTTTTGAAACCAAATGTTGTGTAAAAACTTGAAAACCAACCTTGCTATCTATTTGAAATCTATCAAATCAACCAATAATCTATCTAGAACAATCTAAAAGCTCCAAAGTCTCTTCAAAATCTAGTTTCTATTGTTAGCCCGATCTCTATTTTTGCACAAAATTTTTCAAAATTTTGGGCAAGAATATTTTTGTTCCACACTTCCTCACATGGCTCTACATAAGTCTTCACATGAACCTACAAGACTTTATGCGAGATATTGCAAAAATTGTCCTTTTATTACCTATCATTCTAGCACTTCCTCACATGACCCTATATAGGTCTTTATGTGAGAACTCTAGTTCAAAATAGCTATTTTAAATATTTGCCTAGCCTTTTACACTTTCTCACATGGATCTCTAAGAATCTTCGTGTGGTATCTTGTACCCAAACTATCAAAATTATCTGTTGAAACTACCTATGCTCTCAGTCTGGTCTATTCCCTACAATAGTTTACCTCTTTTTTGTCTACAAACAATCTACAACAATGACATTCTACTTAGCTAATGACTTATGATCCACATTTCAACTAGTCTTGTCTCTCAATTACCTTTTTCTTGTCCTTTAGTGCTGGTTGTTCTCTATGTCACAATATTCATAATCTTTAGCTATTCTAGCCCTTACTTAAACTACTCATACCTTAGTATACTGCACTTTTATCTCACCTTTTTGAGACTATGTTCTAGTCTAGTCCTTGTCTATGACTGTGGCAACAAGAAGTAGAAACTTTTTTTATCCCCTTAGACTTAGAAGAGGTAGAGCTAGGGGTCATAATCATAGTAGAGGTAGCATTCTAGTTTTTACATGGTCTATATCTAGTTTGTCCAGTGGGGAGTCTTCATGATCTCCATCACCTGTCAGATCACCTTGCATCCAGAGAACATTCTCTATAAACTTACAACAAACTAGGAACCCCTTGTATCAAGAGGATCCTAAAACTAGCAAAGGTCCTACCTATCCAAACAACATGGTTGAACTCTTATTCAAAGGACCTTTCCAATTGAAACATACTAAAACCATTCACATTCCTACAATGGTTGATCATAAACCTGAACATGGTGAACACAATAGAAACCAAGACCAACCTAGGAATGACAAAGAAACAAATCATTCCACTAATGAGGAGCAAGAAGAGGTGGAAATACTTCTTGAACACATAGCAAAGTGTTGTAAAGACAAAAACTTTCAAAAGGTCATGGAAATCCTACTCAATGAAGAGAAAGAAAAATACTTTCTCAAACTTGCCCAAGAGGGAGCTAAGCTACCCCATCATTTCAATGTGGAAAATAACATCACACTTAAAGAGGAAACTAAAACTTTAAAACTCCAAAAATAATTAAAAATATGCATGACCAACTAGCTTAGATGATGCATGATAAAGACAAACCTACAAAAATGTACACCTTAGACATTTTTTGTCCATTCCTATTTGAAAAGAGTATAGACATGCCTCCTTTTCCATGAGGAGTTGAGTTACCTAAGTATGATAAATACTTTGGAACTACCAATCCCCAAGGTCACTTATGGCAATTTAGTGCCTTATCTATGGAATTTATGCATAATTAGACATATCTCATGCATCTTTTCCCAAGAAGTCTAGGTGGTTAGGCTATGGAGTGGTTTTCACACTTGCCTCTTGGTATCAAAATGTTTGATGAAATTTCTAGCCTATTTGTCCAATAGTATTCTCACAACATTCAACACCCTATTAACATCTGAGATTCATGTAATCTTAAGTAGAAGGTTGGGGAACCTCTCCTCACATTCCTTTAGAGGTGAAGACAACTTTATACTAAATATTCATGCAAGATTTCTGAAATGGAAAAGCTTGACATCTTCATTGATAATCTCCTACCCAACTTTGGGTATAGAGTTCAAATTCAAGGTCCACACACCTTCGAGGACATGGTCACACAAGCTATCCACATAGAGGAATTCATGGTCAAGAAGGGTGAACTTACCCTTCAAAAAGACACAAAACAAGGATCAACCCCTAACAAGGACAAACTTAAGTATGTCAACAAGAACTGAGAAATTGTACATGATAGGGTTTTTTACAACTTCACTCCTAAACCTTCTAAGGTAGCCTTTAATCTCATAGATTGTCTCAATGCAGCCAAGAATGCTAAGAAATCTCCTCCAGACAACAAGACATCTAGAAAAAAACCAAGAAACTCATGGGCTACATGCCATAAATGAGAGTATACACCTCTTGGTGAATCTTTAAACATGGTTTACAAGACCTTTCTATAAAACAAGCTCATTTCACTATTAGACAACTCTTTCCCCTATGACCCACAATCATGCCCACCGTGGTGGAATGAAACTACATTTTGCAAGTACCACCAAAATAAGGGACACAAAACTAGCAACTACATAAAATTGTGTCACAAAGTCTAGGACATGATTGATAATGGTGACATTGTGGTAGATGGACATAACAAGAACTCTGAGCACAAGGTTTTCATTGAACCCTTCTCATCTTAAGAAAAAGGAGAGAGCTCAAAACCAAAATCAAACAACAAGGTCAACTATACATACTCTAATGACAACAATTTGGTCAACATGGTTGAACCTATGGATTTTGAGTACTATGACATTATTACCACCAAGGGTAAGCAAGATAACAATAAACCCAAGACACCATATGTCTTGAGGGGCCCTACCTCCCACACAAGTAACAATAAATCTTTGCAATATTGTGCCAACACTATTACATGTTCTCATGCCAAGTTGGTACTCAAAAGCCCTACACCTTCTACTCCTAATCTTGAATATCACAAAGATAAAACCCTTGTCAGTCCATCTAGCATAGGTGCAAAACTTCCAACAAATTTGGTAGCCACAAGCTATAGTGTCCTCAATCAATTAAAATAAACTAATGCTCAAATCACAATCTTTGAGCTACTTAAAATCCCACCTACCCATAGGAAAATTCTTGACAAAGCCCTCACTAAGACAAATGTTCCTTAAGATCTTGACCTTGAGAAATTTCAATCTATGATAGGTCATCTGACCTCACCTTATTATATGTCCTTCTCTAAGGAGGATGATAATTCATTAAGGCACCCACACAATCAACCTCTACACATTGAGGTCATGATACATCAGACACACGTCCATTGGGTACTTATCGATAATGGAGCTAGGTTGAACATTGTCTCTACTACTCTAATTAGACAAGTAGACTATTCTAAGGAGTCTATTGATCCTCATTGCAAGATCACTATCAAAGTGTATGATGAAGTCAAGTGAAAGTCTTTAGGTCTTGTGGTTTTGCCCCTCTACATTGGTCCTATAGAAAGAGATGTCACATGTCAAGTCCTTGACATCCCCTTGGCTTACAATATTCTACTAGGAAGGCCATGGATACATGAGATGTACATTATGCCCTCCACATACCATCAATGCATAAAATTCCCATTTCATGGCTCCAAAGTCACTATCCCTACAACTACTAGCTATATTTACAATATGTTGAAAACTGCTGAGAATTTTGTACCTTCTAATAAGGAATCTACTGATTACCATGATAACAAGCTAAAACAAATTGAGTAGACATTCAAGCTGAAAGAAACTAGCATGGGTGAATACCACATAGAACTAGTGCTATCATTGAAATCTCTTCTTGAGTCTCCCTATCTTTATGGGAGACCATCTAAGGCAAAGAAGCCATTTGTGTTGACACCTCAAACCAAGTATAATGGGACTTTTGTCAAAGCTATAGTCCCCTTAGAGGATGAAAGTGAAAACAGAGCCATTGTTGCATGGCTTTACAAAGAGGAGACTCTAGTTGACCTCATAGAATAGGCTTGTGAGATCACTCTTGAGAAATATGGCCCTAATCTTAGACTCATGAAGCACTTTGGCTATAAGGGATCTAGTCCTATTGGATGCAATAACAATTCTCTAGTTGATTCTATCCAAACAATGCTCAAAAAAATAGAGATACATCTAGTCTATGCTTTAAGAAGGTTCCCTTCCATTTAGGGATTAAGAAATTCATACCAAAGCTAGACTTTTCATCCATAAATGAGTCACAAGCTAAGTCTAATACTCAAGAAGATAATATTGATGATGAAGATCCTTATCCTTATCCTATTCCTCATGATCTTGCTAAATTCTTTGCTAAACCTAATGACTTTTTGCCACGTGTTAGATTCTTCTGAGGACAATACTAATCCACAACGTGCCCATTCAAAATAGGGAGAGTCTAGTTAGGCATTATGCATTAAGTACCTATGCAAAAATCTAGATGATGAAGGAGAGTATGTCCCTATCACTATCAGGAATTCTATAGTCCATCACCATGTAGCATTAATTCTAAGGATATGAATTTGACTCCCATTCAGAAGCAACTACAGATAAAGACATCGATCAAGTTCATGTATATGAAAACCAACTCAAAGTAGGTGAAACATCTAGGGTTAGGTTGGATAGGTCCAATCCAACTAGTGTCCTCGAATCTTTGGTTGATGTCATTAGTACTCAAAGGTATTCAAGCACACTTGTGGACAATGCTGCTCTAGGTCTTGAATTGCTAGACTAAGCATTTAATAATTATACTATGAATGCAATCAAACCTACCACTACTCTTTCACTCACATATCCTGAGCTTATAGACTAGAATTCTAATACATCTAGTGAAGTCCCTACATTCTAGAATGACTATGCTCTTGCCTGCTACTTAAATACTATCAAACCAGTAACATCTTCCACTAGTGAACAAAGCATCAACATGAGTGAAGCTAACATCAAATATCTTAGTCATACAATCAAAAAGAAAAAAATAGGTCTAATGGTGAAAACCATATTGTGGCAATATTAGAACCTAAGAAAGTAAAAATAAAGGACATATCCAAGGGTGAAAACTTCTCTGAGGTGCCTATGGATGAGATATTTGATGCACTTCCTAGTCATTTTCAAGAAATATCATCAATGTTGATAGAGTTAACATAATCAATCAACTTGGACATAGAAGAGCATCCTCACATGATACATCACGCATAGTCACTATCTCCAAAAGAAAAAGAGGAATTCATTTCTTTCTTTTGAGAAAAGAAGATAAACTTTGCATGGACATATTCAAACATGCTAGGATTAGATCTTGATCTTATTATGTATCACTTGTCTATTGCACTAGGCATTAAACCATTTAAACAAAAACTTTGGAAAATGCATCCTCATGTTGCATTACTCATCAAAGCTAAATTGGAGAAGTTTCTAAAAGATGATTTCATCTGTGCTATTGATTATGCTAAATGGATATACAACATTGTTCTAGTCTCCAAGCATGACAAATCTATTAGAGTTTGTATAGACTTCTAGATCTCAATTTAGCATGTCCTAAGGATGATATTCCATTTCCTAACATTGATATGATAGTGGACATGATAGAAAGATATGAGATGTACTCACTCATGGATGGATTTTCTAGCTATAATTAGATCAAAATTATGTTAGAAGATCAAAAAAAGACTAATTTTACATGTGCATAGGGAACCTTTTGTTGGAATGTGATACCATTTGGCTAGAAAAATGCTTGTGCTACATATTAGAGAGAATTCACTACAATTTTTCATGACATAATGCATAAGACCATGGAAGACTATGTAGATGATACCTTGGTCAAGAATGCAAAATGCAATACTCACCTTCAAGATTTGAGACCTATTCTAGATCACATGGAAAAATTTAGTCTAAGGCCTAATCCCAAGAAATGAAAATTTGGCATCACATTAGGAAAACTACTCAAATACATTATGTTTGCAAAAAGAATTCAGGTGGATTTGGAGAAAGTTCAAGCAATTATGGATATGCCTCCACCTTGTAATGTTAGTCAAATGAGAGCCTTACAAGGAAGATTTCAATCTATTTACAAATCCATCTCACAACTAGTAGATACATCACAACCTTTCACCAAGACTCTACATAAAGGTGTGAAGTATAACTGGAGTCAAGATTGCGAGCGAAGCTTGACATAAATAAAACAATATCTTGCTAATCCACCAATATTGATGCCTCCTATTTATGGGAAGCCATTGATTTTGTACATCTCTACCATAGAAAATTCTTTGGGTATCTTACTTTCTCAAGAAGACAATGATAACAAGGATAGGGCTATTTACCATCTGAGTCCTACATTGATATTTTATGAGATGAATTACAGTATCATCAAGAAAGCTTGCTTGGTGATTTTCTTTGCTTCCCAAAAATTGAGACACTACATGCTCACCCACACTACATGATTGGTGGCTAAAATTGATTCACTAAAGTACTTACTTAGTAAGGCAGCTCTAATAGGGAGATTAGCTAAGTGGGTCATGATATCAAGTGAGTTTGACATTCAATATGTTGAATGAAAAGCTATCAAGGGACAAGCTATTGTGGATCAGCTAACAGATGCACCCATATAGAGTCTTCTCCCAATGAACATCAATTTTCCTAATAAATCAATTTTGACACTCACACACCAAATGTGGGTGATGTTCTTCAATGGTTCCTTGACACAATAGGGATCTAGTGATAGGTTACTCTTCATAACACCATAGAGGTATTCACTTCTCAAAGCATACAAGATTATGTTTCCTTGTACAAACAACATTACAAAATACAAGGCTCTAATTAATGGCATAAAGATTGTGGCTAAATGGAGAGTGGATCAATTAGACATCTTTGGGGACTCTTAGCTCATAATCAACTAGGTTAATGATGTGTATTATACAAAGGATGAGAAATTAATCCCTTACAAATGCATGGTTGATAATATGAAGGAATACTTTGCTCATATAACTTTTCAACAAATTCCTTGAGCATACAACAAAATGGCTAATGCCATAGCTACTTTGGCTTCCTTACTAAAAATGCCAAAAAATGATCTTTGACACGAGTTCCTAGTGGAAGCGTTACTCTACCCTACTATGATACCCCTAAATTTATGATGATTTGTTTTATTGTAGGACAAGACTCATCTTGCTACCACCACATCTACTCTTATTTCCATGACCAAACTATTATGGATGGTCTAACTTAGAATGAAAAACATCACCTTATCCATAATGCTTCATAGTATGTCATTATTGCTGATGACTTGTTTAAAAGAGGTCTCGACAAAACACTCCTTAGGTGTCTAGAACCCAAAGAGTGATTGATGTTCATGGGGGCATTTGCGGGTCTCACTCAAATGGCTTGACACTAGCTCATAAACTTATTAGAGCTAGTTACTATTGGCTAAATATGGAGCAAGAGGCAATAAAGTATGCCAAGTCCTGAAAATAGTGCCAAATCCATGGGAATATAATTCATGCTCTAGCTAGGGAGTTGATTCCATCTACCACACTGTGGTCATTTCAATAATGGGCCTTTGATCTTCTGGGTCAGATTCACCCATCTTCTTCTAATGGACATAAGTTCATTATTACAGCTACAAATTACTTCATGAAGTGGGTAGAGGTAGTACCTCTCATAATAGCAAATGGAAAAATTGTAGCTCTACTTATCACAAATTATATCATTTGCAGGTATGGTATACCATCCTCCATCATTACTGACAATGGAGGATAGTTTAAAAATAAAGACCTCAAGGAGTTATGCAAAAAGTTCAAAATAACACAACACTAGTCTTCTATCTATTACCCCTAGGGTAATGGTCAAGCAGAGGCATCTAACAAGGCAATACTCAAGATCTTGCATTGTACAGTCAACAAATCTTGGAGTGACTAGAACCTCTAGATTAATCCATCTTTATGGGCATATAGAACAAGTATTAGAACTCCTATGTGTACAACACCCTTTGCTTTGGTCTATGGAGTGGACATTGTGCTTCCAATTGAGGTTGAGATTCCTACTCTGAGAATCTCCATGAAGGGCCTCATTATTGATGATGACTGGAGAATATCTTGGCTTCAAGGGCTAGTGTTGTTAGATGAATGTTGGCAAGTGGCATGCAATCATCTTTGATCTTATCAGCAATGTATGTCTAGAAGTTACAATAAGAAAGTGAAGCCATGTAACTTCCAACTGGGTGATCTTGTCCTGAGAGAAAACCCTCAGAATTAGCAACAACAAGTCCAAAAAGGGAAGTTCAAACCAAACTAGCATGGTCCTTACATAGTGACTATAGTGTTTGGATCTAGTGCTTACCAGCTTTCTACAACTAAGGGAGAGGTACTTAAGGAGCCCATTAACACTCTCCACCTAAAGAAATTCTACAATTGATCTAATCTTAGAAGCTCTCTATATATACTTAAATATCCTAAAAGAATCTAAAAATTGCAAAAAGTCCTAAAAAAATATTACCCAGGTAAAAAACTAGCAATGGGCATCTCGGTAATACCAAAAAAATAAAAAATAAAGAGAAAATAAAAATAAAAAATTAGAATATCTGCCAAGAAGGTGAAAACCTAGTAAACAGGTGCCTCTTATTCCCAATGCTCCATCTTGCAGCACATCTTCTGGCTTCTTGTATAGTTGCTTTCCTACTTTTTCTTCCTGCTTTAGTTTCCTACTTTTTTCTCATGTATCCATGGATTGAATCTTGTCAAAACTCGGGGGCACCACCCTAAAGTGTCATGGAATCTCTTTCATGACAGTCACTAGTTGCTCTAACTGCATCTGCCTACTATCACTCATGTCATAGTTGAGATTCCCCTCATGGGAGGTCTCTCTCATGATAATCACTAGTGGTTCTCGCTATGTCTACCTACTATTGTTCATGTTACTTTTTGAGATTCCCCTTATGGGAGGTCTCTCTTACGATAGTCACCAATGGTTCTCACTATGTCTACCTACTGTCATTCATGTCACTTTTCGAGATTCCTCTCATGGGGTCTCTCTTGAGACAGTCACCAGTAGTTCTCACTATGTCTGCCTACTATTATTTTTGTCACTTTTTGAGATTCCCATTGTGGGAAGTCTCTCTCATGATAATCACTAGTGGTTCTCACTATGTCTACTTACTACCATTCGTGTTACTTTTTTGGATTCCTCTCATGGGGTCTCTCTTACAATAGTCACTAGTATTTCTCACTGTGTCTACCTACTATCGTTCATGTCACTTCTGAGATTCCCCTTTATGGAAGATCTCTCTTGTGTCAATCACCAATCATTCTGACTACATCTATCCACTATTGCTTGCTTCCACTACTGGTTCTTCACACTGAAGTTTCCTCTTTGAATCTAGTGACCAATTGTTCTAACTATGTCTATCTATTGTCATTGCCCTACTAAAGAGATTTTTATCATCCATGTTCTAGACATTGACACTTGACATCAATCCTATAACACAAAAACTCAAAATGATATACTTGTTTGGATATGCTTAGCTTTTTATTTTTTTGTTTCACTTTCACTTTACCATGTCTCCTCGAGCAACTTGATGATGTCATTTTTGACTAGAGAATCAATGATTGGGGGCATGATCTTTTCTTTTCTTTCAATTTGTTGTTTAGTTCTAAATAATCTAAAGCATCCATATAAGATGGGTGTACACTATAAGAGCTTCCATCTCATATTGGATGGTCATGTGTATCTTGACTCCTTTTATATGGATACATCAATAATATTGGTTTTTCTCCTTGCTTGTTGGAGTGAACTCTTCATGCTATAGTAAATACTAATACTCGTCCTACTAAGTGAATGTAAGGGTCACTATGAGTATATCTAGCACACTTCTATCTTAGGTTACAAATGCAAGGATTGTTGTGGACAAAATGCTTACTAATTACTTAGCATAAAAAGGATCTCTTGTGTGCCTAGTGTGTCTGCACACAAGCACCATTTTGGTCATTCTAGCATTTATGCTTTGGTGCTTATGTTAGTTTGCTACATTAAAAGTGACAAATGTTTTTGTCATTCTAGCTTATTGTTCCTCAAATGCTTACATTTTATCCTAACAAAATTAGAACATATGTCCTATTCATATTCCCATGATTGCATTGTTAGTGGGAATTGTATGTCATATGGAGTTTTGTTATATGCTCAGTGATGAAAATTGAAGAGGCTTGGTAAACAAACCTAGGGTTGCATCTAGCATAGGTTTACATTGCATACTTCACTTAGCTGCACACATGATTCAATTGTAAATCTACTTCCATCCTTCATGATGTGGGATTGTTGGTCTCTTCAAAGTACCATGTTTCTTCATAGTTGCACAAGCATTTGATTCTTTGGTTTTTCCTCTTGCTCCTCAAAGGGATACCCATCACTATCAAGCAAAAAATTGAAACACTATATAAGATGTTAGTCCATTCACATTTGCATTTCATCCATAATTTCATAATTCATCTCATCTACACTACATTTACAAATCAAATTAAATATGCATCTATACATCACATCAATGTTTGCATCTCATAATCACAATATAAACATCTCATATACAAAGATAGACAATGATATAAACAAAGGATACTCAACTCAAAATCTCATATATATATATTAGTATCAAAGAATGTGTCAGTACAAAAATGAGTGCTTCTCAAGCACTATTGATAAAAAATGATACAACATGGTGCTAGCACACCAATGGATACATAGCTAGATAAAAAACTCAGAGACAAAATTAGTCTAACTCTCTTCAGATCCCACACCTCCTAGAGGAGGAGGAGGAGGTAGAGGCATATCTGGTCTAGCTAGCGGTCATGCACCTCCTAACTCTCACACATACTATGATAATCGGGGCAGCTACTAAGCCTCATTGAGCACAAATATGGAATAAGTAGCAAAATAATCAGCCACTTGGGCAACCTGTAATCAGACCTCATCCTGTAGCTACGTTACACTCCACTCAGCTTCTTGTGACTGCTCTCATAATCCAAGGATCTCACCATCTTAATCAACTATCCAAGTGTCTCTCATGGCCACCTGAATCTATAGCTTTGCTAACTATTGAGAGGCCTATTGAATCTACTTAATTTCTAGACCTTCTCAATGCATCCTAAGGCTTGATAGTAGGCTAGTCCTACATATCCTCATCCAGCTGCTTGGCTTGCTTCTTAGTTAGCACCTACTCCTCAATGTGGCTCTGCCACCAAATATGCTCTATCCCACTACCACCTACATTGGGATGTGATCCCATCTATTGAGAGGCCTCCCTAGGTCTAGCCTTAGTGACCACCACCACTCCAGATCTCTTGCCAAGTGGGCATATGAGTATTACTCCTATGAGAAGTCCTACGGCCACCTGTACTACCACCATACACATGTGATACAGAATCTCTCAATGATCTAAGTCGAGTGACCTATTAGTGGCTATGATGACTCACCTACTGTGGTGGTCCCTATGGTGGTACTTGTTGGGGGATCTATTAGGCTATCTACTAAGACTCTTGTGGTAGTGCCTGCTATGGTCCTAAAGCTACCATCCCTAATGAATCTATAAATTGTGGGAAGGGATGGCTAGCAAAATATGCCTAATAAGCAAGTGTCATCTCAGCATCTACTACTTCTTGTAGATAGTCCCACTATGTTGCAACTAATCTAGACACATCGATCATAGACCTCCCTAGGTCTAGCCTTAGTGACCACCACCACTCCAGATCTCTTGCCAAGTGGGCATATGAGTAATACTCCTATGAGATGTCCTACGGCCACCTGTACTACCACCATACACATGTGATACGGAATCTCTCAATGATCTAAGTTGAGTGACCTATTAGTGGCTATGATGCAAACATGTGACTTAGCTCTTAGGTAGCATCATCCTAGTCCTTGATCTCTCTTTAGGGCTGTCATACAATGGATACTAGGTCATCAAGATTTTCCCTCCACTACTTAGTCTTCCCCAGACCTATCTAGGTTAACTAGCCTCTATACCTTCCAATGTATGACTTTGTGGGTTCTCCCTCATCCTTAAAGATGGGCTACATAACTAGCAAGTGCTCCCACACCTAGATTTGCAACACATATACCCCAGAGGCCATACTCTTCTTCTAGTGGTACACAATCTTGTGCATCTCATGGAACATATGCATGAGCATTCACTTTCCCCACCCAAATCTCTTCGAAGCATCTAGCATCCTCTACAACATATATCTCCAACCACACTCTAATCCATGCTACCTTATGTTCAGCACTAGGAAGCAACTGATAAAGATTGCCAATACTAAAGCCAATTTGTGTGTGGGGCCATAGGTGTGGATGAGCTCATCCCATGTGATGGCTTTCCCTATAGCCAAGGCTTGCTAGAAGATGGCTTGGAGTGCATCTATACCTGCTCTCAATACTGTATCATATACTACCCTCAGCCTATGGAAGGGTATGCGTAGAATCCTATATATGTCCTTAGGGGTGACTGTCATCTCTCTCTATGGTAAGTGGAATGTGTTCATCTCTTAATGGAAATGCTCCACCAATGTAGTCAAAAAGCTATGATTCACCAGCACTACTAGGATCTAGCATAAATGGGATAATCTAAGATGAACTATGTGAGCCATGTTGACATCATCAAGACTTTACAACAAAGCTCCATATGCAAACTAGTGGGACTTGAATTTGATGTCATCAAAGATAAATTGCACAAATGACCAAGGACAATAGGAAAATAGTTAGCTCTCGCTTGAAAAGTATGACAAAACATCAAAAAATTAAACTTAAATTCTATAACTAACACCAATTTCTTGCATGAGAAAGCACTTCCTCATGCAAGATTTCATATCTTTGCATGAGAAAACATGTTCTTGCGCAAGAAATAACAAAACACTAAGCGACATGTGCCCAATATCCTATGCAGCTTGCATGAGAGGTGGGTGACTCTCTCACAAGGAACCTCACTTGGGTGCACAAAGAAACCTCGTGAGTCTTCATGCAAAGAAACATTAGGTCTATGCAAGGAACGATATCCTCATGCTAGGACTAACATACCTAAAATTTAAAAATGTTAAAAACATGCTTTAGATGCCTAGAAAAGTGTGAAAAGGTTAATGCAAAGTGAGATTATCGACTACTCACTAGAGGTCCATAGTTTGTTGGCTATCTATGTTGTCGGGAGTGCTTGAATTGATGCATATGCATGAGAACTACCATTTTTACCTCAAAGCTCTCTTCTTCACTAAAGAAAAAAGCACAAATGATTTGAAAATGACCCTTTGGGCCCTTATATAGGTTTTGAGCTAATTTTTCAAAGTGCTCTAATTTGTGCAAAAATCACCCCCTAACTAATTTGACTACTCTGAATCCATTTTTAGAATCAAATTCAAAATCTGACGCACTAAAGTAGCTCAAAATTGCATTTTAAATTTTTAGGACTGATGTGATTGAATTCTTGTGTAGTTCAATTTTCTCTGATACTTTGTGAATCTTGGAATCTTCTCATCTCAAAATTACTTCACACTGCCTCATAAATCTAGGAAAAGTCAACTATGGTCAATTTTGGTCAACATTTGGTCAAACTTTGTCTTCTAGACCTTGAAAACACTCCAAATTGACTCCAAATTTTCTTCTAATCATTCTAACCTCTTCTATATTCTTTGCACTCTATGATTTCTTCTATATTTCTTGCTATACTACGATACCTCATTTTTTGGTGTGTCATCTCTCAATTTTTCTCCCAAGGGGGTAGAATGATTACATCATTAAATTTGAATTTCAAACTCAACCTAAATCTTATGTCCTCATTACTAGGGGCACCTCATCACTAGGGGCATCTTGTCCCCATTCTATCTAACATCTATGTCATCTATTTCATCTTTTCATCAGTTGATCACATCTTATAATAGTCTTTATCAGAGTTTGATCGATAGGTATCGGGACAGTCTAAACCCCAACTCTTGAGGATCAAGCCTTGTTCTAGGGATGATTCTACCACTCACGGTGGGATCTTATTATCTTTTATCAATCTAGATATCTATGCATTCTATTTGTATTTCTTAAGATTAAGCTCCATTCTAAAGATAATCTTTAAAAGCTTATCAATCTAGATATTTAGGTGTTCTATCTGGATCCCTTAAGATTAAGCTCCATTCTAGAGATAATCTTTAAAAGCTTGTCAATTCAATTATCTAAGTGTTCTATCTAGGTCCCTTAAGATTAAGCTCCATTCTAGAGCTAATCTTCAAAAGCTTTTCAATCTAGGTATCTAGGTGTTCTAACTGGATCCCTTAAGATTAAGCTTCATTCTAGAGATAATCTTTAAAAGCTTATCAATCCAAGTATCTAGGTTTTCTATCTAGATTCCTTAAGATTAAGATCCATTTTGGAGATAATCTTTAAAAAAGCTTGTCAATGTAGGTATCTATGTGTTCTATCTAGATCCATAAAGATTAAGCTTCATTCTAGAGATAATCCTTAAAAGCTTGTTAATCCAAGTATCTAGGTGTTTTATCTAGATTCCTTAAGGTTAAGATCCATTCTGGAGATAATCTTTAAAAGCTTATCAATTAGTTTCTACATCATCAAATTAAAAAAATTAATCTCATTTCTTGATCTATGCATCATGCTTTATAATTTTCTTTGAATTGAATGTGTTGCTAGCACATTCATTCAAAGAGGGACAAAATGAGATACCCCAAAATTGACCCATTGCCAAGACAACTAATTCTGGTCTATTTTGATCAATCCTAAGTTCTATTTCATTAGGAAATTCTCATTTTGATCCTTGTTTCTTAATTGTCAAATGCAAAAAACTCGAATCTGCACTAATCATGCTATTTATTTAATTCCTAAAGTATTGATTCAGATTAGCTACATTAAACCTATTGATTACGATTTGATTTAATTTGAACTATTTATACTTTAATTAAATTAAATTATCTCCTAAGGCTAATGTACTAAGGGATTAAATTTATTTAATTTAATAATTCTCTCATTTTAATTATTGAATGTAATTCTTCAATTAATGGAAATATGCATTTATGAGGTCATATCTCATTTTTATTAAAATGTTCCAATTTCATTTCTCTATTTTAGGAATGGGAATTCCAAGTGATCTACCTCTTGAATTGGAATTGGCTTAATCCACTTATTCTCACACTTGGGTGAATTCTAGTTAACTTTACATTACACTCAGGATTTGAGTTAGTTAACCTCACCTAGACTAGGAATTTACCATCCTTACTGGATCTTTGTTTCAATCCTAACCATAGATTGGAGTTGATCTCAACCGTTGATTGATTTCAAGAATTCTATTTAAGAGGCTTCTATTTCCTCATTTAGGGGGTTGGAATTTGAATTTCATTGAAATACTATCAAATCGCATACTAAATTACTCAATCTTGTCATAGCTTTTTGAATGACTTAGCATTAATGTCATATTAGATTAAAAATGCACCCATCTAGTTTAATTCTCTTTTACTTTTTATTATATTAAATTTCACATCATCTAGCTTAAATACACTTTCATATTATTGCATAAAATCCTTCATATTAAAGGGTTTGGTTGCCTACTTCTTGGTCTGAGAGTGAATGGGGAAAATCCCTCTAGTTAGAAGGCAATAGGTCATTCTATTAGGTCTCTTGAATGGATAATTCAATGTTCATTCGAGGATGATTTTATAGGTAAGGACCATGTTGAAGTGTATGTGAATATCTAAGATCACATTTCCATATATACAATGGTAGGTTTACAATGGTCTAAAACTATTCAATCACTTTCAACATGATGACAAGGCATCTTTTCCTATTTACCTTCCTAGTTCCTTAAATGCCAATATCGTGGATGCTAGGGCTAATCTTGGGGGAAAATCTATACTTCATAAGGGTATTATGGTTTTAATTTATGATAAAGGGGATGAAGATGAGAATGACTCATATACTAAATTTGAGGGGGACCTAGATTCTTCAACCCCTTTCAAGAAAGGTAAGAACTAGGTAAAGGGGAATTCAACAAGCCTTTGTCCTCCTTGACTAAAAAGAAGAGTAGAAAACTCTATGACTCTAGAGACAAGAAGAATAATTATTTCAAGGATGATGATTGGTTTGGTTAAGGGAAGCATATGAGAATGGTTTAGACAATGACATTGATGTTGACTTGGATGTTTACACCCCTACCCCCCCTCCCCACCCTCCCAAAGAAGAATAATAGGCACTCCCCTCATCAAAGCATGGGAAAAGATTTGAGAAATTCCCATGCTCCTTCTCCTTCTTTGGCTCCCTATATTATTGGGATTCTTACCTTATGGATAGAAAATAGAAAAATGTTGTAATATTTCATCAAAATTAACTATGAAAGAAATTTGTTTTCCCATTATCCTTCATTTACTATTAGTTTTCCATCTACTTAAGACAAATTACATTTTTCTAGTTCAACTTACTATGATACAAAACCCTAAAAATTTATATGTGAAATTGATGTGTTATCCCAACAATAGAATTATGGTGGAAAATTTTGTGCCCTTTTAATAGGGGATTAAAGGGAGTGATAAGAAACTTCTTTATAGTTGTAGATTCAAAATTCGCTATACAATCTCCCTTTCCCTTTTCTTTCTCTAGATACTTACCTACTCTATTATTTTCTAACAATTATTTTCCACATGATAAAAGTGTAATATAGGTAATGAAGACTATATGGAGTGATTTTGACATTTCTTGACGTCATTTTCATATTTCTTAGTGTAATTCAAATTGAAAAGTTCAAACAATCTAACGAGACTCTTCCTCTTTAAGTTTGTTGTGTTAAAAATAAATTTAAATATGATTTTACTATATAATTTTCTATTTTTATTGGTAAAAGTATTTTTCCATGTTTTTATTATTCATATAATTTTACAAATTTTAACAATTTTTACCTTGTTCAAGTTTGGGCACCAGGAAAAAGGCAAGGAAAAAACCCTTGCTATAGCCTCAGATGAAACATCTTATTTGAGACAGAATTGCCCTACCTAGTCTAGGGGGGTTTAGAGGGCATCCCCTCTATGAACATTGTTGAAAAATGATTTAACATATATTAGATTATTGATCATCCATTTCCATTAGCACCTAGAAGGTGTACCTTTTATTATATTAATGATTTTAAGGAGATGTCATAAATTAAGAAGGGAGATTTCATCTATTCTTTACTTCCTTAAAACCTTCATATATATTCATAAATGTCTTTTGGATTAGTATTTTTATCTTAAAAAGACTCATGGCAACATGCTCAAATCATTGTTAGACTGTAAGTAGATAAATAATTATTAAAAGAGTTTTAGTATCAACCATCAACTTAGAAGATATGTTTAACTATAGATATCCATGCTTAAATACTTTACCAATAATTTCAAGATGGAAAGAATGTAAAATGATTTTAAGAAACCTTATATATTAACATTTATAATAAATTGATACAACCTATCATTATTCTAGTTAATGCTAACACCAATTCCAAATGGGAAGTAACATCATTAAGAAATAATACATTTAGATGCAACCTTTCTTGCTTATTTTTTTATGAGCCATAAAAAAGGATGATAAGGTAAATTGTGAGAGAAGAAGCCCAAAAACCTTGGGTCCTTCCCTTGGAGAGATTATAGCTTATAATCTATATCCTTCTAAACAAATATTATGAAGGCCACAATGTCTACAAACTATTTTGGTGGTGACATTTGATTCAATGTAGGTGATTTCATATTTCAGTCATCCAACTAATTATCCTAATACTACTCAAATAAACATCCAACTCTTAAATACTACAAGTCCACATTCCTTATATGGAGGAAATTAATTCCTTTTTGAATTCTTATATTACATTCCTAATGCCATCTATTTATTCAAATTATTCGCTACCCATGATTGAATCCTTATTATAACCAAGAGGGATCTATTGCAATTTTAATACAAATCTATACTTATGAATATCAATTTTTTCTTTTTGATCAGTTGTTAAATATTATCATACTTATTTTCTCATGAACACATTTCAAAAGTACTATTAGAGAAAGAAAATTGATCTAAGTTCAAGCTAAATAAAATGAAATCCTTTGAGAAAGATCAGATGAAGAGAGAAAGAAGAGTTGAGATAACTTAAAACCACTACAGATGAGAAGTCTCATCCCCAAAAGCATCCTCAAATATAGTTGAATATGGTTGAAAGAGATAATGAGATTATTGGATACATATCATGGGAATATTGTGGCCTCAAAATCTATTTCTTTTGTGGGGGAACAGGCTATCGATGCTAAATTAGACCCATAGAAAAAATCATTAAAAAAAACAAAAGGATAAGATCAATGAATAGGGAAAAGAAACATTATGGGACAAGATGGTACTGGTACATAAACCGATATATTATCTTCAAAATTTACAAAAAATACCAATGAAAATATCAAAGTTAACTTATATCTGAAAGATTATCAAGGATATCATATCACCAAATAAAGCATTAGAGGAGCAGGGAAAAGAAACAAAAAATGAATACTCTTAATAGAAGATTTTTCAAACCATATTTAATGAGTGATATGGGCCTCAAATAACAAATGATTTGAAAAACAATAGAATGCTAATTTAGGAATAATAATTATGCCTTTCAAGGTCCTACCAAATGGATTAAATAGAAAATTCTCTTATCTAACACTAGATATTCCACTAAGGGATGGTAGCTACATTGCTTAGCAAAGAAGCTACTAGATACTACTAAATTGAGACTAATTGATGCATCATATATAATAACAAATCTAATATTAATTGTATGAACATTTAAGAAAGATATATGTAAAGTTGTGGATTATTTAGGAAATTATATGTAAGCATGTAAGAAAAATATTAACTTGAGGTGAGGTACTTTGAGCTAGAGTAGTGAAAAACCTTAATTATATGTTTCTCTCTAATATGAAATTTAATTACTAAGATACTTTAACCCATGTATAATAGTGAATTAACATTAGGAAATGACATGAGAATTGTTAATTTTATTTAACCTTTCCATATTAAAATGGGAACACTCCACTATCTCCATTACCAACATAATTATACTTGTGTTTATTGTTATTTCATTTATGTTCTTATTTATCTCTTGAAATCTTTGTAATAGTTTTATTGAAATTTGCATAATCACCCTCTCAAAATTAGCATAGGAAGTATTTTAACATACATTTTCTTCCTTTCATATAGTGCATGCATTCTATGGCTTGGTGTATGCTCAAAAAATCTAAACCATAGATGTGTGCACATACTTTTGTGGGTACCAAAAATTTTTTTGGGATCTTTTTGGTTTTCGATCTCTGTGCACATGCCCAACTTCCTATTAGAATAACTAGTTCTCATAATGAGGCATTAAACCCAACTATTCATCCATTTTCAAGAACCAACAAACACAACAAGTTGAGTTAGAGGATTCAAAAATCAAATACTTGAAAGAATTACTTTAAGTGATCTTCATGAGAATTCCTCTACTATATAGTTACCCCCTTAGGTTGAGAGAAGGGACAACTAGAATCTTTTTGATTGATAGTAAAATACCATCTACATATAAAGAAGAACCCATTATACTTAAGAAAATGATTCTATAGCTTATTCTCCACCATCAAAACAACACCCCCATGAACATTATCTAAGATATCCTTGTCAAGGGTGACCCATATAGGAAGTAGTAGAGTCGAATCTTAATAAATCATGAATAAATTTCCAATGATGTCATAATATGAATCTTTCATAAATTGCATAGAAATATTTAGAAGTCAAACCCAATCAATCTAACATTGAATGTTTTAGAGAGGTGGTTGAAGGAGATAGACCAATGCTTTCCCAAAAGGGACCACTCTATTGGGAATATTATGAAAGGCTAAGTTATAGAGAGGGGAGGGGTGAATCTATAACTGATAAAACTTTGAACTTCAATTAACAATTAATTTCTTCTTATATATTCTGATCTAATTGCATGCATGAGAAACTCAAAACATGAAAGCATACACAACACTTTTAACACAAGATTTGGTGACCCAAAAACCTACCAAATAGAAAGTAAAACTAGGGTCAAGATAATACCCACAAGCTTTAGTATTGTAGTATAAATTTGGTTGGTTAAGGCTTACATTGATCACTTCTAATGATCTACCCTATTAGGAGTAATAAGGACTGCTAGGTCCACCTTGTTAAAGGATTTACAAACATACAATGAAGTATGCACTCGGTAAAGAGATTTTCACAAGATTGTTAGGTCTACTTTGTTAGATGGTTTGATTGATCCACTTGTTGGGATGAATTAGTAGCTAATCTATGATTTGCAACTAGGTTTTTTGAATGAGATTCCTCTGAGTATACAAATCACCTTATTGTGATAGATAAATCTTTGTTGCTCCTTATACTGTTGTACCCTTTGTAATTCACTCTTTTTCTTTTCTTTGATTACATTATTTCCATTCAATTAATTTTTCATACATGCTTTAAATGTGATACAATACATTACATAGATACCAATCCAATTATACAATTACAAAGTCGGCCACAATACAAGTTTACACAAATATTAAAAAGTTGGCTCAAATGTAGAAACTCGGGTTCTGAAGATTGACTCAGTGAGGTTTTGATACTCAACATCCACTATCAATGCTTAGCATCATCATGCACTTGGTAGACATAGAAGCTCGGTCCATACTGATCACTTCCAAGTAGTCTAGAACTTAGTCTACACTAGTGCCTTAGTGAATATTATGAAACTCGGCATATAAACTGAATCAATTGATTCATACTATATAACTTGATCAATGCTTTCACTATGAGCTTGGTATAAACTAAATTAGTTGGTTAACACTGAGTGCCTTGATCAACACTAAATTCTCAGCACATCAACTATGAACTTGGTAAGCACTACTCAAGTTGGTTTGCACTAGTAAGATCGGCATACATTAAGATGCTCAATTTACATTGTTGGTCATTATCATAGTAGTAACTTCTCAGTGCAAATTTAAATCTATCCAAAGGACTCAGTAGAAACTATAGAACTTAGTAACAAATGAAATGCTTGGTTAACACTATTAACTATACAATAAGCTCGATAGATACTTACAACTTGAATAATTGCTTGTCACTAATAACAAACTTTACTATAATGTCAACAATCTCCCCCTTTGGCATTAGTGACAAAAATATTTATCAGTCAAAACTAAATTCAAAAGCTTCCAAAATACCTTTATCCATCACCTTGTCATTCCAACTTGGTAGAGTATACTGCTTTTGAGATTTTTCAAAATTGGTTTTGTAAGAGATATATTTTTGTACGTGGAAATGCTCCTTCATAGTATAATATATAGTATACTATACATCTAAATACATCTTCTCTCCTTTATATAATATACATTTTCTTTACAATCTTCCAATCTTCTCAATCTTCTTCCCCTATCTTCTTAAATCTCTCTTCCCCCTTTTTTTGCAACTTTTTACATCTTCTCCCCTTTTTGAAATTAATGCCAAATATTATACTACATATTTACACAGTAATGCCAAAATGAGACAAGCAATCTCAATGTACCTTGAGGATAAGTGCCAAAGTCTTGTCCCAATTCTCTTGCAATACCTTATATGTGTATAGTGAAATCTATACTTCTGCTAAAAATTCAATCGTGTGGTCTACAACAGAGAAATTATTGTCATGGATGAGTGTTTTAGAATGTGCAATATGCTTTTGCAGTGCATTCATGTTTGGGAGGATCATGTTCTGAATATCTATCAATGTAGATCTGATTGTTGCCTCTTCTCTAAGAAATTTTTCTTGCATATCTATTAGAAAAATAATCTTATTGAAATGGGTAGAGCTTGAACTTGGGTCAAGGCATAATTTCTATGCACTTGCCTTTAGATCATCAATTTTAGACAATTTGTCTTTGATTTCCTTTGTAAAATTTGAAATATCACATAGCTTACCAAAAAGTAAAGATACACTTATGCATGAGGTTTCTAGAGAGCCCAAAATAGTAGATAATTCTACTTGGTGAATGACAATTTGTTGAGCAATAAGTTCCAAAAATTTATTCTCAAACTTTTTCTCAACTTTCTACAATAACTTTTCTTGTCCATCTAAATCTTCATTATACTTATGGATTGCCTCTTCCAAGTGATACAAAATTGGTTGAGAAGTATCAACCTCTATGCCTAAAGGCTCTACTAGAATATTCTTGGCATCCTCATTGATATTAAATTCCTTATCTCTTTCCTCTCTTACTCTTTGCTACTTGGCTTTTTTTTGGAGTAAATCTTTGAAGGTTTGCATCTGATCAAGATTTATTTTGGAAATATCCAAATTAGGAATGACAATATCCTCATCAAGATCTATATCCTCCTCTTTTTCTTTACATTTACCCAAAAATTTTGTGCTCAGTTGAGGCTTGGTCTCAACTATCCTTGTACTCTTTCTTACTAGGTATGGAAACAATTGTAGAAATTGTAGGACTTGCTAGAAAAATGGATACTACACTCATTGAAATACTATTAGTACAAATACCTAATGTATCCAAAACTAATGTAGAGGGAAGAGTCTACAGCTCGGTAGATGAAGTGGTTGACACTTCAGCCAATGTAGTGTTGAGTTGGACTAGTGCAAAGATTGATTTTGTGCTTGTCACTAGTACATTTGCACCCATTTTTCTACCAAATTTTTGACCAAAGCTATGAATCCTCCTTATTTTCATATCCAAACTATTCCCAAGTTGGTCAAAATTTTGACTAACTTGGGTCATACTACAATTTGGACTAACAAAATTTAGATCAAGTTGTGGATGCTTGAGATGAGAAATTCACATAATAGTTCAGTGCACATTTTTACTGAACTTTGGTGAGTGATTTCATGGGATATGGTTTGGGTGCCATAACTACTTGAAATAGGAAGACAAAGTAGGAAGAAAGCAACTTCAAGGTGCCAGAAGTGATTCACCAATTCAATCATTTAGGCCTTTGTTACTACTACTACTCTTGTTCGGGAAACTAGCACATAATTTGTATCCCCTTAATAATTCCATGGGATATGGTTTGGGCAACAAGTTTTCTTAGTTCTATAGGATAGGGTTTGTAGGATGAATAATTGCTTAGTTTAACATTATTCATGTTGATTGTTTTCTTGTTGGTGGCCATGAATCATGGTATTCCTCTAGATGTGGTGGAGAATGCAAGAAAAGCAGCAAGAGGCTTCTTTGAACTTCTTGTCAAAGACAAGTTGAAATAGGGTTGAGAGGAAGGAAAAAGAGATCAGATTGCTAGTTATGGACATATAGAGGGCTTCAGAGGGAAAAATACTGATTGGGTGGATTTACTCTATGGCTTCCTTGCTCCTAATTCTCTTAAAGATCCCCATATTTGGCCCTCAATGCCCATAGACTATAGGTTAGCCAAATGTTCAAACTAACAATTCACAAGGATATTAAATATTTTCAAAATTTGGTAGTTAGATATGATAAGTGTATCTAGATTATAGGTTAGAAAAAAGTTCAAGCTAATAATGTATGATGATATCAAACATTTTAAGATTTTGGTGATTGCATATACTCTATGGGAGTCAGTCTATCTAAAGGTCAAACACTGATAGAAAGCTACATCATTTCCTTGGCATGGACATTTGGAAGTTAGCAAGACAGTAACCCTAGATTGGCAAATGGAAAATAAACATCTATATCTATAACAAGTCAAAACCATAACCATTAAACTCTCTTTGAGACTTGATATCAATTTTTTTATTTGCAAGATGTTGGTAGCTATTTGACAGAGATTTTTCTATAAGCATATCTTCTACTTAATTTATGGTCATATAAGCATTAATTGTCTCATTTTCAATGGAGATCCTATTTATATGATTAGCTTTGGCATTGCTATTTATTCGGTTTGGAATACTCTTTGCGCTTTCATTAATCTTTGGAAAAGGCCAAACAAAGATATAAGATCATGATTGTCACCCTTATTAGGTTAATTTTTCCTTTAAGGTTATTTCCCAAAATATTTTCATATATCATATTCTTAACTATCACATGTCAACTAGGCATGTCAAATATCTTCATTTTATTGTAGAATGCTTTGACCTATAATTGAATCACTCTTTATGGTTTGTAATATTTTCTTCATGGTGATTATCTAGAGGTTCTACAATCTCTACTATTACCAGGACTTTCATTAGATGCTTTTCTCCTAAGTCTTGATATTTGCACCCTAAAATTGTCCTTAGAATATTTCACTCAACTTCATTATATAACAAACCTAACTTGTAGGTACTAAAAACAACTCTTGCTTATATTAGTATTTAGTCATATACTATGCACTCTCAATGGAACCACTACTTGTAAGTCTATCATATCCCCTAAACATGATCTGCCACTGTCATAAATCTTCGTTTTGAGGGATGTCAATTGATTATTCTCTTTTACATCACAATATCTTTTTAATTTCAAGATACATCATTGTCCTTCAAATAATATTATCTCATACAAACCTATTTGTGATGTCTTGGCAACAAAGATTCTACACACATTTAATAAAAAAATTCTCTCTTTCTAAAAATAATTGAACAAAAATTATGTAGCTACTTCAATTAGTTAATCATGTTTGAAAAAAAAACCTAATCTTTGACTTTACATTAAATAAGAAAAGTAAAGAGATGTAAATTTGGATCTATAGATAGTTTGTATTAGGAAAGTCAATGAGATTTGAAATTGTGATCTTATTCAAGAACACAAATCCTCTCAAATCCTATGTTATAAAATATAGGACTTATAAGTACTCCAAAAAGTATACTAGATAAAAAGAAACAAAAATATTGTCCCATTTTATTTCTATGACACAAAATACCTAATAATTACTCTTAAAGTATGGTCCCATAGTCATGATTTTTCCTACATAATAAGCCATAAAAGAACATAAATACAAACAAAATGATTGAAGGTAACCAACAATCACAAAAATCTACAACATAAACAAAAATATGATGTAGTAATTAAAAACTTGTTGAGAGCATAAGATTAATGACTATTTCTTATCGTATCCCATTGGAATAGATGTTACATAAACTATATTTAGCTAGCCTTCATGAGATAGGGTTTCAAGTCCAGACATCTTAGAGAATTTTCTACAAAAGACATAATCAACACAACAAAACAAATTGATATAGATATATATATCAGGAAACTATTATTCACTGACCATTGTCCTTTACATGCTACTACATCATTGATTTGGTTTAAATTTAATTCATACTATTAACATACCTTCAACACTATCATAATAGTGTAGTTATCATTTGTTCATCGTTGTTATTAATACATCTGTCTTACAACCTTTACATGCTCACCATACCAATCTTCAATACTATTAGAAGGATCTCATAGGTCTATCACATCATGACAATTCCCTTTGAGCTCATGGAAAGATTTGAGACCTCAGTTTTATTAGTGCATCTTTTTCTATTATATAATAGACCTCTCTAGTTTTTCATGTCCTCATAATGGTGTCCTCCATGATTGCTTTGATGGATAGCTCTACTTTGTCTTTCATATCCCAATTTTTTGCTCTTAATTTCAATAGCAATGTATTTATTTTAGGATTACTAATTAATGTTCCATCATTTTAAAGCACTATATTTGATGGCAACAATAAAAGATAATATGTGACTATCATCATTGTGACAATCTTGTAGACTTTAATTGTTTTGTATTTCACCTTCTAAGGTCTTCAAGATCTATTTTTACTCATTGTGCATTAATGTCTTTTAGACACTCATTCCATGATGTATGACTTTAAAACCTATACCACATTTAGTTTGATAAGAATGTTGTCTCTTAACTTTATAGTATTATACTTGACAATCAAACCATCCAAAAAAATTCATCAATACAATAATGACATATTTTCTTTCAAGAAGCATTGTCACCTAAACATTACCACATTTGCAAAGAAAGGGGGATCTACTAGAGTCTCTAGTTTGAGAAGATTGGGTATTTGTAGATCCCCAAGAAGATCTACTAGAGTCTCTAGTTTGAGAATGTTGGGCATTTTCCAAGGCACTAAGGTCCAAGTTGGGAAAAAGAGAGAGATGACAATAAAGACATTTTATGCTAAGGCGCAACCATCAATCAATATATTCAACATGAAAGTTATGTGCATAGGGTAGTCCACAGACTTGTAATTAGAGAGGTCACTTATCATTAAAACACAACTAGGTGTTAAATATATGAACCAAGTTTCCCTTAACAAAGTCTAACACAATTATTTATACCAATCTTAAACTGCATACCTCATTTCCTACATGGAACTCCTCAAGGCAAATGAGACACTCACTATAATCTGTAGGCACTACCTTCATGCAAAATTTTGGAAGCTCTTGAATAAGTGCTTCAAGTGCTTCTCTCTGTATCTTACTCATTTTTAGCAAAAAAAAGAAGAAATACTTGTTTAAATAAAAGAAGCTAATCAATCTATAAAAGAAAAATTAGTTGTTAGGGTTATCTAACCACTAGTCTTCTACATCATGGTCTTTGAAAGAATACCTGAATCAATATATAACTATGAATTTCAAGTCCATACATTAATTGAATTAAAACTACATGTATACCCCTAACCTATCTTCAAGTACTATAACAATAACTCCTTCAAACAAATGGAACTCAAGGAAACACTAAATTCTGCAAGTTCCAATTATAATCAATAGACTACAAAAAACTGCTAACAATAAATAGAGTCTTACTATTGTTTATATTAAGACATTTTAACAAAGTACATATTAGTGTAGCTTGATGTCCTATGGTGTTGGGAACATTTCTAGTGGTTAAGTTATAATATAACAATATTTTAAGAAGTTATAAGTAGAAGAAAATTTCAAGAGACATCTAATAACAAACTTTTTAAGCTCGTCATCATGAATTTGATGAACAAAACAAATAACTTATGCCCATTGAATATTCTTAGTATACCAATTATTTACATTCTATCAGAAAAAACAATATTTACTTGTAGAAAATGAGTTTGCAGCACTTTCCATACTTTACTCATTATGTGTTTTTGTGCTCTAGCAAGTCCAAGAACATGATGAACACCTTTAGCTCCCTATTTTATCTTAAGCTTCTTAATAATTTTCCATTGCTGAGATGGGGATTCCTATACAATTTTCTATACTCTTTTTAAAAATATTTTATCTTTAGCAATCATTGCCTTTGTATTCATCAAAACAAGTGGAATATTTGAACCTATATATACATATATATCTAATTTTGAAAAGATTTTATGTTCTCATATGAACACATAAAAATACTTATTCTAGGAGGCCCATTGATAAATACTATCTCTACAAAATAAGGTCCGAAAAGAAATCTCTTATGGGAAGGTCATTGATAATATAGCAAAAATCTCCATAATGAGTAGATTGGTAGATCTAATACATTGACAATAAGGTTCCATTGCTGACACCATCATCCTTAGGTAGGCATGTTCCCACTAATGCAATTTCAAACAAACCACTACATTTGATGGCAACAATAAAAGATAATATGTGACTATCCTCATTGTGACAATCTCACAACCTCTCAGAACCTTTAATTGTTTTGTATTTTACCTTCTACGGTCTTCAAGATCTATTTCTACTCACTATGCATTAACTATTCAAAATGCTTTAGAATAACTGAGAGGGGGTAGGAAAGGGTGGGGGGTGTGAATTATTTATTCAAGGTCCAAATGTCCTATTCAAACTTTTCACTAAGTATAGTGATCCCATTCAATCATTCATTCATCCAAGCTTTAACTTTTCTACCCAACAAGTTACTATAAATCAACATGCAAGTATAACACATAAGAAATCAACACATAACACAATGATTTACATGGAAACCCAAATTGAGAAAAACCACTAGTAACATGCTACTCAATTCTTGCTATTCTAAAGTGATGCCCTGTTAAAGGCTTACAACACACTATTAAATGTGACCTTGTTAGAGGATTTAACCACCTTTTTAAAAGTGGGCCTGGTTAGAGGACTTTAGAACATTCACCTAGAATGCCACCGTGGTAAAGGATTTACAAATGGTTGTTAGGCCAACCTAAGTCCATAGGATTTTCATATCTAATACAATTGCTAGAGAGTATTAGAAAATCTTTGACCTGACTACAACATACAACTTAACTTGCAGATCTCATATCACTTCTTAGCTCATGTCATTGTCTGGCCTTTAATCTCTACAACTTTGATAGCTTGTCCTCCTTTCAAGCTTAGTCTCCTTGAGTCTCCATGCTCAATGTACCAGTGCATTATCTCTTCATGACCACTTTTATAAGTAGAGCCTCTATGCTATTGCTTCTTCTAGATGTCCTCTTCCTAACACCCCTCTAACTACTTTACAATTTTGGCACTTTAGTAGCAATAGTATCATCAGCATTCGCTCTTAGTCTATGACTCTTTAAATAGAAGTCTTGGAGTTCTTTTTCCACTTGATTCTTCGATCATTTAATTTTAATTCATATGGATTAGGTAGGATTCATTGCATCTAACCCATATTTTGTTTCCTCTCAAAACTTCTTGAATAATGCTCTTGAATTTGCTCAAAAACAATTTACATAGAATTCTATACCACCATCTCATCATCCTCATCTTCCAACTAGTTCAAAAAATTCAAGATAACCACTTTGTCAGCTCAAATTTGGAAAATCTTTATCATTTAAAATAATGTAGTAGCTCCACACTATTGAAATACTGATGCTTAGCACATAGTGTGTTACTTGGCATCAACTGTGTTTTTCCTGATGCTTGGCATCTGAAGATCACTCAGCACCAACTAAGATTTTCTAATGCCTGGCATGTGAACTTCACTCAGCACCTAAAGATCACTTAGCACACACTAGAACTTCCTGTTACTAGACTCCAACTGAGAATTTGCTCAGTTTCAACTAGCTTGCTCGACACCCACTAATAATCTTAGTTTAAGCTTTGTAGTCAACCTTATTACAACTTATTCCTCTAATGTTTCTAAGTGTGACCAACCTCTATATCTTTGAGTATGTTATCAATACATTATTTAACCACTATCTTAACTAATCCTTGTACTTCATTACAACATCATAACTCAACCTTTCCCTTAGGTGCTTTTGTTACATCTTGTTGATCAAATCCTCTTCATTAATCAACTAAGTGATAGTACTTGGATCTTATAAGAAAATTTCATCACCACAAATAGAAGGTTTGACATCAATGACAAAACAATGATTGAAAAAATTCTTATAACAACAATCTTCCTTCTTTGTAACAATCTCCCTCTTTGATCTTCAACAATGAGCTTTTCAATTAGATTTCCAACAATCTCCCTCTTTGACATTGATGGCAAACCAAACTGATCAACCATCAAACTAAACTATTTAATCAAAGGCTAACTAGGTTAGGATAGTAAGTCAAATGCTAAAAAGTAATTGTATTGCCATCATTTTTCACATCTCCCTCTACTATCTTGATTGCTTCATTTCTACTTCTCCCTCTCAGCTATTGTATCCTTGTTCTTTTTTTTTTCTTTTTTTTTGTTCATCTTCTATTGTTATGATTAAATTTTGATTATTACTATCTACTTCTCCCTCTTTCTTCATTTGATCACATGTTGTTGATTAGTTTCTCACAACTTCTCCCTCTTTGACAACAATGCCAAAGACACATTAGTATCTTAGTATGCAAGTGTACCTTTTGTAAATTCATTAAATTTCTCCCTCTATCACCTCACTTGTGAGTAATTTGAAACTTCATTACTTCTACTAATTTAGGCATGAATCCTAAAGTAAACATCCTCTGCATCAATGTGTGAAATCTTTTACAATCATCTCATTTGATGCAAGAAAGTCTTTCTTTTGCTTCAAGTAGCCTTGGCTAGGGGTATCACCCCTAACTTACCTCTAAGATATTCAAAAGAATCTTTAGGTAGTGCTTTTATGAATATGTCAGCAATTTGTTCCTTTGAGCTTACATATTCCATCTTCACTTGTTTGTCTTCCACTAGTTCTCTTACATAGTGATACTTGATTACAATGTGCTTGGTTTTAGCATGCATTACAGGGTTCTTTGATATGTTGACAGCACTTGTATTATCACAATAAAGTATCATAGGCTCAGTTACCTTCTCCTTCATACCTTGCAACAAATGTTTGATCCATACAATATTGGTGCTATTTATAGCAGCTACAACATATTCAGCTTCAGCAAAGGACTATGAGGTACGACTTTGTTTTTTTCTAATCCATGTAATCAACCTCTTTCCCAAGAAAAGTGTTCCTCCACTAGTGTTTTTCCTATCATCAATGTTACCTCCCCAATCTACATTATTGTAGGCTTTTAGCTCAAATTTTTCACTCCTCTTGTAGTACAAACCAAAGTCATCACTTCCTTTTAGGTACCTTAGTATTCTCTTTATTGCCATTAAGTGATTTTCACTTGGATTTGTAGAAAATCTTTCCACTATTCCAATAGCTCATGTAATGTCTAGTGTACTATGTACTATGTACAACATATTGCAACTTTGAAATCATTGATCTATACAATGTCTAATTTACTTTAGCAGACTCATCATTCTTGGATAGCTTATGTCATGTTGCCATTGGTGTGCTAACTAGTTTTGACTCTTTGAATCCAAATTTTTTGAATATGTCATTAATGTATTTGGATTGGGTCACAAATATTCCATGCTTCAATTTATGTACTTGTAATCCAACAAAAATTTTGATTTCTCCAAACATTGACATCTCAAATTCATGCTTCATTTGATCAACGAAATCTTTGCAAAGAACATCTTTTCTTCCAAACATTATAACATCAACAAAGATTTCTAATATCAAAATGTCTTTACCTTTTTCATCTTTGATGTATAGTTTGTTGTTGTCATCTATTCTCTCAAATCCTATCTTCACAAGATATTTGTGCAATCTCTCATACCATGCTCTAAGTGCTTGCTTCAATCCATAAAGTGTTTTGCGTAGTTTGCAGACCATGTCCTTGTTCTTATCATCTACAAATCCCTCTAGTTGTTCTATTTAGAATTCCTCTTCCAGTATACCATTTAGAAAAGATGACTTAACATCCATTTTGTAGACTTTGAAAGCTTTGTATGTAGCATATGCAAGTAATGTTCTTACTCCTTCAATTCTTGCAACAGAGGCAAATGTTTTCCCATAATCTAGTCCTTCTTCTTGTGCATAGCCTTTGCAAACTAATCTAGCTTTATTTCTTGTTATCTCACCATTCTAATTAGGTTTTTTTCTAAACACCCATTTTGTACCAATCACATTCTTATCAGCTGGTCTAGGAACTAGAGTCCATGTTTTGTTCTTCTCAATCTGATCTATCTCCTCTTCCATGGCTTTATACCAATCATCATTTTGCAATACATCTTTCACTATTTTAGGTTCAACCTTGCTCAATAGACATGATTTATTCCTCGGTCTATTCCTTGTCATTATTTAGGCATCCTTGTAACCAATGATTTGATCTAATGATGTCTTCTCACATACTTGGCTAATCTTGGGTTTGTCCTTCTTTCTATGTTTGATCCTACAGCTTCATAGTCATTTTGTTCTTCTTCATCTGTAACTTCTTCATTTCTCTCATGTATACTATTTTTAGAATTAGAATGTGCATTTTGTACATTTTGCAGCTCAGCTTCTGAATGTAGCTTGGCATTCATTGGCTGTGACTTGACAGATACTAAAATTTGTTGTTAATTTCCAACTTGATTTATAGCATTGTCTTCTATAGTCATTCCTTCATAGAAGTATACAAAGGATCTATAACCCTTTGATTGCTTGGACTCATCAACTTATACTTCTACATGCTCATCAAAATTTACATTTGCACTCTCCACAATCGTGTTAGTATTAGTGTTTAAACACTTATATGCCTTACTTCTAGTGGAGTATCCAAGGAATATGCCTTCATCACTCTTTGCATCAAACTTACCATTTCTAGTATCTTTAAGAATATAGAATTTATAACCAAATGCTTTGAAATGTTTAACATTAGGTGAGTGACCATACAATAATTCAAAAGGTCTTGCATTTGTACCTTTCTTGACTTGGACTCTATTCAATGTGTAGACTATAGTACTTACAGCTTCTCTCTAATACTTTAGTGCAACATTTTTCTCCATCATCAAGGTTCTAGCATAGTCAATCATTGACCTATTCCTCCTTTCAGCAATATCATTCTATGGTGGAGTCCTTGGTGCTGATGTTTTCCTTTTGATACGTTTTTCATTGCAAAATATTTCAAACTCTTTTGATGTGAACTCACCTCCTCTGTCTGACCTTAGACATTTTAGGTTCTTTCTTGTTTCCTTCTAAACTCTGGCCAAGTACCACTTGAACATTTGAAATGCATCAGATTTTTCCTTTAAAAACATGGCATTCATCATCCTGGAATAATCATCTACAAGTAACATTATGTATCTATCTCCTAGACAGCTTTGCACTTCTATTGGACCACATAAGTTTGTATGGACTAACTCTTGTACTTCTTTGGAAGTGTATATTTTTCTTTTGAAACTAGACTTAGTCATCTTCCCTAGTTGACATTGTTTGCACATTTTATTTTCAAGTTTCTTCAATTTGGAAAACCCTTTGACCTTGTTCTTTTTGCTAATGCTGATTAGATTATAAAAATTAGCATGATACAACCTTTTATGCCACAACCACACATCATCAAGTCTAAAAACAAGACATGTTGCATCTTCCATATCTAGGTAAAATAGATTATTCCTAGTTTGTTCACCTTTTCTTATCAGACTTCCATCAGTGTCATAGATCTTGGTAATTTTGTTTTCAAACTCTACTTTGCAACCTACATTGCCTAATTGTGATACACTCAACAAGTTCTAGTTCAATCCTTCAACATAGTATGCATTATCAGATGAAATTTTCTTTGTGAGCTTAATAGCCTTTTCTTTTGATTTGACATGGAGTATCATTACCAAATCTAACACTATTTCCATCATATTGACTAAAGGTAATGAACTTATTTTTATCTCCTGTCATGTGATTTGAGCATCCACTGTCTATGATCCACTTGTCATTCTTTCTCACACAGGTAACCAATGTTATTGCATCATCTTCATCTTTATCTAATTCATCCTTCATGGCCACATAGACTACTTCATCATCATTCTCATCAGAATCTTCTTCAACAATGTAGCATCTCTTGCCTTTTTCCTTGTAGTCTTTACTATCATCTTATCTCTTATTCTTGTACTTGCTTCCTTCTTTGCAGTTTTAATTCTATGTACATCTTACAACAATATGACCTACTTCATTGCAATTGAAACATATGCTAGGGAGCTTACCTTTGAATTTATCTTTGCCTCTATGAAATCTCATAGCCAATAGTCCTTCTAACTATTCTAGATCTTCCTCATTTGTGCTACTATCACTAGATGCATGTTTTCCCTTTCTTCTCCTTTTGCTTGATGTCTCCTCCTTAGTGTCTTTTATTGTCATGTTGGCCTTGAAAGAAGATTCAAGCTTCTCAGGTCTATAGTTATCAAAATTGGACAATTCAAATGAAATAAGTCTTCCAACTATTCCTTTAAAGATTAGTGTGTTTCCTTGTACACACCTTAGCTCTTGGATGGTTGAAACTCTAATAGCATAAATAGGGAGCAGAGTTCTTAAGTATTTACTAATGATAGTTTCTTCTTCCAACTGACCACTTAGACTTCTTATTGCACTTACCACTTCTTTTATTATTGTAGCATATTGAGTAACATTTTCACCTTCCTCCATTTTCACGTCATCAAACTTTAGGCTTTCTCTCTTTACTCTCTAGACATTCTGATCTCCTCCATAGATATCTGATAAGGCTTTCCAGATCTTGAATGCAATGTCATAATCTTTGATGTCATCATATTATGCATAACTGAGTGCAAAGGCAATCTCCAACATTGCTTGATTTTTCTCCTTCCTTTTTCTCAAATCATCTACAGTAAGAGGTCTTGCTGGATTCATATGTTCTATTCCAATTGAGTTTTGTGCATAGTCACCTATTGATCCAAGGTGCAATTTCATTAGACTCTGCCATGCAAAAATGTTGTCTTTTTTGAGCTTGCAAACTTCTCTCTTGGACATCTTGATCTTCCTGCTTTTAGTACTTTGAAACTAAATTAGCAGATGGCTCCAATACCAATTGTTAGAAATGCTTTAGAATAACTAAGAGGGGGGGTGAATTAGTTATTTAAGTTTCAAATTTCCTATTCCAACTTTTCACTAAGTATAGTGATCCCATTCAATCATTCATTCATCCAAGCTTTAAATTTTCTACCCAACAAGTTACTGTAAATCAACATGCAAGTATAAGACATAAGAAATCAACACATAACATAATGATTTACATGGAAACCCAATTTGGGAAAAACCACCAGTAACATGCTACTTAATTCTCACTCTTTTGAAGTGATGCCCTATGAAAGGCCTACCTTGTTAAAAGCTTACAACATACTATTAAATATGACCTTGTTAGAGGATTTAAGCACCTTGTTAGAAGTGGGCCTGGTTAGAGGACTTTAGAAAATTCACTTGGAATGTCACCCTGTTAAAGGATTTAAAAATAGTTGTTAGGTCAACCTAAGTCCATAGGATTTTCATATCTAATACAATTTCTAGAGAGTATTAGAAAATCTTTGACCAGACTACAACATACAACTTAACTTGTAGATCTTAGATCACTTCTCAACTCATACCATTGCCCAGCCTTTAGTCTCTACAACTCTGATAGCTTTCCCTCCTTTCAAGCTTAGTCTCCTTGAGTCTCCATGCTTAATGTACCAGTACAATTATCTCTTCATAACCACTTTTAGAAAAAAAGCCTCTGTGCTCTTCCTTCTTCTAGATGTCCTCTTCTTGACACCCCTCTAACTACTTTGCAATTTTGGCACTTTAGCAGCAATAGTATCAACAACATTCACTTCTTGCTCTATGAATCCTTAAATAGAAGTCTTGGAGTTCTTTTTCCACTCGATTCTTCTATCCTTTAATTTTGATTCATATGGATTAGGTAGGATTCATTGCATCTAACCCATATTTTGTTTCTGCTAGAAACTTCTTGAATAATCCTTTTGAATTTGCTCAAAAATAGTTTACATAGAATTCTATGCCACCAGCTCATCATCCTTATCTTCCAACTAGTTCACAAAATTTAGGATAACCACTTTGTTAGCTTAGATTTGGTGAATCTTCATCATTTGAAATAATGCAGTAGCTTGGCACTATTGAAATACTGATGCTCGGCACATACTATGTTACTCAACATCAACTATGTTTTTCCTAATGCTCAGCATCTGAAGATCACTTGGCACCAACTAAGATTTTATGATGCTTGGCACTTAAACTTCACTTAGCACCTAAAGATCACTCGGCACACACTAGAACTTCCTGTTACTTAGCTCTAACTAAGAATTTTCTTGGCTTCAACTAGTTTTCTCAACACCCACTAATGATCTTAGTTTAAGCTTTGCAATCAACCTTATTACAACTTATTCCTCCAATCTTTCTAAGTGTGACCAACCTCTATATCTTTAAGTATGTTATCAATATATTATTTAAGCACTGTCTTAACTAATCCTTGTACTTCATTACAACATCATAACTCAACCTTTCCCTTAGATGCTCTTGTTACATCTTGTTGATCAAATCCTCTTCATCAATCAACTAAGTGACAGTACTTGGATCTTATAAGCAAATTTTATTCCTACAAATAGTAGGTTTGACATCAATGACAAAACAATGATTGAAAACATTCTTTTAACAACAATCTTCCTTCTTTGTAACAATCTCCCTCTTTGATCTTCAACAATGAGCTTTTCAATTAGATTTCCAACGTTAACATCTTTTATACACTCATTCCATGATTTATGACTTTAAAACCTATCCCACATTTAGTTTAATAAGAATCTTGTTTCTTAACTTTATAGTAGTATACTTGACAATGAAGCCATCCTAAACTTTTCATCAATACAATAATGACAATTTTTCTTTCCAAGAAGCATTGTCACCTAAACATTACCACATTTGCAAAGAAAGGGGAATCCATCTGCATGAAACACATCAGTGTAGACAAAGTCTGGTTTGGGTCAATAACAACATCATTGGGTGTGAATAAAGCATAGTTCAAAGATACCTAGTGAAGGTTATCCATCTAGGCACAATACCATGAATAACAACTTTGTTTCACCAAAAGAAAATGCTACCATGGACTTCAAGAAAAAAAATAAGGAAAACTTATTGTCTAGTCCTTGTTAAGGATAGAAATGATATAGAAAACATACTAAGTGTATGATTTCTTGATACCCTACATGTTATCTGGTATTTAGCAGCTCCATGAAATAGTATAAGTTTTGACAATCTTCAAATAGGTTGAAGTCATATTTGCATGGTCTTGTATTGCTAGAGAATAATAACCTCTATAAAATTATTTTCAACTCCATCCATTCCAAAGTAAACACATTTCCATGTTGAAAGATCCCTAAAACAAAAGGAAAAAAAGTATTATCCTATATGTGTCTTCCTATTTGGGTTTGAGTTTCCTTCCAATACAATCTTCCATTAACTATGCACAAGTACCAACTACCATGATATTATAGACATAGAGATTTAGCAAATAATGAAAACCCTAACTATGTGTATTATCTCACTAAGGTTAAATTCTTCATTTATTAAACTCACTTGAAGAAACCCGCAACATGCTTTTGGCAAGACTTGAGAGAACACAAAGGTCACAAAACCTCCTTTTTGTTAGATTGTGGTGACTGATCAGGAAAGTACTGTACATACTTCATAAATAGTGGGGTTCGGGGCTGACATGGTAGCCGACATGGTAGCCGACATATTATGGATGACATATGGCTGACATGTTATAACCCTAAACAAGTTTAATACTTGTATAAAAGGGCTTAGGGTTGGGTATTTTTCATAATGTTGTGATACAAAATTGGTTCTTGCGGCGGTATTGAGCTGTAAGGGATTACGGATTGTAATCAGGTTGTAATCACTGGATTGTAATAAGATCGGACTTGCTATTTGGTGGACGTAGCCTAGGGATTGGGTGAACCACGTTAAATCTTGGTGCCTTGTGTTCATTTCTGTGTGTTCTATTATTTTCTGTTATTGGTTATATTTGCATGTAGTTTTTATTTCTGTCCGTGGTTTATCCTAACAAGTGGTATCAGAGCAAGGTTGTCTTTCAGTTATCCTCTGTAGGAAAGTCTCACGATTAAGTGGGAGTCTCACAGTTGAGTGGGAGCAATGGCAGATGAGGGTAAGTTGAGGGTTGACAGGTTTAATGGGCAGAACTTCCAGTTATGGAAGATGTAAATGGAAGACTATTTATATCAGAAGGATTTATGGAAGCCGTTGGAAGGAAAAGCCAAGAATCAGGGAACTATGTTAGAGGCTGAATGGGATCTTTTGGATAGAAAGGCACTCGAAAGCATTCGGTTATGCTTGGCACCATTGGTGGCATTTAATATTATTAAAGCAAAGACGATAGAAGATTTGATGAAAACCCTAGCGACACTGTATGAAAAGCCCTCCGCTTCAAATAAGGTATTTCTCATGAAGCATTTATTTAATATGAAAATGGCAGAAGGTGGATCTGTTGCAGATCATTTAAATGAGTTTAATACTATTACTAGTCAATTATCTTCTGTGGGTATCAATTTTGATGAAGAAATTAGGGCTCTCTTGATTTTGTGTTCTTTGCTTGAAAGCTAGAATGGCTTGGTAATGGCGGTGAGTAATTATGTTCTTGGATCTAGTACCCTAAAATATGATGATGTGATCGGTGTTATTTTAAGTGAGGAAACTCGTAGAAAATCCTCAGGTGGATCTACATTCGGAAGTGCTTTAAATGCACAAAGCAGGGGTAGAATGACTAAAAGAGGAAGTAACTCTGGAAATCGTGGGAAATCAAGAGGAAAGTCAAAGGGGAGGAGGTCTCAATCGAGAGGACCAAATGATTGTTGGTACTGTGGGAAACCAGAGCACAAAAAGAAAGATTACTAGAATCGAAAGAAAAATTAAGGAGATAAATCAGATGGAGACAAGGAGGCAAATGTGGTAAGTAACAAATCCGAAGAGGATGCTTTGCTTCTGTCTTTAGAGAGTGTTGATGATTCATGGATTTTAGATTCTGGTGCTTCATTTCATGCTACACCTCATATAGGTTATTTCATTGATTATGTCCAAGGGGATTTTGGGCTTGTTTATTTGGGGGATAATAAACCCTGTTAGATTGTTGGAAAGGGAAAAATTAAGATTAAGTTGCAGAATGGGAATCATTGGCTACTACATGAGGTAAGACATGTTCCAAAACTAAGTAGAAATTTAATTTTAGTAGGGTAACTCGGTGATGGGGTTGTGTAGTTACTTTTAATGATAAAAATTGGAAGGTTTCAAAAGGTTCCCTTGTAGTAGCAAAAGGTGTGAAAGTAGGCACCTTATATCTTTGTGCAGGTCATATTGTTCCTTCTACTTTGATTGTTTCAGAGAAAAATGAATATTCAGGAACAATTACTGCAGTTGAGCAGGGAGAACAAATAGCTGTTGTAGATTCTGATACAGCGTTGTGGCACAATAGACTTGGGCACATGAGTGAGAAAGGTATGAAAGTACTTCATTCAAGGAAATTTTTACCAGGTCTAAAATGTGTGAATATGGATTTCTGTGAAAGTTGTGTGTATGGAAAACAAAAGAGAGTGAGTTTTGTAAAGAGAGGGAAGGAAAACAAAAAGGAGAAATTAGAGCTTGTGCATACAGATGTATGGGGACCAGCCCAGGTATCTTCCCTTGGTGGCTCTCATTATTATGTTACATTTATTGATCATGCAACTAGAAAAGTATGGGTTTATTTCCTTAGACAGAAATCTGATGTGGTGATTTGGATGAAGAAATATATATGGCTCAGCCACAGGGTTTTGAGGTCAAAGGTAAGGAGAACTTAGTGTGCAAATTAAAGAAAAGTTTATATGGCTTGAAGCAAGCACCTTGGCAATGGTATCTGAAATTTGACAGTTTTATGCATGAGCATGGATATAATAGGTGTCATTCAGATTACTGTGTTTATTTTAAGAGGTTGGATGATGATAGCTACATTATTTTATGTTTATATGTTGATGATATGCTTGTAGCTGGGTCTAACATGGATCATATTAAGGGGCTGAAATGCCAATTAGCACATGCATTTGCTATGAAGGATTTGGGGGCAGCCAAAAAAATCCTTGGTATGAAGATTTGCAGAGATAGGAAGAACAGAACATTGACGCTATCTCAAGTTGATTATGTTGAGAAGGTGTTGCAACGTTTCTCTATGGAGAATGCTAAAGCTGTCAGGACACCTTTACCTGGTCATTTGAAATTGACTAAGGAGATGTGTCCCAAGACACAGGAAGAGGAGGATAAGATGTCCAAGGTACCCTATGCTTCAGCTGTAGGAAGTTTGATGTATGTTATGGTATGCACTAGGCCAGATATTGCACATGTAGTGGGAGTCGTTAGCAGGTATATGAGTCATCCAGGATTTGAGCATTGGAATGTTGTCAAGTGGATTCTTAGATATTTGAGAGGAACATCCAATAAGTGTAAACACTTTGGGGGCTCTACTACTAATTTACAGGGCTATGTTGACTCAAATTTGGCTAGGGATATTGATACCAGGTGGAGTACTACAGGTTATGTCTTTACTATTGGTGGGGTAGCCGTGAGCTGGGTTTCTAGGTTATAGAAGATTGATGCTCTCTCCACTACAGAGGCAGAGTATGTTGCTGCTACAGAGGCAACCAAAGAGATGATATGGCTTCAGTTCTTCTTGGAAGAATTGGGACATCCTTAGAAGGATAATTATTTGTTCATAGATAGTCAGAGTGCCATTCATCTTGCTAAGAATTCAGCTCTGCATTCTAAGACCAAACACATACAGTTGCGGTACCATTTCATTCGGTCAGTTTTGGAGGATGGACAGTTAAAGCTGGAGAAGATACATACCAATGACAATCCAGCAGATATGTTGACAAAGGTTGTAACAAGGGAGAAGCTGAACTCCTCTTTAGCTTCAGTTGGTCTTTTAGACTGAACATGAATAAAAGAACAGTAGAGTCCAGGATGGTTTGATCCAGTGGGAGCCCCATGTGGTAGTGGTATTGCTACAGGATCAGTCTCCAAGTGGGAGATTGTTGTTTAGTGTGGAGCCTGATCAGTCCCCAAGTGGGAGATTGTTAGATTGTGGTGACTGATCAGGAAAGTACTGTACATACTTCATAAATAGTGGGGTTCGGGGCCGACATGGTAGCCGACATATTATGGCCGACATATGGCCAACATGTTATAACCCTAAAGCGGTTTAATACTTGTATAAAAGGGCTTAGGGTTGGGTATTTTTCATAATGTTGTGATACGAAATTTGTTCTTGCGGTGGTATTGAGCTGTAAGGGATTACAGATTGTAATCAGGTTGTAATCACTGGATTGTAATAAGATCGGACTTGCTGTTTGGTGGACGTAGCCTAGGGATTGGGTGAACCACGTTAAATCTTGGTGCCTTGTGTTCATTTCTGTGTGTTCTATTATTTTTTGTTATTGGTTATATTTGCATGTAGTTTTTATTTCTGTCCGTGGTTTATCCTAACACTTTTTGACTCTCTAAACTATTAGGAAGTATGGAAATGTGGAAATGACCACATCAAGATATTCAAATGGCAAGTGATGTAGCAAGATAGGGTGGTGGTATTCAAAAACATAATAGGAGTTTGTAATTTTAGAGGTTTAGGTACTCTAGCCTATTAACAACCTCTAATGTTGAATTGTCAAGGCTTTCACAATATCACACAATGGTGGATTTGGTTTCATAGACTCACAACTAAGACTCTATTATGATTCCATAACCCCACTTCACAAAATCTCCTCAAACTGAACCTAAAAGCCCAATACTCTACCTATTAGTCCTACTGCAAACTTAGAATATAAATAATTCTACCTTTTCAAGACAATTAGCAATGTAACGATGCTTACTCATGCCCTATTTGGTCTACTACAACACATCATAGACTTCCTTATGTTTGTTTTGGACTAACACAATTAACCTTGATTGGTGCTCTATTTTTATGCATAAAGGTTGACCTATTAACAAAGGAACTACATGATAAAATCCACCTAGCACTTCCTACTATTGGATAGTGTTTTCTTATGCCATCAAATGGTCAATTCCAAAAGAAATTAGTCCCAAGAGTTCTACAACTCTCGATCCCCAATACTCCAAACCCAATTTTGCTAGGGCCTCCTCAATGTTCACTCTCCACCTAATCTTGCATCCAATTGGTGATGGATTCACCTTCACTTTACTCTATTGTAACATTCCCAAGCATTAAATTCACTCCTTCTTAGGCAAATCATTCACTACCACACATGACATTCAATTATATCTTCACACTATTCCTTAATTGTGATCACTTCTATCAAACATGAATCTGCATATGCATAGTTAGATTTTTGTGATACATGTTAAGTAATGTCATTCCATGAATGTTAGACCTCTATGTTCATGGAATAACCTTCATTCTCCCTAAGGTATTACAACAAAAACAAGTTTCAATAAAGAGAAATTGATTGAATTATAATTGGTGCGACAATAACTTACTATAATATGAAATTCAACAACAAAACACAACAAATGATGAAGTGACTCAGTCAACACATATGGAGATCCAATCAAATTGGAATTCAAAATGGAGTTGATTTGTAGAAAATAGAAAGATTTTTCATTTTTTGTTTCTTGTTCACCAACACATAACTTAATCCTTCTTCTCCCCCTATCATAACAAAAACTTCTTCTCTCATATAAAAGACCCCCTATAACTACTTAAGAAACTGACTCAACCAACTTCCATTTGTTGAGTTGAATGTTAAGCATACAACCTGAAACTTCTCAATCCCTAAACTATCTATTACTTTTTTTAAATATTTAAACTTTAAATAACAAAAATGGCTTTATTTTGATACTTAACCTTTTGTCTAATATCTAGACCTACCCCATGCCCCTTCTATACTTCTTGAAACATTATTGAACCTTGGACACTTTAGTCCATTACAATCAAGTCTTTAGTCCATAAGAGGACATTACACAATAAAAGTAGTCCTTTGAGGATATTACAATATGATTGAAGAATCAAACTATTTTAGTATCATTATAGGTTCTAAACCCTTCCAATTGGTTTGAAAACCCTATTTATACATTCCATCCTTCTAGTTTTTTTTTTAGGGTCTTTGGGGTCTCTATAATCTTTAACTTTGGCTTGGTTGTGTCTGGTGCTCCTACACCAGTAAGGTAATTAGAAACTTTAGAAATGGATAAAATAGGTTCATTGACATTATTGTTGATAAATATTATTTCTTATTTAAGTCCTCGAAATGATAGTATGAACAAGGAGAAACTCCAAGATTTTGGTTCCTAGATTTGCACCAAATATGCCTCTATGAAATAACATTTCACTCGAAACACTATTCTTTGGTACCTTTAAAGTAGGTCTTAGTGCATTAAGTAGTTAAACACTTGATGAAACACATGTAACAACATTCAATACCCCTTGCAATTGCATCAAAATTTAAAATTGTATTTTATTCTTGTATCCTTATATAAATCAAAATGATATTTTGATTTCCCTACACTTTCAAACTCACTCATTGATTTTTAATTCACTTTGGTTTTCATTAGACTACTATTTCAACTTTGTTATAATGTCCACATATTATAAATTTTGAAATTATTGAATTGTGCATGCACATAAGCTTGTTCCTAAGGTGTGGTTTTTAAAAAATTTGTAGGGGCTAGCAACATATTGAATGCCCTATTGTTTCCTCTTTTCATTCTCATTCTTAGGTTAGGTGTTACTGGAGCTACTCTTGCCATTGTTATCTCTTAGTAAGTGAACACTTATGGTCATCAAATGTGATGATCTATATTTACTTTGTTATAGTTCTTTCCTCCAACATGTGAGTTGTCCTTAGAGAGAAATTTTTGATAATGTCATAATTGATGGATCAAATTAATATTAAGGTTATGAAAGTATCTTATTGGCAATCTTGTAATATAAATCTATTGCCATTAGTAGTTCTTTTTCCTACATTAATTAACCACCAAGTAGTGTTCTTGCTCCTGTAAACATTCTTGTAGGTTTTCAAGTATGGGTGCAAGATTCTGAAGTGGCCTGGATTGATGAGGAGGTCATGGAGATTAAAAGTCAGTATGTTAAAGTTTAGACAGTTGATGAAAAGTTGGTAAGTAAATAGTTTTATTTTGAATGACAATCTCTTTAGATTTGTTTTTTAATTTATTGTGACTACTTACAATCAATTTAACAAAATCCTACCAATGGCAATAGGTTTGTAAGAAAACCAAGGGCTTATGTCTAGGAATATTATTTCCAGTGTTTCTTTGTGGATTGTTTATGCTTTGTTTTTGGTCAGTGGTTAAAAAGATTGTTTTTCAAAGAAGCGCATATTTCTTTTTTAGGATTGTTTTCATTTCCTCCTAGAAATATAATCATGCTTGATGCATACTAACCTTGTTCTCCACATTTATGGCTACCACATGAGACATCAACACAACTCTTTTGGCATCAATAAATCCACTTTTTGTAAGGCTTGAAACTCAACTAAGCCAAGAAATCTACTCTAGTTGTATGCTTTCTCCTTTCACCAAATATTCTACACTCCCAACACTACTTTTTCTAAAGTTGCCAGGAACTAGCCATCAAAAGTTTCTTTAAGGCAATGACTGAGATTGGCTAAAGAGAAATGGGTCCTAGGAGTCTTCTTACAGATTTGGACCATTCCAACCGTTTGCAATAACCAATGGAGTATCAGCACTAGACAGAGAAACATTTAACTAAACACATGCACTAAACAATATGATGCAGGAGCATATAGAGGTATAAGGGCAATCCTGTGTCACCCAAAAAAATGTACTTAGACTTAGTTTTTGTTTCATGTGTTTTCATTTCTGGATACCCATTTGGGTCAAATAAAGGTTCCAACTCACACAGTTCCACTATCAGTGTCCTAGGATAGAGTATTCACTAGTACATTTGACTCGAATTTTCGACCAAACTTTTGACCATCTGATAATTTGGGGTCAATTTGGTCAAATTGTGATGGGTTTTGTTAAAGATGAACCCCATGTTGGTCAAAATTTTGACCAACACGGGTTCATCTTTAACCAAAAATTGAAATAAGTTATGTTTGCCACCCTAATCTTATTGTATTGTGCCCAGAAGACTCGTGCATGCACTGAACCATTTTCTACCACTACGATTTGTGGCCAGGAGTATGCGAAAAAAGGGTTTAATAGTGTCAGCACCAGTAGAGTTTGACATCTTAGGTTCTTTGGTGGTTGATTGTAGCAGAGGAGAGCTCCTGAATGCTTCCAAGTTGATCCATTGAAAGAGATTTCAGCAAGAAGGCAGCGTGAAAGGATCAAATAACAGCTGGAAACATTGAAGAGTCTCCTTCCCAGTGTTACAAAGGCGAGTTGAAGTTTTCTTTTATAGATTGACATTTCTTGCCTTGTTTTGAATATATTTATATGCACCCTATACAATGTTTGCCTTTTTTTGGAGTAGACATTTCTCATTTGCTTTGTTCCCTAACTGGAGTTTTAAAACTAGTGCTTATAACAACCTCCTAAGATATTCATAAATACCAGTAATCCAAAAGCACGAAAAAAAATTTTGATGAGTCAAAAAATAGAACACAAAACTATCAAAATCTAATCAATGGACTCCTGCAGTTCAATCCCTAACACAATCCAAATTAATTTCTTGAAGTTCAATCCACTCCTGCAATGTCCAAGCACATTTCTCCATCAACATTAGCCAAGTTTCTCTAGGGATCAACACTCTCATTGCTTGTTATTTCATGTTTGGCAGAGAAAAGCGAGGCAATCAAATATTACATTACATACTTGAAAGGAACATACCTCCTGATATGTGCACTTACAGCTCATTTCAAGTCATTGTAGAGCTGGTAGGCTAGAAGAAGCAGTTAGACTCTTAAACCAACTAATTCTAAATGGTCTGGCTCCAAAACAATTTACATATAATATCATTATTCCTGGACACTGTAGGGTTGCCTGCACAAGTGTTGCATTCAAACTATTTGATAATATGGTAAAGAGTGGTATTTTGCCTCATGTGATTACTTATACTACTCTTACAATTGGGTTATGCGAGGAAGGTAATATACAAGAGGCACATTTTCTTTTGAGGGAAATGTTTGGAGAAGGTTTGTTTCGTGACAAAACTGTACACAGTGTATTTATTGATGAACATCTCAAGAATGGTAATGTAGAACAAGCTTTTAAACTATGGGCACAAATGGACAAGAAAGAAATTCCACCTGATGTTATTGCTAACACTCCTTTTATGAATGGGCTTTGCAAGATAAGCTACATAAAGCAGGCACATAGATTCCTTACGAAAATGGTAAATCGACACATTTTTCCTGACAATTTCACTTATAGCTCATTGATTGATGGACATTAGGCTAGAAAAGGAAATGATTAAAAATTGGGCTTGTGCCTAATGTTGTTATTTTTAATACTCTCATTAATGGATTCTGTAAACAAGAAATGATAAGTACAACAAATCAGCTTTGCACCCTCACGCCAAGCAATGGCTTGTCCCCTGATATTTTTACCTACAATATTTTAATTAATGCTCACTGTAAGGTAGCTGATATGAAGCGAGTTTTGGAGATCATGAACATGATATCATGTAGTGGTTGTGCTCCTGATGTTATTACCTACAATACTTTGATAAATGGTCTTTGCATTACAAAAATGACTCAACTAGCTTTTAATCTCCTTGAGAGCATTGTTTTCATAGGATTTTCTCCAAACACATTCACTTTCAATACAATTTGGGATGGGCTCTGCAAGGATTCCCTTGGTTTGGTTCTTACTTTGTTAGAAAAACTTTTTAAAATGGGTTTTGTCCCAGATACGGTGTCCTATAGTACACTGCTTAATCATTTTTGTAGCCTTGGAATGCTGAATCAGGCTATGATGTGGCTGGGTAAACTTATGAAAATATTTTTTATTCACAATGCTGTTACATATGAGATATTGGACAATGTTCACTTTGGTGGGAAATGGTCTACCAATAATCTAAAAAATGTCACTAGAGAAGGATATCTTTTTCATTATGTAATGTAGTCAATGAGTAATAGATCAAAGAGGCAAGAAGGCACTCAAATGGCATTTGTAAGTCTTAATGAGAATCCAGACAGTGTAATAAGCATAACTGATATTTATTCTAAGGCTATACAAGATAGATGATAAGGGGCATCAACATGTTTTAAAGAGTGACGACTAGGATGATTCAACTTGTAACAGGTTGATGGTAAGCTGTAGAAGTGGTCTCTCTTGCAAAGCAAAATTAGAGGTAGATGAATTCTTCAATAGTTGGTCAGCTATAAAATAGAAAACATTAGAGCCCCATGAAACGGTTAAAATTAATGATCAAACTTGCTCTTTGCTCACAGATTGAAGATACAGATATAATCTTGAATAGATGATGAAGCATAGTGCCAAAATTATGGGTAAGTCCTCTTAGTTTGTTGGTCAAAAGTTAAATTTTAGAGTCCAGACAAAACCTTGTCTTCCTTTAAGAAAGTTCTAATTTCAGCTCCACAATTTTATGCTTATTTTAGTGCACTATTCTATACAAAAATTTACGACAAAGATATACCAAATTAAATAATGTCAAAAAGTGTTAAGGTCAAGAAGAAAGTATCCCTTCTTAAACAATTGGTAAATTTTTTCCTAAAACAAGAACACTGTTGTTTCCTCTAGAACCATAAGTTGAGCAATGCACAAAGGCGAGTTTAAAAAAATAATTCTTCATCTCTTCTAAATCCATTAAGGTGGATACTTGTGAAGGAATATTTATATGTTTTAGCATTACATGCATATGGGGCACTAGTGTTTCTTAGGTGATCAGATAACCTGATAATTGAAGTGAACCAATATTAAACCACATATAGTAGAACATGCTTCAGAATTATGTTAATCTATCCTTATAGCACTGGAATGCCTATGTATTCCCACGAGATCATTGCAGCATGTTTATCCAGTCTTCCATGCCTTCAAAAGAAGTCTTTCCCCGTTGTTTATATCTAAATGAGCCTTTTAGACAATTTAGAAGCATTTTTCTACGTTTAGTTTATCCTCATCCTCTTTTTATTAGTATTGTTGCATTTATTTTATGCATCTTCATTAATCTCAGCACTTGTGCAAGTAGCCATTATGAATGACAAATGATTGATCTACATTTAAGTCTCTTAAATGAATTGTTAGTAAACATAAAAATTAAAACTATCCTATCAAATGAATCATAGTTTTATCCAATTATATATTATTTCCAAGTTTAGCAACCCATAATTATTAAATTCCATGTACTCTTTTGTAGTGGTACAAGCCATTCTCATAAATCAGATATGATCTTACCCAAACATTCAACAAAAATATGCATGATCTTCATCATTAGCTTTCTCAAGGCTCCAAACATCTACCAACCAAATTGTGAAAGTTGTCTCACAAAATATATCACCAAGGGATATAGTTGTTACCTTTGTTCTTTTGGAGATCGAGTCAAAATTGACTATTATATTTGACGCTATTCATTCAAAACATTGACATGTGAAGTCACAACTAAGCTGAATTGTTTCAACTTTCATAATGGTTTTCTAGCCTCTATCTAGTGTTTGTTTGTGTAAGCTATCTGAGAATTAATGTGACTAGAAGAAAGATATTCATGTCTTTCTCAAGATTGCTACATAAAAATTTCATAGTTTTTGAGATCTGTGTGTGTGTGTGTGTGTGTGTGTGTGTGATAGCTATCCCAGAGTTAATATGGCCAAAGATATTCATGTCTTTCTCAAGAGTGCCATGTACAAAACACCAAATTTTGAGCTTTCATGTTCATTCTAATGTCTTTTCCCTTTGACACTATCTATTTAATTGTAAACAATTCATCCCTATATGGCTTGTTTAGATTCTCTCAGTCTAGAGGGTTTGTCCCATGGAAATATCTTAGGATCCAGATTATTGATGAAGTTTGGGGATGACGTGACATGAATAGTGGATGTATATTATTTTGAATTTTACACATGCGATCGGATAGATTTTATTACAGGCATTTCTGAATCTCTGTTTCAACATAAATAATGGTGAAAAAATTGGCAATGAATCTGACATCCCTCTTTGTTATCTAGCAATGGAAAAAATTGGAACCATTCTTAATGAGATTTACAAATTGAGCCAAGAATAGTCCAAGTGTCTACAGGTGGGTGCTGTGAGTAGACTACGCAAATTCAGCTCTGTTTCCTTCCTTTTGGTGGTGTTCGGTGCAGGTTTGCATTAATGTAGAATACTGCACAGGTAGTGACTGATTGCTATCACTGAGATCCCCTCTCAAGTAATAAAGAACTACACCAAGTTTTCTAGCATACATTTCCATCTACAAGTCACCTATGCCTTGTATAACTCTCAAAGGTTTTGGCATGTTAATTGTAGCCAATCTCTCTAAAATTTTACTTTAATTTGATCTTTCCATTAAGATTCCTTAACATATATAGTTAGAATGTACAAAATTCCTAACCTCTTAGTTGTAGCTCCCTAGAGACTATCAATTCTTTATTCTACTTTAAAACTTTCCATATGTGATCTTGAATCTTCTATAGTTATAGCATGCCCAAGAAGGTATTCATGTCTACATTTTTACTTTACATTCTTCTTGAAATATAAACATTAATAATTCTTCCTATAAGATAATCTTCAAAAAGACTAAACTTTTGAGCCTAGATAGTAACATACACAACCTAGAAATAATAAACCTTGAGAAAATTGTAATGACATCATTTACTAGTATGTTGTATATCCTTTTTGTTAATAAAAAATGGTAGTGCTAATCACCATAGTTTTTAAATAAGAAAAGTGACTAAATACTCTAGAAGAAGAAACCATTGTATCAGTTGACAATAGGATGGACAAAACCAAAGAGACTAAATTTAATGTGAAAATAAAATATGTAAATGGAAAAAAAATCATCTACTATAATATGAAACTATCTTAACAATGAGCTTTGAATTTTTGTGTCTCAAAAGTCAAAGCATATGAAAGTGATACTTTAACAGTCAAAGGACTCTACCAGTAACACAACTAAATTTTGTATGTTCTTTCTCCCTTCTAGCATGTAGCATGATGGTAGAAGATATTTCTTGTATTTAGAAAATTATAACACTTTCAACTATTTTATGAATTCTAAATTATTAGATCAAACTTACAAATGGACAAGATGTGGGGCAATTCCAAGTAGAGTGACATTTGATCCATTGGAGCCAAGTTTTAAATTACAATTACACTTACCAAACTAATCCATGGAAAAGAATCATTATAATTTATGAGATGATGTTCTTCAGCAGTTGTAATTAGAAGTTAGATTCATGTATCTCTAGGATTCGAATACCAAAGGAGGGAATCTTATTCCTTAGTAACCCCATGATCTAACATGACTTAAGTTCAAGTGGGATAGGATGAGAGGTTAACTTCATAGTTGTGAAATCCTTTGCCTAGGTACACTAGTTCAACCGTTGGACAATCCTAAGATGTTGGATACACCTCTAGTCAAGGGTCACACCAAGATGACAAGAGTTGTAGGATTTGACTAATAAGGTGTAGGACTCTTACGCTAGTTCCTAGAAGGTTTTCTCCTATTTCCTTGTAGAGGATTGGGCTCACTTTAGTTAGCAATATGCAAGGAAGGATAAAGATTGATCCATGGTTGGGTGGATAAACACTTGATGATACATTTCCCCTACTTGAAGAAAAGTAAAAATTCTCCAATTACCACCATTTTTAACTTCTTACTATTTTTTTTTTCCAATTATTCATTTTTTCTTCAATTATTCATTTTTTCAATACAACTATTCATATAAAATAAAATTAATGAAAACTTACATTATTTTAGTTATCATTCTATTATCTTATTGAATTTTTTGTAAACATGCTTAGTGTATATTTGTTCTTTAATTCTCTAGTTCAAAAACTATAATGCAATTAAAGTAATTGGAATAATCTCTTGTCTTATATTTAGTAATCCATTCTTTTAAGAATAAATCTACCTTTTCACTCTCCTTTTAGATCTTTTTCTTACAAAGGCAAAGATGGAATACATTTCATCTACATACCCCAAGTGATTTTGTACTAAGTTTATGTATGGAGAATCTAGGATAGAAGACGAGCATATTCATGCTTTTAAAAAAACATGTAATGTCACATGTTACTATAATTTTTATCACTAATCATGGCACACAACCCTGCATGCTTGTCTTTCAAATAATATAAATGGAAGATAGTGTCACAATAATTGTAATAGATAGTGGAAATCTAATCTATCTCATACATAGTATATTACTTAGTTGAAAAAGAACATTTCAAGATAGTGTCACAAGGAATAAAAGTATAGAAACTTGGAAGAAGTATCAAAGAAGTGTGATTCACTGCAACTAGTAAGGAGGATGATATATTTTTAGTATTGTAAAGATTTTAACAAAATAGATACCAATACTTGATGTATCAGCTTTCCACAATCCATAGGTATAGTAAAAATACTTCTAAATTAATTGTACAATTTTTTACATCAATGGTTCTGATCATGCTCATGTTCTATCTCTTTTGATGATCATGTTCTATCATGATCACACACTTGTTGATTCTTCTGTCTCTTTTGATGATGAAGTCCATATTCGATCAATTTGATGATATTGACAAGCTCATCATTCACAATGATAAATAGTGGCATCTCTTTGCTTTCCTCTACCCAAGCATTTTTATCAACTTTAACAAATCTAACATTCTTGAGCACCATGTTTTCCTATTTATATTGTACATTCTTAAGCACCATGTTGACACTTTTGTTAGATGGGAAAACTTTTGTCAGAGACAAGGGTAGATTCGTTTTCCCCTTTACTAAGCAACTACTTTTCTAATTGTTTATTCTAATTAGTATAATAAAATTATTAACAAGGTAATGCATTATACTAACAATTAACAATTAGAAGTAAGTGGTGAGAAATATCTATAATTAAAATATGTATGTTCTTTCTCAAAATTCTAATCTTCTATATATATAGTTTCTGCATACATAGTTTGAAGATGCAAATGATGCTGCTACAATACTCTTCTTCTACAATATTGAATGTGATTTGCCACTATTGCAAGGTCTTCCTACAACTACAAAATCTAGATTTAGAAATGCATCTCCTATCTTATTGTTCATGAAGTAGAAGCACTATCTTGAGCTGAAATCATGTCACAACTTTTATTCTCCTATATTGTCTATGACCTTCAAACCTTGACATTACTATATTTTTAGACTTGTAGAGCTATGTCTTATCTTCTTCTTTACTCTTCAACCTTGCTTCATTTCTTATACTTGTATCAACATTCTCTTTTCTTGTGTGGCTGCACCTTCTTTGTTTTCATCTTCCTCATGCCTTAGAAATTCCCTCTCGCCTATCACGATCACCCTTGCTATCCTATCTTTCTCTTTTTCATCCTTCTGCAATCATATCAGAGACAAAGTGTTTGCTTCTTTCTTAATTTGAAATTTTTTTTCTCTCCCATCATACAAAGCATCTCTTAAACTACCATGGCCTTTCTAAAATTTAAGAGATTACAATTCATTGGAAAAACTTCACAAAGAATTCTATCCTTAGAACTTGAATCTATTACCACATTACATACCTTGTTTTGCATTTACAACTTGTCCCAAATAGTTCCTTCCTTTGTGTCATCTCCTTCAACATAGTGTATCTCTCTTTAAATTCTCTAATCTCCTTTGCCACATTATCTTCTCTATGCATTATGAATCTTCAACTTCCAACCTTCAACAAATCGCCTATAATATATCTGAAAGCTATACTCTGATACTGATTGATATAGAGGAAGAGGAAGGTGACGGCAATGGTAAAATTTGATTACCTTTTTTATACCTAAAATTCATCTCACTCATACTAGAAAAGTTCCATCTAAGACAAGAAAAAAGAGATAATTTTGCTGAACCATCTTTCAGTTTTGTTCACATTACTTTAAGATTTCATGCCACTGGTTACAAATAATATTTAAAAGATTAAGTCATTCAAATTATTGGTATGATGTAATAATATTAATTTGGAAAACAATATACTCACAGCTCTCTTTACCTTGTCGCAGTCAATGTCACATCAGTATTCCTTCCAATCGACCTTTTCAAAATAGGATGCACCAAACAAAGGTATTTACTTGACATGGTTTCCCACTACAATACTTAGTCATTGTCGTGAGTGCATCTATAGTTTACTCACAAGGTTTTCAGAATTGCAATGATGCACAACATCTTGATTGACTAACCTTTCCAGCCCATCAGTACCCACTGACATGTTTACTTGCTTTTCGAATGCTTTCCTAATGTGCTCTTCTTGTTTGCATTTTCAAGGTGCCCCAAGGACAAGAACACAACAACTGAAGAGAGTACCACTCCGCAAGATAAACTTTAAAAATGGTAAGATATCTTAATCATGCTAGGCAAATGTTTCCTTCTATTATATTTCATTAGCTTTATTACTTACACTCTTCCATTGTTTTCTCACAGCCACCTTGGCACCAAGACCGCCAACAACTTACCTCCTCGTATGTTGGATATACAAGACACTAAAACAAAATAAAGGTTCTCTCTCTTAACACTTTTCCTCAGAACATTTTCTTATTTGTTTTCTACCTTTAATAGGTCTTTCTGCCCACATGAAATTTTCTATCACATGTATCCCTGTATCAATTTTTGCCTCTCTAAGATGCTAGATGCAACACTGTTTGATCTTAGTGACTCTAGTTTTGACACATGCAAATTCACGTAACCATTTCCTAACAAATTCTAACAAGCTATACTTTTTTTGCTACATGTTTTCCTCTTGCAGCCTCCCCTCAATATGGCAACATGTAATTCAATATTTGATCTCTGTAGGCAACAAGCTAGCATTTGAAGGTGAAGTTATGTACAGTATTGGATTTTTGCAAACAATGAGCTTGCATTTGGAGGTGAAGTTCTAGTTGTTTATGGACCAGCAACCAACAAATTCCCAGCAATCAACCTAGAAAAAAAGTTGTCCATGTCAACCTTGTCGATTCCAATGGCCAAATAACAATAACAATGAACATCAGCAATACTTTAATAGACAATTTCCAACCACGTATCACAGTTGGTTCCAGCATACAGATCACTAATTTCACAATTAAAAATAAAACACCATAAGAGAGGGGATGCACATTCCTGCATTGCTTTAAATGATAGAAGAACAATGGAGATTGTCAAACCTGTGTGTAAACAGCACAAATTAACACTCGAGCATAAATCATATTTGTATACTATTCTCCAAATCTATCTTAGAACTCTATTGACAGGTTGTCCTTCTATCCATAAATTGGAAGTTAACATTCCCTTGCATTTTTACTCTTAGAAATAAGATTGAAATTATATGACCCAGTCACATACTCATTGTCAATAGATGTCTCAATGCTAAGACAACTAAAAAGTGCACTAGGATCTCTATTTAATTTTCACAATATATGTTTCATTTTTCTAAATGGATGTATTGTATCATATTTAATTTTCACTATTTTAAGAAATATTTTAATCCATTCCATGTGGGTGTTGTAGGAAGCATATATTCTGAAAGTTGGTGAAGGTGTTGTTGCTAGGTGCCTAAGCGGATTTGTGGGCATGGATGTTCCTCCACCAATTGGGTCTGACATGGTATGTTGTGCCACGTAATTTTTACTTTTCTATTTGCAAACATAGATTTAGAGTAAGTTTTTGTAAACACTGATTTTTTTTTAGGATTCTCAGAGATATTTTCATGAGTGCATACCATACAGTTTTTGATTATAAGAACTTAAGAGTAGGATTTGTTAGGTAGAAGTTGTCTAACAATGCACATATATTTTGTCTACTATGAGCAATTAGTGCAATATTGCGTATAGGCAAACCATGCATGTTAACTCATCATTGTGAACCTCTCTAAATTGTCTTTTATTGTTTTTGATGCCTTCTTCTATGGACTATTTAAGTATCTGGTGTCTTATTATACGCAGTTTGTTCTATGATGTTACTATTGTAATCTAATATATGTATAGCAAACAATCTAGGATAAGGGTCATATCACAATGCAAGACACAATTGGATATAGACGAACATTTATTTATTGTCACTTTTGAAAGAACAAAAATAGAATAGCGTGAGAGGTGAAAAAATATTCCAATTAAAAGTGAAAGCTCTCATAACTTATAACTAAACTAAACCCTAGAACTTACTAAAATAACCTGTAGCTCTCTACAAAATGTAGAAATTAATTCTTTGGGTTTTGAGCACACATTACAAACAAACTAAAGCATTTGTCTTTTGTCTTTGTTTGCAAGGGACAAGTGATGCAGGAGCATCCAAGCAAGCTTTGCATACCATTAACTTTTGTTTGCTCAGTGGACTATTAAATTTTCCTCCTCGTATTTTTTTCCTTTGGTTCTCTTTTGCTATTGCAGATACCAGAGTTAAGAGGTTATTCGTTTCCACCGCCTGTTGTTATGACAGTGATAACCTTGGGTGTTAGTATTTCTGATTTGGGTGTCTTAGCGGGTATTACATCAAATAACCAGGGTTGTGAACTGATGTCAATAACTACTGGTGCAGCCTTTATTGCTTCTAAATTTGCTAACAGAGATAAGAGTACTACTTGTACCTTGCTATATTTATGAATGACTACTTTTAGGCTAGTGCATGATTGGCGACACCTAAATTTGGATGTTGACTGGCAGATTCAAGTTTCATGTCATTTAAAAAGATGGCAAAAAGTGAACTGTTGGTAGAGGTGGATGAGAATATGTAGGAAGATTGAAGGTGATCTAGACCTAAAGAATTAATTTGGCTATAACTTGCTAGAAGCATTGGAAATCTAGAATGTCGTTCTGTAAGAAAAATGTCTCAAGCTAAGCACCTAGACAGGATAGTGGGTACTGGAACATTGATATAAGCACGAGTTGTACTATCGTAGTATAATTCCAGATTTTTGTGTTATGTTCATGTTACCATTTTGGTTCAGCTTTTGTAAGGAGTTTCCTATTAACTAGGTTCATGAATCAGTACTACATTATATGGTATCAAAGCAAGGTGGGATCTTGGGGCATTGTAAGTATAGTCTTGGAAAGCCCATAAAGAATTTGTTGCAGATGATGTTAGTCATTTGATTGTAGAGGTTATGAGATAAGTCACCATGATGCTGAGCAAAGTTGTTGAGAGCAACAGTGGCAAGGTTATAGGGATTGGAAACAGTGCAAAGGAAAAGTGTAGCAGTTGATAATGTGAGCAAATATGAAGTGGCAGCAAAACAACCTAATGTGCAAGGAGGAGAATAGATGAATGCACCCTTCATAAGAGCCATGTCTCTTATTGGAAACCAACCACAGATGCTATCATGGAATTTTGAATGTATCAAAGAAGAGATCCACATGAAATGCTAAAAGGGTTACCACTTGGTAAAAGCATTAGCCATTGCATGGACTTGATTCTACGTGCAAACTTGTCAAAGGAAACATATAGAATGAAGCCAATGGAGAGTGAGCAAGGTAAAAGAGAAGGAGAAGAGGAGAAGTAGTATTCATCAGATATTTGCTAAAAGAAAGCTATACCAGTGGTAATAACTACCAAAGAATGATGGAGAATGGTATGCATGTACTGATTCTCAAGCCATGAATAAGATCACGATAAAGTATCACTTTCACTAACCTCATATGGATTGTATGAATGGGGTGCAATACTTCACAAAAATTGATCTAAAGAATCTGTATTGTCAGTTTCAAATCAGAGAATGAAAAACTACTTTCAAGACCAAAGATAGTTGGAAGCAGCAGTAGTTGGCCAATCCTAAAGAGTACATTTAGGTAAAGAAGTTTCCATGTCCTCACAAGCTTCTATGGAAATTTTATCATAAAATTCAGCAGAACACAATTTGAATCAGTGAAAAGGACACCTTAAGAAAAGTTGGGTATGATAACTGCCCCTAAAGAGAAAAGAAGTTCAAGCTATCATAGATATCCAAATAGCCAAGAACATAAAAGGAAAAGAATACAAAGAGTGTACGATCAAGTGAAGGAAAAGGCCATTTGACAAAGCCACTTGTATGCATGCTTTTGAGCTGGCTAAGCAAGGGATAATAGTTCCAAAATCTTTGTTACATGTCCATGAGTTTTAGACTAGGAACATTTTTATCTACATGGAGAGATTGCTTTAGGAGTACCCAACCCTTCCTTACATATTTGTTACTAGCTTCTATTTGCTCAGTTTTACATGTAGACTTTCTACTTTGTTATGTTACTTCAGTTTTGTTTGTGTTGTTTCAGGTGCTCGAGTTGGAGGTTATTCCTTTGACCTTTTGGTCTGCCTAGATGGAATGTCTTCTTTTTTGAACCCTTCTCATTAAGAATAATACAATGCAAGCATGGACAAGGAGTGGCAGTCCAAGAGCCCCATTATTAGTAGCAGTTAGTAGAATTAGTAGAAGTTAGTATACTTAGAAAATAAAGTATACTTACCCTCTATTATTGAATTCTCTTCCCTATCACCCATATTCATTTCCTTTGCTATTCATGATTCACACGGGAGTCTTTTTATATGATGATTTATTGTCAATCATGTCCATTCACTACGAAACTATTCTTATTCTACAAATTCGAGATGCTGGAACTTTTGTGGATGTGTAGGCCATCAGAACATACTGTAGAGAGGATGACGAACTTAATCTCAACTGTCAGACTCAGGCAAGTGATTTTTTATTGTAGAATCTTAACATATGGTTGTTCAAATTTTGTATCTCCTAAATGATTTCCTTTTAGTGTATAAGTTGTTGTGCATAGTTGCCAAGTTTGGTTATTGTATCGGGCATATTAATGAAGAAGCATATTAGTTACTGTCGGTGATTACGACAATTTGATTAGTTATTGTCTATATTTTTCAGCCATTCTATAAAATAGTTCACATGCCTTCCCTATGATATGAAATTTTGCATGCATCCTGCAGTGTCTCATCCGGCTGATGATGGATTATGGAGACTGATCTAAAATGATGACGCTAAAAACATCACAATCAAATCCAAAATGAACTTGCATTACAAAAGGATTGTGGAAATTTGATATTGTTGATTTTGCATGCATGTCTACCAGGACAATCACAATGATTGTCCTGGTAGACATGCATGCAAAATCAACAATATCAAATTTCCACAATACATTTGTAATGCAAGTTCATTTTGGATTTGATTGTGATGTTTTTTAGCGTCATTGTTTCAAATCACTCTCCGTAATCCATCATCAGTCGGATGAGACACTGCAGGATGCATGCAAAATGTCATATCATAGGGAAAGCATGTGAACTATTTTATAGAATGCCTAAAAAAAATTTACACCCAGGTGTTGGTAGAAATTTCTACCTTCATTGGCCGAAATTTCTACCTTCCTTGGTCGAAATTTCTACCTTCAAATGTCAAAATTCTTGACCTTCATTGGTCAAAAGTTCTACCTTCTTGGTCAATATTTCCTACCTTCAATGGTCAAAAATTTCTACCTTTATTGGTCAACATTGTCCACCCTCATTGGTCAAAATTTTTTACCATCATTGGTCAAAATTTCTACCTTTCCTTGCCAACGTTCCCACCTTTGTTGGTCAAACTTTTTGACCTTTATTGGTTGAAATTTCTACCTATATTGGTCGAAAGTTCTACCTTCATTGGTCAAACTTTTTAGCTTTCATGGCCAAAACTTTCTACCATCGTTGGTTGAAATTTCTACTTATATTGGTCGAAATGGAAAACTTCAATGGTCAAAATTTCGACCAATTCTAGGCAAAATTGCACTTCGGTTAAGAAGGCTTTTTCAACCAATGTATTGGTCAAAATTTTGACCAACGAGAATGTTGGTCGAACTTTCAACCAAAAAAATTCTGACCAATGACTTGGTCGACGTTGGTCGAAGATTGGTCGAAATGTAAGTGAAAATTTTGACCAATAATGGTCGAAAAGTGGCCTCAGATGTAGTAGTGATTTGAACACCTTGGGATACATGTAAATGCTGAAAAAATAGGAGTATGTAATTGAGCCATCATTTTGGTGAACTAGAAGGTGCAAATTGGTCAAATGATTGTAATTGTAATTTAGAACATTCCAGAAAAAGAATCAAGTCAAAAGGCCCCACGGTTTGAAAGTTATCGCAATTTTTCAATTTTTGGAGACATCTTAAGAACAAGGCCAAAAAATGGGGGATGAGTGAAGTTGGTCCATAGGGCTATAGAGCGCTTCGAGAGCTTTCTAAAAATGTAAATGGTTCATCAATCAGAGCTATGATTCAAAATTTATGCCTCCCGAAAGTTCGATTACCATTTTTGGATTCTTCTAGTTTTGCGCCGACTTCTAACGTGGCTTCTGGAGCCTTCTATTTGGTTGGTGGATGCCTACTAGAACTTTCCAGAATGTATTCCTAATCCTTAACCCTCCAGGGTCTATTTAAGAACATTTTTGGCATTATAAAAGGCAGTTCAGAGTGGAGTTTGAGAGAAGGTACCAGGAGAAGAATTTATCTCTAGATTTATGCTATTGTAAGCCCATAGGGCATGTTTTGAAGCCTATTTTCTCTGTACTGAATGTATTAGCATATCTTCATAGTTAATAAAATTATCCCTTTCCTGTTGTGTCCATTTTGTGCTTGGGTTGTGTTTCCATCACAATAGCTAATACATTGTCATCCACCATGAGATTGCAAGCTCAAAATAAGAATCCTTCACAAATGTAGCCACCCTACTTGAATAAATTAAAGCATGATGATAATACAACCAAACTAGTTAAGAAGCTTCATTAACTATCCTCAAGTGTTTCATACTTTTATAAAGTATAGGAATAATACTCATACACTAGGACTCAACTTGTGTCACTCTACAAATTCACACCTACAAAATGTCTCATTGATGTGACATTATACATTGAGTAGGAGGTCATGCGGAACTTCAAGCTATTTGACACCTTTGAAAGATAATCACAAATTGCATCACTAATCTACTTTACCCAAAAGATTTTATGATTTCCATTCTAACAATGTGAATCTATTGATACATTCATTAACAAAAAATTTAAGATTTAGGAAGACCTTTAACCCTGCTAAGAAGGGTCATCAAATCATTGACCTCTTGTTGGAATTCAGTATGGTGGAGTCTTTGGTCACTTTGCAATGGCAAGATTGGATGTCTTGAGCTAGTTCATGTTCATATTCTTCTCACATTTCTCAAAGTGCTTGCATTATAATCTTATGTTGAGTACATGATGATAAAAACATACTCATTGATGTTTGGGCATCTAAAAATCTTATAAATGAAATCCTCATCTAGTATTACAATCATTTTTATCTGCATTTTTAATGCTCTTGCTCTCTACATCAATGTGACTCAAGGTTGATTTCATTGACTAACCTTCCCCTTCAATTCCCTTTCAGAGATGTGAAACAAACACTATAACATGTCTCCCTCTGGTATCTTGATCTGTGGATGGAAGGGCCAGAGAAAATGGCATGAAGTAATCACATCTAATTTCTAGATGTCCTTAATGGTGATGAACATGCAAGCCAACTAAAATTTTAGCATCTCCACAATAAGCATGCTAGATCCTTATCTCATTTTGCAGATCTTCAATTACATCCACTACATTTGACTGTTGATAATGAGACAAAGCTGACTGTACACACTCTACTATGATGGCTTCCAATTCTATCCTACCCCCAATCATGTATTGAACTGCCATTACTAGAAATTAATTTGGTAGAAGGAACAGGAGAAGCTATATTCTAATAGTAGCATTTAGGAGATATTGTGCAATATGGAGATAAAATCCCTTCAATTTGTAGCTTTGGAGTGATGCCCTCACATTAGAGTTTTGCAAGACTACTTTATAAGCAACAATGCTAAAGTAGCTAGTTCTTAACAAGTGAAATTAAAATGCCACTTGTTTAAGATATAGCCTTGAGATAATCACACCCCATATCAAAGCTCTTATGGTTAGCTGTCCATATCAAACCTGAACTTGACTCTAATGCTATGATAAATTTGCAATGGGAGAAGCCTACTAGCACCACCTTACCAATGAAAGGAAATTACATCCTTCACATTCTTTATCACAACATAATACTACATTGCATCACATAGAATAGTGCATTGAAAGTTTTATGACCTAAAATAAATAAAGAAAATGTAGTTCAGAGAATAAACTCCACACTACATAAGGTGAATGTCCTAGTTATAGTCTTATTCAAAGTTTCCAACTTAGACTACATAACAGTTTTTTGGCAATTAAGTGTGGTTTAGAGAATAAGCTCTGAACTACATAGTAAAATGATCCAAAGACAGAAGTGTGCATCATGAGAAAATTTTCCCACCCTTGCAAAGTGAACAATTGGCAACATGGCAGCTTTGTACTTAGGGTCATAAAATAATGTGACCAATGGGAACCTATGGATTTTAAAATTTTGTATCTATATGTTTAAGCTTTGGTAGTTTTCATGTCATTAATCTTCTTGGACTAGGCCCTTTAGTTCTATTGATGTCACTTACAATGCCTTGTAAAGTGTAAATAGATTAAAGCTTTGGACTGTAAATTTTTTCCTATTTTTTGTAGTTTACTTTTGCTTAGACACTGGATTGTTTGGTATTAGTTATTCATGTTGTAGACTTTTCATGGGAATCCCTTTTCTTTTGTGATAATTTAAAGATTTTTTTCATAAGAAAAGTTTTTAAGGGATAAGTTGGTTACATCTTCACTCGTTGAATCTTTCTCAAGTTCTAGTCACTTGACTTTGGCCAGTTCTACACTAAGATAATCAAAATGTTGTGGTCAATGCTCTTGCTTTGCATCATATTACCTGTATGAAATTATGGTGTCAGAAATGATATATAAAATAGAAATTAATATATGATGTGCAAGGATCAAGTTAAGAAATGTGCACATTAATTAGTTATACCATCTATCAAAGCATGACATTTCTAGTAAATGGTCATTTTTTTATTGATAGGTGTGTTTTTCTTACAAAAAACTTACCTAGTACATTATGTTAAAGCATAGTTGTATAGATCAATTTCAACTCAATCACCATTTCCTGCTATCCCATGTGGAACAATATAATAATTTTATAAAAATCATCCTATTAATATCCAAAATGAGCACATCCCAAATGTAGTCCAATGATGACATAGTGATAATAATTTGAGAAAGATCTCAATGTAAGGCTTTTGTTGGGTATCTAACATGCCTAGTCCATAGCCCTTAAATCAACAATGTTGACCAAGTCAAGATTAGAAACCTTATTTAACACACTTTTACTTATTTTTTCTACTTCAGCATCTACATCAGCACTCACATAGGGGATAGGAGCTCACAAAAAAGATGAATACTGTTGGTTTGTGGTGCAAGTTAATCAGTGATGAAGCAGACAATGAAGAAGTGCCCTCTCCATAACCCTTACAACCATAATGTTGACCTCATGGAGATTAGAAACCTTATATTAATTGGCAGCTTTGACCCCAAAAGAATTGTCTGCATCTGCATCACTCACATAATTGATGGTGCCCTATGCATAAATGTCCATTTGTTCCATGCTATATCAAGCAATTATTTCTTATCCAAGCCATTTAATTTGCAACCTTTTAAATCTCTACAAAGATAAAGTTGGAGCAGGAGAATTTTTCTTCTCCAAGGTGTCCTCTGATTATAAAGTGTCCATTCCATTATCTATTCAACAAATAAGACATATCTAGTTCAACAGATAATGGAATGGATGCTTTACAATCAGAGGACACCTTTGAGAAGAAAAATTCTCTTGCTCCAACTTTATCATTGCAAAGATTTAAAAGATTTCAAATTAAATGGATTGGATAAAAAACAATTGCTTGATATAGCACACAAAAAAAAATTGACCAAACATTGGTGGAAATTTTGACCAATTCTTCATAGTTTTCTACCAAGACTTGGTCAAAATTTTCACCAATTATAAAAATATTCGACCAAAAATTGGTGGGAGTTTTGACCAATTCTTGGTAGTTTTTACCAAGAATTGGTTAAAATTTCCACCAATTCTTAAAAAAAATTGACCAAACATTGGTGAAAATTTCAACCAATTCTTGATAGTTTTCTACCAAGAATTGGTCAAAATTTCCACCAATTATAAGAAATTTTTTACCAAATATTGGTGGAAATTTTGACCAATTCTTAATAGTTTTCTACCAAGACTTGGTTGAGATTTCCACCAGTTATTATTAAAAAAAATTTGACAAAACATTGGTGGAATTTCTTTTACCAATTTTCTACCAAGAATTGGTCAAAATTTGCACCAATTCTATAAAAAAATTGACCAAACATTGGTGGAAATTTCAACCAACACTGAAAAATTAGAGCTAGCAAAAATTAAAGTTGGTCAAATTTTTGACGAGAAAAATTATCACAAATTGCTTGGTCAAAATTTTGACCAATATGGGTCAAAATTTCAACCAATATTTGTCAAAATTTGAGTCCAAAATTACTAATGTGTGTTTTTAGTGGTGGTCACAATCAATCCTGCTAAGGCTATCTCTAGGCTTGATGTTATCACTATTTTTTTGGGAGAGTGAGGAAGTGAGGCTATGACCATTGCAGCAATCTTTACTGGGTTGGTCTCCTCGGTTTCTTGTGCATCCTCTTTGGTAACTTCCTACCCTTGTTCCTCTTCATCATCTATATTATCAAAATGAGTTACCTCTTCATCATCTTTCTCTTCTTGATCATCATCATCATTTACATTAATAGAAAAATCACTTGGTTGGTGAAGAAGATATATATTCTTCCATGTGTTTGTGGCATTCTTCACAACATGCTCTATTTCCTTCATCAATACTAGACAAGTTTTGAATCTCAAGATTAATTTTTCTTCATTTTTCTTCAAAGATTCTTTTACCTCCTTGTCAGTTAAGCTTGGCATAAGTTGCCTCAGGATTTTCTCATAGATATCTTTTGCAGTTTGCTTAGCAAATTCCCATCTCAGTTTAATCTTATCCATCAAAACACTCAAAATCTGAAGTGCAAGCTAATCAGGTGAGTATTTCCACTTACCCATCTTCTCTATCACCAAGTCTTCAATTTTCTTTTTGTCTTCTTTAGTCTTGGTTTCATATTTCAGTGCCTTAAAATTTGTGATGCTAGAGCTTGGTTCCAAATCTTTCAATCTATCTTGGAAGGTGGGTAGAGGTTTTCTGAAAATTATGTCTCCTCCTTCCTTGTCTGATTTCTTCCTTGATGCTCTTCTTGTGAATACTGTAGCAGATGCCTTGCTAGGTTTAGTAATGATTACCTTACCCTTCTTCTTCAGTGGCTCTTCTTCCTTTAAATTTACTTCATCCTCTACTTCTTCATCTTCACCTCTGCCCTTAGTCAACAGGAGAGTAGAACTAGTTTTCAACTTGGCAATCCTCTTCTTGCCTTTGTTAACCGCTTGAGGGAGCTTGATTTCCAGTTCTATCCTAGCCTTAGCCTCATCATATGTGCCAAAATAGGCTACTTTAGGATCAACTAGCTCATTTATTAATGCCTCAATTATATCCTTTGTTTCATCTATATTGATCTCCTATCCTAGAGGTTTTACCCATGCAATTCTTGGCCTAACTGCCTGAATGTACACTTTGTCACTATCTACTATAAAACAAATATCATCCTTATAATCTTCAACTAGTTTTCTTGGAATTCGATATTTATTATTCATTTTCTCTTTAAATGCATCAAAATAATTATCCATAATACTTGTATAATTCTCTCCCATTTTAGCAATGTACTCATTTATCTAATAAAGGACTAGTACATCTTTTCTCTAGACAACAGTGCCTTTTGATGGGAAGAATTTTTGAACATAGAAACATAAACATATCAAGAGTGAACCAAACTTACATGGATTGTTCTTTGAGGTTCTTATGCTTTCCATGTTCTTGTTGAATTGGTTCAACGGTAATTTGGCAAGGTCAAGAGAAAGGTTATTCTTGACTACCTTGTAAGCCAAGTCCACAGCTTCACATGACACACTATTCAACATGCTAGAGATGTATATCTTGTGTGCTATGAAGTGAATACTAAACTTTAGCTCCATGTCAGTTACACTACTTATTTTCATACCCCTTCCATCCCACTTAGCAAGGGTTTTCTTCTCCAGTTAACCTGACTTAGGGTTGTAGTCATTTTGGCCTTAATTAACATGGGGAGACCGGTGATTCTATGGATCATCTTCTTTGTGATCAAAATCAGTTGCTCCAACCATAACTAATAGTTATGCATATGACTAATGATGTATTTTACCCATTTAACTTGAAAATCTTGTGGCATGTAAGGAATATGTTTTAAGTCTTTCACTTCCAAATGTTGGTATTCCAATTTTAATACACCATTAATGCATAACTTTTCTAGGGTTTCGTCCATTTCTAGAGTGCCACTTTCCAAAATTGTACATTTAAAATGAGAATAAATATCATTGATCAAAAGTACCTTAGGTGGAATCTAAGACTATGCTCTACTTCGATCTAGGGTTCTGCAATGGCAGGAGTTAGCTTGAAATTTAGCATCTTCCATTCTACACCTCGAATCAACATATCAGAACCTTCCTTTGCTTTACTGTTGGTGGCTGCCATACTTTCTTAGTGGGGTTTGAAATTCTTTCAACAATAATTTGTAGAAATTGATTGAATGCTCTAAAATTGCTCTACAAAAATAACTCTTGAAAATTCGCGGTGAGAAATGACTTTAATTTCACCCTTTTTATCAAATTTCTACCATAAATGCTTGGTATGAATGTTTGTTCAAGTTCACAAGCTGTCATCCACTTTGAAGTCTTCATGACTTAGTAACCACACACTTTACTTACTCCCAACCTTACTCTGTAGAGTCTACAACTCGACCTCGCTTGGTAAGACAGTAACCCGACCTTAATCAATAGTAGTTTCCATTTTTTACTCAGTGATCCCCTTTGCATCTTGAATGCTTATTTGGATCTTTCATTCTACTAACTAGAATTGATATTAGATGTCTTCTTTAGTATACCAATTCTAGTTCTTCTTTGAGAGATCAAGTGGAAAAGGTGGAGTCACCCAATTCTTGAGTAACTTGATCATTACAACTTAGACTTGCATTCTTAGTAGATTTTGCTTTTCCATAAAGTCTATGACTGTGTTGATTGCAATTGTAGCACTTTCCATTTAATCTTTCTTTTCCATTTCTCTAACATTTGTTTGATATATGACCTATCTTACCACAGTGATTGCAAGTAGGTCTTTGATTCTTTTGAGCTCCTTGTTTGGATGATTCACCTTCTTCTATATATCCAATTCCTGCTTTTCCTTTTTGTCTATAAAGACTTTTCTCATTCAACTAATTCATGTCTGCTTGGGATTTCATCACTCTTTCATTGATATGCTTTTTACTGTTCAAATCATTCTACAATCTTTCATTTTTTGATCTTAGACTCATGATTTCTTCATTTGCATTGGTAAGCTGATTAACGAAGTCAACCTACTAAAGGGATAAATGTTGAATCTCATAATCTTTTCCTTCTATTTCTTCTTTTATCTTGTTTTTCTCTTCTATAACTTCACATAGCCTTACTAACTAAATTTTTTGCTCTCTTCTTAGTTTTTTTACTTCTTCTTGTAGTGAACCATTCTTTTCTAATAGTTCTTTGATTGCTTCATTGGCTTCATTTGAGCTGCTTGTTGAATGAAGGTCTTTAATTCTTTCTTCAATGTTGAGATGACCATTGATTTGAATTGTAAGATCTTTTCTTCTTTTTAGGGATTGAGAGAGTTGCTCCTTTGCTTTCTTGAGTTGGGCAATAACCATTTCCAAATCTAACTTATCATTGTCAATAGCCTTGTCAAGTCTGAATATCTCCATGGCCTTTAATCTTTTCTCAAGCTATTAAACTTTTCTCTAAGAACCACAAAAGCTCTAATACCAATTGTTGGAAATATTATGAAAGGCTAAGTTGCTAAGAGGGGAGGGGTGAATCAGTAACTAATAAAACTTTGAAGTTCAATAACCAATTAATTCTTTCTTATATATTCTGATCTAATTGCATGCATGAAAAATTGAAAACATGAAAGCATATGCAACACTTTTAACACAAGATTTGGTGACCCAGAAACCTTCCAAATAGAAAGTAAAACTGGGGTGGGGATGATATCTGCAAGCTTTAGTACTACAGTATAAAGCTTTTCGGTTAAGGCTTACATTAATCACTTCTAATGATCTATCTTCTTAGGAGCAATAAGGACTGCTAGGTCCACCTTGTTAAAGGATTTACAAACATATAATAAAGTATGCACTCGGTAAAGAGATTTTCACAAGACTATTAGGTCTACCTTGTTAAAGGATTTGACTGATCCACCTGTTGAGATGAAGTAGTAGCTGATCTCTGATTTGCAACTAGGTTTGTTGACTGAGATTCCTTTGAGTGTACAAATCATCTTACTTTGATAGATGAATCTTTGCTACTCCTTATACTATTGTAGCCTTTGTAATTCACTCTTTTTCTTTTCTTTGATTACATTCCTTCCATTCGATTACTTTTTTATACATGCTTTGGATGTGATAAAATACATTACATACATACCAATCCAATTACACAATTACAAAGTTGGCTACAATATAAGTTTATACAAATATTACAAAGTCAGCTCAAATGTAGAAACTCTAGTTCTGAAGACTAACTTGGTGAGGTTCTAATACTTGGCATCCAATGTCAATGTTCGACATTGTCATGCACTTGGTAGATGTAGAAGCTCGTTCCATATTGATCACTTTCAATTAGTCTAGAACTTGGTCTCCACTGGTGACTCGGTGAATATTGTGAAACTTAGCATATAAACTGAATCACTTGATTCATACTATATAACTTAGTCAATGCTTTCACCACGATCTCGGTATAAATTGAATCACTTGGTTAACCCTAATTGGCTCAATCAACATTGAATTCTTATCACATCAACTATGAACTTGGTAATCACTGCTCAACTTGGTTTGCGCTGGTAAACTCAGCATGCACTAAGATGCTCGATCTACACTGCTGATCATTGTCATAGTAGTAACTGCTTGGTGCAAACTAAAATCTATCTAAAGGACTCGGTAGCAACTATAGAACTCGGTAACAATTGAAATGCTTGGTTAACACTATTAACTATACAATAAGCTCAGTAGATGCTTACAATCTCAATAAGTGTTTCTCACTAATAACAAAATTTACTATAATGTCAACACACTCAACCCACATCCATAACTTTTTATACATGCATGTGTATATCATGTGTGTGTGTGTGTGTGTGTGTGTGTGTGTGAGAGAGAGAGAGAGAGAGAGAGAGAGAGAGAGAGAATTTATGCATGCATATTATGTATACAAGATATGATAACTTTGAGGCACCCAAAAAATTCCATTGGAATGTCATAAATTGCATAATACAAACTGCAAATACTATTAGGTAAACCACAATGGAAAACATCTTGCCATATTAGCATGCATGTAATGAAGCAATCATACCCCTTCAATACACACACACATGTGTATGTGTATGTGTAATATGTATATATGTTTGTGTGTGTGTGTACACACACACATATATGTATGTATGTGTACACACACACACACACACACACACACACACATATAAATATATAAAGGTATATGCATGTATATACATATGGATATATATGTATATGTACATACATACATATAACTTGGCATATGTACAATAGATCAATGCTATCATATATCATACTCTACACATATTATTTCATATATTTTATAGATATTTCAAAGAGACATATCACTCTTTTTGAATTTAGTATTTTCATGCTTTTAATCATTTTTTTAGTTTACAGTAGAATTCACTATTAATTATTTGAAATATTAATTAAATCTATTGAGTTTATTATACAACTAAAATGTTTTTATAGACTCTTAATTATGTAAAAAATAATAACATGCCTCATTTCACCCTATATTATTAGTGTGTATGTTGAAAGAGAAGACAATTTAATGTACTTATCAATCTATTTTTCAATTAGTCTAAGTTTTAATTCAAAATTACTTTGACATGAGAGTAGATGTCTATATCAATATGTGAAAAATTGCTCACAATTGTCGTGATATCTAGTATATCCACTGTAGATGACAAGTATTGATTTTATGTTAGTATATGCACACCTTGTCAAAATATCAATCAAGAACAAGTTTTCAACTTTATTTATTATCCATTGTCCATGACAAGTATTGATTGCATATTAGCATACAAGTTTCCACTCTATTAATTATCCATTTGAAATGACATTGACTATTAATTAAAATATAGCTTTGTATCTAGTGGTGGTAGTGGACATTTTATCAAAAGTTTTTTATTATTGTAATGTAAGCAATGACATCAAAGCTTGCTTATAATGTGAACTAAATAACAAGCAGCTCAACTTCTTCAGTCTTAACACAACCTTCTCTAACCTAAGTATCATATTTGATTACATTCTATTAAACTCTATGAAATCAAATAAATAATTCTTCTATCTTCCAAATATATTATATGCTATTTAACAAATGCATCAATCCAACATTAGAACTTATAAAATATTAATTTGTTTAGATTCAATACTTTTACAAATGAAATGAAAAAATACACCAAATTTTAATTAACAATAATTTCAAAAAATCATTATCATTAACAAATTTTCATATTTAAAATAAACTTTAATTATTTATAAAAATTACTGTTTTCTATTTTTTTAAAGTTTATGTACCTTAGATTGGATCTGTTTCTAATCTTTCAACTTAATCAACGGATGAAAGATCTATTATTATTATTCTATTTTCAAATATTTCAACAATAAAATAAAGTATTTTAATATTTAGTTTTAGCCAATAACAAAATATCTCCATTACGTAAGAGTTTTTGTAGATAACGTAATTTTCCTTCTTTGCCAATTAAAAAATAATAAAAATTTGCAAAAAGGAGCTCAAGTGGTCTTTCATGCGTGTAATTTCTTATTTCTAATTATGTCTGTAATACTTTATAGAAGTTGTTTGACACAGACAGCACGACAAATGACTGGTGCTGAGTACACAAAGGATAAGTTCATTATTCCAGAAATTCCTAAAACTAAAGTTTAAGTCTTGATTTTCTAAGAACATCCGATGAATTTCTAAGTCAGCAGTTGCTCTGCAATTCATTTTTATCACTGTTTTTGACATTATATTATAAGTTCAGATGAACATTTGTATTGAGCTCTTGTGATCTGATACAGGGCCCATTCTTCATCAGGACCATTTCATTACAGGTTTCATAGATACCCACTTTTTCCTTTCTGTCTTATACAATTTGATATGAGATTAAAGAATTTACTGTCTGGCTCTTGTGTTTGAAGTATAAATTTGGTCTCGGTAAATTATCAACTTGTGTAAACTTGAATCTTGTAAGGGTTTGGGTGAAATATGAATCTGTCTCTGTAAGTATTGAATTTGGTGTTCAACTGTAGAGTTAATTTGAGATCCTTGGAAGCATATTTATTGGTCGAAAACTTGAAACAGATTGTTGCTGTTCTTTAATAAGTCGGATTATTCAGCCCTGTTTTTTAACAGGCAGTTGAATCTTCTTTGCTGAGTTTTTGGTTGCATTTGATTGTGTTTTATCCATTGAAAGCTTGCTTGGCACATTTAGAGATGTAATCTTATCATATTTCCACAGTTCATTTGAAATATAAACTTTTATTTCTCAATTTGATTGCGTATTTAGTATCAAAGTTTCAGACTCTTAGAATAAGAGAATGAAAGAATGAAATAGTAAAATATACTTCATTTTCATGATAGATCATGGAGTGTCTCGAAAATGTTGATGCTAAATAAACACACAATCAAATCTAGAAAGAAAAGTTTAGATTTTTTACTTGCTGACTAATTAAACTTAATACTTCAGCTAAAGGAGAGCCCATGTGAAGCTATAAATCAATGGCTACTTCGTAATCACAGAAAACAGGATATTGGGTCTCTGGTAATGATTGTTTCATTTCAGAGAAACATTTGGGGATAAGTGCACTGTTTTTCTTTATAATAAGAAATATTCAGTTTGTAGTTGGGTTCAGGTGTGTTGGTGGTTTTCTTGTGAGGAATAAAAGCATTGTTCCAGAATGTTTACTGAGTACTTGGGAGTAATGCCCAGGTCAGGAGGATGGATTGCCTTTTCATGGCTTTCATTATTGGTGTTTGCAGGAAAAAGTAGTTTTGTGTAATAGAAATAATGTGTATAGAATCTGTAGGGTACAATGATAAAAACACTTATGTAATCTTTAGGCAAAATTTTTGGATCATTTATCAGATCATTCTGTATTATACCATACATCTTTGATTCAATATAAGGCAGGATCATACTCTTTATTATTGAAAAAGGATGGTGCTTCGTCTGGAATAACTTCTGTTTTGAAGATAAAAGGTGGTTATTGCATATTCTTTAAAATGTTTTGATTTCAAACTTTACCGATCCAATATCTTTTTAGTACATTTTAGTATTTTTGCTTATATTTTGGTAATGTAATGCAGGGCTAGTGATACTAATCCTTTGTTATTGCATTTTTATTATTTTGTGAAACTTTATTACCGTTCAAAAAAATTCAAACTCTTTCACAATAATCACATTTGTTGATAATAGAAAACACAAACACATATCTATACTCTCTTCAATTTCTCGAAGAGATTAAAAAAATTGTATTTCGTTCTTATTATCATGGAAGATTGCCTTGCTCACTAAACATGCCAGAACAATTTTTAAACTGATTTTACATTTAAAATCATGATTCTTCATTTTGCTGTATTTTTGATTGCTACGTATTGAAAAAGGTCAATTGTAATATTGCTTGGAGCAAATTGAAGGAATTTGTTACTTCCTGTCCTGTCAATGGCTTCACCTCGCCTTTCTTTCTCAAAATTTGAACATTCTGCCAACATTGCTGTATTTCCTTTGGAAGCAACCTATAGTCTAGCGGTTTCCATTTTCTCTAGAGAGGAAATGCAAAACTATTTTTTCCCCTGCTTCAGCACGAGTTTTTCATTTACATTATATGGCTGCGCGGATCGGAATTGAGACTGGTTTTCGATCTATTTTGCAATGATTTATTATAGAGCTAATTATTTTGTTTGTGTAGTTCTCCATGTCAGGAAGCGTCACATACCACGAGTCCTATTCCAGGGCGTCAGGTTATCCTCCAAAATGTGATGTTTGTGACAAATATGTAAGTTTAAATTCCTCTGAACAATTTCAATCTTATAAAATGCTATGATTTCTTCATTATTTGAAGAGCTGGGATGTGATAAAAACTATCATTATTGAGATTTTATTTATGGAGCTTTAAAGTCGATTTTACAGATTTTATTTCTGCGTCCAGTTTTTATTTTGAAGATTCTAGGGTTTCATTCTGTTTATGGACGGCTTACGATTCTTCATTCGCAACCAAATTAAAATTTTAATGCTTCAATTTCTTTTGTTGGATTTTACTATATGAGAGGACTAGTGGTTCTTTAGTCAAAGTATTTTTTTTATTATCTTGATTTGGAAATTTGACAACTTCCAGATTGATTTCATCTCTGAAACGCATCATGACAGCTCTTCTTCTAAGTCGTGGTTTGGTAATATTTGTTTTACTTCAATAACTTAATAATTGTCTTCCAGATCCCAGCAAATTTAGCTGGCTTTATTGTGTACAGAGTTCATCCTTTCTGGGATCAGAAATTCTGCCCTGAACATGAACGCGATAACACACCTCGTTGTTGTAGTTGTGACCGCATGCAGGTGAGAAAGCATTAACTACTCTCCGGTACAGTTGCATCATTTGTTACTGAAATCTGCATATATTTAGTAAAACATTTACAAGATTAACCTAATTGTGATGTAAGACTTGGTTATCGACCTGCATATTGTTGAAGTAGTTGAAGCCCTGTTTTTCTCTGCTTTGTCCATCAATTTCCACCCTAGCTCATTAATCAATTTTGTGCGTATGGTTGCTCATGATCCTCCCTTATATATTTTCTGGATATGGCAAGATGGAATTGTATTAAAGTACATTAGATTCTATCTATTGAATTTAGTTTCATAACATTTTGCTGCACAGATTTCGAAGCTTTTAATATACACAGTCCAACTTGTGACTCATGTCTGTGCTTTCAGCGAAAGAATGTACAGTACATTTCATTAGAGGATGGTCGGAAACTATGTCTTGAGTGCTTGGATTCTGCAGTTATGGATACAGATGAATGTCAAACACTTTACTTTGAAATCAGGGACTTTTATGAAGGCTTGAATATGAAAATAAGGCAGGAAATCCCTATGTTGCTTGTTGAACGGCAAGCATTGAATGAAGCGATGGAAATGGAGAAGGATGTAAGTTCCTTTTATATATTAAGCCCTATTTTGACTGCAATTATTAACTTAAATGAAGAAGTCATTTTATAGTTGCATATACTTTTCCCTGGGCTTACAGGTACATCACATGCCAGAAACTAGAGGGTTGTGCTTGTCAGAAGAGCAAATTGTCAGCACTGTAAGAATTTCACGCTGACATCTCAGAGTTGAATTAACCGGGAGGACATTGGTTCCCTTTCTATTAAAATTTTAACTAAACTACATCATGACTTGTTTTCTATTATTCATGGCTAGATTTTGAGGAGGCCAAGGATTGGAGGGAATCGCATTTTTGACCTATTTACTACACCCAGGAGGCTGATTCGAACAAGCGAAGTCACAGCCATTCTCGTACTGTATGGTCTTCCTAGGTAATGATTGTAAAGCAAGCCTCCAGTCTTATTTTCTTTACTTTGCTGATTCAGCACATATGAAAGTTATTCAGCTCAATTTTCTATTAACAAACTAAACCAAACCTCTATCCCTCCCAACCCCTTGGCCAAGCTCTTTTTCTATACATTCAGTATGTGAAGAACAACTATGTTTACTTTCAGTGATACTGGAAAAATTCCGTGTTTTGATTTCCCTCTTTTTATCTTCTCTAATTACGGCCATCTTTTGACATGCAGATTATTAACAGGTTCAATTCTGGCTCACGAGTTGATGCATGGATGGTTGCGTCTCAATGGTATTATCTCTGCTTATCTAATATAAAACTTAACAATAGACTTAACAGTTTAGTGGTTTGTATGGGCCTTGGTGGGCTTCCTTTAAGCATTTTCATTAATCTTATGTAAAAATAGAATATAGTGTGTGCTTTCTCCTTCTCACAATGTTGTACATGGACTAAGGGCTCAAGGCTGCTCTTTCCAACAATCTCTACTTTTATTTTGGAATGAACACTCAAAATGCTTTCATTTATCCGGGCAATCCCATGAGGGAGTCCCATTTGGCCCAGCTCTAGTTCCACATCATAAAACTATGAAGATTGGCACCAAAATTTATAAAGTAGAAAATATTCTTGAAAAGAAAAAATAGTATATTTATTCGATAAAGGAAGATGCATTTGTTTCAAAGAAGCACCAAAAAGCAATAATTCACTCCCATAAACCTGGGCTTAAATATGACAACAAACTGATTTATTTTATACCCCTTAGTTTTCTGTTCTAACCAACAAGGAAAACTGATTTATTTAATACCTTCAAAATTCCTATTCTAATCAACAATTAGAACTGGAATGAACCCATGTATAATTTCCTTGTACACAGCAGCACACTCACTTGTGGATGTTGGATGTACAATATGTCTGCTGGAAAACAAACTATTTGGGTATACCGATCTCAACTAACTAAACTTTACATATTTTTTTATAATATATAAGTCATTTAACACATTTATTTCATCCATTCATTCTATGGCAGGTTATTGCAACAGAAAGCTTCCTTATACTTGTGTCAAAATTGATGCCTGCAATCTTTATTATATGTTTTGAATATTCTTGTTTCTTCTTTTTTCAGCCACTTCTGTTCATTTTACTGCACAATGTAAGAATACTCATAAATAGCGCTCTGTTTTCTCCCGCAAAAAGTCCTATTGCAACAGAAACTTCACTATAGTTGTATCAAAATTGATACCTACAATCTTTATTAGACATGTTCAAAATTATTGTTTCTTCTTTATTCAGCCATATCTGTTCATGTTTCTACACTATGTAACAATGCTTGTAAGTGGTGCTCTGCTTTTCTCCAAAAATGTCTTATTGCAAGAGAAAGCTTCATTATACCTTATATCAAAATTGATACCTACAATCTTTATAATATATTTTGAAGATTGTTGTTTCTTCTTTATTAGTGACAGTTGTTCATGTTTCTACACTGTAGCAATGCTTGTAAGTAGTGCTCTGTTTTTGTTTTTCAAAAATGTCTTGTTGCATCAAAAAGCTTCATTATACTCACTTCAAAATTGGTACCTACAATCTTTTTTGTATTTTTGAAGACTGTTGTTACTTCTTCTTTCAGCAACATCTGTTCATTTTACTACACTATGTAACAATGCTCATAAATAGTGCTCTGTTTTCTGCCCCAAAAAATTCTTATTGCAACGGAAAGCTTCATTATGCTTATATCAAAATGGATACCTAGAATATTTGTTATATCTTTTGAAGATTGTTGTTTCTTCTTTATTCAGTCTCATCTGTTCATGTTTCTAGACTATGTAACAATACTCATTAGTAATACTCTATTTTTTTCCCCTAAAATGTCTCACTGCATCAGAGAGCTTCATTATACATGTATCAAATTCAATACGCATGATCTTTATTATTATATGTTTTGAAGATTGTTGTTTCTTCTTTATTCAACCACATCTGCTCATGTTTCTACAATATGTAACAATGCTTGTAGTTGTAAGTAGTGCTTTGCTTTTCCTAAAAAAGTCTAATTTTGGGTGTGCAACATGTCTTGCAGGCTTCCGTAACCTCCCTCCTGATGTTGAAGAAGGCATTTGCCAGGTGCTCGCCCATATGTGGCTTGAAGCAGAGGTGATGGCAGGATCGAGTAGTAATGGAGCATCATCATCATCAGCATCATCATCCTCTTCCTCTTCGAAAAAGGGAGTCAGATCAGCATTTGAGAAAAAACTTGGGGATTTTTTTGTGTATCAAATTGCAATGGACCCCTCACCAGCCTATGGCGACGGTTTCAGGGCTGGTTATGCAGCCATGCTTCAATATGGTTTACGACGTACTTTGGATCACATTCGATTAACAGGCACCTTTCCCTAAGATGTCATGATTCAAGTGTAGCTTACTGTGGATACTATATGCTACGTCTCAAGCAGTGACTCTGTTATTGTCATTCCAATTAATAATATTATAATATGAAATATACCAATGTGCTGGCTCTATCAATAATCTTCTCCAAACCACCATTCAGATTTAAATTTATCTAAACAGTATGGACGTGAGCAACAACTGCCCACTGTTTATCTTCCTGTTATGCTTTTCTTTGGTGGCTTTGCATTTTTTTGAACTGGCTTTTCTATGGTCTTTTGAAAGGAGTTATAATGCAACATCTGAGGAAAAAGAAGGGCAATTCTTGTGATCCTAGCAGTAAAGTACTTGAACTTGTAAAACAAATTCTGATGTGACTTTGTATGTGTTTGTGCATACTAAACTAATCAAGATTCTACACCATTACAAGACATGTTTCATCACTCTTATCAATGGATCTTGTCATTGCTTTCTAATTAGCCAATATTGTTGTTTCATGAAAATCTAATACTTAATTTTTGGGCGTTATGTTTTGAGGACACTATTAGAAAGTAAAGTCCTCCAAGATAACTAAGAGGAGAGGGCTTTATGTTTCTACACTATGTAACAATGTTTGTAAGTAGTGTTCTGTTTTTTACCCCTAAAATGTCTTATTGCAACAGATAGCTTCATTATACTTATATTAAATTTGACAACTACAATACTTATTAGTATATGTTTTGAAGATTGTTGTTTCTTCTTTATTCAGCCACATCTCCTAATGTTTCTACAATGTGTAACAATGTTATACTTGTAAGAAATGCTTTTCTTTTCCCCAAAAAAGTCTACTTTTTGGTTGTGCAACATGTGTTGTAGACTTCCGTAAACCTCTCTTCTGATGTTGAAGAGGGTATTTTCCAGGTGCTCGCCCATATGTGGCTCGAAGCAGAGGTGAAGGTGGGATCAAGTAGACGTGGAGCATCATCAGCATCAGCATCAGCCACCTCTTCCTCTTTGAAAAAGGGAGTCAGATCAGCATTTGAGGAAAAAGCTTGGGGATTTTTTTGTGTATCAAATTGCAATGGACCCCTCACCAGCGTATGGTGAAGGGTTCAGGGCTGGCTATGCAGCCATGCTTCAATATGGTTTACGATGTACTTTGGAGCACATTCAATTAACATGCACCTTTCCCTAAGATGTGATGATTCAAGTGTAGCTTATTGTGGATATTATATGCTACTTCTCAAGCAGTTACTCTGTTATTGTATTCCAATTAATAATACTATAATATGAAATATACCAGTGTACTAGCTCTATCAAAAGCTCTTCCAAACCACCACTAACATTTACATTTAGCTAAACAATATCGACGTGAACAACAACTGCCCATTGTTTATCTGCCTTATATGCTTTTCTTTGGTGGCTTTGAATTTTTTTGGACTATAAAAGATATGGTTTTTTGAAAGGAGGTATAATGCAGCATCTGAAGGAAAAGAATGGTGATTCTTGTGATCCTAGCATCAAAGTACTTGAACTTCTAAAACAAATTTGATGTGACTTTGTCTGTGTTTGTGCATACTGAACTGACTACCTCTCAAGGCTCCACACCATTACAAGAAATATTTCATTACACTTACCAAATGGACGTTGCCATTGCATAAGAGAAGCCAATGTTGTTGTTTCATAGAAATCTAACACTTTGATTTTTGTGCATTATGTTTTGAAGGCACAATCTTGTTTGAGAAGCCGACCTTTATGAGTGTTTTTTTTTTTGCAAAATTTCATTAATAACCAATTTATTTTTATGATAGGAAAAAGAATTGCAATGAGTTTGCTATTTACATTTTATGAAAATAATCTTGTAGAATATTCATTGTCTCTCTTTCCAATGATCACTACCCAAACACCCCCTCTTTCAATTTCTACCACCATGCCACTCATCTAAGTACAAGTGATCACTTGGGTGACTATTGTGGTCTCACAACACACCCCATTTTGAGTCACAAAATGGGGAACCCTCTCTTTTGTCTTAGAAAAACCTATTTGGAGCACTTAGTCGGGTGTCGTGGTTGATTAGAACCTTCTTATGGATCTAGGTAGGTCCCCCATCCCTAACTAGGCAGGATCGAGTAGTATCGGAGGATCAAAATTCAAAATTTTGGGCTTACAAGTGCATAAAGTGTGCACATGCGCACTTACTGCCATCTAATGAGGCATGCTTGCGCACTTGCATAAGTGCACACCCTCGAAGGTGCGCACAAGTCACCCTGGGCTTATAAATACCCCCTACTCCCTCTGCTTCCTCACTTGTCTTCTTCACTTCTCCACTAGTTGCACACTTTTGCACCCTTGAAACCTCTAGTACACTGTAGCTACATGTGTCCAAAGATCCACATCAACACCTACCTTAACAATAAGACACCCAGAAAGAGATGCACCCATGCGCACCTCCGATAAGTGCACATGATGCAAAAATAAACCCAACCCCTCCATTTCTCACTTTGCATGGATCATGTGCACACCTTGCGTACATGTGTAGGTGCATTAAGTGTGCCATTGTGCACTTTGTATTTCCAAGTTTATTGAAGCGCATGTTATGCACTTGTGCAGGTGTGCTAGGAGCACTAGTGCACTAGTGTGCATTTTAGATACATTAGGAGTTGTCAATGAGTTTCTTGTATTTTTTTATCTATTTTCGTTAGTTTGAGTCATGTCTTAGTTTCATCATAGGTTTACAATATCAATGGTACTAACATTTCTCTCTTTTGTGTAGATATAATGTCATCATCCTCATCCTCGATGACTATGAAGATAACACCTAAACTAGTTTCAATTAAGTATCAAGAAGCACCAAAGAAATCCTAGTTTCAAACACATTGAGATCTAAGACACCGTGTTGGGGGCATATTGAGTGGAATGCTTTTCTGACATTATGTAACAAGCCTAAAGAAATATTAGCCATGGTTTCACCACTAATCTAAAATGGGTTGGTAAACATTGCTTCTCACTTAACATTAGTTCAACCATTCAAATTGAACATGACTTTGGCTCATCACTACGTATTAGAGGAGAAGGTGGTCAAAAGTGTAACCAAAGAGGTAGTTTTGGATCTAAGACCTCAAAAAATTGAAAAGGTCTTCCATCTTCCATGGGTGGACTAGTACCTTTTAGATCATTTATGATAGTGCAAATAGATGGTACAGGGAGAACGAGGAAAAGGCCAAAGAGTTGATACAAGGGAAGTACCTGATTGAGAGAACACCCTTGGGAAGAAGAATTGGAAAGGTCGACATGACCATAGGTTACATGATTGACAATATTGGCTACTCAACTGTTCTTCTAAGTAGAGCTATGGCTCTTCGTGCAACAAGTCATCTGGAGATATGGATGGTACATTTCATTGAAACCATCATAGCAAGAAAGATGCCTGTTGACTGGGCTACAATACTAAGTGATAATCTGGATGAGCAACCGATTTCAGTAAAGAATGACCCCCACTTCTACATGACCTCCTACATGTTATATCCTTTGGTAGCAAGGACTATAGATTACCTAGGATTGTTTAGAAAGGGAAGCATGCAAGATACAAATGCTTCGCCTTATGTAGTTTACCCATAGCTTGTAAAGAAGAAACTTATCTATAGAGAGTGAAATCTAGGGTGGTCAATGATGGGTTCATCTTTGCCATCATTAGGTTCATTGAAGGAGATTATTTGAAGAGAAAATTAGTGGAAGTTGCAACAAGGATAATGCAGGTTGGTGTGTATTAGATCAAGTTCAAGACATTCACCTATATTCAGGTAGCTGGAACCATCTTGTGCCCAAAGAAGCTTCTGCAATATCCTTGTGATAGGCTAATATTATTAGATATAAATAGGCAGCTCACTTCTACATAAGACAAAGTTAGAAAAAAACATAAGAAAATGTAGGTGTGAACCATCACTATCAAAGCATTTGAGGTAAAGAATAAAAAAGGTATTGATACATTTGATTCAGAGTTGGATTAGTATGCTCTAGAGGATTACCAAGCACCTCACCCTTATTTTGACAACATCAGGATGGTACAACATCTAGTAGGGAAGAAGTTTGTGCTTGAAGAGGCACTCAAAAACCATTCGATGAATGTTATAGATGACTATGATGTCCACATTCATGATTATTGTAGGATGATTTTATAGCTCATAGAGAAGGTGTTAAATATAGAGATACCACATAAGGCCTGGGACAAAGATGCCCTTGAAATACTGGATCCCTTATACAATAGAGACAAGATTTATGAAATGATGTTTATGAATGCAAAATTTGGCATGAGGAGAACATTGATATCAATTACTAGGCTAGACATGTAGTGGAATTAATAGGAGAATGAATCAAGAAGCTTTTATGTATGGATCTAGTTCCACAAGCTCCAAATTTTTAGGCCACAACCAAACCTAAAAAAGGAAAGGAGACTAAGGTCACCATATAAGCCTACCCTACCAAATTACCAACAAGGCTGGAGATGGTACACCATAATGAGTGAGAGATTTAGTATTTTGAGACCAACAGGGTGAAAGGCAAGAAAAGAAAGAGCGTTACTTGGGTGAGGCAACATGAGGAAGAGGCTCATGCTGAACTAGCTACCCAAGAAAAGGAGCCCACCTAAGTAATAACATGCTCAGCCAGAATAGGAGGGAGCCCTCGCACCTAAAGATCACATAGTAGAAGCCTCCCTGTTAGTGCATAGAAATGAGATGGCAATGGAAGGTGTAAAGAGGAAGATATTGAACAAGAAGAGCACTCCCTCATCCTAAGTGTCGAAAACCATCCCTGAGGCAAGAGATAAGGAGGAAGGGGAGAAAAAAGAATTTGTCCCTTTAAATAGAAGAACCCGCTCAGCTATAGTGGTAGATGAAGAAAGGAGAAGGAGCTCAACTCAAATGCTGCATTCTGCCCCTTGAGAACCTATCCATGTTGAAACCTCAGATGAGAAACAACAAAAGTGGATTGCAAAAAATGGAAGGTGAGGGAGAAGAGATTTTTAACCTCTTAGATTTTGACTTCATGCTTGTGGGGACTGAGATGGTAAGCAAAAAGATAGGCTTGATACTCCTCAAAATGAAGCAATGGGAGAGAGTTGGGATCAATTGGCTCCCTTACCACAAGGGCCTCTTACATTCCTCCTCCTCCATCATAGGATATTCCATCCATACCCTCATAGCCAAATTAGGGATCAGTTGTCCCACCTCCTCCGACAACCAAGCCTAAGGGTCCAACTATAGAGGAGGGAGATTTTTTTCAATTACATGTCGATGAAATATTAGAGGAAGGGCTGATTCTAGAAGAAAGAAAAAATGCTCCTCATGATACAAAGGCTAAAACCCCAGTCTAATTTGACATTGAAGCTCACTCAAAAGTTCTTCCTCGATAGGAGAAGACTCTGGAAAAGAGTGATAAGGGAAAGAGACTGACAGCATAACTCACCTCCTCATCTCAGTTTATGTCACCTATGGGAACAATGCCATCATGACTGAAAATGGAGGTCATGTTCAAACAAAAGAGGCATATGGAATTGATAGAAGAATAAGGCATGGGGGAGCTAATAAAAGTGGTTAATAAATCTGAGCCACCCAAGGGTGATGCTAGAACATTTTCCTTCATAATGAAGAATTAGGATCAAGATCTTCTTGCGCATATCACCATTCCACCTCCCCATGCAAACACATAGGAGCTAATTCCTAAAGATTATCGAATGAAGGAGGTTATACTAGGAAAGCCCATGATAGATATTGCAAAATTTTTGATTACCATGGACCTCAAGCAAGTGTTCTCACACCTTGACAAGGATGAGTTAGAGATTTTAATGCTGTGAAAATAGAATGAATTGTTGAGAGGATACTTAAATGAGGTGGTAGGTCCAATAGACCCTATGAATCTTAAAATTTCTCTAGGAGCTACATTGGATAAGAAGGAAACTAGGCCACCAATGGATTCATTTTTGGATGCTTGTTAGAGGTGGCATCATAGTTTTGAGGAGAGAGGAACACAAATAATTGAAGGTAATTTGAACCTTCTTCACCACATCCAAACTAATGTCAAAAAATTGGTTAACATTGTGAACCAAGATTTTGGGATTATGGATGAGGTACGTACTTGGGCTACTGATTTGCAAACGTTGAAATCAATAAAAAGGGTAAACGTACCAGATGGTAATAGTGGTTTACACAAAAAAATAATTAGATAAGATAGATGATTGGACAAAAAAGGTGTCAATAGGAAATAAAGTCATGGAAGACCTATATGTGATTATCCAAGAAATAAAGAATATGACTCAAAGGAAATTTTTGGAAGTGGACAAATACTTCAATCCTGCTAGCTTGGAGATTTTTGAAGATGAGTCGAGAACAAAACTCCCCTTGGTGCAATTTTTAGTTCAATAATGCAAGGCTTTATTTGAAGTAGCGTCATCCAAAGATGATGTTAGACAAGTGTTTAAAACAAAAGAATCATTGTTGGAAGTAGACTCTAAGATGGAGGATTTCGCGGATACATGGATCGAGATAAGTAACTATAGGCAGGTAGTGCAAAATAAGTATGAGTTCCTAGATTTACCAGAAATAAAAGAGGTCATGGAGATTATTGAATTCAAAAGAAAACATACATACATCATTTTGGTATAAAGGGTAACAAAACCTTGATGTTGGAAATCAAGTTTTGACACTTGGAAGAATATTTGTATTTTGGGTCATGTCACCAAGTTGTGCCTTTTTAAGGTGTGTTGTGTAGGCGCACTTTCAATACACCATTTTAAAAACTTTTAAAGTTGCCTGCCATAATGCATTTCCCAAAAATTGTTCCCAGTATGCTTAACAAAGTTTCTATGAAGGATTGAATTATTTCTGAGTCTAGATATGCAAATGTGGAAGCAAATAGAAGTCAAAATTCATTTTTCCACCATGGAGAAGCACTTTTCTAATTTTCCGCAATGGAGAAGCCAACTTGGGATTTTCCACCAAATGAAAAATGAAGTGTAGTGGAAAACTCATTTTCCACTGCACCTTTTGCAGTCATTTTCTAATTTTTCATGGAGAAGCACTTTTCTAATTTTCCATAATGGAGAAGTCAACTTGGGATTTTCCACCAAAGGAAAAATGTGTAATGGAAAACTCATTTTCTGCTTCGCCTTTCGTAGTCATTTTCTAATTTTCCATTGGAGAAGCAAATATTTCATTTTCCAGCAAAAAGAAAAAATGCATAGTGGAAAATTCATTTTCCACTACGACTTTCGCAGGCAAAGTCCAATTTTCCACATGAGGAGAGAAAAGGCAAATCTCAATCCAAGATGAAGGCATATGGGGTCTAGCATCAAGATTACTCCAGAAAAATAATTTGTGAGTCAATCTACATCAAAATTGTGCCCATTACATGGAAATGGAAAATTCATTTTCCACTGCAACTTTCACAATCAAAGTTCAATTTTCCACCAAGGGAGAAGACAAAAGTCAGATTTCCGCTATAAGAATTCCAGAGAATCTCTCTCAAATTTTAGCAAAGAATTAACATTGTAAGCATTGAAGATAACATTGTTGCCGATTGAAGACATGGATTATAGAGCATTGAAGGAACAATGGCTGGAAATTTTATTTTATTAATTCTGATTTTGTAGCAGTCATATAGAGCAGAATTCAGAAATTCATATCTTTTTACTCATTGATTATTTTTCTGATCGCTCCAATCAGGATGAAGATAACTAAGTTTGGAAGAACATATCCAAAAATGAGCTCAATCCAACGGTGGAATAAAAAGATATGCCCCACAAAAAATGGTTCATTTTTACCTGGTAGAACTATTTATTTTGTTGTCCACTCAATGAAGGAAAGATTTTGATATTGATTTAACATATTTAAATGTCAATTGTTAACATATAATTTAAATATGTTAATATCTATCATTATTAACTTTAAAAGTTAATAAGCATATCAGTTTTCAAAAGGAAAAATATGAGAAGTCAAAGAGACAAGATCGGTTACAGAACTGAAAAGTCACTGGAAGAAACCAACGGTTGCTGGAGAATGTATTTATTGTAAAACCTTTTCCAGTGAAGAGGTTCTTCTTTTCTGCAAGAGACAGAGAGCTGGAGTAGGGGGAAGGAACTTAGTTTAATTTGTTTTGCATTTTCATTATGCATGTTAAGAGTTTGAGTTTTTGTAATAGATTGAGCATAAGTTGTGAGCAAATAAAATCTGAGTATTCTTATTTGTGATGTTCAAAACAACAAGGGTTTTACTCTAAATCAGAGCATTTAGTATTTCTCCTTTGATTATTATCAATCAGAGTATTGTTATTTTCAGTTTGGGCATCATCTTCCATCTTGTGTTGAATTATGAATGGGTTGTAGATCAGAGTATTTGCAGACGTTCCTATTACAAGAATTGGGATTATTTAACACTCTCTTTCATTTCATTTTCCAATGCATTTGCATACATAGCATTCACATTGCATTACCAATGTCGGGGAGTCATAGGAAATGTGAATTCCTGGGGTTGGCTAGGTGTAGAACTGAGTTCTCTGCCTAAGTTAGTTCTGTCTAGGGCTGGCTTGGTTTTCCTCTTTCATTCTCGAGTTAAGAACGTACCCAATAAGTTTAGGAACAAACAAATTCATTGAATATCATTGATAAGGGAGTTGTACCTTTCAATTCAGAGGAAAGCTATCAACCTCATGATAGATTATCCAACTGTTGGTATCAAATTGTTTCTCACAGGTTCGGGTAGTTAAGAGTTACATTGGAAAGAACAATCTATTTACCAACATGTTGACAATTTTGGAGATCAAGTAGTGCATTGACAACTAACTGCTAGTTGTTATTTTTTAGCATCAAAAGTTCTTTTTGATTGTAGTTCAAGGCCAAGCTCATGTTTTTGGAAGTGTTAGTGACTCTGGGGTCATCTTATAGCTTTTATCTTCTTATCTCCTCATTCTTTTATTATTTTAAGTCATGTAAAGGCTCATGCACCCATTAATTGATGTAAACAAGGGTGGAGACCTACTTAGCTTCTTTTAAAGAGTCAGTTTGCATATAGGTAATTAGTTTTTAGCAAGAGTTTGCATTGAAAGAGCATTCACTCTTAACATAGAAGGAGGGGAGAATTTCTTTTAAATACATTAATGTAATTTGTATTCAGGGCCGACATTTTGATGCCATAATATATGCTATTGGTGCTCTCATTCTGAGTGTAGTAAATCTTGCCAGAGCATTTTATTTTTTGTGACTTTTATGTTCATGAATGATAATGGAGCTAATTGTTTTATTGCATTGTTATGATTGTGTGATATTTTAATTATGGTTTTTTCCTTATGTTAACAAATTCTGATGTTGTAATGAATTGGAGAAAGGATTGTCATTGTTCTTGCATAGTGTTTTGTCTTGTGTGAGCACACTTTCTATGGCCATATGGTTGGATGAATCATGAAACATATTTTAGTTAAAGTTCCCATAGACAATTGCATCAATGGTTTTGACAAAGCACTACTACTAATTTCATTGGTTTCCTACCAGATTCTTTTCATAATTTAATTCATAGATTTGTTGTTACTTGGGCTCATGTTGGTTAGGAATTTCACTTTCAATAATTTGGTTTAAATCTCTTGTTACTCTATCTTTATTATTTTATTTTTAAACTCTTGGTTAGAATAGGAATTCATATAGTTGCATTGGTAAGAAATTACATTCATCATAAACTAGAAAAATACAAAAATATATTGTTTTCGCGGTTATGCTTTAGCAAAGTTGTGCAAAATTGTAGATACCAACAAAGGCCTCCTTGTAAACATTCACGTTTATCTTCAATTGAGTTATCTACTAGGTTGAAAAAAAACCATCTAGAACCTTGGAGTTGATCATAGATAAGCTTTTCAAGAGAGAGATTCGTAAGAATTTTTGTCGTTGGCCTTGTGCAAAATGAGCACTCAACAGAAGTGGCACTAGAAGGAGGGAAAAAAAACATTTTTCCTAGAAACTCAATTGTTGTATGATAGTTCTACAATTTTTGAAGTTCTAAATTTTTTAGTCTATTATAGTGAGAAGGTGCACTTTTTGAAGGTGTGATTTTTGAAGGTGTGATTTTTGAAGGTTATGATTTTTGAAGGTTGCAATTTTTGAAGGTGCGCTTTTCCAAGGTGCACTTTTCTAAGGTGTACTTTTCTAGATGTGCACTTTTTTTTATACAAACTGGAAGATTTTGACTCACCTTCTCTATTCGAGTGAGCCCTGAAATCTTCACATGATAGACATGAGTTTTCGAAACTCTACCACTTTCATAAACCATGCAGTGATAAAGAAATACCCAATATCCAACCACTCAAATTCCAAGCATCATCATCATCATCCCTTCATAACTCAAACTTACCTCCATCCTGTTGGTGTTTGAAAATGCTGGAGGGTTTTTAATTATCCCAATGAGAATATGACATATCTAGGGGCAGCTAACTCCCATTTTCAACACATCACTTTAGACACTGGGCCAACTATAAGGCATGACCCTTCTTCACTTCAGCTTTGCAAAACCTAGGCGGGTTAACCTTAAGATTCTAATGTATGGTACCAGTGAAAAATATATATATGAATCTATTTACTACAAATGAAAACCCCTTATATCTCCTAATAGCTCATGAAATAACATAGATCTACAGTAGCTAAATGCAAATATATGAATCTCATAAGCTGAGTGAGGGTTAAACTAGTCTAGCTCTTCAACATAAAATTGTAAAGATGATTTGAATTTGATTTGATTTTATGTGGGTGGAGAAAGTGGATGAAAATTAGGTATGAAAAAAAAACTCATGATCCTATAATAGATCAGTGTCTCATCCATTGGGCAATTCATGAATCTCCCTCATGCACTTTGGATATCTAGGACACAATTCTCATGCCAAGACTCCAGATCTATCCATTTACCTTGTAAATTAGATATCAATGTTCAATTTAAATCTTATTTTTACTTGATATCCTCCTCAATAAATCTACAACCTTGTTGAATCTCTGAAGCATTTGCATAATTCATTGAATTACAAGCAACAATGAAGTAACATATAGCCTTAAGGGACTACAACTATGATCTAGGCTCTCTGTCAAAGACCATAAAACATCATAACTCAACCAAGAAAGGAGACAAGATTTAAACTAAAACTAAACACTTGTTGTTCCTTGTATTGATTTCCCTGAAATAATACATAAAAATGCATGACATTAACTCAAAAAGAACCTCATAAACTAGACTATTCAATGAACAAATGTTGTCATACAAGAGAGAAAATGGTGGGAATGAGAAGCTGATGGGATGGGAAAGGGGTATCACAGCCAAAGCAAAGCTTCATGGTCTGGAACCAGCACATCCTGGGTCTTCCATTTAGAATTCATCAATTCCAGTGCCAGTCCTACTATCGTCATACCAGAGAAACTTTCCAATATTTTCCAACCCTTGTAAAAGAGAAGAAGAAAGCATAAATAGAAAGGAAACAAAACTTGGATTGAATCTGCAATTGACAAGTCTACCCTCATAATTCCTTCCTAAGAAGATGAAAAAACCTCTCTCTACCTTCTCTCTGTAATTGCTTATCAAATCCCCATGATTCTAGCTTTCAAGTGCATCAAATATCTCAGAAATTTGATCATGAAAGAAAGTAACTAATTTTTAATGTCAAAGTAAATGCATGGTAAAAAGTAAAAATCAGTTCAATGTGACCTCTACAATGAAAAATAATCTTTTTCAAGTTATCTTTACCACATTTAGGCTTCAAAAGGTCTTTAAATTTTCTCTTTAACAAACTCTGATGCTCAATGATCAAATTTGCTTGTTCTGCCGCTAATGCCCTAGGAAACACAAACTGACCTATAGCATGAACCTATGAATAATTGTGCACAAACTGACTTCATAAATGTAAAATTTGGATTCTCTCGGCTCTAGTGGTATATTGGAACACCTATTTTGGATTAAAAAAATCTAGGTTTTGGCCCTCTAAAGTTTATACCTCTGTCTCATGGCTTTGCACAGTTAAAAGAATAAAATGAAAATTTTAAAATATTCTATACTTTTCAACTATAGAAATTTAAAATTTGAAATCAAATTTTTCATCTTCAAACTGAACAATGCAAAAGGATATTTTTAAATTTTAGAACTCCTTTTCCTCCCCAGGCCCACTGGATGCCACCTAGGCTGCCACGTGGCATCCCCTCTATTGGTTGCCTAGTTGCTCCATCATCACCCAGTCACTGCCTAGTCAACAACTACCTCGTCATCGCCACCTCATTGCCACATGGTGCTCCATTATTGGTCAAAACTTGCATCTACCTTGTCAGTGCTATCGTGACCTACTTCCATGTGTCGTCACCACGTCAACCCTCACCATGTTTCTATAGTTAACCATCATGCATCTTCCTATGGTGAGATAGTAACATCCAGATGATTGGGACATGTGTCAAAATCTCCTTCTTCTAAACTCATTTATCTTTCACCAGATTTCTAAGTTTCATGCATCTTCCTATGGTGAGATAGTGACATCCACATGATTGAGACACGTGTCAAAATCTCCTTCTGAACTTATTTATCTTTCGCTAGATTTTTGAGTTTTTTTGGTGACTCACTATGTCGCTAGCCAAAAATCCTTGGATTTTTTGGCTAGCGAGGTAGCGATTCGCCAAATTTTGGACTTTTTCGATGGCTCATTCCTACTGACATCATCATGCACTTTGGATATCCAGGACACAATTCTCATGCCAAGACTCCAGATCTATCCATTTACCTTGTAAATTGGATATCAATGTTCAATTTAAATCTCATTCTTACTTGATATCCTCCTCAATAAACCTGCAACCCTATTGAATCTCTAAAGCATTTGCATAATTCATTGAATTACAAGCAACAATGAAGCAACATATAGCCTTAAGGGATTGCAACTATGATCTAGGCTCTCTATCAAAGACCATAAAACATCATAGCTCAATCGAGAAAGGAGACAAGATTTAAACTAAAACTAAACACTTTTGTTCCTTGTATTGATTTCATTGAAATAATACATAAAAATGCATGACATTAACTCACAAAGAACCTAATAAACTAGACTATTCAATGAACAAATATTGTCATACAAGAGAGAAAATGGCGAGAATGAGAAGCTGATGGGATGGGAAGGGGGTATCATAGCCAAAGAAAAGCTTCATGGTCTGGAACCAACACATCTCGAGTCTTCCATTCAGAATTCATCAATTCTAGGGCCCGTTCTACTAACTATCTTCATACTAGAGAAAATTTCCAATATTTTCCAACCCTTGCAAAAGAGAAGAAGAAAGCATAAATAGAAAGGAAACAAGACTTGGATTGAATCTGCAATTGACAAGTGTACCCTCAGAATTCCTTCCCAAGAAGATGAAAAAACCTCTCTCTACCTTCTCTCTGTAACTGCTTATCAAATCCCCATGATTCTGGCTTTCAAGTGCATCAAATATCTCAAAAAATTGATCATGAAAGAAAGTAACTAATTTTTAATGTCAAAGTAAATGCATGGTAAAAAGTGAAAATCAGTTCAATGTTACCTCCAAAATACAAAATAATCTTTTTCAACTTATCTTTACCACATTCAGGCTTCAAAAGGTCTTTAAATCTGCTCTTTAACAAACTGTGATGCTTAATGATCAAATTTGCTTGTTCTGCTGCCAATGCCTTAGGAAACACAAACTAGCCTATAGCATGAACTGGTGAATACCTATGCACAAAGTGACTTCAAAAATGGAAAATCTAGATTCTCCCAGTTTTGGTGGTATATTGGAACCTTATTTTGGATAAAAAATGTCCAGGTTATGGCCCTCTAAAGTTTATACCTCTGTCTCATGGCTTTGCACAATTAAAAGAATAAAATGAAAATTTAAAAATATTCTATAGTTTTCAACTATAGAAATTTAAAATTTGAAATCAAATTTTTCATCTTCAAACTGAACAATGCAAAAGGATATTTTTTAATTTTAGAACTCCTTTTCCTCCCTAGGCCCACTGGGCACCACCCGGGCTGCCACGTGACATCCCCTTTATTGGCTGCCTGGTTGCTCCATCATCACCCAGTCAATAACTACCTTGTCATTGCCACCTCATTGCCACATGGCACTCCATTATTGGTCAAAACTCAAATTTGCCTCGTCAGTGCTACTAGGACCCACTGCCATGTGTCGTCACCACATCAACCCTTGCCATGTCGCTATAGTTAACCATCATGCATCTTCTCATGGCGAAAGTGACATCCACATGATTAGGACATGTGTCAAAATCTCCTTCTTCTAAACTCATTTATTTTTCATCAAATTTCTTAGTTTCGTGCATCTTCCTATGGTGAGATAGTGACATCCACATGATCGAGACACGTGTCAAAATCTCCTTTTGAGCTCATTTATCTTTCACCAAATTTTTGAGTTTTTTTGATGACTCGCTATGTCTCTAGCTGAAAATCCTTGGATTTTTCGGCTAGTGAGGTAGCGAGTCGCCATATTTTGGACTTTTTTGGTGGCTCATTCCTGCTGACATCATCATGGTTAACATGCATGTTTGTTCAAAATTTTGATTGTAGATGTCCTCCAATTTTTTTCCACATTTATCACATAGGGGACCCACCTAACCTTGTGGCTTACAAAAGCCCTTTGTCCTTTGGAAATTATACAATGTGTGAGCTTTTGCATTTAAATAAAATAAAACTGTTCAATTTAGTGAATGTGGGATTATTAACTTAACCCTCCCTTGCCTCTTCAAACAGAAATCGGGTGCACAATAGAAAGTGATGACAATGGTGCATCTGCCACTTGAGAAAGAGAAATTGCCATGTTGTATCTGCTTCATACTCTCAATACTTGGTTTTCTATAACTTATCTCCTACAAGTGGCTTTTAATTGGCGTGGGGCTTTACTATTTTCAAACCTCTTTCATCGCTGAGCCATCTTCTCCCCTTGGAAAGCCATGAATGACCCTCGCTCTGCATTGAGACAACTTTCTTGTTTGTGTGGAGGTCCTTTTTTGCATGCAAATCACATTGATGTATCTTTGCTTGCATTTTCCTTTTTAGTGGACAACTTCATTTATACGAGTTCAGTTTTAACTTGCAGCAGAACAACTCCATTTAGCTACTAATGGAAGGAACAGAGTTGTGGGGACTCCTTTATATGTGCAGATTTGCTCTTTATTTGTATGTTTGCACTGATTGTTCTTCCTTGGTCTTCTTAATCCATGACTTCCTCTTGTCACCCACATGATCCCTTGACTACTATTAACTAGTGTGGATTACCTGCTTATTTGCTATGCATTGGTAGCTTTCTCTTCTAACGTGTGGTTTGGGCCCACCATGTTCGACTTTCAAGTCATGGACTTTGTTTAATATGCACACATTTGTTTCTTATTGCATAAGAGGCTTCCTTTTTGGTTGTCAGCTACTTCAAATCATGGATGTCTTGGCTGGTTGCTCTGTTTCATGGTGTTGGCTCTGTCCTTATTCATTTCTTTGGTGCAATGGCTCCAACTTTGGGTTGTCCAAAAGGATCTCCCTCACTTTTCTGTCTTATACTACATCCATAGAATTCACAATATTAGTTCCATTTGATGTTGGCACTGGCAATGGAGGAGGAACTGCATGAGCAACTGCAACTGATGATTCCAAAATCTTTGGTCATGGGGGGCCCTAGTTATGTGGTTTTAAGATATGAACCTCATTGTTATATCTTCCATTATAACCACCAAAAGTAATGAGTATATATTCACCATTGATAAGTAGATATTGATCAACATATACTACAACAATGTGATTTGATCTTGGTACTGGAGATGTCAATGGCATCCCATGTCATAGTCTCCAAGTCTAGAATATTAAGATCTTAAAAGCTGCCTTCTTGAGCCCTCTCCCCCAAACATAACCAAGAGAGATCCAACAAGAGTCACTGATTGCCCTCCACATGCTAACGAAGCTTTCCCATATGAATTCAGTATGGACCACACATGGGTTTCTATGTCAAATGCTCTAATTGTGATAGTGTCAAAAGTATCCTTAGAATGTGTCCAGCCATAGCTAGAAGTTTGGTAACCTATTGAATCAAGCTATGACCAACACAAGGAGGTAAAAGCAATTGCAAATCAACTTCACTAGATAGAGAATCTGAATCAATTTTTGGTTCAATCCTTGACCAAATCATAGTTTTAAGGTCAAGAACCAATGCCATTCCAGTGGTAGTCACAATTCTGATGAATTTAGCTAAGCCCCAAAGTGGGTTCTGCTTAAAATAAATTTGTTTCTAAACAACTGAGCTAGAAAATTGATCAATTGAACATCTGATACTGATTCAAAAAAAATTTGACTGCTGAATTAGCATTTGAAACTCTAATTCACCTCTTTTTGCAACTTGTCAATTTTGTGCCAGGAGGTCCTTTGACTGGCCTTAAAAACTGACCCAAACACCTGATCAGGCTCTGAAATCTGAATAACTAATTCTCTGTTCCACACACTTGCACCTTGTCAAATCTTGTCTCATGAAGAATTCAAGGTCAAAAGCTATTCGCTATCAAATTTGACCTCTTAGAACTGCCTGCAAGAAAACATGTCAAAAAACACTAAATTGGGTTCATAATCAACTTCAAAAACTAGGTAAATTGACACTTGGGAAAACAAAACTTGGGGCATTGGTTCTCTGTCATGAGGTGAATATGGATCTACAATCTAGGATCTTGATGAATAACTAGGTGTAAATGGCAAGTGGTCAAAGTAGGCTACATGGATTTTGTAGATTAAAACAATGACAGAAAAGTAATTTTTGCAAATGGAATTGACTTGGAAAAGTGTGCATACAGATTCTTCAAGATCTAAAAAATGACACACTTGGAGCATTTTTGGTGGAAAACATAGTGGTACAATCCATTTGATCTCAGCAATCACGAATCTCAAGATATAACATCACAAACAGGGGTACCAATCAATCTGCATTTGCTGACACCAGTAAAAAGATAGAAATTGTGTTTGGAATCGCGTTTGAAAACTAATCAAATGGATTCATCATAAGCTAAAACTTGAAACATAACAAGACTCTGACCCCTAAAATGCAATGCAAAAGGAATTTTTGTATTTGGGTCAACTGGTTGAAAGTTATAACTCATCAAACAGGGCTTCCCAAAATTCAAAATTAATTGCAGAAGCATGAAAACAATAACTGACCAACTTTGAGGGATTCAAAACCTAGTTGAACTGATTCAAAATGACTCAAAATTTAAAACATAGGCTCCACGTATGGAAACTAGATACTCCCAAAGTGGCGAGTCATGACACATTACTGGGTGCGAGATATTCAGATGCAAACACAACCTCCTGTCATTGTTTGACACAGGTGAAAATGCAGATTTGACAAGCGCTCAAAACAAGACTTCACGAAATGGCTCAAAACATCAGTTTAACTTCATGAAACACAAAGATGCATTGAATGAAAGGTGTTAGAAACATTGAACACCTCTTGGGGCTCAAAAGTATAGTCAATACATAGGCATTTATGGGGCTTGATTTGACTCAAAATTTGAAATAGATGCTCAAAATGAGAACGCAATTATGAGTGCCAACACATCCACTATTCCACAAAAAAATCCACCAATGGTGTTCTTTTCGAATGTGGTAGATTCACCAATTAACCTACAACATTCACTTACCAAGCTTCCTAAGAATCTCGAGAAGTTTTGACCAAGGTTCATTTATGGAAAACATGAATGACAAGATCATATAAATTTTTTCAAGGAAATATGAAATCGAAAATAGATTCAAGAAAAAAATGTGGTCCTTCGCCTATTACCATATATGTTGAGGGAGGTCACATTCAATTAGTATGTTAACTTGCCACTTGGATCTATTCCAAATTGGGCAACTTTTAAAAAATTATTCTTGGACCAGTTCAAGACGTACATCAATTTGGTCATGATACGTCACTGATTCATATCTATTAAGCGGGATACAACCAAAACTATTTAGCATTTCAATCACCATTTCCACATGGCTTACCACAATCTAGAAGCCCCTTATACTGTACCTATCAGTGTTGCAATTTAGATTACCTAAACTCCATGGATTACCTCATTGCCATCTTCCTAAGGAGATTGTTGGCTACAAATATCGACACTCTAGAGAAGATTTTTGAAGAAGTAGTTACTTTCACCAAGAAAGCCAATTTGAATGGGGGAGGTATGATGGTCCCAACTAAATCCAATACAATTATGCCACTGTATCTAGCTAGAGCATTGACAATACCTGGTCAATTTATCCCATTGACTTTGATACCATTACTATAGGCACAAGCTCTAGGTATAACATGTCTAGGCTATGAACCTTTGAAAGTTGCCTTTTTGAATAGAAAACCCCATCACTAAAAAGAGTCAGAGAACAACATTGCAATTGATCTTGATCAAATGAAGCAATGTATGACTCATATAACCAATGAGCTTACCCATCTCAAGTTGCAAGAAAAAAATAACAATTTCTAGAGGACACATCTGATATCATAGAATAACAACTTGAGCTATAACAAGAATTTCAATGGGAATAGTACTATAGGAAACCATTTTGGTGCCATAGAATGAAACAATGGCTTCTAGAGGAAAACTCTATAATGGAATACTCATCTGAACAATGGAAGTATCCCCGTCAATACCAATAATAATGCCCAGTTTGTCAATATCAACTAGCTAGACATTAACCAAAATATATTAGGTAATGGATGCATCTTCTTCAATGTTAGCTAGGAACTAAACTAGGAACCACATAACGTTAACAATGAAGATCTGGTCCAATTCAACACCATGCTATTTGAATCTTATGATTCTTTACAAAATGTTGGAACCTAGGGTATGACTAATGAAGAATTTGTCTTTCCTTGCAATCAAGAATCTAACCTTGAACCTACTAAGATGCTTACATTCTATAATGATAATTATAATAATTACAACCTACACAAGTTAAGGGAACCTATGACTAATGGGATTCCCCCTAGATTATAATCTATCCTGCTAGAACTATGGGCAAATAATAATGTAGTACCAATAAGGGTGCCTTAATTTTAGGCATAGGGGAATGTACCTACCATACTAAAAAAACCTTACCTAGTCAACTAAGAAATACAATGCTATCACAGAATTGAAGAGAACAAAAGCAAACATATCAATGTATGATATGTTGCAAAGATGTCCTAGTCAAAGGGAAGCATTGTTGAAGACCCTTGATCATAAAAGACAACATGTGACCCAAATGCTCAAAAGATGGTATTGTTAGAAATCAACACTTCTGACGCTATGCCTTCTATGTATAAGAATAAGGCCAAGCTTCTACCCTTTCTACTTAGTGTCAAAATCTTTGGAAAGAATCTTCACAACTTCCTTATCAATTTTGGGGCCTCCTTCATTGTCATGCCACTCTCAATATCTCAGAAACTAGGAATCACCCCATAATTCACCAATCATGTAGTCATTCAACTTGTCAAGACATAAGTAAAATTCATAGGGGTGTTAAAGGATGTCCACATACAACAAAAAATAGATCCTCAAATCCAAAATGTAATTGATACAAATGTGGTTGACATACCAGAAACCTATGGCCTATTACTAAGTAGAGAATGGAACATGTGCTTGAGGGGATGGTTCTTAATTGATTTCACTGAGTTATGGCTCCCTTGGAAAGGGTTAAATAATCAGATCAAGATTGATGTTGAATCCAAGATGAATTCAATGATCATAGACTATAATGCCTCGAATTAAGTAGCATTCCTTCAACTGGACTTGGGATCCTACAAGATATTGACTTTTGGTGTGGTCTCAATCATATTAGAAGAAGGATCATCTACAAAGACACCATATCCCACCCTAAAAGAAAAAATTGTGACTCAGTTCATCAACAACATAATAAAAAAATTGCAATACCTAGGAAAAGATGTGGAATCTACTATTTTACTTCTCCCGAGATTTTGTAGGTTGCACTATGCCAACCACTTAGAGTTCAACTGCCCTAGCTATCAAGAAGCAATTGCTCAAGTTATGGATCAATTCACACACCTCATGCCAAAACATGACCTAGGAGAAGAATAAATCAACAATTCCAACAACATGTGTGACCTTAAAGTAGAAAAATAAGATCCTAAAAGAGAAATTGAGGAAGCTTCAAATGTTCTACATAATGACATCTCCTCAAAAGAAAAGGCTCCTCTTGCTCTCCCACCAGAGATAGGAAAAACCTAGAAGAAAAAATGCTTTATATAATGTCAAGGATGGACTTGTTGCAAGCATGACTATTGATGATATTCCTATGGGGGAGTATTGTAGATATGTTACTATGATGATATGTCACATTCATGATTGAGTTTGTCATTGATGTCAACACAATAGTTTTTTATGGTATCTGACAGAAGAACAATAGAAAGATCAAGTTGGTACAAATTGCTAGTTGAGTATTATAAGTATCCAAGGTTATGTGAGATAATTTTGAGTATCTAGTATATGTAGTTGACATTAGTAGATGAAATGATAAGTCTGGAAGAAGTTATGTAAGTATTGGTGATGTCTATTCTAAGATAGAGTTTATAGAGTCATGTTCTGTTAAACTTATTATATCTCTTAGCAGAGTTTTTATTTTGAGAATCAAGGATAAGGACAAGAAGAAGACATGTCGGTGATGATATGGCTAAGTTTTCTCGTCATAATATTGCATGTATGGAAAGTTATTCGAGTTGCAAGGTAGAAGATTAATGTTATCGCTAAGTGTAACATGTTCTTAATGTGGTCCTATAATGATTAATTGAGAGGGTCTAACAACCAACATAGGGAATTTTTTTATGGAGTCAGTATAAAGGAAAGACATTTTCCTTTATCATGGTATGGATGTAGATGATATTTGTAAGCAATAGTAAGAGCAGAATGTGATGTTGAGCAGAGCAATGCAGAAGTGAAGGAAACTTCATTATCAAGGTTTTGCTAAGTTATTTGAGGTTTGATACTTGGATATGAGGTTCATGACCTGGTCTAAAAGGTCTGATAGTTATTGGTTTGGTTGACATAACAAAGGAAAGAAGAACATAACAGTAAATTTCATGTTTAAGTAGTCAACTCTTCTTGTGGTTGAAATTGCATGTTTGGGAAGTGGGCTCTTCTTACATACGTTGTACTAGAACTCCTAACAAGGTTGGAATCTCCTAACAAGGATTCAAAGTCTCCTAATAGGGACTCTATGTACTAAATGTTGTAATAGACTCTTAATAGGGTCCATCCTCTAACAAGGAATATTTATATTAGTACATCATCTTGTGGGCATCATTCCCATTGGGGTTTTCCCTCTGATCAAGGGTTTCCCTAGTCAACATATTTGGTGTAATTGTCTATGTGCATCATATTATGGTTGCTATTTATTTTGGTTGAATAGTTAAACTTGTTTAAAGAATATAAATGTATTAGCTATTGGATAACTAATTCACCCCCACCCCCTCTCAATTATCTTGGTGGATTATTGTTTCTAATAGGACTTTGTTTGTTGTTCACCCTAAACTCTAGCTTTCTAAAATCATGGAATTATTAGAGGAAATCAAAGATCAACAAGAGGAGAGAAAGGTCCCCAGGTCAAGGGTATCCAAAAGTGACCTTCTTGATCCCACATGTGAGAGCATTTAGTGGGTCCCTAAGAAATAGTCTTTCAAAGAACAAATAAAACAATGGGTCTAAAAAAATGCATAAGACTCAAAGACCCAAAGAGAAATGATATGGATGACCTAGTTTGATGGTTCTAAATATAAATTGGGGGCATGATCCAATATTTAGTTAATCTTAGAATATATTTTTTTAATGTCGCATATTGCTTGCAATTCAAGTGTACCAACAATGTTGCAAAATATGAATCCTTAGTAAGATGACACCACTTTTCCTTAACAAAGGATTTTAAGGCCCTTTTAGTAGAAGGATACTCCTAGCTAGTGATTCAACATGTCAATTTAATTTGCTCTTGTAATGATAAGAGATTGTTGGCCTATCAGAAAAGAATTTGGGACCTAATGGAAGATTTTGAGGCATAAAACATCAAATCCATCCCAATAAAAAAAGAATACGGTGAAAAATGCCCTTGTGATCTTGGCTACTACACTATAGCTTGTTGAGAGAACTAAACTCAAATAGTTCTCAGTGGAACTCATAGCAACACCCTCAATCCCTAGTAATATTACTCACTTCTAGGTATTCCAAGATGATCAACACATCCTAGAGTTCATTATCTGTAGTGGTTTGTTCAAAGGACAAGAGATCAACAACATACTTGAGGGAAAACTTGAGGAAGAAGAGGAAGATGAAAATGAAATTTTGAACTTAAAAACTAACACTATCCCTAGGAGGATGGTGGAGATGGAACATATTTTTGACAAAGATGAATCAACACAAAGTAAGAGGATGGATGAAGAAAAGGGGATTGATGGATGTGATGCTTATAACCTAGGCATAGAAGATAACCCCAAGAGTTTAGAATTGGCAAGGTCTACAATGCTCAAAAAAGGAAATAAATGCTCCAAATACTTATAGAATATAAGGATTTCATAGCTTAGAGTTACAAAGAGTTGAAGACATATGACCCCAATATCATCACTCACAATATCCATCTAAAGCTTGATGCCAAACCTTTCTATCAATGTATCAAACCCTTGATAATGCAAGAAGTTCACAAACTACTAGATGTCAAGATTATTTTCCTAGTTAGACATTCTACTTGGGTCGCTAACTTGGTCCTTGTAAGGAAAAAGTCTAGATAAATTCATCTATGTGTAGATTTTCAAAATTTGAATAAGGTTTCTTAGAAAGATACCTACCCGCCGCCTTCACTCAACAAGGTCTTACATATTGTAAAAGGATAAAAAATGATGTCCTTCCTACATGGATATTCAATCTATATAATCAAGTGATGATATATGAAGAGGAAAGATTGAAAACAAGATTCATGACCAAATGGGGAACATTTTCTTACAAAAGGATGCCCTTTGGTTTAATCAATGCAAGGGCTACCTTTCAAAGGGAAATGGATGAGGCATTTAAAGGATTGATAAATAAGTGCATTATCATCTATATGGATGACTCATGATCTTATCAAAAGAGAGAAGCACATGTATTGCTGGCCTAAAGAAAGTTTTTAATCAATGTAAAAAATATGGTATTTCTCTTAACCCAAAGAAATGTTCCTTTGGAGTAACCAAAGGTAAGCTCCTAGGACATATCATTTTTGAAGAAGGCATCTTGATTAACCCCAAGATGGTAGAAGTAATCCTTAAATTATCACCTCCACATAGCCAAAAGGAGCATAAGTCCCTTTTGGGAATATCAATTTCATACATAAATTTGTCAGTGGCTTTGTAGAAATAGTTTCCCCGCTCAATGACTTGTTGAAGAAGGGATAAAAAATTGGTTGGGTTCTAGAGGTTAAGAAATATTTTGAAGATTTCAAAGAGGCCATTTTCATTTCCCAATACTTGTGAGTCCTAATTACCAGTTTCCCTTCAAAGTTTATTATTTTTCTTCAGAACACTCATGTGTAGGAATCTTCACATAGAAGAAAGATAAAGAAGAAAAAAGACCTATCACATTCATGAGTTCCCCATTGAAAAATATTGAATTGAATTATCCTAATCAAGATAAGCAATCTTTCTCCTTGGTAAAGGCAATCAAGAAATTTCACCATTATATACTTCGGTGTAAAGTAAATTCTATTGTACTAGATCCAACCATCAAATTAATGCTTATGCAGAATGAGTTAGGAGAAAGGGGAACAAAATGGATGGCCATTTTACAAGAGTTTTTTTCTAGAAATCCAACCCATGAGATTAGTAAGAAGCCAAGGGTTGATGAAGGTTATAGTTGATAATCAAAAAAAAAGAATCATAGCGCAAGTGGACACTAGTGAAGGGCCAATCATTGACGTTTGGTATTGAGACATTGCATTCTACATCTTGCAAAACCAATACCCTCAGTGGATGAATAGTTCTCAATGTAGGGGGATAAAAATGAAATGGAAATCCTACATATTTTAGGATAGGAAACTATACAAAAGGAATTATAAAGGAATTTATTTGATATGCCACTAGTACATTTGAGGTCATTTTTTGACCAATATTGGTCAAAATTTTGATCCAATTTTCGACCAAAGTTTGACCAAATTTGACAAACCCATTGGTCAAAACTTTTCTCATCAAAATTTTTACCAATAAGTTGGTTGAAAAATTTCAAACATGTTGGCCCAAGTTCTGCCAAGCATTGGTTGAAATTTTGACTAATGCTTGGTAGAAAATTTCTAGGCATTGGTTGAAAGTTTGACCAAGCATTGGTCAAAATTTGCCAAGCATTGGTTGAAATTTTGACCAATGCTTAGTTGAAATCTATTGCTAGGCATTGGTCAAAATTTTGACCAATGCTTGGTCAAATTTTTTTTGAGGCTCATATTTGTTGAGGTCCACTTCAACAATGGCCCTTCCTATGAAATTTCTATCTAAAACCTTTCTAATGAGATAATGTGTTATGAGCTCTTCATGAGTGGGATGGAATGTGAATCTAGGAGGCAGTTGATTCATCACCCATATCATGACTGTAACTAAAGTTAAGAGCCTCTATTATTTAATTCTCTTCCTTATCACCCATATTCATTTCCTTTGCTATGGGAAATAGGGAAGAGAATTCAATAATAAAGGCTCTTAACTTTAGTTACAGTCATGATATGGGCTATGCACAACTGCCTCCTAGATTCATGTTCCATCCCACTGATGAAGAGCTCATAACACATTATCTCATTTGAAAGGTTTTAGATAGCAATTTCACGGGAAGGGTGAATGCTGAAGTGGACCTCAACAAGTGTGAGCCTTAGGGAGGGTTCAATTCCCTCCTTTATTATTCACTATGCATATAATCCCACACACCCATTTCATCTCAAATGATGATATGTACTAAATGCTAAGTGCTCCAAAACCATCAATTTCATGCCTTCATTTGTACACAATGTCTTTCAAGTTTCTTTCTACTCACACGCCCATTTCATTTCATATGATCATCTAAAAATTGTGTCACTCTAAGCTCTCAATTGTTTCCTATTGATTGATCAACTCATAAATTCTAAATGAGAGCTTTGGGATAAGCTATAGGCATCCATCAAAGCATAAAGGATTTAGTCAAACAATGTAGATGAAGTAGAAGCATTTTCCTTGGGAGACATGCTTGCAAAATGGAAGCATAGATAAGTCATGTGAACTAAGTGACATGATGCTTGAACTTAATGTGGTCATCAAAAGCCATGGTTACTAGATATGCACAAAATAGATCTATTGAGAGAATATATTTGTTTAAGATACAATAGCCTTGGTAGACATGCATGCAAAATGTGGAATCCTAGACAAATAGTAAACTAATCAACAACATGTGATCAAATAAAGACAGAGGGAGAAGTTGATCAAAAAAACAAAAGATGTGCAATACAAAGGGAGATAAACAAAGAACATGGATACAACAACAAAGAGGGAGAAGCAAAAATGAAGCAATCAAGATAGTAGAGGGAGATGTGAAAACTGATGGTGATACAACAATTAGTTTTTGGCATTTGACTTACTATTCTAACTTAGTTAGCCTATGATTGAATAGTTTACTTTGATGGTTAATCAGTTTGGTTTTCCATCAATGCCAAAGAGGGAGATTGTTAGAAATCTGATTGAAAAGCTCATTGATGAAGATCAAAGAGAGAGATTATTGAAAAGAAGGAATATTGTTGTTAAAAGAATGTTTTCAATGATTGTTTTATTAGTGATGTCAAACCTGCTATTTGTAGGAATGCCATTTTCTTATAAGATCTAAGTACTATCACTTAGTTGATTGATGAAGAGGATTTGATCAACAAGATGTAACAAGAGCACCTAAGGGAAAAGGTTGAGTTATGATGTTGTAATGAAGTGAAAGGATCAATTGAGACAATGGTTAAATGATGTATTAATAACACACTCAAAGATACAAAGGTTGGTCACACTTAGAAACATTGGAGGAATAAGTTGTAACAAGGTTGACTGAAAAGCTTAAACTAAGATCATTAGTGCATGCTGAGCAAGTTAGTTGAAGCCGAGAAAATTCTCAGTTGAAGCCAAGTAATAGAAAGTTCTAGTATGTGTCGAGTGATCTTCAGGTGCCAAGTGAAGTTTAGGTGCTGAGCATTAGAAAATCTTAGTTGGTGATGAGTGATCTTTAGGTACTGAGCATCAGGAAAAATATAGTTGATGCCGAGTAACATAGTATGTGCCAAGCACCAGTATTTCAATAGTGCCAAGCTGCTATATTATTTCAAATGAGAAAGATTTGCCAAATTTGAGCTAAAAAAATGGTTACCTTGAATTTTGTGAACTAGTTGGAACATAAGGATGATGAAGTGGTGGCACATAATTCTATGTAAACCATTTTTAGGTGAATTCAAGAGGATTATTCAAGAAGTTTCTAGAAGAAACAAAATATGGGTTGGATACAATGAATCCTACCTATTTCATATGAATTGAAATTAAAGAATGGAAGAATCGAGTAGGAAAGGAACTTCAAGACTTTTATTTAAGGAGTAATAGACCAAGAAGCAAATGATGCTAACACTACTACTACCAAAGAGCCAAATTGTGAAGTAGTTAGAAGGGTGTCAAGGAGAAGACATCTAGAAGAAGGAAGAGCACAGAGGCTCTACTTCAACAAGTGGTCATGAAGAGATGATTGCACTAGTACATTGAGCATAGAGACTCAAGGAGACTAAGCTTGAAAGGAGGGCAAGCTGTTAGAGTTGTAGAGATTGAAGAACAAACAATGGTATGAGCTAAGAAGTGATTTGAGATTTTCAAGTTAAGTTGTATTCTACAATTAGGTCAAAATCCCTAATTATTACTCTCTAGCAATTGTATCAGTTAAGATAGAAGGAAAATCCAATGGACTTAGTTTGGCCTAACAACTATATGTAAATCCTTTAACAGGGTGGTATTCCAAGTGAATGTTCTAAAGTCCTCTAACAAGGCCCACTTCTAACAAGGTGGTTAAATTCTCTAACAAGGTAACATTTAACAGTGTGTTGTAAGCCTTTAATAGGGTAGGCCTTTCATAGGGCATCACTTCAAAAGAGTGAGAATTGAGTAGCATGTTAATGGTGGTTTTTCCCAAACTAGTTTTCCATGTAAATCATTGTGTTATGTGTTAATTTCTTAGCTGTTATGCTTGCATGTTGATTTATAGTAACTTGCTGGTTAGAAAAGTTAAAGCTTGCATGAATGAATGATTGAATGAGCTTACTATACTTAGTGAAAAGTTTGAATAGGACATTTGGACCTTGAATAAATAATTCGCTCCCCCCCTCCCCCCCTCTCAATTATTCTAAAGCATTTCTAACAATTGGTATCAGAGCCATTTGATAATTGAGTTTCAAGGTACTAGAAGCAGGAAGATCAAGATGTCCAAAAGAGAAGTTCCCAAGCTCAACAAAGACAACTTTTCTACATGGTAGAGTCTAATGAAATTGCACCTTGGATCAATAGGTGACTATGTAAAAAACTCAATTGGAACAAAACATGTAAATCCAACAAGACCTCTTACTATAGATGATTTGAACAAAAAGAAGGAGCACAATCAAGCAATGCTGGAGATTGTCTCTACACTTAGTTATGTAAAATATGATGAAATAAAAGATTGTGACCCATTCAAGATGTGGAAAGCCTTATCAGGTATCTATGGAGGAGATTAGAATGTCCAGAGAGAAAAGAGAGAAAGCCTAAGAGGAAAGTTTGATGACATGAAATAGGAGGAAGGTGAAAATGTTGTTCAATATGCTGCAAGAATAAAAGAAGTGGTAAGTGCAATAAAAAGTCTAGGTGGTAAATTGGAAGAAGAAAATATCAACAACAAATACTTAAGAAGTCTTCTTCCTATCTATGATATTAGAGTTTCATCCATTCAAGAGCTAAGGTGTGTACAAGGAAACACACTAAGCCTTGAAGGAATAGTGGGAAGACTTACTGCATTTGAATTGTCCAATTTTGATAACTAAAGACCTAAGAACCTTGAATCTACTTTCAAGGCCAAGATGAAAATAAAAGACACTAAGGAGTAGACATCAAGCAAGAAGAGAAGAAAAGGAAAACACGCGTCCAGTGATAGCAACACATATGAGGAAGATGTGAAATAGTTAGAAGCACTACTAGCTAGGAGATTCTATAGAGACAAAGGTAAATTCAAAGGTAAGCTCCCTATCATATGTTTCAATTGTAATGAAGTAGGTCATATTTTTGCAAGATGTACACAGAAGAAAAACTACAAAGAAGGAAACAAGTACAAGAACAAGAGAAAAGATGATAGCAAAGACTGCAAGGGAAAAGGTAAGAGATGCTACATTGTTGAAGAAGATTCTAATGAGAATGATGATGAAGTAGTCTATGTGGTCATGAAGGATGAATTAGATAAAGATGAAGATGAAGCAACAACATTGGTAACCTGTGTGAACAAGAATGATAGGTGGATCATAGATAGTGGATGCTCATATCACATGACAAGAGATAAAAGTAAGTTCATTACCTTTACTCAATATGATGGAAATAGTGTTAGATTTGGTAATGATGCTCATATCAAATCAAAGGAAAAGGCTCTATTAAACTCACAAAGAAAATTTCATGTGATAATGCATACTATGTTGAAGGATTGAACTACAACTTGTTGAGTGTGTCATAGTTAGGCAATGTAGGTTGCAAAGTTTAATTTGGAAACAAAACTACTAAGATCTATGACATTGATGGAAATTTGATAGGAAAAGGTGAACAAAGTAGGAGTAATGATGCAGGAGCATCCAAAGGTATAAGGGCAATCCTGTGTCACCCAAAAAAAAATGTATTTAGACTTAGTTTTTGTTTCATGTGTTTTCATTTCTGGATACCCATTTGGGTCAAATAAAGGTTCCAACTCTCACAGTTCCACTATCAGTGTTCAAGGATAGAGTATTTGAACACCTTGGGATACGTGTAAATGTCAAAAAAATAGGATTATGTAATTGAGCCATCATTTTGGTGAACTAGGAGGTGTAAATTGGCCAGATGAATGTAATTGTAATTTAGAGCATTCCAAAAAAAGAATCAGGCCAAAAGGCCCCATGGTTTGAAAGTTATCGCAGTTTTTCAAGTTTTGGAGACCTCTTAAGAATGCTTCAAAGTCAGGTTAGGGGCATTAAATGACCTTGAAAAGGGCTGAAAAATGGGGGATGAGCAAAGCTATCCATAGGGCTATAGAGCGCTTCGAGAGATTTCCAGAAATGTAAATGGTTCGTCAATCGGAGCTATGGTTCAAAAGTTATGCCTCCCAGAAGTTTGGTTACCATTTTTGGATTCTTCTAGATTTTTGCACCAACTTCTAACGTGGCTTTTGGAGCCTTCTACTTGGTTGGTGGATGCCCACTAGCACTTTCTAGAATGTATTCCTAGTCCTTAACCCTACAGGGTCTATTTAAGGACATTTTTGGCATTGTAAAAGGCAGTTCACAGTGGAGTTTGAGAGGAGGTACTGAAAGGAGAAATTATCTCTAGATTTATGTTATTGTAAGCCCTAAGGGCATGTTTTGAAGTCTATTTTCTCTGTACTGAATGTACTAGCTTATTTTCACAGTTAATACAATTTCCCTTTTCCTGTTGTGTCCATTCTGTGTTTGGGTTGTGTCCCCATCACTATAGTCTATACAAAGTCTCAAGGGGCCATCTTTCTTCTTGACAAAGATTACTGGAGCACCCCAAGGTGATACACTAGGACGAATCAAACCTTTCTCCAAAAGTTCCTCCAACTAAAATTTAAGTTCAACTAGCTCTTGAGCTGTCATTCTGTAAGGAGTCTTGGAAATTGGTTTCATTCTTGGTACTAAATCGATCCGAAAATCAATTTCTCTTCTCGGAGGTATTCCTAGAATTTCTTCAACAAAAACATCCGAAAATATGTGTAAGACTGGATACTGGAGAGAGGAACCTTTAACCATGGAATCTTCTAAGTTGTTTACCGATATGGAAAAAAAAACTACAACCTTTTTGAGCACACCTTGCCAATTGCTTGGAAGAAATTGTTCGCAAAGAGATGGGTCTCTTGATTCCAGCAATAACCCTAGCTAATCCAACATCATCCAAACAAGTGATTATCTTATCCTTGCAATCCAAAATAGCTTGATGTTGTTCTAACCAATCCATTCCCAAAATTATTTCATACGATCCTAAAGGTATAACCCTAAGGTTTGCTGAAGTACTAAAAGATTTCATTTGAATCTTGCAGTCAGGAGCAACAATATCTACGTTCACCCTAGAACCTAACGCTAACTCCACTTGCCACATATTGCTTGCCTTAACCACAAGAATTCCACTATATGCAACTAAAGCAGAAGAAATAAATGAATCTGTAGCTCTAGAGTCAAATAAAATAGATACTTTTATACCTTGAGTATTACCCTGAGCTTCAATAACCGTGTTCTGATCTTCAGCTTGCTTTTGATCCAAGGTAGCAAAACTAGGGTGGTTCCTGGCAGAATCACCAACTACCACTTCAGACCTAGTTGGCTTTGGTCCAACCTTCGGCTTGTCCCAATTAGGGCACTGAGACTAGTAATGACCTATCTAGCCACAATGATAACACTCAACAAATTTTTGGAATCCCATATTCTGACCAGAAAGGCTAGGAGATGGATTATTACTCTGCACACTCTGAGGTGGTTGAGATGGTCTAGGCTGTTCTGAACGCTTGGAATTCTTATCAAACTTCCTCTTCTTGAATTTCCCAATAGAAAATCTTGATTTTGAACTATTCTGAGGAGGCTTTTGATTCTTACTGACATTTGGGATAGGTAGATCCATGCTAGTTTTGTATGAAGTCCCATGATAGCCAGACTTCATCTTAATCAGCTTTTCTCACTCTGAAGCTTCCTGCATAGACATAGGTCTGAAAGTTCTCACTTCCTCCCCAATCTTGGGCATAAGCCCCCTGATGAAAGGATGTATCATGGCTTTATCATTTTTTGCCTAGCCAAATTTTTTTTTAAGCTCGTAGAACCTATGTTCATAAGCTTCCACTGTAGAGCCAAACTACATAATCTGAAAGAACTCCTTTGCACGGGCCTGACACCAATATTCTGACATGAACCTCTCCTTGAAATGCTCTACAAAAAGCTCTCAAGTAACTAAAAAGATATCAATGCCAAGCTTCTCCAACTCTTGTTCCCACCACAAGGAATCAAATCCCCTCAAATGCATAATCATCCATCTTACTTTCACGTTACTCAAGTAATAGTGTAAGATAAAGCACCACTCAATATTCAACAGCCAAGCCTCTACTGCTATACCTTGTTCCATGCCATAAAATAGTGGTCCTTTTACCTTGGAAAGATCCTTGAGCTGAGCTCTAGCCACTGGATCATCCTCTACAAGAAGGTTAATACCCTGCACAAGAGGTACCCATACATTTGCACCCCCACCAAGAATCTAGTTATTAGTCTCAATATTATCGAGACGTTCCAGTATCCATTGAAGTACCATAGCTTGATCTGCCTAGTTATCTTGATTGTTTCCAACCCCAGCATTCTGATCAAACTGATCATCCCCAATAATTCTCTGGTGCCTAGGACCTCTACCATGGCCCCTCCCCCTACCTCTGCCTTTGCCAACAAGGTTATCTTTAGGAATTCTGTGACCTCGAGTTCCTTTAGTGACGGGAGGCATAATAACAACCTAAAAATAATTAACTATTAATAATGCATCGAAGAAAAGAAAAACCCTAAAACCCATGAGTCCTGGTTATTCTAATTGTGCTCTGATACAAAATGTAATGATCCACTAACAAAGATAAAACTAAACCATGAACAAACATAAAGAACCTTAGAATTTTTTTTTAATCATCATATTACAAGAATAAGTACAATGATTGAATCATTCTCAAATCATAGACCTCAAAATATAAGAATATATCATCTAAATAAATTTCCATAAAGATGTCTATACATAATGAGTTTAGTACAATAATGATGAATAGTATCATTCAAAGATGCCTAGGTCCAACATATGAACTTTACAAGTATCAAGTTTAGTTTCAAGAAGTAACTTCAACAATCTTCCTTAGCACTAGTTATTCAACTTGAACACTTGAAAATTACACAAACATGCAACACAACATAAAGAGGGCTCAGTACACACTGAGTTAAAAAGCGTAGTCCACCTGCATACATGTCAGAATAAACATATATATAAAACTATAATGTAGATATCTAACCACATAACATAGTGCAATTCTAATATTACTATGCAAGAAGTAACATCTTCTAAACAATGCAAAATTAAACTTACACTAAGAATAACTAGTTAATGAACCATATATATACTAAGGTGTCATCACTATGGTGCTAAGATACTACATCTGCATATGGTAAGCCCTTAGACAACACATAGTGGGATTCTCTATAATACTTGTGAAATGACACAATAGAGACTTGCCTTGTTCTCCGTATTTAACCTTACTGGTTTAAGTCATAGGTAAGGCCAATTATCTTTTGTTTATAATTAACCCTCCCAATTCGTCTTAAAATTATCACTGAATTAATTAACTAAATAGGATAAATTGATATTCATCCACCTCGATATATGTTCATTACAACTATCTTTAACATACACATCAATTAGATATTCTAAGAATGCACATGCAACTAATAACAAGTTAGTTTTCTCATGATATTACATTCTTCATCCTTTAAAACTCTCATCTTCTACTGTCGAATTTGAAAGTAAACTTAGGTTATTTTAATAACAAAAATAAATACTACAATATTATGATCTCGTAAATATAACTAAACTGTTACATCAGTTTAATGATATTTACCAGTCATAGTACTATACTACTTATCTCTACTATTATAAGAAACTAAACATATCCTTTGAATTGGCCAAGATAATTAAACAATACACATATGATAATCTTACTTTAATTGACAAATCATCAAACATATATCATAAATCTGCTTCACAAATGAAACAACTTACATTTCAATCACAAACTAAAATATATCTATATATAAAGAATTCTGTTTCAAACACTTTATCTCTAAACAATCCTTAAATACTATTAAGGTACTTCATAGCCTAAACTAAAAATAATTGAATCCAAATGCAGTCAATGTTTTAACAAAAGTTCCTTTGCAATATCATTGAATATTCAAATGTCTGTAGAAGTTTTGCCACTGTTTAATAATAAGGTTCCACCTAGTTTTAACTACAAACAACAAATAACAAAAAAAATAATATAATATCTGAGATTAATTCAAAATACACTTCACCAATATGAAAAGTAACTTACATCATGCCAATAGTCGAAAGTAATTAGGATGTAAATCTCTAAGCTAACAGAAGCACACAATCTCTTCACATAATGATCATGTCGATATAACAACATCTATCTATATCTATGCTTTTGAAAATAATGCCTTATTCATTTGCAACCAATTCCACAACAACAGTGATTTATAACTCAATTCCAATTATAATTTATGGGATAATTTATGCTATTGCAGGAAGTTCCCTATTTGAATCAAGCTTTGTTTTTAAATATTTGACAAAATGTCATTTCCAAAACCATCAAATATTATTTGCTAAGTTATTGTTTTCAATATATAAATTAACCAAGCTATCGGATTCGAAATACTATTCTCTTTTTAAAACAATGATATAACCCTCATATTAATCATTAATATCATAAAACAAGGTAACTGTCATAAAGGAATTCAAACTATACAATAATGCTCAGACAATATATCAACTGTGATTCATGAAAATTTTCAAACATTTCATTACCCATAAAAATGCTATACTAATAACATGTTAATTTAACATTTTTATGGTTTCACACTATCCATTTGACAAAATGCCTCTGCCCTTGACTGCAGTCATGATCCCGTTATTTTAAAGCATACTCAAGACTGAGCCCGAGCCACTCACATTTTTCTATAAAATACCAAGTAAGCTTGAGATATGGGTTCTCATAAAGCTCATCCCAATGGGAGCACACAACTTGTTTTCCATTAACACAACAGCCAGCAAGCTAACTACCGCAACCATGTTTCTCACAAGACTCAACTTGGTGGAAAACATATGTTTGGGGCAAAGCCCAATTAAATATACATGAAGCAACATCCAGTTATATTTCTCCATAACTCCACATTCACAGGTGGATATATGCAGAGCTAAGCATTGCACATAGTGCCGTGCTCTGCATATACTCATCCTTGAATATAAATTCACAATATGTAAAATTGATAACTATTTACATTATACTAAATGAAATAACATGGCATTTGCAAATAGAGTGAAAGAGTAGGGTAAGAAATTGTCCCCTGCTTGTAAAACTAAAGATGGAAGATTGCTCTTCAATCCAACTCGATGCAAAAGCCCCAAAAGCTGAATCCAAAACTGGTAAGCAAACTCTACAATGCCAACTCACATAACTCATAGAAGACTTCACAATGAGGTGAAGCAAAAAAACCCATTAACAAAAATAGACAACTTCTGAGGAGTAACTCCATCGAGCTGAACCCAATATGCAAGTTTCCCTTCCAACCAACTCCCATAATAATGCTGATATCTCAGCACAAGATCACAGATGTAAAACCAGACAAGTAATGCGGCCCAGTACTCGGCCCATAATCTGCAAAAACCCAACTCACAACATGAAATGGCCGACTAAACCATTGGTTCCATAAATTGCCATAACAAGCATTCATTAGACCATATGAATCACAGTGCCATAAATTTGGCTGTACCAAGTCCACAGCCATGAATTTGGCTTCCAACAAAATAACTATGTTTCCCTCCTTCTTTGTAATCGATACCCATTTAGGGTTATCTTAATGCTTAAGAGGTAATTAAACCTTTTTTTAATACAAATAGAAATGTATATGCCAACCTCCACTTAGGGTGTTAGACCCTTATAACAAAACACACACACACACACACACACACACACACACACACACACACACACACACACACACACACACACACACACACACACATGAATGCGAACTGCGGTTCTCTCCAATAACAAGTTAATATGAGTCATGAAAACGAAACCATCTCAAGGGTATACACAATATAAATATTTAATCCCTTTATAGTTATGTATATGAAAGTACAATGAAGGATTCTGAATGCATACAACATATTACCATTTAAATGTATTTGCAACGTCAAGTTAACATACAATATGAAATAGAATGCAGAAAACAAAGAGTTAAAAACATAATAACATAATCGATACTCTATCAATATGCAATCATTAATATGCTCGATTCAAATCATAAAATCCTAAATCACATTTACTGCTAAAAACATAGTTCTACACAGAAAATATGTTCAGCATCAGTCTCATGATTCAAAGACATTAATATAACCAAGTTCTATAGAAATTCAAACATAACATCTGAACGAAATCTTATAATAGCAAGGTCCTAATTTGCAGAAAAACCCGAAGTAGTGGTCAGGCATCACATGTAATTTATTCCATCTCTTCCTTATTCCTCCACATATAACATTAGATTGGATTTCTTTATACATGTCAGTCGGTATTGGCCAACAGTCACATCCTTAGGTGTTAACTAATTCATAGTTATGTTAATATATATATATTTATATGTTATTTAAATATGATGGTTATCATATATATTTACTTATAATATATGTTATTATAACATATTTGATTGTATTATCATTTATATTAACTCTTGTATCATTAATTTATATAATATTATATTGATTATTTTATTAATCAATTAATAGTATATATATTCAAATGTGATAATATCTAGATATGTTATTATTTCATTGTTTATAATGTAATTGTAACATTTATTTATTCTTATATCTTAATCTTATTATTATGAATAATAATAATTTATATTATTAATATGAACAATATGAATGATTAAGTAAAATAAATAGATCATAAGTATTTATCAATTTGTTTTGTGAACAATCGATAATATCGTATGAACTATTATTATATTTTATCCAATTATAGAATTCCCTCTTAAAGTATGATATAAGAATAGGGTAATATATATGTATTAAGGTACATATATACAAAGGCACGATATTAATACATTTGATATAATTACGTAATATTGAAAAATCATTCTAATCAATGAAATGTCAACTTGTTTGATTTTGAAGATCAACTCATTTAATATTAGAATGGTGGTCGATGACTAATAATCTACAAATGATGTGATAGATATCATTTTTCTTGGAGACAAGGACATATTAATATGTTAATTTAATGAAAAATTATATCATTATTAATAATAATTAATTTATCATTAAATCTTATAAATATGAGGACATGACAGTTTGCCCTTCCTCAAATGGCTTGTCCTCAAGCAATGATTGTTTACACTAAACCTTTATTGTGAATTCAATATAAAAGTTATACACTGAAATGAAAGAACACATAAAGTATATATGTAGTTAATTTCATAATGTATGAAGTAAATATCTAAGTGCTTACAGACACAAAGCATACACAAAGAAGACACATTAATGCATGAAGACACGAAGTGTACACAATGCAAACACATGATGCATGAAGGCACAAAGCATACACGATGCAGACACATCATACATTCTTTGTTGATTTTCACAATGAAGTAGAGTAAAGGAAATGATTTACTAAATATACTTCCCTAAAATGCCTTTTGATCATGGACCTGTAACACAAATAATTATTAGCATATAATAGCTCTAAAGAAAGATGAATCTTGTGGTGATCCTTCTTCTCATTTACATAATCCTTTGGAAGGAATATTTCTCTCACTCATCATTATGATCATCAAAAGATGGTAGATTTATGATGCAAAGGGTGCATGAAACAAGCTACAAGTGGTTCCCTCGAGGATATTCGTGATGTGCTTGAATTTACTCTGCCTCTCCCTCTGCCCACTCCCTACCTTAGGATATCATAATGTGGATGAGAAGATTAATCTAATGAACATAGTTTTTTTTTGGCACATGAATCTTTCTCTCTCCTAATCATCTTGAGATGGTAGATTGATGGTGCAAAGGGCATGTGAAACAAGCTACAAGCAGTTCCTTGGAGGATATTCGTCAGGTGCTCGAATTTACTCTGCCTTTCCCTCCACCAACTCCCTATCTTAAGAGATCATAATGTGGATGAGAAAATGAATGTTAATCTAATGAATATGAATCTTTCTCTCTCCTTATTATGATCATCTTGAGATGGTAGATTGATGGTGCAAAGGGAGCATGAAACAAGCTATAAGCGGTTCCCTAGAGAATATCTGCCAAGTGTTCGAATTTACTCCGCCTTTCCCTCCACCAAATCCCTATCTTAAGAGATCATAATGTGGATGATAAATAGAACCCTATGTACTATCTAATCACATGTCTTTCCCTTCTATCACAATTGGTTAAATTCTTTCCTTTTTGGAATATACACTTCTTTATGGACATGTATTTACTCTTTCGTAATGTTGGGTGTAAAACCAATAGTCACTAAACTATGATAGGTCACTGTACCTTATTTCATATATTTCCATGGTGTTTAATACTTCACTATTTATTTATATTTCATTTTTCATTCTTCATATATATATTTTTCATTTATATTTCATTTTTTCATATATTCTATTTTCATTTCTTTGTAACTCGAATCATTGATAAACTATTCAATATTCTTCACAATAACAAATGTGTCAGTAATAAGAAAGATACCATCCATTATTTCATAACAATGTATGCACAAAATATATACCTTACCTCATTACCTTTATGTGTTGAAGTGGTGATAATAGGATATTTATCCATTATTTACTCTTAACTACCTTAAGGATCCTCATAGATTCAAACACCTTTGCTGAATAGTTCCCCACTTCTATGTCAATTAAGCACTTTGGGAGAATAGGTCAATCATGGATATGTACCAAAATACCTTCGCACTAATGATTTCCTTTGTGTATTTTCCTTTCTTTATGAGTTTACCTCTAATGAAAATTTAGGCTCCTTACCTTGGAAGTGTTAAACTCCCTCTGAATCTGATATCAATATCCCCTTTTCTATAAGACATACTCGAAAGAAAAGATCAAAGCAAGTGCTCATAGAGAAAAACAAGAAATAAGAGGAAGATTTATATCATACTCAAGAATAAATTATTTTTCACAATAAATAATTCCAATATATATAATAATCTGATTGAAATATATACTTTATATCTTTCCAACATTTTATTTCCTTATCAAATAACTAACTATGATTATGAAATTTTGATTCAAAATGAATAAGGAAACATTACACACATAGTTAATTATCTATATAATTGAATAATTTATTATTCATCATTTAATGATAATAGTTCTATCGGTAATATTAAACACGACTTTCTTATTTATCATTAACTCTATTATATTCAGGTTCATATAATGTTAGAAATAATAGTAATGATAAATTTAAATGATCCTTATAAAAATATATGTACCTCATGTACTTTACACTTATCTATCTACTAATTTTAGTGATTGTCAGCACAACACGAATGGTCATTGAGAGTTTGATGCACATTGTGCACTTTGGAAAAATCTCAAAATGCTTCTTTACTATGGAGCAACATAATTGTAGTACCATGAAACCTCTTCACTTTGTAGTTGAAGGAGAGCATGACAGATTTGTTGTAGAAAGAGCCCCAAGCATGATAGAGTTGTTTGTGAAACAAGATAATGCAAATTTGTTTTAAGTTTCTTCTATCCAATGAATTTATCAAGAGTCAATAACTCCTTGATCTCATGTGGTAAGGTCATATACTTGTATAATAATGTTGGATCTCCTTTGCTCTTAAGATCTGTAATTCATACCTTCCTTCCATACTTTTCGTTCGAAACTCCTCACATCATTTTGATTTGCAATTTCTATTTTAAAATGTATTTCTTCTACTTGTGGCTGCATAGAACCCATCATCATCAATATCAATGGAAAATGGAAATAATTTCTTTCTTTCATTTCATTGAGTTGCGTCCAATAAGTAATCTTATTAATTGATTGTTTCTTGATTCGATAAATGTTTCTTTACTATAGGGTAGTATCCTGCTCAAAATCCTAGATCAACTTTTTTGAAGCTTCTTTCTAGTAGAGAACTAAATTGCTATGATGCACTGAAGTTGAAAATTTAGAATCTTGTTTTTTATATGTTGTACATAGAATATCCATTGTCTATGTTCTTTAGTTTTTGATAGTCTTTCATTTAGCTTCTATATGATTTATTGGATTCTTAATATGTCATAATTACTATTTTAGCAAACATATAAGGGTACATGACTGCAATACAACTTGTTCTAGAAGCATTGTATATAGTTTGAGACACAAGCATGGGTTCTATGCTATAAACATTACAATAATTCACTACCCTGCTAGCACCTTTGATTGTGACTACGATGGTTGTTCAAGTGTGCCATCTTTATCGATTTTCACTGTGGTTGCACCTATGATATCACTATGTTGTAGAACTTTGAGGGGATTATTCTAAGATTTTTTATTTTTTTATTTTTTTATTCTTTTGGGTAGATTGTGCAAATCCAATATCATTAATTTCAGAGAAGTGCCAAAGATAACCTTGTATGGTAATATGAAGAAAAATACCAGGCATCCTTTAATATGATAGTGATGGAACTCACATTAGATTCTGTTAGAAATCTTTGAGCCTATGAAGAATAAAATATATTATATTTCCTAGTAGTTATTATTTCTCTTTGATTATTAACACTTAGATTTGATTGAGAGTAATAAGATATTTTATCTAATTGATGTTATATTTACTTTTTCCCTCAGAGATGACATATTTCTAGTTTGGAGGAGGAGTGTTTAGGTTTACGGACTACTATCGATGCATTGCAGGAACAAGTAAGCACAAATAATATGTTCTGATGCAAAATTGGTTTCTTTTGTTGGATTGAATAGTAGAGAAACTCCAAGAGTGTCATTTTTGTTTAAAGAGGCTTTCCTAATGAGAATCTTTTCCACAGACCTCGGCTACATGTAATTCCTTTTCGTTATCTTCCTTGCAAGTCATTTAATGTTGGGATTTAAGTGTATTACTTTGTAGTGACTGTAGAATGAAAATAGAGATATGTCATTACCAAGGATATATTTAAATTTTAGATGTCTACATTGGGTAGAACTGCATTTCTTCCTTCCTTTGGCACTGTTCATTTTTTTTTTTGGCCTTGTGTTTGGGGTAGTGAGAATTGTTCGAGTTGCTGTTGATTATGTACGAAGAGAAGGAAAGGAAGGAATTTTATATGCCATTCTTTGCTGTTGTGTCAATTTTGTATTATGGACCATTGAATCTATCAACAAGTTTACAATTAATTTTCCAGCAATCATAGGACACAATTACCATTCATTTGCCAAGATGTCTTATGAGCTTCTAAAGAGGAATCTCCTTTTAGCTGCTAGTGTTTTCATTTCTTTGTTTGATATATTTCCTTTCATGAATGATATTTTCTTCATTGCTATTGTTCCATAGGTTGGCAGGAAGGATGCTCTAATACCAATTGTAATGACCCCTTTTTAGGGTCATTTATTTTTTTTGACTTTTCTTTTCTTTACTTATATCTTTTGCCATGTTTTCTCTAATATACTTTTTTATGTATGCAATTTGTAATGCTTCAAGCCATCACTAATAAAGAGATAAATATGTGCTCAACAATTACGTTGTGTCTGATATATGCTATTGCAATTCCTACACTTGTAACTGGAAGGTTGTGTTAGCAACCATGCTCTCTCAATCCACCCCATAAGTCTACAAACAGGAGAAATTGAATATATATTCCATCCCTTTAGTTTTTATTATGTTCTTTGTGTATATATATATATATATATATATAATTTAAATATGATGGTTATCATATATATTTACTTATATTATATGTTATTATAACATATTTGATTGTATTATCATTTATATTAACTCTTGTATCATTAATTTATTTAATATTATATTGATTATTTTATTAATCAATTAATATTATATATTTTCAAATGTGATAATAACTAGATATGTTATTATTTCATTGTTTATAATGTAATTGTAACATTTATTTATTCTTATATCTTAATCTTATTATTATGAATAATAATAATTTATATTATTACTATGAATAATACAAATGATTAAGTAAAATAAATAGATCATAAGTATTTATCAATTTCTTTTCTGAACAATCGATAGTACCATATGAACTATTATTATATTTTATCCAATTATAGGATTCCCTCTTAAAGTATGATATAAGAATAGGGTAATATATATGTATTAAGGTACATATATACAAAGGCAGGATATTAATACATTTGATATAATTATGTAATATTGAAAAATCATTCTAATCAATGAAATGTCGACTTGTTTGATTTTGAATATCAACTCATTTAATATTAGAATGGAGGTCGATGAATAATAATCTACAAATGATGTGATAGATATCCTTTCTCTCAGAGACAAGGACATATTAATATGTTAACTTAATGACAAATTATATCATTATTAATAATAATTAATTTATCATTAAATCTTATAAATATTGGGACATGACACCATGGGTAGAGCATTCCTTGTCTACATTTCCTTTCTATTCTATCTTTATATCATTATGATAGATGGTTATATTTTACAATGGATGTTTATATCTTTTATGGTGGATTCTTTCATTTATTGTATTTTACTTTGTATCATGGATCTAGGGAGGATGATGTAATTCTATTTTTATATATGTATATTCTTTTAACCTTCCATACCTTGTGACATGTATAGTAGATGATTGAGCATTCTGAATTTTATTACCAAGTGGCATTTAGAATAAAGGTATATTATTTAAATAAATATTGGACTTTTAGTTATTCTTTCATATGAATGTGGTAGTTGCTAGACTTAGTATCAGTTAAATTTAAATGTGACTCCACATCATGGGATCCTTAAGGAATGCACTTTGTTATGTATGCTTATAGATGATTGTATGTTTTTGCTTCTGCTACTTTTTGTATGATGTGTATATTATTCTTCTTGTTTAATTTTTTTTCTTTTGGTAAACTTAGTCAAACTTTAGGTTATTTATTTTGGATCCCTCGGTAGGGCATTACATCTAGTATTAAAGCTCAAGTTTATACATTGGGAGCTCTGGGTATATTGGAACGCCACTAGTTGTTAACTAGTTGAAAAAAAATAGAAACTTTAAACTTTTATGTATATCAATTTCAAATTGAAACTTGAACTAGTTGAACTGAAATAGAACTTAAACTTTTAGTTGTATATTTTCATACTTGAACACTTAAACTTCAAAACTAAAATATGCTTAAACCTAAATTTAGGAAAAACTAAAAATTAAACTTATTCTAATTTCAAAACATGTGCCTTTCATGTATGCTTTACAGTAGTATGTTTTATGATTATTATAGCATCTTGTTATCTTGGATATTATTTTTGTAGTGTTCATAGTGGAGTCATATCCTTCTATAGGGGGAAAGGGTCTAATGGGACCTGCATAGTGAGCTCTTTAGTTATACCATTCTTGTAGGCTGTGAGGCCTTGCCCCGACCCATCGTAGCATAGTGCTACATTACCCTTATTTTGTTATTCACGACCCGAGATGTCGAGACAGTAACTGATGCTTAGAACATATTTTATTATTTCATGTTGTGTGATGTCATTTGCAGATATATTTGATGATTGTCATTTAATGTTCATGTATATGTATGTTGACGAAATCAGTAAAATGTAAGATTAACACATTGAGCTGGAATCTTTATGATTAAGGATATAAGTAGGATGCAAGAAACCCTGATTTATGTATGTTTCAATTTATGTAAATTTTTGATACGTATATATGTACATGTGATTTTTGGGAATACTAATGTGTGCAATGAGTGTGCAGATATTTTAGTCGAGGAAACCGACGGAGGAACAAAATTGATCTCTATGTGCTAATTTTTTTTGGAACCTTATTGTTCGTAATTCATGTATTGTGCTATGAGATGTATGTATGTATCTCTCTATGTTTAGTAAATGTTGATGTTCGTAACTATGTTTTGGTTAGCATCGCTTGACACTCGTAAATTGTTTATGTGCTTCAGTGTGTTGTTTAGGGTTAGTCATCCCTAATTCGGATTAGTGCTTAAATTTCAAGATAGAGTAGTTAGATGGACCTATTTTATTCCTAGATTTTATTTTGTCTCTAAACCTCTTTCCTAAGGCTTCAAAACATGGAATAATTATACCCAAGGGGTATGGCTATGGGTTAGGGGTCTTTTCCAACCCCTAAGCCCCTTGTGTTGACTTTTGAGGTCACTCAAAAGTCCCCTTTTTGCCTTTGTGCGAAAATTTGCAAGTGGTTGTCATGAGTTGTCTTACCCCACCTCCTTTTAAGGTTTAACCTTGGTGTAGGTTTAGTTAGGAGTTCTAGTGTGGCTAGTGGGTGGAGATAGTTATTGGTCCTTTTTGGGTGGTTGAGTTGGAGGCTTATTTAGAGGCCTTCCTTGGACTAGTGGGGGGGGGTTACCCAATCTCTACATTTAGAGAAGTTTTCTAGAAGTTTGAAGGAAGGAAGGAGGGATACTCTACTCAAATTGGTTCATTGCCATTACCTCTTTGTGAAGGTAGGAAACTCCCATCTCCCTTATTCAGTTTTTATGTTTTGTTTCATGTTCTTGTTACTTTGTTGTTGTTTCACTATTGTATGGTTGTGGGTATGTTGGGAAGATTTTTAAACCATGTCATTTTGGTTGTTTTCCTTTCTTGTTTATGTTTGAAATTTTGAATTTTCCTTGCATGGGTGTTTTGGTATTACTCACCCTAGGAGAGGGCAGAAGTGACCAATTTTGGGAGAGGTCTGTTTAGTTGGACTCCAACCTATGTAGAGTCTCTTCTCAGGATGAGAAGAGGGATAAAGGGTACGGTGTTATGGGCCCCTACCTGTCAGCACAAACCTGGTATGAGTATGGCAAGTTTAAATGGAAGAACGGAAGTTCTTGGTTATTGGCCCCAATTGGGCATCTGAATTGGTGTTGTGCTTGACTTCTCCAGTTGGAAGAATCCACCTCTCCCTAGTCTTGATTCATTGTGAATCTTATTGTGTAAACCATGTATGATTATAAATGCTTGATGTTCTTTTGGTTCTGCTTGGTTGTCACCCAATCAGTTATTGGTTTCCTCCATGGTTCTTGAAATGAGATTCAGAAAACATTACAAACTCCTTGATTATGATCATGAAGAAAATTGGATAAAATTGTTGAAATTGGGATTGATATCCTATGAAATTGTATTTTTAAACCTTATTGTAAATGGAAACGAAGCCGGGTTTTCTTCCTGATTCTTTCCCGACTGAGCCTTTGAATCAGGTTGGCCAATAAAATTGGTGTTGAGTAAAATTGCTTGTCATATGATTTAATCATAAATTTTAAATTGGATGGAATTATGATGATATGATTTTAATTAAGAAATTTTTTTTAGTATTCCTTGTATGATATATGTGAAAAACTATGTTGGGGAAAGGATAATGATTAAGGTTGATTTAGTTTCATCCAGGTTATTTAGAAGATCAACTAATCAAGTATTATTGTGACAAGATTATTAACACCATGTTTGAATCCATTCAATTCTACTCCCTTGTATAAGCAATGGAAGGATATTGATCAAAGTATGCTCGGTGAATGCTCCTACATGAAATTGGTGTGAATTGAATGACAAATTTAGTCCTTGGTTAATCTATTCTAGATGTGATAAGAAATTGTATTATGAATGAAGGTTCAGTTTAGTGATTGTCGGAATTAATTCAATTCTTGCATTATGATTTAAATGGACAATTAAATCCCTTGGTTTATGTAGTTGCAAGAAGTCTTATTAGTTTTACAAATAAATATTCCATCTTGGTAATATATCTACTTGAAATCTATACTTAGCAAAATTAAGACCTTTCAAAAAAATCCATACTTAGAAGAAATCTGGGCTTGAGAAAATTTGCCCATCCTTTGAAAAATAAGGTTTTGCTTTTTGTATGAGGATGAATAAATCCCTCAATTACAACAGAGCATCTATAAGATTCTCTGAATATCCTTGTTCTGAATTTATTAATATTAAATTTTAAAATAAAAAGGAAATAGACTTAAGTTTTTCAAAATATTCTAGACCTTATCTACTTAACTTTAAGTCATAACTATCTCTAGTTTTGTTTTTACCTATAAAAACTTTTTAAAAAATAAAATAACTTAATTTCTCCTTACCTGAGCGCCAACTTTTGCATTGGCTTTGAAAAGTTTTTTTTGGTTATAAAGTCAAACCATCACACCACTTTTAGGTGACGTCACTCTAGCACTTCATGGGATTTGCAGCCTTACCATATCTTTGATTGGGTATGGTTTGTGATCGCAGTAGTAAAAGGAGGTTATCTTGGTTTTTTTAAATGCCTTCTCCCATTCATTTTCATGCTTACCTTGGTCGCCACATCTCTTGTTAGATTTGGGGTCAGTGCTAGGTACTCTTGGGCAGAGCACCTCTTGCTGGACAGAGCATTTGGATAAAGCACATGGGGAAGTAGGTTTAAATTTATCTTGGATCTTACGTTTTGTTTAAATCCTTGCACTTCACCTTGGTCAACGCACCCTATCACCTTGGGTAGATTGTATAGCCTAGAAAACACTTGGGAAGCGCTACCAACTTTGTCATGATGGATGTTAGCGTGGTAGTTGGGCGCCACCATGAGGGAAGGTAGGATTAAAATGGGTGGGTTAGTGAGTTAGTGTTAAGGTTTGGGGATGGGTCAGTATAGGTTAGTGCTAGGTATGTTTATTGTTGTGGTTAGTTTATTTAAGTTTAGGTTAATTTATGATATGGTTAGTTTTAGTATAGTTTGTAGTATTTAAGTTATAAGTTGAGTTTAATTTAATATAGTTTTAAAATTAGTGTTTAGTCTTTTTTTCGTCGGATTAATTGTTATTTATAATTTAATTTTTTTTTTTATGCTAGTTTTAGTTTAGATTAAGAAAGTGTAGATTAGATATTAATTTAATTAATTGAGTTTTTTTTGTATCAATTTAAGGAAGTTATTAATTTAGTATGTTCCGAAGTTGTATAGTTAGTGTTGGTTAGTAATGTTTACAATTAGATTCTGAATTGAAGAAATTTAGGTTAATTGACTTTATTAAAATGATAATCAGAATGATTGCTTTAAAAATTATAGCTAATAATATTTTAGTTTTGTTGAAGTATTGTAAAAATTGTAGATAACGTGTCATGAAATAATTTTATTATCTTAATTTAAATTCATATGGTCATTATATTAGAAATGTTTTAATGGTTGGAATAAAATTAAGTATAGTATATAGGTGTATGGGTAGATGCGATATGTCTTTTAATGATTTCTTGTTTTTTTTTTTTTATAAATTCAAATGAATTTAAGAGAAGTCAGTTTTAAATTATTTAAGTATAGATATTAGATTTAGATAGTTTAGGTTTTAATATTTGTGTTAATTGTTTAATTATTTTAGGAAGCTTTAAATTTCATATTAGTTAGAATCTATTTAGTTGTTAGTGGATTAAATTTAAAATTTGTAAGTTTATGATAGTTGATTTTTATGTTCAACTAGTCGGAATATTTAAATTAATAAATTATTCGATACATAAGTTCAGCTTTAATTCGAGTTAAGTTGTTTTTCCTTAAGTGACTTGTAATAGTGATTAAATTGTAAATTGATAATTGTCTAAGAGTTTTATAGTCGATTTTCGATTTTGATTATATACCTTCAATGAATCCAAACTCGAATACTTTTATATTGTCATTTAAATAATTGTTCTTTATTTTTGAATGATAATGCAAGCACATAAGTTATCGATATCAATAGCAAAAGTTTCTAATCTTAATGATATAATCATCCCCATGTTATAATCTTAAGACGTAATGTAGGGAAACTAACTTAAACTGTAATCACAATCATTTTCAAACTTAAAGTAATTTTATCGTTTTTCAAAAAAAAAAAAAATTTGTGTGCATGTTTTTGCCTTTGAGTTTTGGGCATGATATTTTGGTATCAAAACCTATGTTTCAACACTAGGAACCTTAAACCCTTACGCTTCTGAAACTTAACTCAAACTTTTAATTGTGTAGATGCCGTCTGTTACTCGCAACCAGCGAGGCAGAGGTCATAAGACTGGGGGTGGTAGAGCGGGACAGGAGGGTGGACCACCACCACCTCCACCACCACCGAACCCAAATCAGGACATTATTGATGCACTCCAGACTTTGATAAGTGTAGTTCAACAGAGAGTGGTACCTATAGTTCAGCCAGTCCAGCAGATTCGAGTAGTGGAAGCAAAGGGACCCGGAGGAGGCAGGCCCAGAGTCAGAGAGAGGACTAGGAGTCCCCCACCAAGACAGATAGAGGGTCAGGGTGATTACGAGGAAGAATCCATACACCAGAGAGGACCCCCTTTTGGTAGACCTCCTAGACATGTAGGGGATGACATCAAGGAATTGATTCGACTCGGACCACCATTGTTTACTGGTACCATTGAGGGTTCAGTAGTAGAGGCATGGTTGCAGAGCTTACAGTGGTGCTTTGGGTTACGCCCTTATGGGAGTAATCTAAAAGCATGACTTGCAGTTCATCAGTTGAGAGGGGATGCCTCCAGCTGGTGGCATCAGGAGGAGATCATTGGTGGAGTGAGGATGGACACCCTCACTTGGGAATCTTTCCTAGAAAGATTCCAAGAAAGATACTAGTCAGAGCATTTTCGGTAGAAGTAGATAGAAGAGTTCCATTCTGTTTATCAGAGAGGCCTTACAGTGGCTCAGTACAAGAGTAGGTTTCTTGAGCTCCTTCCCTATGTGGAATACATGAAGGACGAGAAACTACAGGTGCATTGCTTTATTATGGGTCTGAATTTCTCTCTTCAGGGCCCAGTTAGGATGGCCTTCCCTACCACCTTCAGATAGGCAGTGGAGATAGCACTGGTTGCTGAGGATACTTGAGGTAGGTAGGAGTCACGGGATCGGCCTCAGAACCGAAACTCCTTCCAGCAGAAACCCCCTTGGAAAGGGAATTAGAATTATATAGCAGGGTCCTCTAGGGGCCAACAGCCTCAGCAACCAAAACCCTAGTAGCAGTAGCAGAAACCTTCTCATGGTTATCAGGGCTCTAAGCCCAAGCAGTGGCAGTCACAGGGTCCTAGGCAGGAGCAGAAAGTACAGGTCCCACAGTCTCTGTCAGTGAAGACTCAACAGTCTTCTAGGGGAGGATTCAGCAGATCTAGCAGATCAGGAGGCCCACAGTAGTCTGGGTCACAGGGTGCACGATGTTATACTCGCAGACCATGCTACACTTGTGGTAGCATGGGTCATATAGCTAGGGAGTGCCCGCAGGGACAGGCATCTAGTGGTTAGAGCAAGGCTTTTTCAGAGCCGACAGTTGGTGACATGGGTAGATCCCATAGAGTTTTTGCAGCGGTTGACAATCTCCAGGCTGAGCATTAGGCCACAGTTATCGAGGCTACAGGTATTATACAAGGCCATATGGTTGCAGTTTTATTTGATTCTGGAGCTACTGACTCTTTTATATCTCCATTTGTGGTGGAGCGTTGCGGGCTAGTGGTAGTTAGACAGGATGTTAGTTGGGAGGTAGAGTTAGCCTCGGGAGCTAGAGTGTCAGTTAGTTCCATGGTGTGGTGTTGTCAGATGCAGATTGGAGACATGTCCACTAGGACTGACCTACGCATTACCCCTCTAGGTTCTTATGATGTTGTCCTCGGCATGGATTGGCTTTGTGCCCACAGTGCCAAGGTGGATTGTCGACAGAAGAGGGTGGAATGTGTGGATGATGATGGTATCTCTAGGGAGATCTTCGGAGTGAAGAGGCCAGTGTCCCTTCATATGATTTCTGCTATGCAGCTTAGACGGTGCATGCGAAAGGGTTGTCAGTTATTTTCTATCACTATTAGTGACCGAGAGGAAGATTAAGAAAGGGAGCCATCCCTTGATGATTTTCCAATCCTTCAGGAGTTTGCAGATGTGTTTCCTTCAGAGCTTCCTGGTATGCCTCCACCGCGGGCAGTGGATTTCCACATAGACCTAGTACCAGGAGCTGAGCCAGTTTCGAGAGCACCATATAGGATGACTACTCATGAGCTTAGTGAGCTAAAGACTCAGTTGGAGGAACTATTGGAGAAGGGGCATATTCGACCTAGTGTGTCACCCTGGGGTGCACCAGTGATCTTCGTCAAGAAGAAGGATGGATCACTAAGGTTGTGTATTGATTATCGGCAATTGAACAAGGTGACCATCAAGAACCGATATCCTCTTCCCAGAATCGATGATCTCTTTGACCAGTTGCAGGGTGCCCGAGTATTTTCAAAGATTGACCTAAAGTCGGGTTACCATCAGTTGAGGATTGTGGATAGTGATATCCCCAAGACAGCTTTTCGTACTAGGTATGGCCACTACGAGTTCACCGTGGTACCTTTCGACCTTACAAATGCTCCAGCTGTATTCATGAGCCTCATGAATGGAGTATTTTGTACCTTTTTGGATAAGTTTGTGGTTGTGTTTCTTGATGACATTCTGATTTATTCTCATGATGAGACAGAGCATGAAGAGCACTTGAGACAGGTATTGCAGAGGCTGAGAGAGAATCAGTTGTTTGGTAGCTTGTCGAAGTGTGCATTCTTCAGACCCGAGATACACTATTTGGGTCATGTCATATCGGGTGATGGTGTCTCAGTAGATCCATCAAAGATCAGGGCTATCATGGATTGGCCAGCACCCACCAGTGTTACCGAAGTGAGGAGCTTTATGGGGCTAGCAGGTTATTACCGACGCTTCATTTCAGGATTCTCTAGATTGGCACACCCCATCACTTCGCTTCAGAGGAAGGGGAAGAAGTACGAGTGGACGGAGAAGTGTGGTAGAGCTTGTGAAGAGCTCAAGAGAGCCCTCACGAGTGCACCAATTCTTGCAATACTAGATCCTATTGCAGATTTTGTGGTGTGCATCGATGCATCTTTAGATGGTTTAGGAGCAGTCCTTATGCAAGAAGGACGGCCTATTTCCTTTGAGTCTAGGAAGTTGAATACTCATGAACTCAATTATCCTACTCATGACCTAAAACTAGCAGCAGTGGTTCATGCCTTGGTGAGATGGTGACATTTCCTTCTGGGTCATAGATTCGAGCTTCATTTTGATCACCAGAGCTTGCAGTACATATTTTCTCAGCCGAACCTTAATGCTAGGCAAAGAAGGTGGATGGAGTTCCTGTGTGAGTATGATTTTGATGTTCATTACATCAAGGGAAAAGAGAATGTGGTTGCAGATGCCTTGAGTAGACGGCGCCATGAGCTTTTGTCTGTGACTACTTGCACTGACTTGAGAGAGCGGATTTTGTAGCACTTACCTGCTAATGAGCTTTATGCAGAAGTAAGTCAGTTAGTACATTCTCAGAGACCCTTGGAAGGGAAGTTTGCAGAGTATTCTTTGGAGTTCGATGGAATTTTGCGGCATAGGGGATGTATGTATGTACCTTCCATTGGGGGTTTGCGCGAGCTCGTTGTACTTGAGGCTCATAGAGCACCTTATGCAGCGCACCCCGGTGTTAAGAAGTTACATGTAGATTTGAGGGAGTTGTATCATTGGCCAAGCATGAGAGTGCAGATTGTTGGCATAGTTGTGAGATGCCTCGAGTGCCAGAGGGTGAAGGTGGAGCATCGTTATCCTGGTGGGCTTCTCCAACCGCATGAGATTGCAATATGGAAATGGGACACTATATCTATGGATTTTATTGTTGGTCTTCCTATGTCATCTCATCGCCATGATTCCATTTTGGTGATAGTTAAAACATTGACCAAAGTTGCCCATTTCTCACTCATGCGTACTGCATTCACAGCCTGAGACATAGCTCAGGTGTTCTTGCGGGACATTGTTAGACTTCATGGTGTTCCCCGTAAGATCATATCTGACAGAGACTCTTTGTTCACTTCTTCATTTTGGAGAGAGTTGCAGTCGGCTTTGGGCACCAGGCTCAATTTTAGTACAGCGTACCATCCTCAGACCGATGGCCAGACCGAGCGAGTGAATTAGGTTTTGGAGGACATGCTACGTATGTACGTAATGGACCATTAGGTCAAATGGGATGAATACCTTCATCTTGTCGAGTTTGCCTATAACAATGGGCATCATTCTTCCATAGGCATGCCGCCGTATGAGGCTTTGTATGGGAGACCATGCAGGACACCCTTGAGTTGGGATAGGATTGAGGATCGAGTATCTATTGGTCCCCAGTTAGTAAAGGAGATGGAGCAGCAGGTGACCCTGATTAGACAACGCCTAAAAGAGGCACAAGATAGGCAGAAGAAGTATGTAGATGTGAAGAGGACAGATCAAGAGTACCAGGTTGGTGATAGAGTATTCCTGAGGGTACGACCACACAAGAGTCTGATTCATTTCAGAAAGGGCTCTAAGTTGGCACCCCGATTTGTTGGGCCGTTCGAGATCCTTGAGAGGATGGGACCTGTTGCATACCATTTAGCTTTGCCACCTAGCCTGTCACGCATCCACGATGTGTTTCATATTTCTGTACTTAGAGGATACATTTATGATGAGTCTCATATTATAGATTGGGATGCTTTACAGGTGGAGTCAGATGGACAACTAGCACTCGAGCCTATCCGCATTATTGCTCGACAGACCCTAGCAATTCAAGGCTGAGAGCTGGACTAGGTTAGGGTCCAATGGGATTGTTACGATGAGGTCACGGCTTCATGGGAGGATGCAGAGCAGATGCAATCTCAGTACCCGTAACTTTTTGATGAACTCCAGGAGGAAGTTCATGCCTAGTGGGGGAGGATGTGAGGCCTCGCCCCGACCCATTGTAGCATAGTGATACATTACCCTTATTTTGTTATTCACGACTCGAGATGTCGAGACAGTAACTGATGCTTAGAACATATTTTATTATTTCATGTTGTGTGATGTCATTTGCAGATATATTTGATGATTGTCATTTAATGTTCATGTATATGTATGTTGATGAAATCAGTAAAATGTAGGATTAACACATTGAGTTGGAATCTTTATGATTAAGGATATAAGTAGGATACAAGAAACCCTGATTTATGTATGTTTCAATTTATGTAAATTTCTAATACGTATATATGTACATGTGATTTTTGGGACTTCTAATGTGTGCAATGAGTGTGCAGATATTTTAGTCGAGAAAACCGACGGAGGAACAAAACTGATCTCTATGTGCTAATTTTTTTTGGAACCTTGTTGTTCGTAATTCATGTATTGTGCTATGAGATGTATGTATGTATCTCTCTGTGTTCAGTAAATGTTGATGTTCATAACTATGTTTTGGTTAGCGTCGCTTGACACTCGTAAATTGTTTATGTGCTTCAGTGTGTTGTTTAGGGTTAGTCATCCCTAATTCGGATTAGTGCTTAAATTTCAAGATAGAGTAGTTAGATGGACCTATTTTATTCCTAGATTTTATTTTGTCTCTAAACCTCTTTCCTAAGGCTTTAAAACATGGAATAATTATACCCAAGGGGTATGGGTATGGGTTAGGGGTCTTTTCCAACCCTTAAGCCCCTTGTGTTGACTTTTGAGGTCACTCAAAAGTCCCCTTTTTGCCTTTGTGCGAAAATTTGCAAGTGGTTGTCATGAGTTGTCTTACCCCACCTCCTTTTAAGGTTTAACCTTGGTGTAGGTTGAGTTAGGAGTTCTAGTGTGGCTAGTGGGTGGAGATAGTTATTGCTCCTTTTTGGGTGGTTGAGTTGGAGGCTTATTTAGAGGCCTTCCTTGGACTAATTGGGGGGGGGGGGGGGGTTACCCAATCTCTACATTTAGAGAAGTTTTCTGGAAGCTTGAAGGAAGGAAGGAGGGATACTCTACTCAAATTGGTTCATTGCCATTACCTCTTTGTGAAGGTAGGAAACTCCCATCTCCCTTATTCAGTTTTTATGTTTTGTTTCATGTTCTTGTTACTTTGTTGTTGTTTCACTATTGTATGGTTGTGGGCATGTTGGGAAGATTTGTAAACCATGTCATTTTGGTTATTTTCCTTTCTTGTTTATGTTTGAAATTTTGAATTTTCCTTGCATGGGTGTTTTGGTATTACTCACCCTAGGAGAGGGTAGAAGTGACCAATTTTGGGAGAGGTCTGTTTAGTTGGACTCCAACCTGTGTAGAGTCTCTTCTCAGGATGAGAAGAGGGAGAAGAGGGATAAAGGGTAGAGTGTTATGGGCCCCTACCCGTTAGCACAAACCTAGTATGAGTATGGCAAGTTTAAATGGAAGAACGGAAGTTCTTGGTTATTGGCCCCGATTGGGCATCTGAATTGGTGTTGTGCTTGACTTCTCCAGTTGGAAGAATCCACCTCTCCCTAGTCTTGATTCATTGTGAATCTTATTGTGTAAACCATGTATGATTATAAATGCTTGATGTTCTTTTGGTTCTGCTTGGTTTTCACCTGATCAGTTATTGGTTTCCTCCATGGTTCTTGAAATGAGATTCAGAAAACATTACAAACTCCTTGATTATGATCATGAAGAAAATTGGATAAAATTGTTGAAATTGGGATTGATATCCTATGAAATTGTATTTTTAAACCTTATTGTAAATGGAAACGAAGCCGGGTTTTCTTCCTGATTCTTTCCCGACTGAGCCTTTGAATCAGGTTGGCCAATAAAATTGGTGTTGAGTAAAATTGCTTATCATATGATTTAATCATAAATTTTAAATTGGATGGAATTATGATGATATGATTTTAATTAAGCAATTTTTTTTAGTATTCCTTGTATGATATATGTGAAAAACTATGTTGGGGAAAGGATAATGATTAAGGTTGATTTAGTTTCATCCAGGTTATTTAGAAGATCAACTAATCAAGTATTATTGTGACAAGATTATTAACACCATGTTTGAATCCATTCAATTCTACTCCCTTGTATAAGCAATGGAAGGATATTGATCAAAGTATGCTTGGTGAATGCTCCTACATGAAATTGGTGTGAATTGAATGACAAATTTAGTCCTTGGTTAATCTATTCTAGATGTGATAAGAAATTGTATTATGAATGAAGGTTCAGTTTAGTGATTGTCGGAATTAATTCAATTCTTGCATTATGTTCTAAATGGACAATTAAATCCCTTGGTTTATGTAGTTGCAAGAAGTCTTATTAGTTTTACAAATAAATATTCCATCTTGGTAATATATCTACTTGAAATCTATACTTAGCAAAATTAAGACCTTTCAAAAAAACCCATACTTTGAAGAAATCTGGACTTGAGAAAATTTGCCCATCCTTTGAAAAATAAGGTTCTGCTTTTTGTATGAGGATGAATAAATCCCTCAATTACAACAGAGCATCTATAAGATTCTCTGAATATTCTTGTTATGAATTTATTAATATTAAATTTTAAAATAAAAAGGAAATAGACTTAAGTTTTTCAAAATATTCTAGACCTTATCTACTTAACTTTAAGTCATAACTATCTCTAGTTTTGTTTTTACCTATAAAAACTTTTTAAAAAATAAAATAACTTAATTTCTCCTTACCTGAGCGCCAAATTTTTCATTGGCTTTGAAAAGTTTTTTTTGGTTATAAAGTCAAACCATCACACCACTTTTAGGTGACGTCACTCTAGTACTTCATGGGATTCGCAGCCTTACCATATCTTTGATTGGGCATGGTTTGTGATCGCAGTAGTAAAAGGAGGTTATATTGGTTTTTTTAAATGCCTTCTCCCATTCGTTTTCATGCTTACCTTGGTCGCCACATCTCTTGTTAGATTTGGGGTCAGTGCTAGGTACTCTTGGGCAGAGCGCCTCTTGCTGGACAGAGCATTTGGATAAAGCGCATGGGGAAGTAGGTTTAAATTTATCTTGGATCTTATGTTTTGTTTAACTCCTTGCACTTCACCTTGGTCAGCGCACCCTATCACCTTGGGTAGAGTGTATAGCCTAGAAAATGCTTGGGAAGCGCTACCAGCTTTGTCATGATGGATGTTAGCGTGGTAGTTGGGCGCCACCATGAGGGAAGGTAGGATTAAGATGGGTGGGTTAGTGAGTTAGTGTTAAGGTTTGGGGATGGGTCAGTATAGGTTAGTGCTAGGTACGTTTATTGTTGTGGTTAGTTTATTTAAGTTTAGGTTAATTTATGATATGGTTAGTTTTAGTATAGTTTGTAGTATTTAAGTTATAAGTTGAGTTTAATTTAAGATAGTTTTAAAATTAGTGTTTAGTCTTTTTTTCATCGAATTAATTGTTATTTATAATTTAATTTTTTTTTATGTTAGTTTTAGTTTAGATTAAGAAAGTGTAGATTAGATATTAATTTAATTAATTGAGTTTTTTTTGTATCAATTTAAGGAAGTAATTAATTTAGTATGTTCCGAAGTTGTATAGTTAGTGTTGGTTAGTAATGGTTACAATTAGATTCTGAATTGAAGAAATTTAGGTTAATCGACTTTATTAAAATGATAATCAGAATGATTGCTTTAAAAATTATAGCTAATAATGTTTTAGTTTTGTTGAAGTATTGTAAAAATTGTAGGTAACGTGTCATGAAATAATTTTATTATCTTAATTTAAATTCATATGGTCATTATATTAGAAATGTTTTAATGGTTGGAATAAAATTAAGTATAGTATATAGGTGTATGGGTAGATGCGATATGTCTTTTAATGAGTTCTTGTTTTTTTTTTTTATAAATTCAAATGAATTTAAGAGAAGTCAGTTTTAAATTATTTAAGTATAGATATTAGATTTAGATAGTTTAGGTTTTAAGATTTGTGTTAATTGTTTAATTATTTTAGGAAGCTTTAAATTTCATATTAGTTAGAATCTATTTAGTTGTTAGTGGATTAAATTTAAAATTTGTAAGTTTATGATAGTTGATTTTTATGTTCAAATAGTCAGAATGTTTAAATTAATAAATTATTCGATACATAAGTTCAGCTTTAATTCGAGTTAAGTTGTTTTTCCTTAAGTGACTTGTAATAGCGATTAAATTGTAAATTGATAATTGTCTAAGAGTTTTATAGTCAATTTTCGATTTTGATTATATACCTTCAAGGAATCCAAACTCGAATACTTTTATATTGTCATTTAAATAATTGTTCTTTATTCTTGAATGATAATGCAAGCACATAAGTTATCGATATCAATAGCAAAAGTTTCTAATCTTAACGATGTAATCATCCCCATGTTATAATCTTAAGACGTAATGTAGGGAAACTAACTTAAACTATAATCACAATCATTTTCAAACTTAAAGTAATTTTATCATTTTTCAAAAAAAAAAATAATTTGTGTGCGTGCTTTTGCCTTTGAGTTTTGGGCAGGACATAGGCTTCTAGGAGTAAGCCTAAGTTTGGGGGGGGGGGGGGGGGGGGTGGGGGGTGGATGCAATGCCTACTCCTAGTTTACATTTTTGCTATCATTGCTGAACTATTTTAGGCTAGTTTTATGTTTGATAAATAGTAGTATTGTTTTGAGATTTTAGATATTGTCTTAAATTTAGCTGATGATGAGATTACTTGGTACTCTATACTCCGTGTATGCATGATGACTATTACATTATTTTTTAGTTATTGATGATGATTAGTTTGATGGATTATCATATGTGTTTTCTTATAGATACTTACCCTATACTACATGTGTATGGTGTTCATGTATGTTTTCTTTATGCATGTCATTTATGATGTGGTTAAGGAAGGGAGTCATAGTCACCTGCTAGGCGGGATCTACATGATGCACCACTTCTTATCATTTCCTGCTTAGCTTAGAATATTGTGTTTGTACATGCATGGATTTTATGCAAGTTGTAGGTATCAGGTATCAACTTCTATGAATTGTTAGGATAAGCATACCCTATCACATTATCTCAATGGTAAGAGAGGGAAGATAAATTCTTAAGTCCAAATCCTAAACCTTTAAGCCATTTTTCCTAGAAAATTAGGACAAGTATTTGAGTCGATTACCTTCCAAATGCATCAAATGATGTTAATTCATGATTATAACCCTTTAGTTTGATTTTGTATGTGTTTCACTATGATGGGTTTTCATATTTTGTTTTATGAGTCTTTAGTGATTTTTCTATTAATTAAGTCTAATTAAAAGATTAAATTAATGATTTAATTTAATGAAAAATTATTACGATATTTTAATATTTAATTATATTTAACTAATTGGGAAATTAATTAAATAAAAATAATTAAATTTTAAGATAAAAGTTATAAGAATAATTTTAGAAAGTGATAATATTTATTCAATTTAATAATAATATATTTTGAGTTCATTTTTAAATAAGTGCTAAATAATATTATTATTTAAGTTAATAAATAATTTATCAATTAAACGTTCAAAAATAAATTAAGAAGTGAAAAGATATTAAATTATTAAGAGTTTTAAAATTATATAAAGTATGCATGACATTAAAATTAATTAAAAAGTAAAAAAGAAAGTAATTTATTAAAAGTTTCATGATTGGATGATGCGTGCATAAGATTAATTATAATAAATAAATCAAAAGAGAAGTCGAGTAAAAATTAAATAATGTTATTTTATAATTCAATTAACATGCATGGAAAAGATAAAGAAAAGATAAAAGAAAGATAATAAAAAAGTTAATAAGAAGTTGAAGTTTGGTGAGCAGAGAGTTCTCCAAGGTGAAAGCACAATTAGTACCCCGATTTTAGGAGAGAACTTCATATCACAACCTGGAGGTTTATTTTCAAGGGACAAAAGTTTTGGGAAGGAATCATGAATTTTGAGAAGGAAGGTGCTGGTGTTTGAAAACGCTGGAGGGTTTTCAATTATCCCCATGAGAAATTGATGCATCTAGGGGCAGCTAACTCCCATTATCAACACATCATTTCAAACATCAGGCCAACTATAAGGCATGACCCTTCTTCTACTTCAAGCTCTGCTAAACTTAGGTGGGTGGACCTCATATTTAAATGATACCATACCAATTTAAAACATATCCTTGAATCTATTAAGCAAATGAAAACCCCTTAAATCTCCTAATGGCCTATGAAATGACATGGATCTATAGTAGCTAGGTGCAAACCTATGCTATTCATAAGCTGAGTGAGGGTTAGTTCTTTTTAGCCCACTTCAACATGAAAGGGTAAAACACATTTGATTTAATAATGTTGAATTCAACAAACCTTTAAATATGTAGCAATAAGAACTAATGATCTTGTAAATGATCAGTGCCTTAACCATTGGGCAAATCTATGAATAAAAAACATACATATGGATATCTGATACCTATTTGTATCTTCAGATATCTGATCTATCTATTTAACTTGTAAATAGACATCTATGCTCAAATTTAATCCCATTCTTACATGATATCCTCATCAGTAAACTTGCAACCCTGTTGATTCCCTGAAGCATTTACAAAAACCCTTGGGTCATAAGCAAAAATGAATAACATACAGCCTTAAGGGACTACAACTACAACCTAAGCACTATGTTAAAGACTATAAAACATTGAAAATTATCTGATAAAGGAGACTGGATTAAAGATGAAACTCAACCATCTGCTATTCTTTGTATTATTTCCTTGAAATTATACAGTCATATGCATGAAATGAAAACATAGAAAACACCTAACGGATCTGGACTATCTGTACATATCTTCCTAATGTTGTTCATACAAGAGAGAAAATTGGTGAAATAAAATGTTCTCATAGTAAAACAACTAGAACCCTGCTGGTATTATCCAGAGCAAATTGCCAACCTATTGGTTTCTCAGTCACCAAAATTGGAACCCTTGCAAAAGATGAGAGAAAGAAAAATATAGGAGAAGAGTTCATTCTCGAATCTAATCTGAACATGACATCTGTCAATCTGGAAAAACCTTCTCAACAAGTTAAAACATCCTTCAAATCTTTTTCATCCACTGCTCAATCAAATCTTTTATCAGTTCTGTCTCTAAAAGCCTCAAATATCTGAAACTATGATTAAAAGAAATAACTAATTTGATGCATGATCTTTACCCATGGTAAAAGTGAAAATCAATTTAAAATTTGACTTCTAAAATCCAAGAAAATCTTTTGGAATTGATTTTCTTCACATTCAAACTTTACTAAGCCTTCCAAACTGCTTTGGAACCAACTTTGATGCTTTGTGATCAAATCTTGCCTATTGCACTGAGAAAACCCTGACAATTGCAAAATTGCTTACAGACTGAACTGGTTGATTGCTGTACAAAATATGACTTTATATCTAGAAAATTTAGCTTCTCTCGGTTCCAATGATATACTGCACCACCTATTTCAAATAAAAATCACCCCTATTGTGGCCATTTGAAAATCTGTCTCCCATGACTGAATCAAAATTTTAAAATGAATTTTTTTTAAAAGTATATAGTCTAAACTATATAAAAATTTAAATTCATTTAAATTTCTCATTCTATACATTGATCTCTCTAAATTTCCATTTGATATTCACTTTGTTTTTTCCCTCAACCTGTTGTCGCAATGTGTCTCTTGTTGATTGGCTGAGACCTTTTGAAATCCTTATAATTAATCAATTAATCAATGATTAATTAATTATTTCCATCTCTTTCTCGTATACTCAGAGGCTTTTGGATTTGGCTTTACATTCATACACCTATGAGAATATTAATATTTTATTAATATCCCATCTCTCTCCCATAGCATCGCAAGCATTTGCAATTTCATTTATGCTCATATGGGATGAATCTCCTTTATGACCTCAGCGTAAGCTCAGGGCCCTTTCTCATCTCTATTTTTGCCTTTACACTACCTTTGAAGTGTAACACCAAGAAGCTTTGTGAACTTGCCTTACGTGCATATGCTAAACACTATCCTTTACGCTCTTACGAGCACTCGTATCTACGAACCTCTTCAAAATTTGATTTGCGCTCTTATGAGAGTGAATTTCCTGTAGCATTGGCATCTAAAATTTTGACTCTCCCAACTTTAGGCTGGGCATATGACTGTAGAACTTTCATTTTTGTTTCCTGATCTTACGTTGGGCATGAGATCATGAAGCCTTTCAAATCTCCTTTCGATCATATGCTTAACTTGGGCTCGTACGCATCAGGTGCCAAAATATATTGCTTTTGACCCGTGGCCCCACACACCAGTCCAAGCACTTTTTGAAAGCTATGTGTCTTTAAGACACTTGCCTATTGCATGAATTTTTATTTAAAGACTTGAAATTTCTCCCCATGGCCCATGTGAGATATATATTAACCCTCACTCTGCTATCATTTTGAACCATGTTGATTTCTTTATGTGTGAGGTTTTCAATATATACTTCTTCCTAATTGGTGTTGACTATCCCCTGGTAACTAGCTGCTTCTTCTGGTATGCCATGTTCCTTTGAAACTGGCATGAAGTATTATTTGACTGGGTGGCTTTTTTGTTGTTTAAAACTACTATATGGCTGTGGCTTGTCCACAATCTTTAGCATCTGCTATTTACCTGCTGGCTTACAAGTGCTAGATGGCTTTTTTTTCTCTTCTTAACACGTGCTCTATTCTAGCTCATGCCACGAGTGTTCCTTTTTACTTTGCATGACTTAAAGTGTGGGAGTCTTGTTCTGCGGCTTTTTCTATATTTAAAAATGCCTCTGCTCAAAACAAGGCATGAGTTCCCTGTTTGCTGCATTTTTTATGCCCAGGTCTCCTTTATGTTTTTTGCCACCTCCTCTCTACTTTCTTGGCTGTGGATTATTGCTTTGTTTGGTGACTCTTTTTCATGTTTTTCATAGACTTTGATTGGCGGCTTTTAAGTATTTGGTTCCCCTATTCTAATTGGTGCCTTGGTCTCTATTTAAAGACCTCGTGCAACCCTCCTTGTGAAAAGCACATCCTCATTTGTGTGTGGAGCTATTTTTTATAACTGCAAAATCATCATTGCAATAGCTTGTATAATGATGAGCAGATCAGTCTTCAAACATATGGATAGTTCCATCTTCACCTCTAGTGAAAAGAAAATGACTAGATCAGTTGTATTTCAAAGAGTAGGCATTTCCAACATGAACATTCAACCTCACTATGATTAGCTCCCCATCTTCAACATTCCATATGTACATATCACTGCTTGCTATACTCAAAAAATTTGGGCCTTTAGCAACTAGTGACCATGCCCAATCTCCATGCTTAAGAATATTTGAACATTTTAGAGAAGCCCTATCCCATATACGTATGGTCATATCCCAAGAGCCACATCTTTTACAAACTATATAAGAGCCATATTTTATACACCCTTCGAAAAGATAAACTGGATTATAGAGCTCCTCAATCATAGCAATGAAGTTTTTATGGATCAAACCTTTTTTAATCAACATTTTATCATCAAATTCATTGGCAACTCTAATCATGTTTCTTGTTACTCCCCTTACTTTCATTAGATACCCTGTTCTGGTAGATTGATATATTCAAATAGCGGGTCCTCATAACACTCTTTTAATTGACTCTTGGAACATGAAGAAAGTTTGACTTCCTTCACTATCCATCTGACTCTGCATGAAAATATATATTCATCAAGACTGCATAAAGTCAATTTCATTATAATCATTTGCTTTGAAACATCATTAATCCTCTCAGGTGCCATAAATCTGATGAAATTAGTCGAGCCCCAAAGTGGGTCCAACTAAAAAAAAATTCGTTTTCAAACATCTGAACTGTCAAACAGATCCAATGAACATATTGAACTAATTAGAATCAAAATTGATCACTGACTGACCCTTACAAACTCATTTGATCATTTTCTGCCACCTATCAAATTTGTGCCAGGAGGTCCATTGACTAGCCTTAAAAACTGACCAGAACACCTGATCGAGCTTTGAAAATAGGCACATTGATTATTTGTTCCATATATTTTCACCTTGTCAGATCTTGTCTCATGACGAATTCCTAGTCAAAAGATATTTTCTGTCAAATTTTCCTTCTTAGAAATCACCTACAGATAAACATGTCAGAAAGCAATAAACTGAGTTCAAATTTGGCCTTGCAAATTGGGCAAATGGACACTTGGGAAGATGAAAAATGAGACATTGGTTCACTGTCATGAGGAGAGTATGGATTTACAATCTGGGCTCATGATGAATAACTAGGCACATTTGGCGAGTGCTCAAAGTGAGCTACTCAGATTTTGTAGACTAAAACAATGGCAGAAAGTAATTTTTTGCAAATAGAAATGACCTGGAAAAGTGTGCAAATGGATTCATTAAAGCTCAAAAATTGGCACACTTGAAGTATTTTCAGAGTACATCATAGTGGTTGAATCCATTTGACTTGACCAATCATAAATCTGAAGTTATGACATCTCAAATAGGGGTACCGATCAATCTGCAAATACTGACACCAGTTAAAATATAAAAATTCCAATTGGAATCGCATTTGAAAACTAATCAAATAGATTCATCATGAGCTGAAACTTGAAACATAACAAGTCCCTGACATCTACAATGCGAGGCAAAAGGAAATTTAGCATTTTATTCAATTGGTCAAAAGTTATAACACGTCAAACCGGGCTTTCTAGAAATGTGTGCAATTTGCAAATGAATGAAAACAATAATTGACCAACTTTGAGGGATTCAAAACCTAGTGAAATGGATTCGAAATGACTCAAAATCTAAAACATAGGTTCATGGGTATGGACAGTAGACACTCCCAAAGTGGTGAATCATGACACAATTC